>OX243783.1:12167500-13367500 GCA_945859555.1 Megachile ligniseca | reverse complement strand
GTGGTACCGTTGTCGAGACTGCTTATAGAGCCGGTTTTCATTTCCTGCCGGACACGAAAGAATGGCTAGCCCCGCTGATAGACCAACTCTCTCTCTACCCGTTTCTTTTTGCATACTCTCGATGCTACCCGTCTATATTTTTTCTTCTCTTTTCACGCATTCTTCGCGTTTAACGCGCGCGCATTCTTACGCATCCGGCGATCTACGCGTGTCCGGAGAAACGCTGTTAACCCTTCGGGTACTATACTCCTTTCCCCTTCAAGGATCTTTCGAGATAAAACTCCACTATAGTGCCTTTCTCATGATGGATATCTCTTTATTACCTCATAGTAAGTTCTGCGCTTGCTTTTATTATTTTTACTTAAAACTTTGTAATTTATTACTAAAGAAAGCGTGGAACACGATGCGACGCAGTAGCAATATGCATTCTTGCAACTGAAATTTCTTTTCTGATTCGAATTCTATTGTGTAAAACGTGTTTTTTCATTCGCAACTATAATTTATCTTTCATATTTATTATACAGAGAACCATTCGTTTTCGAATATTATACCCTGCATGAATCGAGATCAGAATAATGGCTTTCGTCGAATGGTGGAAATCGATTTTAATAGCGTATACGGTTCTCCGGATACAGCCTCCTATTAGAACGCGATCTGACGCGAATCAGAGAACGCCGTCGAATAATTGAAATCTATCCTTTCTCTATCGGGTTTGGTTTCTATAATATTTTTTGTTTCCGTTTGTTTCATTAGTTGAACAACAGCAACCTCGACCACCTATATAGGAGAGTAATAAATTCGATTAACGAACGACCCGAATAATAATCCTGACCAGCACGGTTACCCGAATGTTCTACTTAACGCCAATTATCTTCGATCGTCTGAATTATCTTTTTTCTTTCTCTGCTGGCCCGTGTATCAAACGAATACAAACGTGTATTAAAAAGAGTAGAAACAGCTGTCGCGACACGACGATAAATCGACGTTGCTTCGTAGCCGAGGAGAGAGACCTCGTTGCGAAAACGCGTTAACCCAATTAGAGACGCGGACAATGACGAATCGTGCTGTTTTCAAAACGATATCTCTTATCAACGAACAATACCCATGGTTGGATGCAGCGCTCACAGGATTTCATTGTCCCTCGATGCATCCCCAAGACGATTCTTCTCGTTCTTGAACCGCGTTCGTGATAAAATTGAGAAAAGAGTCGAGAATATCGTTCACCGGTTCATCGCCTCTTCCTTTTTCATTCTTTCTTCCCCTTTATCGCGTATTATTACATTTCGCTTCTCGAACACGAAACTGTCCATCGCTGTGCAGCAAAGCCTGTGCTCCGGAGAGACAATACGCGCATATAACTGTTTCACCTTGGTAATTTGGACAAAAGTGAACAATCAAACTCTTGATGGCATTCGACGGGTCACTCGAATCCCTCGGAAATCGAAGCGATCAAAAGCTTGGTAAAATAGTGGAATTTATTTTTGATTCGAATTTCGTCGAAAATACACGGGTGCAAAAGCTGTGTCGAGTCGTGGAACAGGTGCGGAAAGCATAATCGGGTTTGCCTTCGCGGAAAATCTTTATCCGGGTATTGTTTCGCTGGCACAAAAGCGTCCTCGGCACGGAATGCCGAGCATTGCGCATAGTCGATACGATACACGACAATTCGATACCTAGAAAGCGATCTTTCTTCGTCTTTCCTCCGCGTCTCGGCATCGTCTATCGATAACCAATTTCCGGTGAGCGTAATCGATCGAGTGATCGATCCGCGCGAACGTGCTCGCGTTTCTTCGACGCATCAGCAATTTTGTCAGCGATTAACCTCGTTTCTGATTCGACGACACGATACGGGTGGTCCTGACGATTCTGTAATCGAGGAAACGATAAAATTTTATGAATTCTCCGGCGAAATGCTCGCATGGACGAGACGCGACGCGACGCATCGAACTCTCTGGAGGACTCGAGGGAGAGAGTCGAACGTTCGGACAGGTCGGTGTGTGGTAGTGGTCGAAATTCCGAAATTCCGGACGCGCCGAAGTGTTATCTAACTGAACGGAACAGCGTGGCGCGGCGTCTGTTGGCGTCGAGCGTTCCGCCGGTGCCGCCGCTTTTCGCATTAGTCATCGGGCACGAAAGGCGAAAGGCGGTTCTCGTCGTCGTAGTCCAGTTGTAGGCGAGCAAGCGAGCAACGGCAGCAGGTATACGCGTATTTTGTTTCGCTCCAACGACCACCGTAGTTGTCTAAACAACCAACGATTTCCAGGTAGAGAACGGGACAGCCTGGAGAGATAATCCGGTGACTCTAATTGCCTTAAAAAACATGATAACGACACGATCGCGTTATAGTGTCGTACACCGTGTATTACTCGTTTAAGGTCCATTTATGTATGAGCCCATCTAAGTTATTTCGTTAAGAGTTCACCAAAAATTGCACTATGCAGCGAAAACGCTCGGAATAACGAACATTATCGACTCGTGTTTCGATGATGCTGCTGTACCGAGTTCAACCGGTGCTCGACGTAGAAGCGAACCTTTACCCGTAAATCTGCTCCGCGAGATCCGTGTGCCCAGTTGGTTGACTTTCGCGAATCGATTTCCTCCCACTCGCGTTAAATTCGGCCGTCGCGTTACGGTAGGTCGTTAACCGACCACCGTGCCTAATATTTACACTCGCTCGTGCATCTCCGTCCATAGATGCGTCCGGCGTTATCGACGCCTCCCGATCGAATCGTCTCGATGGGTCCACGAATGATCTTCGATCGAAACGATTCGACTAGACGTTCTGGCAAGCTGTTGCTCGAAAAAAACGGTTGACCCTGAAAATACGTGCGTGCGTATATACTTTCCGTTGGAGCCACGTTGCTCGTGAGGCAAGGTAAAGACAGAGAGAGAGAGGGGAGATGGAGAGAGAGAGAGAGAGAGAAAAAGAGAGAGAGCCCTTCGTGACAGGACCCCGCCCTGTTGTCGAACCCCCATACCCCGATGTTCTCCGAGAGAGCTCGAGACAGGGCTGCCACCATCCGAAGCGAGTCCCGGGGTGCCGGGCTCAGCCGGTACGCTCCTGCCTCCCTGCCCGTCTGTCCCGGAGCTCATTCTTTCTCTGACCGTCGAGCAGTGCGGATCGCAACGATACACACGGAGAAACGGCGTTCGCTCGGTCATTCAGTGAACGGAAACGCACGAACGCGTACGAAGAACGCGGTAGGAAACGGAGTCGCGATCGCGCGTACGCGCGACAACCGAACGGACAAGAATTTTTCACGAGTTCGATCCGGCGAACGATTATCGGCAAGTTTTTGTGCGCGCGCGTTGCTTTTCGGCCTCCCCACGCTCGACTAACCTCGGGACAAAGAGAGCGAGAGAGGAGGTGGTACGCGAGCCAGACGGAAACTCTGTTCTGTTCTGTTCTGTTCGGCGGGAACAAAGGAAGGAAGAAGAGGAACGGTCGGTGCGTCGAGAATCGTCGGCGAGAGATCGGACCGGAGAAGGAACCGCGAACCGATCGATCATCGGCCCGACGCGTATACGAGCCGGCCAACTCTCGCGATTATCCTGCTGCGTCTGCCAAACTGGTTGCCGGCCACGCATCCGTCTCACGGGGGTGAGTTTCGCACCGCGATTATCGCAGCGTCCTCTTCCGGAGTTTATCGTTCTCATTGGTGCGATTTCGAAAAGTTGAAGTGTGCTCGCACGAGGCTTCTGGAGCAGAAGAGTGTCGAGACGACGGCCGCGCGAGGGAAAAGGAGAGAGCCGAGGGGAGAGTATGAAAGAGCGAGCGAGAGAGAAAAAGAGAAAGAACGAAAGAGAGTGAGTGCGCGCGCGCGCGAGCGAGCGAGCGGTACGCTGGTGACAGAAAGACGGTCGGACGGACAGACGGACGCCGCTTCCCCTCCGCTTCTCTCTCTCTCGACAGTCGGTCGCGCGTTACCGAGCCAAGTGGATGAGTTCGCGAACGCGCTCCCGCTAAAAGCTCCGCCGTCTGCCCGATCGTGGGTGATTTCGGTGTTGTTTCGTTGCCCCCCTCGAGAGTCTACTCGGCGAGTATCCTCGCGTGTTTCGGCCGCTTCGTCTCTCGTGTCTAGACGCCACGCGCTTCGTGCCGCACACTCGTGTCTGCTCCACTCAGAATAATATATCCAGTGTTGTTTGTTGTGCGGAACAGCGACGAGGGACGCTCTCCACGGGAAAGTTTCACCCCGTCGCGCCACTTACGACGCCCTCGAGGTGAGTAACAAGCGTCCCGAGTGCCGGGCATTCGCTCGTTTTCGCTCGTTACGCCACGGTGCCATGCCGGCTGGCTCGCGCGCGTGTGCACGCCTCGACCCCGCGTGTGCGGCGCGGTGCGTGTCACCGGCCACCGGTCTCTTCGATCCAACGCGTCTTCATTTTTTTTCTTCGTCTTTCTATCGCCGTCTTCTCGGCCCTATCGATCCCTTTCGACCAAACGTTGTGCCTACGTTGCTTCGTATTCCTGTCAACCGGTCGTTCCGGCGTGCTTCGAGCGGGATTTCGTGCGTGTACCCCCGCGCCATTTTGAACGTAGCCACCGTCGATCGATATAGCAGCCGTCGCTCGGAGCCGGCTTCCGATTCCTGCCTTTCGAATCGGTTTCTTGCGACCGCTCTCGTCTCGTATCTTGTCGTTTCGTTCGTATCGTCGGTACGCTATTAACGCCGAACGAAAAGAGCCAGGATGGTCGCTCGTCGCGATCGAAGGATCGTTGGGAGTAGCGGCCGGTTACGCCATCTTGATTCCTTCCCCCACCAGTTGGTCGGTATTAACCCCCGAACGATCGACCGTACGCACGATTTCAAGTCTACCAGTGACCTTTCCCTCCGGCAACGATCCATTAGAATCTTGCAATCAGCTCGCGCGGAACTCCGTTGCGGTTACGATCTCGTTTTTGCAGCTACACGGAACGAGAAGCCACGCGAACGCGAGATGGATCTTCCCGTTGCGAGAGAGGCGCGCGCTTGTCCCGCGGGATTCGACGCGACGCGACGAGAAAACTCGGCGAACGCTTTGTCCGCTTCGCGGATTTAGCGTTCGGCTGTTACCATGGCAAACGAAAGGAGGAGAAGGAGAGGGATAGAAAGGAGATACGTTCTTGCCAGGCCGGGTGCCTTAAACAGAGGCAGGCGACGTGTCTGCCTGCCTACAGTTTCTCTCCCTCTTCTCTTTCTCCTTTGTGCCGATTTTGCATAGCAGGCCTCTACCTGCCGTGCATTTAAAACGCAGTCAAGGCTTCCACGGAAGCGATTGTTGTCGCTCGGGGAATGGCAGTTGGTGGAGAAAGGCCGAGAAAATGCTGGCTGGTTGGCCTAGCCAGCCTTTGCTCTCCGTGCATGCATCTCGTTGCTCCGTTTCTTCGTCGCGTTCGTCGATCCTTGACGTGGCTTTGCTATTCTTTTCCCTTCTGCCTCGCCATCGGCATCGAGCAACTCGATTCCGCGAATTTTCTTGCTTGCCTTTGCTTCCCGATTTAGAGTTCCACCGTTTGTTTCTGCGTCAGCGCACCTGCCTTCGGCCCACCATCCCAGTATACCGTGCATATGCTCAAATCTGATCGGCTACGTGCTTCCCTAGTCTCTACGACTACCTTAAGAGACTGGAAATCTCTCTAGAGGAGTTGCTGTGCTTCGAAGCGCGATCGAACAATGCGACCAACGACGATCGACGTTTCGCGATTCGTTAGCACGCGAACCGCTGCTTTCTTCCCTTGGTCCGCGCGATCGACAGCAACCAGTTTCAAGCAACGGCGAGTCCACGCGATAACGGGTCGTTAACTTGCCCACATCTGCCTTTCTCTCGTTTACGAGAACGATGGAAAGAGCCGTGTTCCGACTGTTCGGGCAGACGTGCACGCCTTTGAAACGCCTCAAGACTCGACCGGTTTTTCGCGAGAAAACTGCCTTCGTCTTCCTCCTCCTCGTCGCTTCGCTGCTTCTTTCTTTTTCTCGTTTTTCTCAAAAACACCGATCGCTACGAATCCTCGTTCGCGTATCGTTCTGGCTTCTCGTTAGTTTCGGCCTCGCCTCTCGTGCCTACCCTTATTATGCGATAAACCGAAGGATTGAATTTGAAGAAAAATGCTGTTCGCAGAGAACGCGTTCAGACTACATATTTCTATTTTAACAGAGATCGCCGCAGTTCCCGTTATCTACATTTTGTTTACGGTATATCGTACGGTCGTTGACGTCCTCTCGTTGCTGTCTTATCCATTGTGAGCGAGGTTTGTTCGCGTTATCCAAGCCTTTTGCCATTCGTATCCCTATCTTACGGTGTGTTTACACGAGCCTTTTGGACTCGGCTACCAGAGATTTTCACCCTTTGCCGGGCAAAGGTTCAGCTCGCGGTGTTTACACGACTCGAAGGGTGCAGCACGCGCCTGTTCGGCCCAACCGAAAATAGATATCCACTACTCCGGATACGCGTTATATTTTTAAGCTTGCTCGAACCGACCGCGTTTCTGTGGCGTCGCAGTTATACCCCGTACCATTTTCGCTCGCACCACCTTTCCTGCCACCCTCCCGCGTGCCACGCTCTCAACTTTGCTGTGTTTGCCCTTACGGGACTCACGATTTTCATCGGTCCCGTACGCACGCATTCACGCACGTGCGGAACTGTTCACGCATGCGGGACACGCGCCTGAATACGGGCCGACGATGTCGCCTCATTCTCTCGGCACGCTCATAATTCTCAATTTCGAGAACAGTGGGCCGAGCAGATGTCCTTTTTCGAGGACGAATTATTCGCTCGCCTAGGTTTATTCTTTGGGTGTCCATGTGTGTGTGGAATTAAACGTGTTAGCTCGGTGAAAATAATGGACGATTGATTGGGTATGGGTCCGTGGGAATCGACCGTGTCCTCGCGTACGTTAGGGGAAGAAAAACTGTTTTGTTCGAGCGAGATTTTGTTCTTCCTTCTTCTTGGCGTTGACGCGTTGGCTGCCATAGGGGCAGCGATAAATAGTTTGTTGAATTAGGTATTATTAAGTAATTAGCAAAAGATGATCGCAAAGAATACCGAGTCCAACGTATTATTTACGCCGAGTCAACTAGTTTTGTTGTAATTCTTAGTCATCGAGTGCAGAGTTGGTCTTTGTCATTCATGCCAAATAGATGGTTAAATTTAGAACATCGACCTCTTACACATTCTGAGAGTAAAGTATCTGGACGATACGCGAGGTTCTACGGGGCTCTATTATTCATTTTATGTACCGACGATCTAGCGCATGGCGATGTAATACATGGGTATTAGAACACGAGGATATTACAGCGCGGGGTGATCCAACACGTGGGTATTACATCGCATGGTGATCTAACGCATACGTGTTACGATGTACGGTCATCTAACGCCACAGGTATTACAGCATGTGATCGTCGTTCGCCATGGAAGCTTAAATTTGCTAAATGATAAAAGTTTCAGTATATCTTAAAAATCGTGTATACGCGGTAGTCTACGTGTAAACGATCAGTGCAACGTAAAAGTGCGTATAATCGTCGATTATGATCGTGTTCCGAGAAAATAAGTTGTGAGTCACGGGATAAACACGTTAAGAACTTGGTATCGTCGTTATCTTTCCATTACCAAGAATTGAAAATTCTTCCTTAATCTCGACGCCAAAACGTTCGCTCGTGTTTTGGCCTATTCGTCGATCGGTTTCAGTATTGTTAGAATCGTATAAACGACAACATTTTCTCATTAGCATCCGTCGAGACAGTGCCCGTTACGGAATTCAGTTCCCATACATTGTCACGGACGAGCTTGTCGTGACATCGTCGTTAAACCCTTAATAGCCTTCGACGGCAGTGACCCCTGAATGCGCTTATTAATCCATTGAACGGATCCACAGAAAGAAATCTTGTCGTGTGCGTTTCATTCGATGTGCTCGTTGTCCAAGTGAATAGATAATTAATCGAGATAAATCGTGTTTCTGAACCAAAATCGTGATCGGTCTCTTTGGTAAGTTATCGTGACTCGCTCATAAAATGTTTGCTATTCTTTATAAAGCATCATGATTCATAGAACGTTGTCTTATCGCTTCGACGCGCGAACATTTCTTTTCTCGATTTTCTCGCTTTTGTACTCGCAATCGAACGCGCTCGTGTGTCGCGTCATACTCGAGGACTCGGAAAATGATAAATCGAGTTAGGGTTCGAGTTACGATTAATTTTCGCATTGTAATTAATATTAGATAGAGTGGCTAAAAATATGACTTAACACTTGAAAATTCCGAGTACACGAGGGTGGTAGATTTATCGGATCGTTACGTGACTCGGAGAAACGACGCGATTACGGTGAATGTTTGCGTTGTTTTCAGAAAAACAATTATTGTTACCGTAGCGAGTCGTTGAACCGGTGTCTCGAACGTGAATCGAGGAAACGAGTGGTTTCAATGGCGCGACCGATTTCCTTTTGTGCTCTTTAGTTCCACTATGTTTTACACGTTGACACGTATACCTGTACCTATTACGAATTGTGCGACACTAAAACGACGCTTTCTCGAATAGATCGATTAAGTTTCATTCTTAATTGTAGATTCTCTGGGTCCCCAATTTGATTCTTTTCAAATTTTTTACGCCTCTACTTAGCACTCTTCAATTTCTCTGACTTCCCACTCAGCCTTGTCTAGTTTCTTCTCGGAGATTCCTGAACTCTTGTTCAGTTTTCCGTAGACTACCCTCAGGCTATTCCTAAGTTCTTCCTTTCTAAAATTATAAGTGGCAAGTGCTGATGTTTCATATACAAAATCTTGTGCATATCGTAGGTTATGCATGGAACATCGTTGCTTACGTCTTTGTATTCTGGTGTAAGAGAATAATGGCTCGCAATCAGCCTACCCCTGTTAGTTATGGAAACAACCCCCTCGTTCGTGCCTACTGAATTTCCCCAATAAATTGAACTACTCTTCGCACAAAGGAGCCACGGTTCAACGGAGAGAAAGGAAAAGCGATTAAAAGTTCCGCTTCATTTCGCGTTCGATAAGTCCATAGAATTACGACAACATCGTGGAACGGTTCCCTAGGAAAATAGTCTTATATTGAATAAGAAGAACTATTCGACAAGCCTTTAAATCCTTTACATCGTTTTTGTACGTTTATAACGATCTTGATGGAGTGAAAAGCATTAAAATAAGCTCGTCGAATGATGTTTTTCGTCCAAGGTGGTCGAAAAATAATTCGACACGATGAAATATCAGTGGGCAACGAAGAAACCGTAGCGGTGAGAAGGAAGCGTATAATTAGGCTGGATCATATATTAGACAGCAGGAAGAGTCTCGACAAATATTTACGTTGTTTCGTCTCTCTTTCTTCCGAGTGCAGCGAAACATATGCAACTTGAAAGGGCTACTCCGAACGATGCGACGGTAAAAAATAGACTTAAGCCATGGCTGGAAGTTATGTGCGTACATCGAAACTGCGGTAAGTGGCGAGGCTAAAACACGTGTCGAACTATCGTAACTCGTGGGAAGCGTGGAATCGAGTATCTCGCGAGAAAAACAGCTTTTCCTCTCGTAACTCACGTGTTCACGATTTATCGTTCGCCGATTGTTTTATTCTTAGCCCTCGCGTCATCGGTAGCGCGCTGATTATAATTATCTTTCACCGATCCAGTTGCATTATCGGTGACAAGTCGCGAAACACTCGTAACATTTGATATTTCGCAATTTTATGATTTCTCTTTCGACAGGGCTTAATGTTTGCTAAATCACGTCACAGATTAATTTTCAAGTTTTGAGAATCAGATTGGCAACCAGGGGAATTTGAAGATTGCCGTGATGGCAATCTGGGATTTAGCCCAGGTACCATTTACATAGGGTTTGTTTTCGAATCGCAAATAGCCGAACGTCGAAGAAACACCCGGTACGTGAAAGACGACCAGCTAACGCATTAGCGCAAGCGTGTTGTAGCTTATAGAGGGACCTCGAAAGTGCAATGCACCGTGAATAGCCTGTGCCAGAGACAAATGCTATTATCCAGTGACAGTGATACTCGCATTCAAGCCGCGTTACTTCTGTCTTAGAAAAGCTGTCCGTATCATTTATCATTAGCGACATTTAATCGGCAGATATATAGGCTGGTCGATCAAATACGTGGTAGCATATTATAAAGTGGACGTCAATAGCAAACTACGATTTAACATTGTGACGGTCGATGACACCATTGTGGCGCTAACGATGCTAGGTATCTTTTTTACCGAAAAGAGGTCGTTGTAATGTCATTTCAACCACATTATAATATAATATGATAAATAAATAGCGCATATAATGGCACCAATTATCTTTCTACACGCGTTGCAAGTTAATTTGGTCTAAACTGTACCAAAGATTGATCGATGTAGGTTTTACGTGCTGCGATATCATACGATACGGTCGTTCAGAGTTGTTACGGAATTTATCTACACCCGTTGATATCGACTACTTGCTCGCACAATCGTCTATTTAGTAAGAATTATGATAAGCGAGTTACGAGTACTTAATGCAATTGCGATCCCAACGAGTAATTTTGCAGCGTGTACTCGATTAGTTATTCGATTAAACGCGTGGCTCCGATCATCGGTGTCCCTTACCCGTCGTTAATATTCAACGGGTTAAACATGCCTGGGAGGCGTATTTCTGGCGCAAAGGGTTAAAACACGCATCATAGATGGTCATAGGTTCGTGGACGGTTACGTGGTTACCGTTAGAAAGCAGAAAGAGCCAATGCACCAACTTTCAGTTTATTGAAAATCCTTATTCATGAAAACGTCGCATCGCGAATATGTACGGCGTAATTCGATGCTCGGAAATGCTCGTCTCGTAGCGTTTCTATCAGCAAATAACGATCGATTATTCGAATCGCGTCCCAGGTTTTCTCCCGTTCCCCGAGAAAAATGGCGATAGGGAAAAGGAAATGCATAGTTAGGTTGGCTCGTTCGTGGATCGAGTTCTCGGTCATTTTTCTCGGTCGCGACGCAAAGTGGCTTGGCTCTCCGGTTGGTTCCTCGCGAGGCGGTCAGCGCAGCGGCGCGTATCCTCGCCACGTGCTCTTTAAACACTCGTCTACGCGTTCGACTTCGCCTTCTCGTCGTGCTAGTTTTTCGCGATGCTTGCTCGAACAACGGATCGTTTCCTCCTGCGCCGTGAGAGAAGTTTCGAATCGACCTCGGAACCGTTAGCCACCGTCCACTGCTCGCCAACTCTTTTCTGCCGACGATAATTAGATCCGTCCGTTTGAAAGGATCTCTTTCTTCGTCGGTTTTTTCTGGCTTTTTAAACGAACGACCATGATTGTCTCGGAGTATACGTTATTGGAGGATAACGAGTGTAAATTGTACCACGAAGAATATCTGTACTTTATTACTCTATTAGTTCGCGATTGTAATCGAGAGTGAACCGTGAACTATTTACGCGTGCAATTCGTTACGACACTCCTGTTGTTTCAACGGTACTTGCGAGGAGGCGCAAATCGGTAAAGTTGAAAGGAACGGTTAACGAGAATAACAAATTGAAAAGCGGTACGTAGATAAGTCTGAAATGTTGCGGACGTTGTCGCTAAATGCACCGGCTCTGGTCGACGAAGCAAACAACGATAAAGCTGTCACGATCCGTTCGATCGCGGTCAATCATCTCTTATCCAACGTCTTTAGTCGCTCACTTTCGCTGGTCTTGATTGCAGGTCAGTTTTGTTGGACGCGCGACACCTGATCACAGCATCCGGAAAGCGCGGACGAGGGACAGGTGATACAGACGAAGGGGATAGAGAGGCAAATCGAGTAAGATGGGAGCGAGACAGAGCAGAAGGTCCGTGGACATAACGACGACGCCTAAGAAGGAGGGGGTACCTGCCGAAGGAGGTGTCGGTGACGCTGCTGCACCTGGCGATGGCAAGTTGGAAAGGATCGAGGAGTCTGACACGAAACCCACCACCAATGGTATAGCGCCTCACACGGACGTGGCCGAGGATAAAGACAAGGATAAGGACGATGCCACGGAAAAAGACAAGGATAAGGAGAAGGTGAGTCTCGCTGGAAGATCTTTCCTTTTATACGCGCCGAAACAAATCGAAAGAATAATCGATTCAAAATCAAAATGCATATGAGACATGTCCTTTCTGGATACAGAAATTCAATCTCTAAGCACCGTATACATAGTCGTTTGTTTCAGATCTATTTCGTAGTTAATTTTATTTTGAAGCGATCTTGAATTCTCTTTCGCCAGCGAGCGAATTGCAACGCACGAAACGACTACTGACTCGATCTCGGAGTAGTAACGGCTGCAACGTCAATCGACGAGTGTATTTTTTTATCCAGCATCAATAGACGCGACGTAACGACGTCTGCCGTAAGATGAATCGATCGAATCTAATAACCGAGTCATAGAGAATCGTTTCAAAGGAAATCTCGTATGACACGCGCTCGTGATTACTTTCATTCCGGTCGAGTGGTGATTCATTCAACGACGAGTTTCCAACAGTTCAAAGAATCGGAGCTTATCGAGTCATGATCCGTGTTATTTTTTACGGAAAACAGTTCGACGGAAGTCGTCGAACAAACTCGTATCGCGAATGTGTGAATCAACCTTTGACTCTTTGTACCCGTAATTACCCGAATACAATAAAATCGACTCGTAAAGTCTTCGACGTGTTCTTTGTTCGAGGTGGTTTATATTTAGATTTCGCATAATTTAATTAGACAAAATTATTTCTGTCGACGCGTAGGTATAAGCCGATAGAATTTTTATCGCGCGCACAATGGGGCATTAAGTACAGACCTGATCTAAAGTTTGAGCGTAGCACGAGCCATAGTTAACCGGCTCGTCACGTTTCAAATTGAAATGCGATAGACTTTCGTTATATTGCCATCATTATACGGACGTGAATTAGTGGCGTCCGCGCATCATCGTAACTTGTTGGCCTATCTAACGTGTTAGCGATTCGTCGAACGCGATACAAGGAATGCGTAGTTGGAGAGGTTGACTCGAACTCTGAAGGAAATTCGAAAAGCGGGTGGCTGTCAGATGCAGACGCCGGCGCCTCGACGTTGGTCGCATCGAAAGTTCGAACTGTCGCTCTCGTCGAATCGCATAAAGGCATAAACACCGTAGCGTCGGTGTGTATATCGCGAAATACTCTCTCGACTAGACGAAACTTGATATTTCCTCGATTGAGCAACCCCGGCAGCTGTCATGCACTAGATACGGTAACGCGCGTGGAAAAGAGGAGGGAAACTGCAACAACTTCCCGTCTCTTCTGCCTCTTCCTTTCATTTCCGTTTAACGCGCGGTTTTTCCCGCATGAAATCATCCCGATGGCTTATCGGTGTACTTTAGGTTTAACTTCTAGCGTCGATGCTTCTTTCGTGGTGTGTTTATCGATTACGTTGCCTTTCTAGATCGCGTGTAAAGTTTCCGAGAAAGCGGTGTACTTAATTTCCTGGAAAAACGTATTCTTACACGCGGAAACGCCCATTGTGCCACTTAAAAGAGGATTAATGGTTTTACCGTAGAATCGGGAGCGGAATGCATTCGGACTTTAATAACTTATTAAGTGGTGCATACTTCGTATCGGAGGGTAAGAGAAGCGTTGAAACGAATTCTACGTTCAATAGAGATACATAAATACATAAAGGATCTAGGGATGTAGAGGTCTTAAGAAATAGGTTATGAGAGCAATCCAAAGATCTAGATTTCACGGCGTTAACTTGCAAAATGAAATCTCTCAATTTCACTTACGTTAGAACTACGACTAGAACTACGGTTTGACTCGTATCCACCTTTGCGTCATCCATAAATACATGTTACCGTTTTATAATACTTTAGCCAAGAACGAAAGTGTTAGTCGAGAACACGAGTGATCTCGTCTCGAAATTTTTCTCGCGGAGGCGGATCGAATTCTCGTTCTAACTTTCACGAAACACGAGTCACGCGAACCTGTTGTAACCGTTCGTAAACGCGTTAACGGTCGCGCAACGATTCGCGATCGGTGGATGCGCGCAGATAAGCGAGCGCGACGCGAAATGCACCACTTACCGTGATTACGTGGTTTGTCCCAGATAGATTCGCGGAAAGTACCTATAGGAGTTTCGATTCGTTGAATTTTCACGAGGGAAAAAGCATCGCGATATATACCGTTTTACCGTGTTGGACTCTGTGCAGGTGTGTGTACGCGCGTACAGGTAACGCGTTCTCGCGACTAACTGTAATCGCGTACGTCCGCGCGAGCGTGTTCTTTGCCGGTGCATACCTAACTGTCCTAGACAAATAAATCTTTTGTTCTGTCTTTGCTCGTCGCTTCGCGTAAAAACGAAGAGAAACGCGTTCGATTCACGATTGTACGAGGTCAGTTTTAATCGTTTCGTGCCCGAACTCGTTTCCTTTTAATAACCCTTAATCCCTTAACCGGAAAGCGGTCATTTGTCTCGATCGTTCTTGGACTCGGTAGGTTTCTTCCAATAACGGAAAGCGATAGATGCTATTTAGAAATTGGTAAATACTGATCAGGTGCACCGAGGCACTACTTTGCCGACAGCATCTTCGAGATACATTGCAAAATCTCGAGGCAGGTGTTCCTCTTGCTTCTCGCATCGAACACCTGCCCTTGATAGTTTGCCTCGGCGGCGCCAGCCAACCAACGTGGTCAGCGATCCTTTATTTTTCGTGAAGCCAGGATCTACGACGCGCCAGGGCCAGTGTTTCGCGAATAATTTTAGATGTACAGGGTGCTCGATAAAAATCATTCGAGACGTCTTCCTGTAGAAATATAGGGTTCCATGATCGAAAGCTTAAATATGACAAGCGTTCTTCTACTCGTGAAACGCCTACGAAATGTCGAAGTTTCAAAGATCGTTCTTCTTTCGACACCCCGTATCGTTCGAGTCGGTTCACTGGAAACATCGGGCCTTACTTTCGTAACCTTGACCATGCAATTTAACCACACGATACACCATCACGAGCTATGGCAGCCGATCTCGCGTGTTCCGGTGGTTCAATTAAAATACAATTTCGGAGTTACCCCGGTATGCGAGTCGATGCAAGTAAAATTACATTCACGAGGTTTCTCTCCGCTCCTCGATGAAAGTTCTCTCGCGATTAATCGCGGCATATCCACGTTACCGAGTGACCTGAATTCCACGCGTATAGAACGTTTTATTTCGCTGGATGGATAGAGCGTTGCTCGAAGGAAACACGCGATGTTGTTTTAGACGTCGGCTCGCGTTAACGTACACCGTGCTCGATGGACGCTTTTTGCGTGAATCATCGTGCTCGACACCAGCTCGGTTTATTAATTAATACGAGACGCGACTCGCCTGTTTGCTTCCATTAATTAAAACTGCGTGCCGCTTGAATTCCATCCTGTACATTCTTCACGGACACCGATGACAATGTCTGCGAGTAAAGTTTGTCATCCTCGTGAAACGAGTCACCGTATAATTTTCTTCAATTTACAAGTTCTCAACTTAGTCCTCGAATTTCCTAGATGTCTCTAGGACCTTTCTAACCTCTCCGTAGCTTGTCTCGTGGTCGAAAGCAGAACGGCGAGAGACTCCGTTGCCCTTACCAAGAAAAGGCTAGTATGCTCGACGCTGTACGTCGTAGAAACGTGCACAGTATTTATTTAAAGAGGAAAAACAAAGGATCTCAAGGTTCTCTGTTCCTGTTCGAGATCGATTCGATCACGAAAGGTTGGCTCGCGATTATCCGCACGAAATTCGCAGATCCTGCGTCCTTGTCTCGTCACCCGTATATCTCGTTCGTGTTTCTCCGGCAAATTCCTCTCGCGTGAAAATCGCGTCACCGTAACAAAACACCATTGTTTTGCAACGTTTCGCGATTATTACCGGACATTCGGTCGACCGAATACGACCGAGTTAAGATTTTTAGTAGCAACAAGCGTGATTCAACGGTGAAGAATTCGTCGCAGAAAGCAATGGCGTGCACCTGCATTCGATGCTCGTCCTTCGTGCTTGTCCTCGAATCGTGGACATTTCTCTTTGTATCGTGCTACCGTTCGATCGACAAACGCACAGATTTCGCATCGTTCCAACGTTTATGCGTGCACCTTTGAATATCAAATTCGAAGTAAATCATTGGCAGGCTGCATAGATATATTCTTTTATTTATAATGCGCGCCAGACAGCTGGCGCTTGCCTGCATGAATATTTAACTCGCGATGCTGCGACAACTAGAAAAACTATGAAGAGTCGAGGCACGCGACTCGATTTTCAGTCGCGATCTTGGTTGTTTTATTTTTTCTTCTTTTTCGATATTGGGTGTAACGGGGACAGGTGGTGCAGTCGATTAGACGATCGGACAGGTAGATAAAAGTGGGGCTTGTTACGAAAATCCTAATGTACGAAGAAGAGCCACAAGATACCAGGAGCGATTTTCGTATCTTCTTCATGGATTCTTTCCATGAAACGAGGTTACCCTCATCGTGCCATTATTCGTCAAGAAAATCATAAATTGCCAGCGTACATTCTGCAAAGTTTAAGATATCTTCGCGAAGATTAACGATATACGAGAACAACGAAACGATTATTTATCAAACTTAACCGATCGATTCACGATCGACGAACAACAGCCAGAGCGAAAGGGTTAATCGAGAATGTTCAGATAAGCGAAATCGAAATGGACGAAAGAAGGAGAGAGTTTGCGCGAGTTGAAATCTTTGGTAATTTATCTTGACGTGCGTTAATGAAACGGCTGGAAGAAGAGAAGGCGCATCGGTTGCATCCACGACGCACGCGTACGTGCATGTGTGTACAGTGCCATTGTACTCTGTGGTGCGCCTACGCCACACGCGATCCGTGCAATATCGTTGTCTTTGCTTCTCTTGCTTCAGCCACGAGACGGGCATAACCTTCTTTCCTTTCTCCTCTCTATCAGTCGCGATATCCAACGCTATCGTCCTCCTCTTGACCGGCTGCTTGAAACAAAAATAACCGGATATTTACATAATATAATGCGCGTGCGACGCGATGCAACATTCTCTTTGTCTCGCAAAGAAACGGAGAGGAAACGTTGCTCCTCGTGTCTCGAACGAATATTGACGTTTCGCGAGGAGAATATGAGAATAGGAAAATTCGAACTTTGTTCGCAAACTTTGCTCGACAAACGTTTAGAAATTCTACGGCTCGAAAGCTTTAAACTAGTAATTTTGCAAACAAACGTCCACTTGTGTTATCAGCCAATAATAGTTCGGCCGATACGTTGGGGGCAATAAAAATTTGGAAATACGTAAATTCTAGCGATTCGTGTCTATTTTAGAAAATAATGGCTCTATTAACGGTAGTAATACAAGAGCGAATATCTTAGAACGAGCTTCCTTTCAATCAAACGAACGCTCGACTTGCGTCGTTCTTGGCGGATAATGGCTCGATTGTTAGCTCGATTAATAGCGGAAATATACATAGCGAGGCAGGTTGGCTTCGTAGCACACAACGATGATGTGGAATTGTTCTGGGGGATTTACATCGATAATAAAGCAAGAACCAATGTTTACTCGATCGAAGACTCCGCTCGATTCAGGACGTCGCTCGAACAATACTCCATTGCTCGTACTCCATTAAACAAAAACAACGCAATTGAAACGTTGGACTTAATGATTCATAAATAAAATAAAAAGAAACACACGAAGACGTTCCAATTGTTTGCGCATCGAGAACGATGACGATCTTCGACTTATAGAATTATTACCCGATTAAATAAACGACGTACACTGGCTGGCTTTCCCTCCTTATTTGCCTTCGTTTATTAATGGTCACGCCAGACTGCTCCAAACGATAACCAACATTCTGTAACTCGATAAATAAAAAAGGTAGCTGTAGCTTAAAAATCGTTTAAACGAGAAAATCTTCGTATCGTTTTTTGCCGAGCAGTCGTTCCGGCACACCCTCGCCACAAGATTCGAGTTAACGGGACTCCGTTCCAACATCGGAAACCCAAAGGGTCACCGTAACCATTTGCACCCTCGCTAGCGGGCTTATACTAGAAATTTCTGATCCTACCAGGAGTTTCGGATGATCCTCGAATCGGAGAACCACTGAGAGTCCCGTGTAATCCGAGATTTTCGCGGTTTCATCCTGTACGTCGTTCGAGCCGCAGCTGTCCCATTCTGATAAGTCTCGCAACTGTTATTGCGAGCAAGCTCTTCGCTTCTTTTTTCCCTTTTCTTTGCTTTCGTTCCTCTCGATCGGTTCACTTCTGTGATTTTCTTGCGGTTCTTCTACCCAACCAGAGGTGACCAACAGGTTTCGAAGGTGATCGTGGAAAATTCGCCAGCCTCGATGACGCAATTCGATGCTGCGGCAGGTGATGAAATTCCGTATCGAGGCGCAGTAATATTAGCATGTTTCGTCGTTTCATGAATTTCTGCTGTATTTTCCGTCTGTCGTTTCGTTTCACTCTGCCTCTGAATCGCGTTGCTTACCAATTTACTCGAGACTCGGTAAAATTATTCGTGCAGATGCGACAAACGATTAGGGTTTTTAAATCTTTTGCAAGATTTTGTAACCACACGTAGCACCTGCTGCCGCGTGCTCCAAATTTTCGTGCAGATTTCACCGGTTTCACGCGCACCTGAGGATAATTTTTCATGCGACAACGAGCCAATATTCGGTGACTCGAACTTCTTCTCGTTTACTTTCGAAAACTGGTACATCGAATCTGCTCGTTCAACGACCGCTTGCGTAATTATCGAAGAAAATTATTTAATCGGATTTCTTGTACGTTGCTCTTTTACAGTCAGAAGAGGTGAAGTCGGAAGACAAGCAAGAATCGGCCGGAGAATCTCCCGCGGAAACGGCAGAGGTCACAACACCTACAGAAGCTAATCCTGCTAGTCCCAATGCTGTCACTTCTCCAGAAAACAAGGAAACCAAAAAGAAGGACAAGGTGAGATCGATTGTATCGAATAATCACGATGCGCGGAACACGAAACGTCATTGATTATACGGTGCATATGGATAAATTTATGGTTCTGCGGAAAAGAAACATTTTAATTGACGATTCTATGAGCCCCAGGGAATACCGAGCGTATAATTATTATTCATCGGGTACGGTGAAAAAGTTATGGAACAGGAACTCCGAGCAGGAAACATCGATTACTTTGCTGCAGAACCAGAAGAGCTTTATTCGAAACAAAACCGTACACTTAATATGACGAATACAAATTGTTCTCTCAAAAATGCATAAAGATATTTCCCGTTAAACCTGCATCAACCAGCAAAAGAACCATAAATTTAATCCTTTACTGTCATCCATGTACGGTCGTTGAAATTAATCTTAAATATCCTGCGCACGATAAAAAGAGAAACAGTTCGCTACGAATTAGTTCGCGTCGATCTTATCGCCTGAATAGACACGTGTTTGCTAATCGTTTAGAAAAATAAGCCACATACATAGTTGCGTGTAATGAGTCTTTCGATCATTATCGAGTGCCGTTTCCTCGTTCATAGATGAAGAAAAAGTGGTCCTTCAGGTCGATCAGCTTCAGCAAGAAGGACAAGAGCAAGTACGCCCGTGAAGAAGCACCCAAGAATGGAGACGTCACCAAGGAGGAGCCTCTCGCGGAGGTGAGTAAAGAGTTTTACCTTATCGGATTCTAGTACGCGTTTCTTGTCTTCCCGTAGGATCGCTTCGACGACACAAGAAAACCATGAATCTCTATGGTCATTGATTCCGTTAATTGTGTCATCATCTTGCCTTTCGCGGTTTGCTATTCTTTCTCGGATACGGACGAAGATCGATAGAGTGTCGTAGCACGATATTATCGACTCTAGCATGTGTACGATCACCGACGTGTACATTTCGTTTCGAATACGAAAGAAAGAGACGGACATGTAACAATTGTCGCTTCGAGAAACGTTTTGTCGATTCTCCGCGTGTTTCTTGCGAAGGACTTAACTCGTAAAAACTTGGCTTTGCTCGTGGATCGATTAAATAGGCAACGATAGTCTTTGTTTAAGGATATTCAGGAATATTCAACTGGTGGAGAGGTTGGCTGGCAATGACATTCCAGCGTTGAGCAATTAATGGAACGTAGCCTGCACATTGATAAGCATCGATGTTAGTTAGAATCAGTTCGCCTTCGGGAAATTTTACGAATCCGTAACAGCAGAAGACGTTCGTTAAAAATATTTTTATTGTTATTCGCCAACGTACATGCTTACGAGTTAATAGGAACCGAGAGACGACGGCGGAACGAGCATAACGCAGGCCACCGTTCACTGCAGCATGATTTGTGTTCTCTCTTCGATTCCAGGCGATCGGTATAATCGAGAACGACCACGCGATAACCGTCACGGATCGAAAGCTTGGCCGGTGTTTAATTGGCCTCGAGACGTCTAATAAATCCTCGAGCCTTTCGTGATTATCTGAAATTTATATTTGCAAAAAGTAATCGACCAATGAATATCGTAACGATCGATGTTAACGAAATTACCGATAATATCCGTCTTTCCATTCTTCCTCCTATGTTTTTAATAAACACTGGCGGAGTTGATTACCATGCTAGGAATCTGTAAAGGTACCTTCAATGTTTGATTTCTACGCTAGTAACTTGCCAGCATCTTCGTGTTTTATCCTCGATCGAATCTCTGCCATGTCATTGATATTTCCTCCTCTTTTTGTGACGCGATGCAAATTAACGAGAAACATGATCCAAGGAGAGTGCCGAGCTTCGTTGCTGCATATCGAGCAAAGAATTTTTATTTTGTTATTAGAAAATACCGGTCCTTTTTCTGTTAGTTAATTAGAACGAAACGTGTACTTGCTACTAAACGCGACATGGTATATTATAACGCATGGAAATAACGCGATCTAATTCGATGTGCAACCATTCAACGTACCATCATCCGACACGTGGACATTCAACGCGTGACCATACGATTTCTAGCGATACGACGCTCGATCGTGGTCCGATAAAATCGTACATAATATCCAATTATACCGAATACTCTGTATAAAATCCAAAGCTATCGTCTCAGCAGTCCTCCTTAACGAGTTTACCCATCGGCAGATGTTATCTACTCGATACGATTATAACTTACAACCTGAACAATTAATCAGTATTTACGTTTGCAACATTGTAATCGTTTACATTATACAAGAGGAGTAAGAACATTACTCATTCGATGCTCGGTATAATAAGTGGCAAGGTTTTGCTAGTCTTGTTCGGGTTGTTGGCTGTCGTGCAGCCTAGCCGCGCGTAGGCGAACCTCGTAGCCTCTCAAGATCATCAGGGCTAATCTCCTCGTTTCTTTACCACCTTCTTCATCTTCTCACTGAGTTCTCCGTCTCTTTCTCTCGTTCTCGTCCTAGCAGACTCCCTTTCTTTCTCTCGAACCTCGCCTGTACAGAGTGGGAAGGGCGAACAGCCGTGACTCATCATCCTTCTTGTTCGTCGTAGCTCGCGAGTTTCGTGATAGGCCGCCATGGAAAACCGGCTTCGAAGTCACTGAATTATCCCCCTTGCTTCTCTTTCATTCGCTTCAGGGCTGTTCCCTCTTCACCTTGCGCGTGTCTCGCCACGTCTTTGCATCTCGTCCTTTCAGACACGTAATAGTCCTCTCCACCTTCGTGGCCGTGATCCTGAGCAAATAAGTCGTTCGGAAATGTCCACCGATCAAGGTCAGTTAGTTCGATCCGAGCCTAGACAGTCGATCAACTTCTATCTACGATCCACCTCGCCACCATAGATTTTCAGCTTATGATTTCCGTTTTGGTCAGCGTTCGAATTTTCTATCGCTACCCTTTAGTGCATAGTTAGATATCATTATAAATACGTTGATCGACGCATCCAACGATACTATTTATCGGACCAGTTTGTAGAAATCGGTTCGAAGGATGATCGATGAGGTTCGTTAGACGCACAAAGACGAAGCAACGAAGAAGAAACGTCTAGGAATCATCGAACGATCCTCTCGCCTAGGCACGGATCTCGCGACCGCGACTTTCACTCGCTTCGAACGTAGTTGGCATTCCGAGTCATTAAGGAAGCTACAAGTGGTGGTGCGTAGCGCTGCGTGACTCGTAATAGCGGGATGTCATTGTGCAGCGTGTTGTGACACCACCATGAGGAATGACTTATTGCTCCTATGGCTTGTTATCCCGTATTTCATACGGAGCATCGTTTGCCCTCTACTTTGCCCTCGTTGCTTCGGATTCCGTTAAAATGCCTCGTTGGATCGTTGAACGCGTTATCCTTGACTCGTTTGTCGCAGTCAACTTGATTTTAGCCGACTCGCTGCTAGTTTTATGATCTCAAAGGATTAAATAATACCCGGGGAAATCTGATTCGATTAGCGATATGTACGCTCTACGCTGGACGCGTACAGCCCAGTCAATGGACCGTGACTTTTGCTAAGCGTATATATCCGCCCACGACTGTCTGCGGCGGTTGTTGCACGGAGAAGAAAGGCCGGAGAGTGTTTCGTTAAGAACCTGTTAGTAAATTTAGCACCAGGAACACTTCGGAAACTCGTGCTTTAAATCTGGTGACACTAAGTCAGGTAGACGGTGTACAGAGCGGACCGGATAGTTGATTATTACGTGACATGTAAGGAGTAAGTGGCAAATACAATTAGAGAAGAAAGGCGACAAGGTGCAGGACGATGTTTCGTCTAATGTCAACCAGTGAACTCCATCGGCGAGGTCACTTACCAGACCCGTATCTTAAACACGGAGATAGTTAGGTCGAAAGGTGGACGAGGAGAGTTACACGAGTCTATCCGTTAAAAGGTTGCTCGATGCTTTCGTAGGTACATCGACATCGCTCGGATTTGCGTGTGCGGATCTTTTTTACAGACGCGAACGACTACGCTCAGTGTGGTCTGGCAGATTGTTCCACACCACGGAATGGGAATGAGAATGGGAGTGGTGCGCTTGTATTCTTCGAAACATCACCTTCCTACGGGACGTGGAATTATAATGATGGTCCACGAACAGGCCATGTTTTAATATTTGCGCGCCTGACCGTGCATCGATCAAAAGAAATTCCTGGCCAGGATACTCGTACCGAAGGAAAGCAGCAATTAGAAGGGCTCGTTTTCGAGGGCGCAAACATCGACTCGATTTCCTACGGGAAATGGGACGTATCTGTCGGAGAAATCGGTAACGTGGCTCGACAGGGACCAGTCCACGCTTCTGTTGCTCATTGTGCTCGCTGGTAACACGGTTCAATGGCCCAAACTTCCCGGATACGCTTACCTGTATGCCGCGCGTGTTATTTCGTCGCGAAAAAAGCTCCGGTTCGACGTCGAGCGCAGCAACGTTGCCGCTAGCGTCGAATAATTTAGCATTTGCCAAAATTTACTAATGCCTCGATTGTCAATTTTTGAACGCTACATAGAAGGACTTCTTCCTACATCGTCGATCGATAGAGCCCTGTTCGTAGCGACGCAACGTAGTGATCTCTTTGATTCGACACACCCCTTAGATAAGCTTCCATCGCGTCGGCGATCGGAGGTTCGAATCATCTTTCGTCCTCCTACTCAAAGTTCATCCAGTCCTTTTTACTCGGTATATGTACTCGCTCCAACGCGGCAATTGTACCTTGATTCAGGGACTATCGCTAGGTATCCGCTTTTATTTACCGAAGAAACTGCTCGTTACTCATCGCGACTCGTGGAGCCGACGATATCCGTGCTCCTCCTGCAATGTCACCGCGATAAAGGCGCGGATATGCGTTAAAAATAACGTAGCCGTTTATTTATTGTTCGTTCAGAGGTGTAATTTACGCGACGACATAAATTCACGTAATCGGCTCTCTCTTGATCTTTTCCTTTTTCTCTCACTCTCTCTCTCTCTCGTTTTCTCGCGAGCACACTCTCTTTCTCTCTGGTATCATACCTATACTTCGCGAAAGTTTTATGCGATCGTAAACAAGTTCGTAACAGCAACGATCCACGTAGGAAGAGGTTCCTTGCGCGTCCCTCGCGTAGATTTAAGAAAAATCTCTTAGCTTCTTCTCGAATCTTTGGACACATTTTCGCGTGCAACTAAATCGCGGATTTCGTCGTCGCTTTTCTCGTGAAAAATAGTTGTTTCGTTGCCGTATTTGGAACGTAAAATATTTGGCGAATAACATTTTTCTATTGCTTCCATCTTTCAGTCTCGATTGTTTTTCACGATCGAAAGAAAATATCTGCTCGATAGCGAGAAGGAGCATCGTCGAGTGGCAAGTGGTTCGGTTCGATGAAGCAAAGATCGAGGGACAGTTAAGAGGAGCTTAAGGATCGCTCGAGAGTCTTTCCGTCTGCTGCCCGTGTCCCCGGTTTCGCACCTACGCGAATGTCACATTGTTTCCAAGCAGCCACCCTCGCGCCAAAGCGTCGCAAAAGAGGATGTGATTGTAAAGGGGGAGGGGTGCGGTCCCGTGGCTGCTTCTTTTTTTGTCCCCTTTTACTCTAAACTTGCTCGTCTACCAGCAACGTGGGGGACCGAGTATCCTGTACGAGTCGCGTACGAAGCGTGGCTTTTATACTAAAAGAGTTGGGACGGTTGAAAACGAAAGGGAATGAGGGGGTGAGAAGTTGGCACGAGCAGAGTAGTATTAATTAGCAACACGGAATTGTCGCTAGAAGGGTGGTTGGGGGAGTGTAACGACTTCGAAGATGGAAGGTTGTTGCTCGACGTTCACCTCGCGTGACTCGACCCTCGGGAAAAAGAAAACACCTGTATGCAAGGGTTAAGGGCAGCGTACCAGAGTTTGGCGAGCCAGACTCGCAGAGGGAGGGTAAGGGGTAAGAATAACTTTCACTGTTTCTCCTTTGTTCTAACCGTTTCATGGTCACGAATGCCCGATAGCTAGTGTTACGGTACCGTTTCGTCGTCGCGAAATATACCGATCGCAAGAATAGCCGAACAATGCTGAATAGTAGAAGAAAAGTAGTCATGGTTTTTTATGATCTGAGATTTCATAGTCGTGGGACTTGGTAGTCTTAGACCTTATAACTGTAATCTTTTACAGGACTACAGCTCATAGCCACAGCTCTCTGTGCTGTTAGACATTACGCTAGCGAGGTCCTGTTATTACTCTTATGTTTTATAGTCATGGTCCGTCGTACGCCTTTCGTAGTCTCAGACCTTGTAATTATAGTTCTTTACGCTTGTAGATCTTACAGCTGTAACTTTTTGTACTCGCGGTCGTTACGGTCATGGATCTCTTTCACCGTCGGTTCGTCATCCTTATTACCACGATTCTCGTTGAATACGCGTATTCCCAGTTTACGATATATCCATCGAAATCGTAATTTGCGAAGAAATAAGGTTAAAACTATCGCGATCATCGGTTCGCGAGGGAAGAAAATCGCACGAAACGGTATATATACGTGGCCGAGTATCGCAAATGGATTATTTAAACAGGATCGTCGAGTGGTCGGCAAGAAACGGAACAATTTGTTGGAATCAAAGACGGGTCAGCTGGTAAGACGCGGTCTTGGAATGGTAGAAATTTATACGACGAGTGACGAGATACGACAGACGTCCACGGTCTTAAAATATGTCACAGTTTGCAGTTACAGTCGGCGATGCAACGGTACATGCGCGCGTGCAGTTCCACGTCGATGTGCCAGGAATACGGCGGGCACAACGGTGGCAAAAGATCGGGTAGACGGTTAAAAACCGGTTTCGTTCACCGCGGAAGGCGTCTCGGTAGTTTCTACTGGCTTCGATTTCATTCCTAATGGCCCCGATGAAATTCATCCCACGATCGTTCGCTGCCCGCTTGCATATCTTTTCTGCGCGATTGCGTGCACCTTCTCAGTGCACGATTTTTCCCATATCGCGACTATATTCGTCGTAAATTTACGGTGACAAGTAGTCAGATCGTACTCTCGCGGTCGAACAATTAAATTATTGACTCTGAACGAAGTGTTTCGTATAGCGGAGCACGAACTCGCTGGATATCGATTTTCAATTGCATCACCGACTACCTACGACCCATTACTTTTACAGTTTTTTCATCTCGAGACCACAATTTATTTTGGACACCTTAATCCTTTCACTGGAAAGAAAACGTTATTGGATCGCGATTAAAATCCGCGCCTCGATCTTGTAGCTTTCCATCGGACACGTTTTAATCAAAGGTGGTTTAACGGTACAATAACGAATTAATGTATCGTTGCTGGTCGATACTGGTTGGTCGGCTTTATCGGGTAACGGGCTGAAAATCGGACGTCGATCGAACAGTTTCCGTGCCTCGTAATAAGCGCACCAAAGTTAATTGCGTGTGTAAAGGCCACGTAAAAAGATTCGCAAGAAAAACTTGGTTCCAGCCGTTGCGTTCCACTCGATTCCTCCAGGAAAGGCTAGCGCAACTTTTCGAAGGGAGAAAAACAAATTTCTCCTCTTCTCGACGTCGTTTCGCGAACCCTCGAAATCCCGACAGCCAGTCCTAATCGCCCGCTGCACCCAAGCAAATCTCCAATTAAGCTTGCAGCTCGTTAACGAGATCGCGATGAATGTATCCAGGACGAGGGAGACCGAGAAAGAGAGCAAAAGGCGAATTTATCCAAAAAGAAAAAGCGGTATATAGTCGCGGACGGAAGAAACGTAAGCGATACGAAAAATCAGCATAATTGTGCAAAATAGAACTGTATTTAATCGAGTCGGCTAAAAAGTTCTTCGGAGATACGAACATTAATGACTGATATGGAAACGCGTAAAGTCTTTGACGGAGGAAATTGAAAGTTAGCGAGAGGCAGAGAAGGAATTGGAGCAAGTGCGAAACGAGAATTTATTCGGGAGGGCACAAAGGGAGAAAAACGCATCGCATTCAAACATCTCGTGACGGGAAGGGAAGATCACGGCGGGTGCTCGAAACGACGTGGGAATTCGGCAGGTGTCTTCTCTTCGTGAAAATCGAATATCTGTCTTTCTCGGTTGCCGGGGGTTCCCTCGAAAAGCCACTTTCATTCCCCACGATGAAAGCATCCTTTTTTTTTCTGCCTCGTCTCATCTTCTTCCGTTCGCTCTCTTCCTATTTTGTAGATGCTCGTCGACAGCTAGAGAGAGGATGGTTCGACCGTAATGCCAATCGTGTTTTGTCTCTCGCCACGCGCTACCTCGAGCACAATGCGACAGGTGGAACGCGAATAAAAAGCACGAAACTTGCGACGAGTCATAGAACAGCGAACATTGTGAGTTTGCTTTTGAAGTTCGATGACCGCCATGTATAAATACTTGTCGGTAGAACCAATCGATACCTGATGCTGCTGAACTTTCTACTCGCGTTACCGTATTTTTTCGGACGGACTCGTTGGCACGCGTCGAGTCAAATTTTATTTGCGACGCAGTGTATAGTCTTCTACATTTTCCAAAGACAAAACGGTATCTTATCGAGTCAGCTCGCGCTTACAAAAGACCTCGAGTCTTTCGTTCTTCTCTATTTATCCTCGGGGCGATGTCTTTCGCTGGCATGGAAAACAATACGCAATTACAAACTAATCAACCTCAGGAGGAACTGTTGGCTGCCGGCCAAAACTGTTGAACGTTTTCCTCTTGGTTGTCGTGTCTGCTATAGAAGCCATCGGGAGGCTGTTTGGCTTAAACGGATTACTCGAAGAGCCTGCTCCTGTCGACGAAGCGTCCGCTTCTCTATTTTTCGTTTTAACGCTATCGATTTACGGACTTTCCCACCGTGGATTAATGGATCGTGTTTGGGCGCTTTTCAACGACTACCAGACAAATGCCGTTAAAGTAAAGGAAGGAAGATATAGTAGTCGATGAAGTACAGTGACTCGATGATACCGGAAATTATTAAGTTCTGCTTCTGACGAGTTTGGTCGAAAATTTATGCGTCGTGTTTTGGAACGAGTATTCCTCGGTAATAGAATAATCCGATCGCTCCATTAGTCGTTGCGTATTTCATAACTTTAAGAGAATAGTAATAAAATAAAGGAGAACCGCGGGATATTTCGTCGTAATATCTTCGGGAATCTCCTTATAAAGGGATTAATCCCCTCTCATTTTCCTCTACCGTCATTAAACGGGGTTCTTCCTTCCGAAAGAGGCGAAACGCAAAAAGAAGCGATCGAACGCAGATGGTTCGGGTAGCCAAGCTCCATTGCGTTTCGCGAAGAGGTAATCAATTACTACTCTGCCTAAGAAGCTGAAAGAAAAAAACGTTAAAAGGTTATCGTGCCGTTACAACCCGGAAACCTTATATTTTTTATGAAAGATACTGGCTATTTTCTTCATCTGGTCCGCTTCAATTTACTCGGAACGAGGGAATAAACTCGACCAACGGGTCGCGCGCGACGCTTGGTAATTAATTTCCTAAATGCGTTGAATTACCACGATTGAAACGCGAGTTTTCGATGCACGAATTAAAAAGCCGAGCGCGCACCATTCGACCAGCAGCAGCGTGTTCGGCAAAGTGTGTCGGTTGAAAGACCTCGATGAAACGAACAGATCTCAACCTCGTTTTATCGTTTGACGTCATCGAGATGCCATTGTATTAAAAAATATGATCGACGAATACGTTGTTTCGTCGCAGGCTTCCCTTTTCTTTATTTATAAACGTTGGTACATCCTATGTGACATACTTTGACCCAACGGGTCATTTGGACAGCCGATAGATGTTAACGCGACGTCGACTTCGACATTGTTTTCTTTTCTTCGTCGATCATTTGTCTTACAACGCAATATATCCCTTTTACAAAGTTAAAGTTAACAATCGACAGAGGCGCGTTTTACGTGATGAGATTATAAGATGTAGGAAATTGATCAGCGGTGTCAGGACTGTTCTTTACCTCGTTTCATTTTATCCCGGAAATAACATCGAAAGAAAGGAAATAATGATCCTACCGAATGAATCATCTGACGATGAAATCCATATCTGGGGCGGGTGTAACGACGAACAAAAGGGTCAATGATTCCGCGTGACAAAGAGGAGAATCGATCGGGCGACTTGTTGCCGATCCCACGATTCTCGAAAAGGTTCAAAGCATAATTCCCTCTCGCGTCGGATTTGCAGATTTCGCGCGCGTTTCCCCTAGCAAATCCGTAAATCGATCCGGGGGTAAATCGTGATCCAAAGTTGGCGTCGTGGTGGTGGTGTGGTTGTGACTGTGGCGGGCCCGGTGCTCTCCTCTCTCCGCCCCTTTGGATTTGGGCGTCGTCGACGACGTCGTCGTCTAGTATCGAGCGTCCCGACGCCGGGACGCGCGGAGCTGTTGCCATGCCAACCGACGGGGCTAGCAGGGCTTTTCGTATTCACCAGGCTTTCTGGTAAAAGACTCGTGCCGCTCTCGAACGCGAACAACTGTCTTTCTTTCGTTATGGAAAATTCTTGCTTTACGAACTATTTGAAACTTTTGATATTAGCTTGACAACTTCGTATTTTCTCCTGCAATATTATTTATCGAAATTCAACGGATAACGATTTTTATTTTAGTCTCATCGCTTGGGTCTTGACAGAGTCGCGCGTAATTAGATGGAAAAGCTTATTTTGCAAATAAGTGATAAATTCTAGGAAAAGATATCCGAATATATGGATGGGACGACATTCGAAGTATTATATCACTGCACCGCAGTGAAATTAAATTTATTAGTCCTGTTCTCGTTCTCGATCCATTTCGGCTAATTGATGTATGTAGGTTGATTAAATTTTATTCGATTCGCGGTATTTTTGTACATAGAAACGATCTTCGGTCGTTTAAATTTATGCCGGAGAACTAGAGTCCTTTTAATGATTAATACTTTTCAGTATCAGCACTGATAAGTTACAGCGTAATATTTTCGACGGATCTTTCATGTTTCAATCGGTGTCCTACGAGAAAATGGAACAGGATCAGAGAAACTGGTTGGTGGATTTTCCAAATGCTCCTAGTCTAAACGCGTAAGGCGGGTTAGATTTGAAAACGATAGCAGAAAGTCCGAGTAAAGCGTGTATTTTATCGACTGTAGAACTCTGGCTGATCCCTCGAAGCCGGAAGTCGAGTAAGCAAGCGCCGAGGGTAAAAGTAGCAGAAGGGATTGCCTAGACTTGCTTTCGCTCGCGATCAAAAATTACTCTACGAATTCCGAGTATTCTCGGTACAAGTTGTATCTTTGGATATAACAAGCAAGATTTCAACTAAAAACACTAAACTAACCCTACTTGAAACAGTGTCTTCCCGTTCTTTGATACTTGGACGAACGGAAATAATCTAAATATCGGGGTGAAAGGTTATCGATGTAACAAATACGCGATATCGAGCGTAAAAGCGTTAACTGATTAGCTGACCAATTGACACCTGATTGACTGATCAACGATCCGGAACGTGAACACGGGCACTATGTGAAGAGTATACATCTTGACGCGTGTCAGTATCGACGTGTTTTTCGACCCCTCGGACAGTTTATCGTCCTAAGTTTCGATAAACGAAGAACATTATCCTTTAACTTGTGATGAAATTACGTTGCTGACGTAGACAACGTTAAATTTATCGGTGTTGAATTTAATAATGCAAACGTGCTCGGAAATAAATGACTTAATATGTACCTAAATGGTCGATTCGGTACTCGAATTACGTACATAACCCGAGTCGGTGTTAGGTCGCGCCGTATATCGTCGTTGGTCACGACAGGAAGGAAACCAGGACGAAGGAGCGGTCGCTTTATTTCGTTGGAAAAAGTCCACTTCTTAATTAAGATCGGACGTGCGAAACGGTAGGCATCACGTGATTTCCCAGGTGGAATTTCCTGTCCGCGGTCGTTGGTTGCCGAGCCTCGAAACCGCAGAACGCGACAGGCCATGCTTTCCAACGAGAAGACACTCGATAACGAGTTTTCCCGTCCATTATCTTCCGCGCCCTTTTTATTTCCATCGTGGCTAGCCTTTTTTGTTTCCTGCCTGTGAATGGAACGCAGCTTCCACCCACTTTGTACCACGAATAATTCGTTAGGCCAGCTGATAGCTTTAATAACGAGCTACTTGTTGGTACACCTTGAAACTTTACGAAACGTAACGAATTTTTCTTCGTCGCCCTGTGTGTAACAGGAAATCTTACTGACACGTAAAGTACTTGAAACGTGCTCGCATTCGAAGGTGAATTCTATTATAAATGCGATCTAGGTTTGTCGCGTTTCTTACGAACGTGAACCGACATTATAAACTAAGTTAATTCCATGTACGCGGTGTCGTTGAACGTTATCGCGCCTCGGTTTCTTCCTAGTTTTATTAGGTTCATTCCCGAGGCAATTGGGTTAAGGGTCACTTCTTTCGGAGGATCCAGACAACGCCGTAGGGTTCGAGCCACGAGTGGATGTTTCAATATTTATCGAGGGCCGAGTAGTTTACCGTAGTTACGGGGATATCATCGAGAGATTCGCCAGCCAGCCGTGCAGCTATGCTTCTCAATTATGCAACACCCACAACATTTCCCGGAAGCTGTTCGTAACTGAGATTCTCCGCGCGTTTCATCGACTCGTCGATACTCGGATAGTCTTTCGGAAACCTATCCACCCCCTGTTCCGATAAATCAATAAAACTGTCCCAACTTTTCCATTGCTCGCCGAATAAATCGGTACGATTGGTAACGAGGAACATTATCCGGATACCTTTTCCCTGAAGATGAAATGATTTGTACGACAAAAAGATACGTCGCTATTTACCCTAGGGAAGTACGATATTGATCATTGTAAGGTGTGTATATAAATCCGTGGTGAAGGCAGTCGCAAAAAAATATATCTTGGCAGGATCGATAATTATCGTTGGCCACTCCCTTTGGTCGGTTATTCGTTGTAGCTTTCGTGCGGTTGAATTCGCGTGTACGAATGATAAAATCGATATCCACCTTTGCTGCGTATACGCACACCCTCGTTTTGTTGCGTTTCGCGATCCTCTTCAAAGGGTGAAGAGAGAACCGTCGAGAGGGTGAATAGTCGAGAGTGCGTACGTGCGTGCGTGTTTCTCAGAGACGCCGTTTGCCGCCTTCCTCGTCGTCGGCGGCGGCGTCGGCGTCCTCGTCGTTTCGTTCCTATTCCACGAAACCGACCTTATCTTCAAAGGGAACGTAGCGGAGTTTCAAAAATACGCAAGAATTCCACTTATTCTTGCGACTATGACATCTTTTACTAACAAACAAAATAATTTTATTAAACTTGTCAATACTTTTTCCTAATATGAAAATTTAAATAAAAGGAAAACGAATTTTGTTGTCAGTTCTATGCGCTTTTTGGGCCATTTTATCCCGACGTGTGCCGTTAGAAACGCGGGACACGTAAATCTTGTTGGAGGGAAAATTCATCGACAAATATTTCCGCCCACAAACGTTATCAGCTTGTAAATTCATATTATCGGCTTTTCGAATCGACGCTTTTAACGTCTCTCGTCCTGATTCCCTCACGCGTCGCTATTTGTTCTCGTTTGTCAGGCAGGGGTGTTAAAATCCCGTGATTTATAAATCGAAGCATTACTTCCGACCGACAAAGACCTCAAACGACGCGTACAACGGATCTTACAGTCGCTGTTTAAACGTTGTACGGCTTAAAAAATATTCATATCTCGTAAAGAAGACCGCTCGAGTCGTAAAAAGCGTTAAGTAGTAACGCGAAACCTCGAAGAGCTCGTGAAAGCAACGGTAAAGTATAAATCGTAAAATCTATTACAGCAGAAGTCCATTTGTTTGAACGTGTAGAGAATACCAGATGATTCGAATAATAGAAACTGGCTGGTTCTTTAGCGAAGTTCGCAAAAACCATCGAGGGGTATCGGAAATGCAACATCGAGCGTCATACGAGATAATGTGCACTGCATTGTACCAATTATAATGTTTAGCAGCTACTGTTGCAATTTAGTTACGTGTTCTAGAGAGAAAACATTACGCTTCAAATGGTTACATAAAGAAGGGAAATAGCGAAGGAAGTGTCGATGTTTCGTTAGCTCGTGTAGATTTCCTACCATTAACATTAATTACTGTATCGGTTATAACGAGAACTCTCTTTTCACCCTCGAACGAAAGAACGTCTCCATCTGTGCGTACATCCGGTCGATGAGTTCAGTTTGGATCACTCGATTGGTAACCTTACCTCCTTTCTTGCTCGGTCCAAGAATAATTCTGAAACGACTTCACGGCCGATGCTGCCACCAACGAACGCTTACAGAACTCTCGGGACTTCAAGCACCCAATAAACTTTACGATCGTTTGCAAAGTATGGAAGCGCTCAACGTGGTTCTTAGTAACACGTTTGGGTTTTAGTTGCCATATCTGTATTATTACGTTCATCTTCTTCGTTATTAAAAGTGATTTTTAACCAGTTGTACTTTGATCAGTTTGTTGCTTTCTAAGCACAGTTTTAGCGATATCTGTGAAACATAACTTAGCTGAAAAAGTTACATTGTACCGGGAACATTAACGAACAATTTACGAAACGAAATTCATGCTTTGAATCGACATATCGCAAGTGCCATTTGGCGGTACATTTCTGTCATGAAATCGTGTCGGACCAAATATATTTCTAAATCGGTCATTGTTTGCCGTAACTGGCAACAAGCCATTTTATATTAAGAACATTAATGAGGACCTTATGCAGTCATCTTCGTTAACCCTTAATTTACCATAAGTGATATTTTACGATACTTTTATGTCATCGAATTGTATCAGACATGTTACGTTTCGAAATACAGTAATTTAATAGATACCGTTCTAGCACTCTTACTATCTATCTTTAATTGCCGAGGGTTAGAGAAGATTTACGATAGTGTCACCGTTCGTTTATCGTGTACGATTGTAATATCGTCGAGAAAAGTCCATTAAACTTTGTCCACCAGATATCAGTCCGGTTGCTAATCCCAGCTAGGGTTTCCAATTGACTCACGTTCGCGACGAACGCAGTCTAAAGGTCAAGCATGCAACATTAGAAATTTGGAAGATGGCCAACAATTTTCCGGCGCTATTTTACGCCGAATAAAACCCCTTGATCCCTTGTCTGGTCTCTCTCTCCCTCTCTCGTTAACGCTAACCTTTCTCGTATCTCCTTTTCCCTTCTCTCCTTTCTCGTCCATCACTCCTTTCTCTTTCGATCGTCTAAGAATAGAAATGCGCGGTGGTTTTGCGGTGCGAAATTTTTCTCCGCTCGCAGACGCCGCATGCGTTCCGATTTCTTCTCGCGACGGGTTACCAAGCGGATCGAATCGAACTCAACGCTTTGACAACCGCGCATTTCATGCAATTTTTAATTCTTCTAATTTTGCCTTCATTTTTATGCGAACGTCGCGAAAGACGCGAGCGAAAACGCGACGCGAAACCACCCTGTCCGTAAATCTTCTCCATCTTTTTACGCGTACGCTTCTCTTCATCTTTGTTGCGCGATTTTTATCTTATTTCTCTTCCTGGTTTCACTGTGCACGCGTAGGTGGTGCATGACGGGTTTCCCTTTCTCCCGTTTCATTGTAACTCGTTCGTTTCTACTCATTCTTGTTCGCTATCAAGGGAGCTATTCTCTCGTGGAGCGTGGGTCAATTCCTGGCTCCATTTTCCAGGAATATTCGCGCGGTTTATTTGCAACGAAGACGATACCAGCCCCTTTACGTTCTCTATGCTTCCTCGAATCGTTTGGCTACAGCTGAAAGAGACATTTGGCCGCATTTAGATCGGGATGATTCGAACTTTCTATGCTTCGAACTTGTTACATTCGCGATGAAAGAAATTGCGAAGCGATGAGAAAGTTACCCTGTTTAACATTTTGCTACATGTGACTAGTCGAAGGCTAATCGAAAGTGTTCATACTTTCAAGAAAAAAAATATCGCTTTTAATTTTTGTTTAATTACTTCATTACTTTCACGATGAGATACCGAGAAAGTTCAATTTTGTTATTTTCAAGTCAGATTATTCGACAACGAGCGTTCATACATTTGCAACGTGTCGAGATCTGCAAAGTATAAGTCATGCAATGTATGGAGACTCACGCTTTATAGGTTACATGATTTATGCACGCTTCGCGGACATCGATATATCACAAACGCAACAACGTTCACTGTCTAATTATCATTACATACGATTTCTTGCTTTTCTCTTGACACCAATTTCCACTCTAACCGCGTAGGTCTACCACCTACAACGCATTAAAAGTATCGGGAATTTTTAGCGGAACCCTCGAAAAAGAAGGCACACTTCCGTTCTCGACGTATTTCTCCCTAGTTCGACTAGACGTTACCTCCTCGAGGATCCACGCGTGTACAGTAACACGCTCCTCTCCTCTCGGCGAGACGTGGGACGATCCTCGCTGTTGGACTCTATATAAACCAGCGTGAACTCACAGTCTGGGCCGAGTAGTTCGCCAACGGCGAACAGTTCGTACAGATCTTTCTCTTCGCTCGTAGAGATCGTGCGTGCGTGTGCGTATTCGTGTACAAGTGCGCGTGGTGACAAAGATAGGTGCGATAACGCAAAAAGTTGTTCCTCTTCTTCCGAATTGTATCAGTGGCCGATCGGCAAAATTGTTCGTAAACACGTTGGAAGTAATCTGTACGAGCAATTCGCGCATGTAGCTTCTTGATTATTTATCGGACCGAACTTTGGATTGGATACAGAGTCAACACGGCCGCGAAATAGTGCTTGCTTTAACGCACGCATAAGTATTTCATCGGTTAGGATGGATATACCTGTTTGTTTGGTTCGGGATTATTTGTTTGAAAATGAAGTAGGGAAACGAATGAATAGAAAGCGAAATATAAAGTAGATATATATTTCTATTAAAGAAACTTGCAAATCTATGTAAGTTAATATGTGAGACCGAAGCAAGTCACTTTGAGCACCGTGATAATTCTAGCGTGAATCGCTTTCGAGTTAAATTTACCTACGGTGCAGTTAACATAAATACGTCTCTAGACTTGACCCGAAACTATCCAAACGCACAGATATTTCTATGCAGGTTCGAGAAGGCTAGGAAAATTTGTCGTATACGAGAAGCTATATCGTTCGAATGCACCGAATCCTCGATGCTGAGGAAGTTCTTGTTTAGAGTTGCTCGTGTAACTCGGCAATTTTAATTTCGCTCGATCATTGGTGTAATTCGGAAGAGTATATTAAATTTGTGGGCGATCAAGATCGCGTAAAAATTGTTGATCGTTTTGATGGACAATACAGAAGAAATGTTACGTAACGTTGGTTAATCGAAAACCGTCTGATACGTGAAAGAGGGATTAGTTTGATCGAGAAAGTACGACTGGCTCGTGAGTCATTCTGCGCGTTGGATGGTCGCAAGACGCAGATGCTTTTATCTTCCACCGCGTTTTCTTGCACGACTCATTCGTATCTTTTACGTAGTATCGGTAGCACGTCCAGCGACTGGTTCCTATTAATAGATGCAGTAAAATAATCTGGTTGCAAAAGACCGTTTTCCGTTTTATCCTGTACGTTTACGGACCGAAATGACGACGGAGGAAGATACGCCTTGCGTCTAAATTAAGAGTTTGTTTTGAACGTATCTGGAAATTTGGCCTCGCGCATCTTGGTCGTCCGTTTCAGTTAGGTATTTACAGTCGGCGACATAGGTGTGTCGGGAAAAGCGCAATAGCCAGTGTCGTGAAGTTTTCGCGAGAAAATGGATTCGGTCACGAAGGCAGGACGAAGCGTGGGCAGTGGCGTGTATCGAGTGGCAGGTGCCTTCGCTCGCGGTGCAAGAAGAGTTTTGTCTTACGTGCCGCTTTTGGGCGTCGCTGCGATTCCGCCGGAAGTCGACGAGCCGAAGTCCACCGTGGTACGATATACGCATTCTTGTTTCTACTTATCGTTGGTACACGCTCGTTCAACACCGAACGATTGCACTGCTATCTTTGCTGGGGCAAACTCGAGCAAACGTTTAACCCTTCTTCGAGTTTCCCTACTAGGCCGCAGCATGAACCATACGGTTATTACCTAGGACAACATAACTGAACGGTTCCCCTGATCCGGGCCTATTTCCGGCGCTGATTAACTGTTCCCAGGTGGCATGCACAACTTAATGGCTTTGGTATCCGCTCGTGGACGTCGTGTTATCGGTTCGAGAGGAGGACTGGTCTCGCTTAAATACTTGATTAGAGGGTGGATTAAATAGAAACCGGGCTTTGTATCGATCACCAATTGACGCAATTATGTCGTTGACTCCGAACACGTTGGCTATCTATGTCGTATTTCTACGATTGCTCGATCGTAAAACAGTTACCAGGCCTATCTGGGTAATAAAACCTGACCTATCGTATTAGAGTCCGTCATTCCTCGTCATCTTCTAATTTTGCGCAGTTTACGAGCTCTCGAAGATCGCTGCCTCTGTACGATGCGTTTCTCCTTCGAACAAGTAAATTCGATAATTGATCGCATCAGTCATTTTGAACAAACTTTCGCTTCGCTTCGCAACTATCGTAGTTAATTAAGATTGTACATTTAGATGTAATTAGTATCGCTTTAGCTTTCGTCTACTACATATTAATGACTATTGTCTGGAAGAATAACTTTGAGTCAATTGCTACATACAGCGTTCGAAGAGCTCTATAAATTTCTCGTTCATACACCCGATCGATATTCGTGCACGTATTTCATTTACATCTAGCATTGTCTTATCGTTCGATATCGTTTTATATTTTACGTAATTATCCATTGTTCGATGCGTTTGAACGAAGAACAAAGGTAAACTGACACTCGCCGCGTAAAAATAGTCGCGAGCCGTATAAAGTCGAACAGTGGTGAAAGCTCGCAAAATGCTCTCGTCTAGCGCGAACAAGAATGCCCAGTTACAGAGAGTACACTCACGACCATTGTAATTTATATACTATGTGTACAGTCAAATACGAACTTGGCTTACCTACCGAAGAGTTTGCGGTAAATGTAGGAACTCGGGGATTTGCAAATATGAACATTCGGGAATGAAAAAATTGTCGAGTCGACGTACATGTTGTTATCCAAAGAAAGCATACGTTACACTCGAGTGTGCATAGTACTTAATTGCGTGAAATCGGTAAGTGGTAGGGTGCAGTTACGTTCATCCTTATCCAGAGAAAGCCCACGTTGCACCCGAGTGTACATCGACCAGGAGTAATCGTCAGATATCATACTTTTCGTGTTCGACGGCTGCTTCGAGTTCCAGATGGGTGAACGCGTTTTAAGGTTTCGCGTATCGAATTATAACGGCGCTCGAACGGAATGAACGCGATGTATCGTATCGCGTTAATCCGCGCAGAACTGTTTGGCGAATCGAGGAAAATTAATATCTGACCAGGAATACGTATTAGTCCTTTATCGGGGAGAAATTTAATCGTGTGTGCCTAGCGTGACATACAATGCAAATTGAATTTATGCCCGATCAACGATCAAAGGCTGCCCGGAAACATTATTGAATTTTCGACTAACGCGAAAGCTTTCGGCCACCCTTGTTAAAATTCGATCATATTGTCTCGCGGAAAGAGCATCCGGATGTACGTACCCGTACTTCCGTTCGCGATTTTCGTTGTTCTTGGGAAAATATCGTGAATTTGCGTGTACATTATAAACACTTCATTACATGTTCCTAACGTTGCGTTCGGTCACGCTCGTTTAAGATACCTCGTCCTGAAGACGGTAACATTCTTGGTTTTCGTGATAGATGAGTATCTCGATTATTAATGACTCTTCGAGTACAGAGTTAACTCGCGTGAAAAACGCGGCTAAACGAGCTAATTGGCGGGACTATTAATTACTTGGTACGCTACATTAATCTCGTGTTCGATTAGCGTGCAACAGCTAAAATGTTTAAGAAGATCGCGTCTTCGTTTTCGCGAATTCCACGAAGAGAATTCGACTCGTCTTTCCTCTAGTTTGGTTAGATGTAATTTGCCGTGGGACACGCTCCGGTGGACCGAATAAGCGTTTCTGTCGTAATTCAATTCTGGGTTAGGTCGGTAAACGAAAGAAAGAGAAAAAGGGAAGAAAAAAAATCAGGTTAAAAGAACAGATTCTATTCTAAACACAAAAGAAAATTTACGAGCGTGTGCGTTCGATTCGAGACAATGAGTAATCAGTGCAAGAAGGACGTGCACATCGCTGATCTTCTATTTATCGAAAATAGGTTACATTATTTGAACGCGTTCACTGCCACGATAGTATCTGTATGTATCTAGCACGACAGGAGTATTAACAATGAACGATCAATCTTTTATTCGGAAAGATAATGAAATCGCATAGAATAAAATGCACGAGGAAATAATTAGCTTTTGCTGGCGTAAACCGATACCCAGATGCTCAGGGAGCTCTGAAAAATAATGCATTTTCGATCGTTATCGTTTCAGAAATGTATGTACTTCGCAGATATATCGTCCCTGACTGTGGAACAGGCAACAGTTGTTGCACGAGCACGTGGCACGCGTCACCCCTGGCTTGCATTCTTTCTTTCACTTTTTTTCGGGACAGGAAATTGATTCTAGGATCGGTCCTAATACAGCTTACCAGCTGTTGTGGGCGATGCCAGGATAATTCGCACGCCTCAATGGCTATAATGTCAAGCGATATTTCATCGTCGTTGAAACGTGTCGCGACACTGGGTACGTTGATAGATCGTGGCTCTAGATTAGGAAAATTGTCAATTAATTAGGGAAACATAATAGAATTTGAGGAATGGTATCGTATCGCCACCCGTTAGGTTTCTACGCGTCGTACCGCCACGAGTTAAATCGCTACGCGATAAATTCGCTCTGGTTAGTATTTCAATAGCACGGTATTTGCGAAACGCTTCAAATAACAGTCGGTATTTCCACTAGCTGCGAAATGGAACCAAGGACTGGTGAAACTTTTTCGTGCAATATTCAGTAGAACACTTGGCTACGTGTTTCGAGCGACCGAAACTCGACGAGATCTACGATTCTCGTTTAAATATATATTCGGAACAGTCGTGGGTAGACGCTAGCGTGCGTAGGTTTTCTCTATCCTGTCAAATCGGTGCGCAACAAAGTCGTTGCTCGCGCTGTCTACAGAAATTTATCAGACACCGAGTGCTTTGTAATCTAGCGGAGATCGGTGGTGGACGGTCACCGACGCTATTCGCTCGAGCACGCGAGCTTCGTCGCGTTTGTCCGATCGATTTCTCGTCGTAAAAGAAAAGCAAGGGTAATCGGAAGTTTATTACCAGCGATGCTTCTTTCTTCCGTCGATTCATGTCGCGGACAATGGCCCGAACGACGATTCTGGCTTACCGCCAGCCTTCTTCTTTTCACCGTTGTCCTTTTAGCCTTCTCTCTGAAGTTTAGCCAAATTCGCAACGGCGATTCGCGAGTACTTTGACTCATTCGATTCGTCGGCCGTTCACCGGGAGAGGTCGAAAACCTTGGGAGAAAACTATTTCGAAACATCCTGTACAATACCTGTAGACGGCGGGTCTCTCTCTCCGTTGGCTGGCTAGTAGTTTCGTTGGTCGCTTTGAAAAATTGTGTACACGGTGCTGGCGAAACACGGGAATCAGGAGCGTCTGAGAAAGAGAAAGAAAAAACACTCCGGTTTAGAAAGCCCTTGTACGCGACCCTTCAGGGGCTGTAATTCTTTAAGCGAGAAGCTTACCCCTTACGAAAATGCACGGGAGGAACGGCGAGAAGGGGTTTCACTTAACCAACCGATCGATACCGGGTCTGGGGACGATAAAGCACGCGCCGCGTTCCGCACGTCCGGTTTCTGTTTCCCTTCTTCGGTTTCAACAATTGATTTCTCTCGTATTTCCGCGTCAAAATGCGAGTACGCTTACCTGAAATTACTAAACAGATCGAATAACAGATCACCGATTTCTTCTTTCGTCGAGTTCGCCTTGGAATGATGGATCGAGCGAATTCGAGCATAACGTTCTCTGCTATTTTTATTCCATGGTTCGCACGATTCTTCGCGCGATAAAAACTTGACAGTAAGTCTAGTTAACCGAGAGGATATTTCGATAAAATCTCGTGCAAAACGAACGAACTTCTGCTCTACCAGGTCGTGCGAATCTTTCTATCGCTCCTTGCTCGTAATTTACACGAAGCCGTGAAACTTTTCGCGCGATCATCGAACCGGACTTATCGATAAAATCACGATCAATCACGTTGCGCTTGCCAAGTAATCGCTGACACAGTGACACGATTGGCCACCCCTGAAAAGGTGACGGCGCTCGTACTTGGGCACCCTATGGTTCTCCCTTTGTGTACCCCCTGCGTGGTATCCTTCGTAGGGGCATCCACCCTCTCGCGAACCCCTGTTGTCTACGAGTCGCTAGGTTGTTCACCCTCCTTTCTATTCGAATCGGTCGCAAAACGCGCTGCCCTCGTCAACCGTTAAGTTGGTCATCGTCGGCGAACGAACAAGAAAATAATATCGTGCTACGAGCAAAACTTGATCCTCGACGATCCGGTCTTTAATCGATATAGAATTTTTTCGAAAGCGAAACAATTTTCTGAAGGATCGTTGTTTGTTTCAGGGTGGGGAAGACGCGGAGAACGGATCAGCCACGGCAGGTAGCCCGGTCGAAGAGAAATCGGCAGTAAGTAGTCCAACAGCGGAAAACGAAGCCAGCCCAACAGCAGCGGCAGCGTCAACGCCGTCGGCAGAGACGAAGGAAGAGAGTCCAGCGTCTGCAGCTAGTAGCCCTGCGGACGAAAAGCAAGAGGAACCCACTCCCTCTGCCCCAACTCCCGTCCCTGTCGAGGAAAAGAAAGAGGAAGTCGAAAAAGTCGAGGCCGAGAAAAAAGTAGTCGAGGTCAGTCCAGCCGGTGGTCAGTTCGTACCGGGCCCGGTAGAAGTCTCCATTTTCCAAGTCCAGACAGTCGCTACGCCGTCTATCATTGAGAGGAAAACCAGTGAGGATATTCCTTCCCTGCCCCCGTCCAGTCCGCCGCCAACCCCCATAGACGCGTCGCCTTTGCAGCAGGCTCAGCAGGCCGCTGCGACTGCGACGGCTCTCGCAGAGGCCTTCAACTTGCCTGCAGAGGCTGCTGACAAGGATTCTCCGACCAGCCTTCTACAAGCCTCCTCCTCTACGCCTTCCTCCTGTCCAGAGCGTAACGACCCGTCAACCGAGACCGCCGCGGAATCTCTCGATGCGACTAGTCCCTCGCAGAGACCACCCGCTTCTTCCGCGGACGTAAACCCTCCGACGGAATCTAGTACTGTCCCTGCGAAGGCAGAAGCTCTGCCGGTGGTTGATACCGACTCGTGCGAGCGCGAATCCGCGATTACGGAAACCGTGAAATCCCCTTCCGACAGAGGTGACGGAGGAAAGACCGAAGGTCAGAATCCGTCGTCGACCGTCCTAGTGGACACGGACGTTGACGAACCCCGCGATACACCAGCCTTTACATCCGAGAGCATCGCGGCACAAGAACCTGTGGAAAGTTCGGCGTCGCCCTCGAGTAAAGAAACGGTGGATTTGGAGAAATCCGAAGAGACCAAAGTCGAAGAAAATGTCGTCGAGTCTATCGTTGCGCGCGTTCCGAAATCAGACGTAGTTTGCGACGCGAATAATGCCCCGTTGGTCGAGAACGAAGCATCGGAAGTGGTGCTCGACAGCTCGGAGAAAGAGGAACCTATCCCGTTCGAGAAGGAAAAGACGCCGGAAAGCGTGAACGTGACGGAACAGGTCGAGGAATTGGTTAAACAGGTGATCGAGCAGCCCGAGGTGATACGAGAGGAAGCGGTGAAAGAGGAGATTGAACCATCGGTCGTGGCGACGGACACGGTTCTGGAAACCGAAGAAGGTACGATACCACTTTCGGAGGAGATCCTGGTAGAGGCTAAGCCTGCCGTGGTCATTCCAGAGGACGAGGACGTAACGGTGGAGACGATCGAGGAGATTGCGGACACCGATGCCGATGTCACGAAACCGGTCAAGGAAGAGATCGAGATTATCATGGAGGATAAATTGGAACTGGAAGTTGAACCCGATATCGTCATACCCGTCGATGAGATCCTCGTTCTCGAAGAGCCAGAAGACACGCTCGTTCCCGAAGTACCTGTTCATCCGACGACCGTCGTCATAGAGAAAGATGCGGAGATAGAAATAATCGAGATAAGCGACGAGGTAACCGAGGAGGAAGAATCGATGCCTCCGCCTGTGCCAGAATCAGCCGTGCCTACTAGTCCTCGAGATAAATTAGATTCCGAGAACGCGAACCTCGAACACGATTCGAAAACAGTGCCTTCCTGCCTCGTAGACGACGCGAAATGCCAAGATTTAGTCGTAGAAAGTAGCCAAGAGGTCGACGGGTCTCCCCGTTCGCCGGCAGAACAGATCGATAGCTCTCTCTCGGATATCCCGGTTCCAGCAGCGGACTTGTCCTCTCCCGCGAACGAATCTCGACAAACGCCGTCCACGCTCGAACGCGTTCCCGGTCCTTCCGATGATCCGTTACCACCTCCGTTACCCGAACACGACGCTACCCAAGAACGCGCGGAATCTCCCAAATATCCTTTGCCACCGGAAGAGCTCTCTTGCCCGATTAATGTGTCTGAAATGAAGAGTGAGCTTCCAGTTCCCGACGAGAACGACGCGCCCAGCCCGAGACACCCGACAGAGACACTTCTGACACCGCCTAGAAGTCCCAGTCCCCAGTCCAATGTCAGTATCGCGTCTGGCCTGACAACATCCACCAAAGACTCCTCGCAAACACAGTTATACGACGACCAGAGCAATCGAGAGTTCAAGATGGAATCGGTGTCGATAAGCCTCAATTCGTACAATGAATCCGACATTGAATTAAAGGAGAGGTTAGCCGAATCTCTGGTGGATACCGTGAACCAGGAAGAGAGCTCGGTTTCGTGTCAGTTGTCGAACAACGCCACGTCGTCAACAACTGTCCAGGAGACCCATCAGGTGACTAACATGTAACACAACCTCCTGGCATGAATTCAGGCAGCCAAAATACCTTTTTGGTGGCGCCTCGTTCCAAGTATCTCGTCGTACGGTCCAAGCACAAAACCAAAGCCGTCTCTCTGTGATATATTAGTCCGAGAATATATCGATTCTATCGTTTTTCCATTCTCCTCGTCCTTGTCGAATCATCTCTTTCTCTCCTTTCCTTCGCTTTCCTTTACTCGCCTTTCGCCTGGATAATTTCCTCTACGCCGATCATCCTCCGCGTCGAATCCAAAAACGATCTCCATCCGACATGGTCACCATCACAAGAAACGTTCTCTCTCGACGAAGGATAACGCATCGAACGAGACTGAGACACTGTGACATCGACGTTTGTGGGTTTTTGCACGAACCTGATCCAAGTATTATTGTTCCTCGGCGTTCCCGTGCACGACCTGGAAATAGAAATGCGATCGATTCACCGTAACGGGTTCTCCCATCGTGGAAACGTCCTTCTTTTCATCCTCGACGTCCAACGATTAAGAGAGGAGAGGGCCTCGTTAAATGCATCCTTCGTTCTGTCGAATAAAACGTGATTAACACAACTGTCTACTCTATGTTACTGACATACGTTATATCGTAAACCGTCCCTTGACGCTTCCACCAACCAGAACCACCCACCAAGAACAACCGTTACTGCCATTCATCACCTGTGTTGTTTGCCTCTTGGTTTTCTTGACAATATTAACACGACTTGTTATTCGAATCGAGGCGCTAAAAAACCGTAGAGCATCGTTAGCTCGACGCATAGATGAATACGAGAATCGCGCAAAGTAATCGAATGAAAAACGAAACGTTCGTTGCTGTGGTGCCCAAACGCTATATTAGTCGAGTTCTATCTTCCAAGTTTCCGTGTAGAAGATTTATACCTTGGTTACCTTTTTTTTCTTTGTCGGAACGCTGTTACTAATAATAACAATAATTTAGCCGCTCGACTTAGACGAATTTCATTAGCGTGAAATCTCATTGATAGACGTAAATTTTGAGACTAATCGTTACACGTACAATAAATTAGAGCTATACACGTTTAGAACTTATGGCATTAGAAAACTTGTACTTTATTATTAGACATCGATACTATCTCATGCTCTCTTTCCGTAATTGCATCTGTTGTGTCGTAAGCATCTTGTAATGCGCATGCCAGAGTTCTCTTACATCCAAGGGTTCACCAGAGCAGGGTTTTCCAATTCTTTGCGCTGTCCGAAGCATGAGGCACGATTTTCTGTCCAGCCATTCGAAATTCTATTTATTGTATGCAGAATGTCGATACAAGTCGAAAACATGAAACAAAATCTTTTCGAACGGGACTGCCCGTTCGACAAAATTCACTTTTAAGGTTCTGGTACAGTGGCGAGAATAAATGGCTTTCCTTTGTAAGGGGAAGTGGTAAAAGGAAGGCAACATTTCTCTAGGTAGCCTTATATTTTCCATGTACATGTACACTGGCGAGCACCGTCAATTTTTCTAGAGAAAATAGCAACGCAAAATTAGACTAACCGCGCTATCATCGAATTCGCGTTAGAAAGATCGTTGCTGTTTTTCTCTTTTTCTCCGTATGTTTATGCTACTTTTACTAACTACTAAGCATTATCGGTAAGGTGGGTAACGAGCACGAATAAGTATAAAGAGCGATGCAGGCCTCGATGCACGCCGTTGTACATATGCATTTGAATGGCGGAGGGTGCTTCATAGTTCTCTTAGATTAGAAAATAATATCCGAAGGAGTAGTCCAAAATTACTAGACTAAACAAAAATAAAAACGTGGCGTCAGAAGTGGCTCGATGGAAATCTGTCTTTTTTCACGTCTTTTGTCCTCGTAGCATGCTGGGATTTGGACTTGCTGCGGAATTGTCTGGTTTCCTCGATCGCGAAACTAACGAGCAGTCGTATGTTTTACAGAACACCCAGGAAACCGAGGCACCGGTAGAAAACAGCGTGGCTCACGACAGCACGACAGAAAGTTCCGACGAAACTTCCAAGGTTACATCTCCAGCCGTCCCAAGCGAAGTGGTGGTACCTGCCTCTCCACCTTCTGCACCAGCCATTACCGAGGATGTTGCCTCCGTAGCCAAGGTAACCTGTCGCGTTTGTCCCGTTTCTAGTTCGCGAACAGTCGTCGTTGCTTTATAAATAAACGCGAGACACGTTCGAATTAACACACCCGTTGTCTGTAATAATACGTGATGATCGCCAAAAGATCGTTCGCGCGCGTTTGCGCTAGCGATTCTGAGGCCATTAATTTGATTTAATGTGCAAAGAAGAATGTTGAGCGAGGGGCCATCTGATTGAACACGATAGTTGGGTTAATTTTCACTAGTAACTTTACTGTTTCGTTTCAATGTCCTTCATTGATAGTAACGTTACATATCTTTTTTTTTTTTTTTGTTAAAGGCTATTGAAGAGATGGACATAAGCGACAAGGCTGTTGCGGCGGCAACCATCGAATGTAACACGAACGTAAGTGCATCCATAATTATTGTATATCGTTTTGCCGTTAACTCTTTGCTTTTGGAACTCTTTCACTCACCTCGTACAACTTTGTTTCTGATTGTTCGCAGGAAATTATCGCGGACGCACATTACCAAAACAATATGAACGAATAAACGCCGCTAACCGAATTGTGTATTTTGGGAAGAAGAAAGTTCTTTTCTCTCGTTAAAACCAAAAAAGTATATTATATAGATATGTATATTTGGACCATTCCTGCAACTAAACAGAAAATAACGTTCTTTCGTTACGAGCAACAACAATAACAACTGGTAAAAAAGAAAAAAACAAAATGATAAAAAAAAAAAACATGGAACGACGACGATGTTACACCGCGACATCGCGAGAGCATATAGACTTTATAGTAGGCCTATTAATAATTATTAGACACGGCATTTGACGGCAGGGCGAAGTAGATAAACGTTCACGAAATGGCTATAGGGAAAGAACGAGCCGAATAAAACGGAAAACTAGATATTGTTTCAGAAGAATACAAACAATGTACTGCCGTTCCGCGGATAGTATTCTTGAAGCGGATTTTTTACTACTACCTTTTTTCCACGCGATCGATTAAATAATAAATTTCCCAACGCATTGGGCCGTGCCTATTCGCGCGGGTCGTAATCGTGGTGGCCCTGCTGTGTAAAAATTTCGTAAACCGTCATTGTTACTGAAACGCCAAGTCGAACTGTGTGATCATCGCGAGACGGACGAGCGAGATAACAGTGAACATTCGAATAAAAACATCGTTTGTCGGGTAATTCCAGAGAAAAAAATACACAAATGTACTCATTGAATCGCGTGCGCCCTCCCGTAACTGTATTGCACATTGCTGTTGGCTATGTCGAAAGAGTGTAAAAGGAAGAGAAAATTGTAACGGAGGAAAAGATCAGAGACTGAGAGAGAGAAAGAGAGAGAGAGAGAGAGAGTAAAAGGAAAAGATGTGCGTATGCGTTCTGTATGTATGAGAAGAGAGAGTGCGAAGGAATGAAAATTGAGCGACGAGAAAAGACAGGCAAATGTGAAAGAAGAACACTAAAATGCGTCTTTTTGCCAGAATATAAACAGAAGATGAGAGAGAGAGCGAAGGGAAGAGTAAAGTAAGACGGGAGAAAGCAGAGCGAGGACGAAATTATTACAGGATATTACGTCGAAAGAAAAAAAAAACATCTCGAGTGATGAAACACTCGGGTCGCGACTTTTTTTAAAGGATAACGAAGTCGATGATTTTGCTCGTATTTCTTATGCGGTCCTTGCGTTATCTTTTTTTTATACAATTGTGTACACAATCGAGAGAGAGACATGGTTTTACGTTGTAACGAGGAAATGCACACTTCTACGTATGACTTTGGTACGCGCGAGCACACGACACACAATCACACATGCAAGCAAGTATCATGCAACACACGAGAAACACACAGTATGTCGAGACAGTGTAAGTGATATATAATCTAGACATAGAAGAAAAGCGTTTGTGTAAATTCGGCGTTTTGATCGAAATGCTCTTACTACTTTCTCCATACGAGAATTACTTACGAGGAAGCCTATTCGTAATTTTATAATAATCATTAAAAAAAAAAATATCGCCTAACTACAATTACGAGAAACATGCACAATTACCACGTAACAAAAAAAAGAACGGGGATATTCGTTTATACAGATTTTTCAGAAGTAAATTAATTCCGTACGAAAGCTTTTTTTATTAAGACCGTAGCGTAGTTCGTAAAGTTTAAACGAAAAAAAAGCGCGCATATATACATGTAAAATGCTCCAAATCTCTCAAGAATAACTGTAAGTGTTACAATTGGAGCGAGCGTTCACTGTGCCCGCGACCGGCATTGATTTTTAAACGATATATTAATGAGTAAGGAGAAAGAGGTAAAATTTAAAGTTGTATAGTAAAACCTTTTCATTAAATATATTGTCCGTAATGATCTTTACAACGAAATTTACCGTTTTTTCGAGACAAGTTTTGGCGACGAGAGCGAACTTTTTTATTTGAAGAAAAAAAGAAAAACTTGAAAAAAGAAATGAAAAAAAATCCTTGAACCCGACTGATCTCTGTGCACTCGAACTATTAATCGTTTCGTTTCTGAGGCGCCTTCGACGCAAGCCATTTCGTTTATCTATTTTGCTTCGTCGGATACTACAAAATTGTAAACGAGACATCCGAGTCGAACACGCCTCAGACACAGACCAACAGTCTTCAGTATCTTCGATGAGCAGTTATAATAGTAATTAAACTATTCTACATTTATCTATAACCTATAATAAACTGTGAAACACGTGTACGATCGTGTGTTTTTATTTCATCTTAAAATCCTGTTACAATTGCCTAACGGTTATGAAAAAGAATAAGTCTTATTCGTTATTTTATTTACAATATTGCATATACGCAGAACTTATTGCACTATGCTTTCCATCGCGTTTATAAACGTATCCAACTCATCTTTATTTAATTCCAAACCTAAGATACGTTTTGAATCATTATTTTCGACGATGAGATCCAACTGAAGAAGCGGTTCTCTTAAGGAAGCTAATTTACTGGACCCCATAACAAGCTGTAACAGGTAATCAAATTAATAAATAATATACACCTATATGTTTGCTTTTTATAGCTGACCTTCAATCTCCAATCAAAATCAGTTACTGTTTCACCCTTTTCTTTAGAATATTCTTTTAGCAAAGCATCAGTTAATTGTTCTCTTCTCACTTTCAAACAAGTCAATATATTCTGTTGCACATGCTCTGGAAGCTCATGATACTCTTGAGGCATCTAAATAATAATATATTATTATAGATAAAACGTTACATGGATCAATGAAAATGTAATTGTACCTTTTCTTCTGTTAAATACAAGGAAGCTGGATTTTTTAAAAGCATAGATATTAATTTATATGTTTCTTCGTATTCTCCCTTACTCCAATCCATGCTGTTGGCAAACTTATGATAAGATGGACCTGGTCGTCCACATATTTCGTCCACACAAGCATGTAGCAACTAAATTGTACAAACTGATGTTATAGCTGTAAATAATTAACGCAACAAAGTGTCAAAGTTCATTAATCTGTACTTACTTCTTTGAGAACATGAATTTTGTCCTCACTGAAGAGGTTAAGATACAAAGTTCGTGAAGTTTCCATTATTGCTGCCTTTAAACAACTCTCAATTGCAGTTGGAATAATAAATAATAAAATTAAATAGTTTTTGTATAAAATATCATTGGAATATGTTACCAAACATGTATTTATTGTACATGATTCACGATTATGACTTTACATTACTGTTCAAACAATTCATAAAATAAACACTGATTACTGAACTATCACAAACAACTTTACGACGTATAACTATAAAATTTCATATTATATCCATTATTTCTTTAAAGTTAACGTTTACATTATGACATTTCAAGTAATCAAAGCACACAACAAAACATTAACAATTCCACATAGCCGCCACCTAGCAGTGGTAACATCAACATCATAGATAACATTTTTAGCGACGTCGATATGGCGAATAGTCTGATATGAATTACTCCCGATAAGTATTTTCATATCATACGATCTGATATGCCGACATCGTCGAGAACATTATTCTTTGATAAGTAATATTCTTCTCGAGGAAACTTTGGAATACCGTCATGTGCCGATTCTGATCAAATTTTGCAAACAAGCTCCTTCTTTCAAAAAGAAACATCGCTGAGAACAGTTTCTGGTGACTTGAATGAAAAATGTTACTGTTTTAATAATTGTTAATAGTTTGGTAAAGCCAAAACAATTCGAAGTTAATTGGACTTGCACTCGCATGTAATTCAATTCATATTATAGTTAATTATGTTAATCCAATCAACTATATTAATTGAATTGAACCCGGAAACGATACACGTGGCGACGCCTAGCGGCAATGTGTGGGAACTAATTAAAGTAGAGTTTCAAAAGTGTGTAGTTCACCCTGTCCGCCGGAGAGATGGCGCCACTTGTTCCATTTTTTAAAAATTCAATTAATATTGATTTTATTGGCGTAATTTACTATAATATGTATCAAATTACATCGGAGTACAAGCCTAATTAACTTCGGAATGTTATATATAGCATATTAATCAATAAAATCGATATTATTTGAATTTAAAAAAAAATGGTACAAGTGGCGCCATCTCTCCGGCGAACAGGGTGAACTACACACTTTTGAAACTCTACTTTAATTAGTTCCCACACCTTGCCGCTAGGCGGCGCCACGTGTATCGTTTTCGGTTGAATTCAATTAATATAGTTAATTTTATTAGCTTAATTGACTATAATATGAATAGAATTACATCGGAGTGCATAACCAATTAATTTTTAATTGTTTCGACTTTACCAAACTATTATCAATTTTCATCTATTCTTAGGCTAGTCCAAAATAGCCTAAGGGTTTTCGTCAAATGTTTCGCCACCTAGCGGTAGCAGATGAGAACTAATTAAACGACTGTTTCAAAAGTGTGTAGTTCACCCTGTTCGCCGGAGAGATGGCGCCACTTGTTCCATTTTTTTTTTTAAATTCAAATAATATCAATTTTATTCATTAATATGCTATATATTTATTATATATTTATTAATATTGATTTTATGCTGTTTGCAATATATTCCGTGGGTCCGAAGATGCGGTTTATGTGTTCAGTACAATTTGCACACTACATATACTGTATCTCGTCGATGATATAGGGCACAACATAAGAATAGCAAAAAGTTTTCTTTCGAATCGCCAAAACCCATTCTCACATATATGTATATATCATATATATGTCTTTCAACATTTTTTAAAAGTATTAAAAAGATCGTATTACCCAACAAAAATAATGTTGTAAACTGATTTTGGGTAGATACTGTAATAATTTAATGAACAGTTACTATGTAATTAAAATTAAAATAAAAAATAAAAAAGCGTAAATATCTATGCGTCAAAATGAATAAAAATGTAAATTTCAATAGATACACCAATAATTATCTAACACTCATTACAAAATTAAAATTGCAAATATAAAAGATTTACAATATGCAATTATCTCTTACTGTCGCATAACGGTATAAAATTAAACAGTAGTTGACCCATTCAAGCGTAAAAGTTAATAAAATTAATAAATTTCAATAGTTACAACAATAAAATAATTAATAAATAATTATATATCACATAACAGTATAATAATTAAATAGTAGTTGACCCATTCAAGCGTAAAAGTTAATAAAAATAATAAATTTCAATTGTTATAACAATAAAATAATTAACAAATAATTATACAACGAAAAATTCGAAACAAATTAATTGTAACAATTCTAAGCCAATAGGAGTAGCATATAGCCTCCCGGATTGGTCCATGAAAAATTCGCGCGTTAATTGGTCACCGCGAATTGCCTATCATAGTAAGCGATTCGCACTTGCGAAGGGTGCTCTGATCAGTCTTGTCGCAGCTGTCAAGGAGTTCGGGTCAACCATGTCAACACTCACCGGTACGAGTCAAGGATTTAATTAACCGATTGTGTGCTTAACTCAGTGTTACCTAAAGTGTTAGTGCTTGTGCCTAGTGTGTTTTATCGTGATTTTTTATACACGTGTGGGGGTGTATTAACGCGTTTTACGGTGTGGTTCTACATGTGTCAAAGTGATTACCAGTGTGTTACTACATGTGATAGTGCATGCTATTACGGATTATTTATAGTGCTTTATGGTGTGGTTATTTACGTGTTTTAGTATATTTTTTTTTTAATTTTAACGTGTTTTATGGTGTGGTGCTACACGTGTCAAAGTGTTAAAACATATGACATGTGTGATTGCTAATGTGTTACTACATGTGATAGTGCATGCTATTACGGATTATTTAGTGTTTTATGGTGCGGTTATTTACGTGTTTTAGTATTTTTTTTTTTTTTTAATTTTAACGTGTTTTATGGTGTGATTCTACATGTGTCAAAGTGATTGCTAATGTGTTACTACATGTGATAGTGCATGCTATTACGGATTATTTAGTGTTTTATGGTGCGGTTATTTACGTGTTTTAGTATTTTTTTTTTTTTTTAATTTTAACGTGTTTTATGGTGTGATTCTACATGTGTCAAAGTGATTGCTAATGTGTTACTACATGTGATAGTGCATGCTACTACGGATATTTTACAGTGTTTTATGGTGTCGTTACCTATGTGTTTTGACATACTACTACAAATATTTTAGTGTGTTTTATGGTGTGGTTACCTACGTGTTTTGACATACTACTGCAAATGTTTTAGTGCATTTAATGGTGTGGTTACCTATGTGTTTTACTGTACTTTTGCAAGTGTTTGAGCATGCTTTATAAAGTAGTTACCCACATATTTTGCCATACTTTTTCAAATAATACCAGTTTTGTGATGTGGTTGTTTGTGATTACTGTGTTCTGTTTGTACCTTGCAAATTTGAAAATGCATGTTTGTGCAAGTACAGTTGAATACGTTGAAAAATAACAAATACTGTTCGAAATTCAAATTGATTGAAGTACTTTAACCGTTGTGATTTTTGTGTGCTTTCAGAAGGTCATACAGCACTAACTGCCTACTCCTGGGAATCAATCAATCTTGAGCCAAGCTGAAATCGAGAGCCAAGCTGTACTCCTGGATCGCACATGAGATGCTTAACGATCGCAGTGATGCAAGTCAGCGATCGGTGAGTCGCATGCTTTACGGTTCCTCCGGTTCCCATCATGTCGTAGGACGAATGGTCCGAAACGGCACGGGAACTGGTTGTATTTTTATTATTTGAGCGAGCATAGTGACACACGACTGTACGATCGTGCAAAATTCGTACAAACTGTTTATTTCATTTATTAGATCAGGTCAGGGTTTTCTTGTACATCGCGTTTTAATTTCCTTACGAACCGATATAACGAATTTAAAATTACATAGAAGTCGGATGACCCTCCGATTTCATAGTAGTTTAATCTTTTTGTACGCGTACCGTGAACTCTTTTAAATATACACATATGTACAAGAAAATATCGCGAGAAACAGATTTTGATATCAAAGTTAATTATGAATGTTTGCATCATTTAGTGAATTTACTTTGATATTAAAAATCTGTTTAGAATGATATCGATATACCTAGATTTTTGCAAAGTGTTCTTCCATTTGCTTTTTTGAAACTTTAGAGTAAATTTTTTTCGGAAGACACTTTATTAGCATGTTATTAATCATGTTTCTTAGCTCAGGATTTTCAGCACACATGAAGAAAACTGGTAGGTGAAAATATTGTTGGCCGTGTTCATTTTTATGCTCTAAACTCATACGCGTGCTTAGATGCTACTCGCATGAGTTAGGGCAGGTGGACACGGTTTAGTTTTAAGATGTTTTGGCGATCGACAAATTGACAGTGAATTATCGACACAAGTTACACGTGTGTGTGTGGTTAGGTCGTGGACCTTGTGTCGATTACAAACCATTTTAATTTATTATAAAAACATACAAATTTTTCAAAAAGTTATTGCAAGATATACTGAAAATGATTTAGATTGAATTACAAATTTATAAAAGTTGAGTTAGATTAAATTACAAATTTATAACATGCACATATTACATTGAATATTCGAAAGAATCAGAAAATGAAATATGTTCAATTAATGTTCACTGTCGATTGTCGATCGATTTCAGCAAAAAGGTATGAAATTAGAGTGTGAATGTTGTATTGAACTCGGGTGTCGGAGACGTCCCGGGACGTACTCCCTAGGAGTAGGCTTTTTTGCACCCGGGTGGCATGTGTGAGAACCGTGGAGTGTGTTTTTGTGAGAATGGACTTTGCAATTTTTTAAATATAGCGATAGGCAGGCAGGTAGCTTACTTCTGGTGTGATTGAGTTAGTTTTAAGTAGGTAGGGCCAGAGCAAGCTTTCATGTTTCTCTGTTCTCCGTAAAACACACGTGAGATGCTTGCATCTGGGGGGTTAACGAAAAATCGAGAAGAGAAAATCTAAATTTGAATTAATTCTATTTAATATTCTCTTGAACTCGATTGTTCGTAAGGCCAGGCCTTTTAGTTTGTAAGTCGCAGTCGTGGTTCTAGACCCGATTGCAAAAATGAAGTATACAGTGCAGTGAAGTGAAGTGCAGTGCTTTAAATAAATATTCTGCTCGGATATTCTTTTACGAACAGCGCATTCTAAGAATCGCTGGTCGTATTTTAATTTCCAGACTTTTTTTCTTAAGTAATATATAAAATTTTGATTTCGTTGTTGGCGATTGCAACAAATGGATAGTTCATTTTTATTTTTATAAAAGTGTATGCTATCTGTTTGTTGCGATCGATTGATAATAAAATTGAGAGTTTATGTAATTGATATGAGAGCAAAGAATATCCGAGTTACCGTAAAAAATCGCGAGTGATTTTTGTGAGGCTGTGCCGAAGAAAGAAGAGGCTATATGCCGAAGAGCCCCGGCAAAATTAGCCAAAGAAGAGGGGAACTATTAATGGCTGTCCATCTTATGATGGAGAGTCATTTTGTCACAATGCTCGCTATTATTTTTTTGTATTTTACATGTGTTTTTTTAAACGGTACGAAAAGTATCGTCAAACGCGTTTTGCTCGAATTTCGACGAGCACACGGTCATAAAATCGCGAAACTCGAAATATAATCGCGAATCTATTTTCACCGCGATTCCATCATTTTGATCATTTCTTGTGTTAACTATATTTTTCTGTTTCAGAGATTGGTTTTAAATTTATTATTCCGTTGTTTATTGCTAATAAATCCGCAATTTTCATCGCGTTTTCTATGTTCGAAAGTTTTGTATGTTAATAATGTTTTGTATGTTTCAGTAGTTGCTTTTTGGTAAGTTATTATGTTGTTCACTGTTCTCAAATCCGCAATTTTCATTGCGTTTTCTGTTTTTCGAAATTCTTGTGAAATAAAGTAAAATTTTGCTCCTCCTCCCACAAATTTCTATGTTAATAAAATTTTGTATGTTTCAGAGTTTGATTTTTGGTAAGTTATTATGTTGTTCTCTCTCCTCAAATCCGCAATTTTCATTGCGTTTTCTATGTTTCAAGTTTTGTATTAAATAAAGAAAAGTTTCACTCCTCTCCTACAATATCATATGTTAATAAGATTTTGTATGTTTCAGCGTTTAATTTTTGGTAAGTTATCATATTTAGTGCATTATTTTTACGTCGATTCCGAGCTGTGGGAGGAAGGGTGGGCTCGGGCGTAAGTTTTTCGTCACATAACGTGGCGAAAAGCTTACGCAAATTGTAAGTACCTTTTGTTCTAACTTGCACTCATGTTCGTGACAATTTTTTAACTTCTCACATATTAGACTGTAGTAATAGCCTGTAATTTTTTGTCAATTGCGCCAAACTTAAAAGAAAGTTCTTCCAACTTTCTTTCCTATCCCCTTTTTTTCTTTACAAAGTTTTAGATTATACGAGTGCAATTTTAGAACAAGAGGTACATGTAGAGTTTTTAGAATATGTATTGTAGTATGCGTGAGTGCGTGAATGGAATGTGAGTACAGGATACAGGACTCATTTCATCGTGGGATCATAGAGTTTTTATGTCTCTAAAGATTTTTATTTCTAGTTTCGAAGTTTTCAAGCATCTTCGCTATTTTATTTCTTCTTCTGCATTAATTTATTCTTTGATTCATATTCAATACGCATTCTTACTTTCATTTGTGTGAATTTTATTTCGAATTTCAAGGTTTTTTTATCTTCTCGTGATTTTAATTTGTTTTTGAGGTGTTTTACATCTGCAGGATTTTATTTCGGATTTGAGGTTTGCAAACCTCATCGTGATTTTATTTCCAGTTTTAAGGTTTCTGAATCCTTTTGTGATTTTTTACGGATTTGAGTTGTTCAAAACCTCATCGTGATTTTATTTCCAGTTTCGAAGTTTCTGAATCTCTTTTGATTCTTTTTCGGATTCTATGGTTTTCAAACCTAGCGATTTTGATTTTTCAAGAGTTTTGTTTCGAATAAAGAATAATTTCATTCCTTTTTCCTCAATTTTCTATGTTAATTATATTTTTCTGTTTCGGGTATTGATTTCAAGTAAGTAATTAAATATTTCATTTGTGTCTTAATTGCATTTGTATGTTTCAGCTTTTTATTTCAAGTAAGTAATCAAATGATTCATATTTGTCTTAAATAAAATTTGTCTGTTTCAGCTTTTTATTTTAAGTAAGTATTTCAATGATTCATATTTGTCTTAAATAAAATTTGTCTGTTTCAGCTTTTGACTTTAAGTAAGTATTGCAATGATTCATATTTGTCTTAATTAAATTTGTCTGTTTCAGCTTTTTATTTTAAGTAAGTATTTTAATGATTCACATTTGTCTTAATTACATTTGTTTGTTTCAGCTTTTGATTTTATGTAAGTATTTCAATGTTTCATATTTGTCTTAATTAAATTTATCTGTTTCAGCTTTTTATTTTAAGTAAGTATTGCAATGATTCATATTTGTCTTAATTACATTTGTCTGTTTCAGCTTTTTATTTTATGTAAGTATTTTAATGATTCATATTTGTCTTAATTTCATTTGTATGTTTCAGCTTTTTACTTTAAGTAAGTATTTTAATGATTCACATTTGTCTTAATTACATTTGTTTGTTTCAGCTTTTGATTTTATGTAAGTATTTCAATGTTTCATATTTGTCTTAATTAAATTTATCTGTTTCAGCTTTTTATTTTAAGTAAGTATTGCAATGATTCATATTTGTCTTAATTACATTTGTCTGTTTCAGCTTTTTATTTTATGTAAGTATTTTAATGATTCATATTTGTCTTAATTTCATTTGTATGTTTCAGCTTTTTACTTTAAGTAAGTATTTCAATGTTTCATATTTGTCTTAATTAAATTTGTCTGTTTCAGCTTTTTATTTTAAGTAAGTATTTCAATGATTCATATTTGCCTTAATTACATTTGTCTGTTTCAGCTTTTTATTTCAAGTAAGTAATCAAATGATTGATATTTGTCTTAATTACATTTGTCTGTTTCAGCTTTTTATTTCAAGTAAGTAATCAAATGATTCATATTTGTCTTAAATAAAATTTGTCTGTTTCAGCTTTTTATTTTAAGTAAGTATTTCAATGATTCATATTTGCCTTAATTACATTTGTCTGTTTCAGCTTTTTATTTTAAGTAAGTATTTTAATGATTCACACTTGTCTTAATTAAATTTGTCTGTTTCAGCTTTTTATTTTAAGTAAGTATTTCAATGATTCATATTTGCCTTAATTACATTTGTCTGTTTCAGCTTTTTATTTCAAGTAAGTAATCAAATGATTGATATTTGTCTTAATTACATTTGTCTGTTTCAGCTTTTTATTTCAAGTAAGTAATCAAATGATTGATATTTGTCTTAATTTCATTTGTCTGTTCCAGCTTTTTATTTTAAGTAAGTATTTTAATGATTCACATTTGTCTTAATTAAATTTGTATGTTTCAGCTTTTTATTTTATGTAAGTAATTGAATGATTTATGTCTGTCTCAATCACATTTGTATGTTTCAGCTTTTTATTTTAAGTAATTAATCGTATGATTTTTGCTTGTCTTAATTACATTTCTATGTTTCAGCTTTTTATTTTAAATAAGCTATTGAATTATTCATGTGTGTTTTAATTACTTTTGTATATTTCAGATCTAAATTTTAAGTAAGTAATTGAATATTTCACATTTCTTATTTCTGCAATTCTACATGAATATTTATTATAATATTACTAATTTTGCATCTGTTTTCTCCTTTCGCATATTGTTTTTTATTGTTACAGCATAGGTAATCATCGAGAACATAGAGAGATTTCACCGATGGATGCGCTAATTTTAAGTTAATTTTAAGTTGCGTACAAAATATTGTAATACACTGTAGTATGGATGAGTGCATGTGTGAAATGCGTATATACGAAACTTGAATACATCAATCACCGAGGGATCATCGAGGGAATCATCGCAATATCATCGAGGGATCATCGAGGGAATCATCGCAACATCATCGAGGGATGCGTGCGTTAGTTTTAAGTTAATTTTAAGCTCGTGGGCGGGCGGGTGGGACCCTGTAAGTGCCCCTTATTCTATCTTGCACTCATCTTCACAATTCGTGAATTTTTCTCGCGTTAGATTGTAGTATACTCAGCTATTTTTTGTCAATTGGTCCAGACCCAAGTGGATCATTGGGGGTTGGTAGCGCTGTGAACACGCGGCAGGGTTGAGCTGCAAAGGCTGGTGTAGCGCCAGGGACACATCTTGCGAGGCATCTTGATTGAAGCACCTTCTCGATTTGCCGCCTCACGGCGTGGGTCTCCTCTCTGCGGTCAGCCTCTCTTCAAACGAGAGCGGGGAGAAATGGGAGACCCTTCGCGGATGTGTCACTCGTTCTTATCAGTTTTTTCGGTTCAATTCGGTCTCGTGGTTCACGTAAGTCACTATCGACTACCCTTTGACCCATGAGGGCGAGGACTACTTGGCGGAAAATGCTAACCCCTTTTTAGCAGAAAGTTCTTCTAACTTTCTTTCCTTCTAGTAGAAAGTTCTTCTAACTTTCTTTCCTTCTAGTAGAAAGTTCTTCTAACTTTCTTTCCTTCCCCCTTGCTTTTTTACCTCGTTATAGATCATTCGAGTGCAAGTTTAGAATAAGAGGTACGCGTGCGGCGTTTAGAATAAGTATGTTAAGCGTGCGCGTATGCGAGTACTGTTTAAAATTGCACTAATTTTAATTAGCGAACTTTTTCCGCGTTAGATCATAGTATTAGTTCTTCTCTTCCTTTCTTTCTCTCTCGTTTAGCGTCTCATTTTACATAATGCGAGTGCAATTTTATAACAGAGTGTGTATGTGGGATCCCACGAAATTAGTATTAAGTTTATAAGTGAGTTGAGCGCTTACAATTCTAACTTGCACCCATTTTCACGATACGTGAATTTTTTGCGCGTTAGAGTGTAGTATAAACGGTAATTCTCTGTCGATTGGTCCAAACCCAAGTGGATCATTTGGGGTTGGTAGCGCTGTGAACACGCGGCAGGGTTGAGCTGCAAAGGCTGGTGTAGCGCCAGGGACACATCTTGCGAGGCATCTTGATTGAAGCACCTTCTCGATTTGCCGCCTCACGGCGTGGGTCTCCTCTCTGCGGTCAGCCTCTCTTCAAACGAGAGCGGGGAGAAATGGGAGACCCTTCGCGGATGTGTCACTCGTTCTTATCAGTTTTTTCGGTTCAATTCGGTCTCGTGGTTCACGTAAGTCACTATTGACTACCATTTGACCCATGAAGGCGAGGTTCACTCGATAGAGAATGCTGGTCCACCTTTTTGCGAAAGTTCTTCTAACTTTCTTTTCTTCTAGTAGAAAGTTCTTCCAACTTTCTTCCCTTCTCCCTTTGCTTTTGATACCGTTTTAGATAACACGGGTGCAATCTTAGAATGCGAGCGTTAAGTTCGGAATTGTATGGTGTGCTATAAGCTAGTTGCGTGCGATACAAGTTCTTTGCTATTTTATGGTAAAGAACTTGTATATTTTTGCGAGCCTACGAGCTAAGTAGAGTTAGAACTCATTTATCCTTCCGATAAATGAGCTAATTGCATATGGAGGGTGGTTGGGATTTGGAGTTAGGGTGGGTCACTGTCGTAGCCACCTCCACGTGGTGTGACCTGGTAATCGATATCGTTTTCCAAAGACTTTTTGCAAGATAATCTTTAGGAAATGATATCGAGCTAAGAGCTACGATCATCAATTAAGTTATGAAATCATTTGTCTAACACTTTTTCTTTTATCTTTCCTTGTTAGAACGAAGACACTTCAGCAACTCGTTTATTCCTCCTTCTTTTCTTTTCCAACTACACTGCAATAAATTAGTGATTACCGTTCGTGATTCTATATCCTACCTGTGGTGATCAGTCTATCTTCTACGTCGTCTGGTAAGTATGTCTATCAAAATTAACGAAAGAACTACTTAGCGTAAAACGTTGAATTTATTATCGTACAAAATTGTGGTATCGTAAATCGCATGTGCTATAAATATTAAGCTTGGAATATTTATCGAAAGCATAGTGTATAAAAGGGTGAGTACGAAATGGCACCAGCTTGGCCACGCATTCCGTAAGATCTATAAGATGCATTTTGTTATTCTCACGGTGGATGTCTGTCGATTTTCCACGCATCAAATGTAATCGAATAGCTTTTAGCGAGTGTTTTTGTGGATAGAACAGAATACTACATGGTATACTTAAACGTAAGTTGCGATTTTATTGAAACGATAATAATGAATTTCTTTATACAACATTATTGCTTGATTTGCTGTCTATGTCTATATATACATATATATATATATGTATATATACCTATTGCTTAGAGTCGGTAGCGAGTACAACAGCAAGCTGAATGTCGAGTGGCGTCCTGTATAATATTAACAATAAAGTATTCGGCACCAAAAATAGGTCGAACGTCCTCGATTTACCGCGTACTTTCGAGTATAGATCGAAGTTGAAAAATCGAATCTTCGGCAGCACGGGAAGTCGTGTAAAAAGCAATGACTGGACACTTTGAAAATTGCGCTTCTACCATATTCGAAGCTCGAAACATAGCCTGACCAAAATTATAGAACAGCGAAAGTGCGAATCGATCTATACGCGAATCGTACACGTGTCCATCGGCTTATAAATGCTGAATCAGCTATCGGTTTCGCGATCAAATCGACTACTACGTACGTATGTATACTACGATAATGTATATAAAAGCGTACAAAACACGTTTAAGGGGTGCGATACGAAATAGCCGCGGCTCGAACTTCGCGTTCTGCCAGTCGTACTTTCTTTCTGTTTCTTTTTCTCGTATACTTGAATTATTTCTTCGGCGGTTCGTCGTTAGTAGTCTGTACAGGTGGGCGATGATCCTGCGATTGGTCCATTGAGAACAAAATACATTTCGTTTAAATCTCGCTAATATTAGTAGAAATTTGTAACACTACGAAATCGATAGATGGACAGATCTGTACAATCACGGTCTGCACACGATACGCCCTCGGTTCGATTATGTTTAAGTTCACGATCCATTTATGATCCATCCACGGTCCACGCCGTGCTCGAGTATCTTATTTCGATACGTAGCACGAGCGTCCCGTGAATGGATCTTAAACGGATCGATACTTAGAATTTACGATATTCGATGGTCCTCCGATTACGCATTTGAGCGTGTGGCGATTAAAACGATTATCCTGCTCCGTCGTTCGATTAAGGGTTTGTTCATCTTCTCGAATAGAAACGCTTCTCTATGGACCTGAACGCAAACGTAAAAAAATACGAATACAATTAAAGGATCTACATTATTAATTCTGCGCGATCGTTTCTCGTCTTTGCAATTCTCTCGCTTTGGTATAGGACACTCGATGTCGATCGCGTCTTCGTCTCGCGCAGAATACACAGGCAGGATCTTAGACTAGGCTCATGGTCCGATCTTTGTTTCGCTCTTCTTCGTTATGTTACGAGTAATCGAGACGTCTCTTGTCGCGTAAAACTGCCATCGCGCCTTTCTCGCTCAGATCTACGAATCCCAGATATTCATCGGGGAAAAATTATAAACTTTTCGCTTTTCGTTCTACACACGACGAGTTTCGAACGCGATTAAACTATCTAGCGTGCAACGTCGATAACGAGTTCATCTTCGCTCGAGAATGCTCGATGATGTTTTCGATCATTCTACGAGAATGTACAGGATGAATCGCGTTAATTGAAACCACCCACGCAACTTCGCATCGTCGATTCCAAAGGAAAATTGGGTAAAACGAATGTCTCGTAGTTCGGAGAGTATTTTGCAAATTCTCGACGTCGAAGTTCCGCTTAAGAACCCGATGACTCGAACATCGAGCAAAGTATGATTTAAATACTGCATAGCATGAATTTCGAACCACGTACATTCGTTTCGAAATGGTACAATTTACGCGTTCCATCCTTCGCGTAAAGAAATTCGAGGCATTCGACAAGAAATATTTCACTAAACTTTAATAACTAAAGCATTCCTATCGCTACTCGTGATTTATCACCGGTTTCTCGTCGAACGATCCTCGCGGATAACGATAGTATAAAAAACAGGAGGGACATTAGAGTATAGCGTTAAGATCGCAGGGACAAATTTATACGTAACTTCGTCGAGAGTTACATATACGTGCAATCGAGTCTGTGACAAAAGGCACTCGGAAAGAAAATGGCACCGTCGATTATTCTCCACTCTGGACCTCGTTCTTCGTTCTCTTTGTTGCTCCTCTTTTGGCACTTGTCATACCGTCGTCTTCTTCGCGTCCTAACTCCTGTACCAGTGGCTCGGAGTCCTATGGTAATTGGCGATTTTGTCGAATTTATCCTTTTTCCGAGGACATTTACCCTGCTGCCGCATATACTCGCCAAACTCGCAGCTGGGCAACGCGCATTCGTCGTGCTGAATGCATCTGTGAAATGGACACGGAAAATCAGTAGGGACATACTTCGAAGCTTCGAATCGCGTGCTAATATTAGCCTGCTGCACACGTTTGTTTCGTCATCTAACACGATCGTTAGATTTTTTCGCCAGTACTCGCAATTATTTTTGTCACGATTTAAGAAAGCTCCGTGAGTCTCGCAAAAATTGTAATTAACCGCGCGGTACATTAATATTACTTTCATTTATCTCACTGACTCGGCGAATGTATTTTCTGTGCAACGATCTCAAGTTATGCAGCGGTCTAATAATAGAACATGGACTATCGCATTCCACGATATACTCACAATCTATCTGCTAGCGAAAAGAATCCTTTTCCCCTTCTGATCTTGATGCAATTCTGATGAGTCTCGTAGCAATTGCACTGGCACTCGCCGTCGGACGTGATCCTGGGCGTGAATTCCGACGGGCATCGGCACCTGCATCAATTTCGAAGTACAAATAACTCGATCGATCGAAGATTCGTTTCTATTCGAACGCGGATAGGGAACTCACGGTTTTCTCGAATGTGCTCTTCTCATGTTCTGAGGTTGCGGAGGGGACGTATAATGTCTGTACACTCTCTGCTCCGAGGGTTTCTCGTACGCCGTGTCGTATTCGGTCTTCTCTCTGCACTCGCATTCCGTGTGGTTGTAGAAGGACAGCTTTTCCACCACACTGCTGCCGCCTACGTTCGTCGTCTGCAAACGAAAATACAAAAACGTGTCGTTATTTCGCTGTTTATCTCGTAGCCAGTGCATATAAGTAAATGACATGTGCATCTAAATATTTCTCGTTGCAAAAGTAGATGTACGAGGTTTTTGGAGCATCCTGTATAAATCAGCCTCGAGATTGAGAGGCTTTCCGATTGTACGCGGCAGGAAAATCGCGGCTCGTATGAAAAACCAACGCGATCGCCTACGCGTATCGCTTCGCTTTTAATTGAGTTCAATTAACCTTAGTCGAGCAGCCAGTCGACTGGTCTGGCTCTGTTTTAAAGTGGTTGCTTACTGGTCGACGCTCGTTCAATGGAAAGGGGTTATCCGTATCGCGGGGCCACACGTAACAGCTCCTCCAATCGACACTAATTACCCTCGGTTACTATTTTTACCGAGCGATTCGCGTCTTTGCTCGTCACGATTCCACGGATTCGGAACATGCTCCTACGGATTCCGTACTTTATTAACTTACCGTATTTGCTTGATCGAGCTTCGAATTATCCGCGTTAATTGTTGCACTTTTACATCGTAAGAAGAACGAAGCGTGTCGGCATTCGTCGCATAGGGGACTCGTTGGTTCACACGCGAGAAAGAAACGAACGTGAGCTAGGGTAATTTGAGTCAGAGCATGGACAAGCAAGGCGAATGGTCGCTCGTTTTTCTCTATTATACTCCACGCTTTCTTTCGTCCGAGTAATTTTACGGTATATTTGTTGGAGATCATGTTGAAATAGCTAAATCACCGATTAGAGAAGATATCGAAAAGAAGAAAAACGTCCTTAAAGCTTGTTAGCAGTCCCATTATCTCGTTCACTCCTCGGTACATACATAATACATGGTTTCGAAGTAAATCGAAAGCAGGAATCTAGAGAAATTCCTGGTTTCGTTTGCGCTAATTGCTGGCTACCGAGCGACGCGACCGGAATTTACCGGCGAGCTGATAAGCGATAGGTCGCATTTCAATCTAACAGGAATCGAGAATGGTCGATAGAAAGCTCATAAATCGCGGAGGAAACGAAACGTTCTTGTCCGCGAACGGAATACAAATTAACCAAGCGTTTCGAAGCGCGGACGAAGGTGGAACGAAACGAATCGAATCGAATCGAATCGTTTCTAATCGGTGAATTATAATTGGCCGGGCGATAAGCACGCTCGTAGATCGAAGAACAGCTGCGTACGCGTAATTGATCGTGTTAAGTGGGTCGTAGGCTAGGATCGCGGTCGAGATCGATGACAATGGGCTGGTCGCTAGCGGAACGAAATGCCATGATCGTGGCAGCAAGGGTAGCGTCAATTGGTCTCGGTTGTCCATGGTTTGTTACGGGATTCCGCGGGTAGGCGCGGTACTTTGCCTCGGCAGAAGATCAAAGGTCGAGGGACAAGCAACGATCCGCGATACCGATCGCTTATGCTTATGCAACCGCTAATCGTCGAGAAGTTCAAAGGTATTCGTGATGTATCGTTGCACGATACGTTGACTGACACAGTAGATACAGACATGCCAGCCACGGCACGTCTGACAACACCGATCAGACGTGTCCAAACCCTGCCTCGGCATATCGAATGATTCACCGCTTCGTGCCTGTTCTCCTTACGCAGGTTGTGGTTTGCGTAACCCGTTGACAAAACAATTTTATCGAGGATTCGGTATACAAGCTTACGTTACGAAGAAAAATGCGATCTCGGGAAAGGTTCCAGCTCGAGACACCGTAAAACATTTCTTTCCGACCAGACGAGATTAACTTCTAATAGAACTGACTTACAATCGTAACACATTTTATAGATACGGGGCAATTTATGCGATAGACTGCTAAACGAGGAAATCTAGGTTGTAAGCTTTCCAATATGTTAATATATTTTTTATAATACGAAGCCTATATTAATGGTTACAACGAAGGTTGTTTCCGTCCTCTCTTAATTTTATATACATATATATATAGGTGGTCGTTTCAACGCGCTACGGCTGAAAGCTTAAACGCGAAAATCGAAGGATCTTATCCTTAATCGACGCTTTAACGTGTCTTGCTATGCACGTCTATTACCAACGTCAAAGTGTTAATCTAGAGTGGCGGGTCAGTTTATAAACTGGTCCATTAAACTACGTACATAATTACGAGACAAGTCAAGAGACAGGGTTCCGAATATCATTAACGAGTTACCGAGTAGTACGTATTTAAATTGTTAAACGTAGATTCTCGAAGCGGAATGTATCCGTACGCGGTATCTCGTTGAGACGATAATTTATAAAGTTAATGCGATCCACGATCGGTAGTTTAACGAAATCGAAACGCACGAATCGATCGTCTTTAAAGGATAGAACGCGAGGATCCGGCGGAATAATAAACGTACAGGACAAATTGCTTCGAAGAGTAACGTGGGTCTCGCTGATATTTTGCCGGTCGACACAAAGCGCAAAGATCTTACCGGATCTTTGTAATACGAACTGCCCTCGTGGGCTGTCTTCTTGTTTCTCGACCGCACTCTGTCAAGACGGTACAACCAGGATTGAGATTCGCGATCGTCCCTGACGAATAGCCTGGCCGTGGTCATAAATTTGATGCCACAGTGGCGTACGTTGGTCTATCCCACGAGGAATCTTGTCCTCCGCGAATCTGGAGAATCGTAAACTCTTTCCCGACCTAGTCAAACTACTTGAACGCGAAAGCACGGCATAAAAAGAAAACTATCGTTCTTTAAAGACGCGTAACGTGAAATTTGGAGTATAAAATCGTACAGCGTCGTGTTATATCGCGGCCTGAAGTAGCTACTTCCTGGTAGTAGAAAAACTTTCGAGTTCAAAGAGTTAAATACTCTAAATTGCTACGGACAGCACAAGCGTGACTATTCTGCGTTACGAGACAAGGGGTTAAATCGCGTTTAACCTATCGAACCTCCGATTCTTGCCAGTTAAAATGATGGACTAGAAAATTTCTCTATCGCCGTTGATTCTCCCATAGAATAATCATAAGAATTTGACGAAAACACGATGGCTCGACTGCGACGCCATTGATCCGAACGCTTTATCTTTGCGCAAGCACTCATGGGTGGTCCATGCTTGCTCTCCTGCCCCGTTTTCAATTTTTGCATATTTTTTACACGGTTCGCTCGCGAAAAATCGAGCATGAATAATGCACTTCCGGTTCAGCCGGGTTCGCGAAAGGCAGCCGAACGTCGGTGCACGCCCATGGTTCGTATTAAGTCAGCTCGAACCTGTCCCCGAAGGCAATTCGTGTTCGTGTTCGACCTTTTGCATCGCGAACCTTTGCTCTCGTCTCGACATCGCATTTCCCTTTCGAACCTGGACCAGTTTTTAACGTTGCAATTCACTTCGAAGGGACCTGCAGGCGCCTTCGCGCAGACAAGGGTTATGTATATTCGGGTGCAGTGTAGGTTTTTCGTTCGGTATCGTTCTCGGGGGATCAAACACGCGAACACGAAATTTTTAACATAAAATGTTGGTCACAAAAGTCTATCCTCGAAACGGAGTAAGTTGTGACCGAAATAATTTGCGAAACAGGAGTAATGCAGGATATACGCGTAGAGATCGAAATAAAGTGTCGTTCGCTGGTCGATGTCTGGTCAGGAAAAGAGACGAAAGTGCAGCAGCGAATGTTTCGAAATTGTCGAAAAACGTTCGATAGAAATGCAGGAGGGGTGATCGTTGGAATTTGGCGCAGGCACGCATGCTGGAATTCAATTTCTTCGTGGATTATTTTCCTGCGGGTAGCATCGAGCAGCTGACCGAGTGGCTCATTAAAATTCACCGTATCTCGCTCGGGGGGCACCCACTCGTGAATGAAACACAAGAAGCAACCACGAAATCACGTGTACGCGAGGCCGGCGATCGGTGAACCATGTATTCCGACTGACTTCTTTGCCCTACACCGTTGTTTCTTGTAATTTTCGGGATTCAAAGCGTGTTCCGTGACTCGATTAGCGATTCGTAAGCGACTCGACGAGACACGAAGTCTCGTTTCGTTACGAAAGCAACGATCGCATTGCCAAGCATGCTCGACGAACGGTTCCCAAGAGGTTTGGAGAAGAAACTTACGGCATAAACCGATTCTTTTGCATCGAGGAGAACGTAAAGCACGACGTTTCTGATTCTACCGTGGTCGCTAGGGACTTTCTCGATGAGACGTCCAACCGATACGATCTCGTTCGAAAGTATCTTGTGGGCGGTCGATTGATCCCGCGATAGGTTTGATAAACGTGCGGCGTGCTTTTCTTGCCAGTCGCGTAGCCCGTATTTTCGCATGCAAATATTGCTTTCTTTACCACGGGAGGTTCCGTTCTGCGCGGACAAAAATATTTCTACGACTCGATCGCTAGTACACGCACACCTTCAGACTTTACGGATTGATCTATGGCATCTGTAGGAAACCAGGAAGTTTGCCAAATTTCCGAAGCAGAAATTGAGACCTTTCACTGACGACGTTACTATTTCTTCGCAGGAATTCGTATTTCTTCCGGCCTCGTACCAGTAGCTCGACACGAGTGTAAGAAACACGAAGTGTTTTGTCTGTCGATTGTTTGCACTTGTAGGGAGAGATCGAGAGCAGAACGTGGGTCGACAAACGTTTTGGCAGCTCGTCTCGAAGAAGGCTCCCTTTCCGTTGCTACGATCCGACTGTTTACACGAACACTAATACATATATCCTTTCGCTCCGGATACTCGATACGTTTGTGTACAGATCTTCGGTGCAGATTCTCGCTAAAGGGGTTTATCGGATTTTTCTGCGAGAAGCGTGTCAATGATCCCTAGTTAACGCATCGAGATAACGATGATCCGAAGGACATACCGTTCGATAACAATCGCACGATTCGCAGAATCCTCGCGATCGAAAGATTCGCGAACACTGCGTCTACGGCCGACGATGCAAATTATTCGCGAGTAATTTTAGAACGTTTCGCTTTTGTTGGGTGTGTTTCTAACATTTGACGGGATCTACGATTGGTGTAAAAGGTCGAATGCCAGCGCGAGCTTTGGAAAGGTACGACCAGTTTATGCGAATAAATATATTTCACGAATATGTGTAATTTATGAATCGTTTCACACGAGCGTGGCACTCGTACGATTTTATTGCTTCTACAACCATTTTAAACTCCTGGGACGAACGAGAAATAATTTGTTCGCCGTTCGTTTCGTTGACCCTTCGTACCACGAATGTTGCAATCGGTTTCAGATCACCTGCACAGGGTATCTTCCTGAAAAGCTCCAAACAACAGTCGTACCTACGGTATTTATCTTGTTAAAGTTACAAGAGTTTAGCGTAGGAGTCCCGGAAGTCCCAGGTTCTTCCTGTGGAATGCAATTAACGCACGTGCACGGTGCGCAACGTTGTCCCAGGTTGAAAAAAAAACATCCCCCTTTGCATCACGATCTAACCGATTCTCGATTAAACGACTCGTTTGGAAAGTTCGAAAGGAACACGCCTTCCCGAGAACGGTAATTAATTCCTGGTGTCATAAAACGTTTGATCATTCGATAGTCCATGGCACGGTTCACCGGAACTTTGGGACTTTCGGACTTGAAAAGTTTGGCCCTTCGGAGAGAAAGGTCGAGGATTCGAATGTTCGACGATTTAGATCTTCTTTGAATGGCAAAGAATCAAAGTGTATTCGATGTACAATGTCTGCCTCGAGATTCTAGGGACAGACGAAAGATAATATCTCCCGTCATTCGAGCAGTCTTGATCGTCCATAGCAGTACATTCATCAGAAAGCTATCGTCTTGCAAATGTACCTGTTGTCAGCGATATTTATCCAGTCTCTCTCTTCCTCGTTCTTTCTACCTTCGGAATTAGAAACGACTCGCGAGACTTACGACTAATGTACCACTTTCACTCCGCGTCCCGTTTTTTCTTCTCGCTATCACCGTTCGATCGTCTCCTCGAGACGACGTTGTTGATCCAAGTAAATTTGCTCGTAAATCTCTTTGCGCACCAGTTTTTCACGGGCACGCGCGTAAGCGTTAAGAACGATTTGCATGCGATTATTGGTGGGCGTTCCAGCAGCGATTGAGATCTTTATCGGTCGTAAGGTTGCGTTAAAAGCGTACAAAAAGGATTACACGAAAGTTTAGCGATCGGTAACTTCACCTGGTAGAACATTCGATAGAAATTATGGGAAATAACAGTTTCTGCTGGTTTCGACTAATTCCATGGTGCATACATTTCAATTTTGGTTTGCAGAATGCAATTTTTCCGTGTCGATATCGATATGCAAATCGCGGATCGCGGTTAACGGGATACGAAGCAATAGCGATCTTTAGCGGATCAAAGTGACCGTACAGGAAGGAGATTATACCGTAACTGATCAGACCTGGCGTTTTCTCGGCTAGACGACTTCTCGCTTCCGTACGACGTCCGCGCGTTCGCGAGAATACAAATTCCCGTAATAAAATTTAATGGAAGTTTGGTAGACCGATTCGGATAGCAGGAGATTCGCTTATCTCGAAACGCGGAGCACAGTCGACCAGTGATAACGGTCAGTTCGCGGCAGCGTCTTAATTTGTTCACCGAATGACAGATCGCGCGTAATTTTAGTTGTTCTCAGATAAGGACGCATAAATCAAGCTTTCCACGGCGCAGCCTCCGTTCAACCTGTTTCGAAGCAGTTGGCGAGATTCGAATCGCTCCGGGCAATACTCGTTCGCGATAACCATTAAGCGACATTGTCGATCGGGCCTTTCCGTCTCCGTAGCATTTAAGCCGTTTAGCGAAATCTTTTTACATTTTCGAACGTATACACGCGTGTTTTACAGATCGAACCGATAGGCGAGTGGAAAAATGCGAAGTCTGTAAACGATCGAACGCGTGTCGACACCGTATTCCCAGTCGGCTTTGTAACGCGCGCTAAGAAACTGATATTTGATCGAGTCAAGCAATCGTAATAGATTAATTTCACGCGTACGCGTAGGAATTTCACCTGACCCAAAGAATTTCGCTGCAGCCGCGAGCACGTGTGCGAGTTGCGAGATCGCTTGGCCTTTCGACGTTGACGCGAATTGTCAACGAGCGTACTCGTATATGCAAATGCCGCAGCTGCTCGAGCGGTATCGACTAACGCGATCGCAGCTCGATATCTCGCGACGCCGATACGCCACGCCGTGCCGTGCCGTGCCGTGCCGTGCCGTGAAAATGCTCCAATGTTTAACCCTATCTATCGGATAAGCCACGATCGTAGATCATTATTTGCAGGGAGTGTACGAAGAAAAATAATCGAATCGGTGGTCCACGAGTCGAACTCCGATCTTCTGTTCGCAGCCCGATCATTAACCTTCTCGCTAACCCCTCGTTTTTCATCGAAGATCGTTCGCTATGCAGCAGATGGCGATTGCAAACCGACGACCACAATTATATCGTGGAATTTCATTCGTGAAATTTTTCAAACGTTCTTCTAGTTAATCGATAATTAACAACAGAAAAACCCTGCTGCGTTGTAACCAATTACGATTTTATCGGGCTAAAAGGTACACAATTGCGCGTTAGCTTGTCTGGTATAAAGATTTCGTTAACTTTCTAGTCTGCAACAGGTATTAAGGTAAACATTAAAATTGAACATACACGGTTTACGTAACTGGCGACCGCGTTAAGTTGAATTTGATATACACAATCGAAGTGGAGAGAGTAGAGTCGGTAAAATGTATTCGAAGCTCAACAAGAGCTAATGTTTTCGCGCGGAACACGGTATCCGGGATATTGATTAACGATTCTTACGCTCCGTGTCGTGCGACGGATAACGATCGTCCCGAGTCATGCCGGTTCTCGTAATCCTGTGCCAAGGATTAATTAACGTTACACCGACGACCGGTTCGCCGCTCGCTGAAAAGATTCTCGAGTTTTTTCGGCCGATCGAAGATCCACGCCTTCGGTCTCGGTTAATTCCGCGACAGTTTTCGCGATTCGGACCCTTTCTTGCTCGTGAAATTCGTGAAACCACGGTGTTTTAAATGTATTAAAAACTGCAACGATGCAACTAGAACTACAGCAATATAATTACAATTACAACGTGTTAGCCGATTAACCCCGTTGAAACGAAGGGGACCGTTCGAATCGATTACCGATGTTCGAGTACAATTTGTAAAGCGACTCGAAACGACTCGGTTGTACATTTCCATGGGCATCGCATGCCTCGTTTATCCGCATCGTGATCGCATCAGTATCGCGTACACGCGCGTTTAACACGGTAAGAAGTTAAACGGACGAACGTTTCAACGTTTTTGCGCGATCACAGCCACGGAATGCGGCCTGGAACTGTTCGCCACGACCTACCGACGTATATATTCGCACGCGTGCAACGACGCAACAGTAACGTCGTCGTGCAACCTACAAATTAACGGGTCACCGTGATTCTAGAGTTCTAGTCGCGTCAACGATTGACCTGGCTACGACCAATCCATGCGACGTCGAACGATCGTTTTGTCGGTATAAAAGTAAATGGGTACATCTTCCATGGAACCAGTTTTCTCGCTCTGATTTAATAGAACGGGGACGGAGAAAGATTACGAATTAACGCGACTTCCATCGTTGCAAATAAAAATTTTACAGATACCATTCACATAATACTAGCTTTTCAATAAATTCGTAAATTGCATTAGTTTTACTTGCTCGTTTATAGACCTCGAAAAAAATATGAAACATTTAGATTTCATTTATCATTCGATTTTTTACTCGTTTCCCGGTCAGTCTATCGTTAGCTCTATATGTATGTACTCCGTGTACATAAAGGGTATTCCGAGTATCTCGGAAGGGAGAAAGAGGAAAGTACAAAAGTTCACGAGCTAATCCACTCCGTGTAATTAAGATTATCTCGAACGCGCGAAAGTAATCGACGTAACTTGGTTAATTTACGGGTCGTGTTAAGTAATCACGAAGAAACCCCGCGATCAAACGATGACTGTGACTCTCGCCGCGTTGACTGTGTGTTATCTAGACGGCGAGGAATCGGCAGCGAGAGAACAGCGAAGACGAAAGCAATTTGACGGCATGACTATGCCGAACAACAACAATGGATAGAAGCGAGCTGTCAGCGAACGCGGATCGGCACAAAGGGCCGCGAAATTAAGGTGGCCATTCAAGGGCTAATTCGTAGATCGACCGCGCTTACATCGGCCTCCATCGAAATCAATTATCGAATCGAGTTTCTAATAGAAACAACGACCTCCGTGTTCGCGATCCTTTCACCGAGTCCATAGATTCTCGATCGAGAACGGGACGAAATAATAGTTTTATCTCGTTCGTAAATTTGTACAAGTCCAATGGGCGCCACCGCATCGTCCACGCGATAAAATAACCGGCCTAGCAGTTACCGGTTAAGCAACGAAGCGCGTTGCCTTTTGAAAAGCAACTAGCTGTTGCCAAAGGCTTGGAAACGCTCGTTGCTTTTATTCTAAGTTGCTTCTTCGTTCGTTTCCAAGCAACTACCGATTCCCCGAGGCTAGCGCTAGCTCGTCACGATGTCAGGTACATAATGGCAGCGGCACCCACGCCTTCCCTTTACACCCACGATCCTCCCCGAGGCACTTGGAAACGCGTCTGGCCTCGTTCGCGTTTTCCCTCCACTCGTCGAGCTTTGTTTTCTATCGACACTCGTCCCGGAGAAAGAAACGTCCCGTCGTCGAACGAACATCTACGCTGGGATAGAGAACCAAAGATCACGGTTAATTTTGCAATTTATCACTGGTCGGAATTCCACTCGGAGGAAGCGTCGCTCGGTGAAATTCGCATGGAACCGGTCGAAAGATTCGAGGAATGTATTTGGAAAGTTGGAGTTTCTCGGAAGAATAGCTAGCGCGATCTTTTAAATTCCGAGTAGTTTTCCCTATCTACGTTCCGATATGTCGCGGAAAGATCGACGATGTCGGATGAATGGGATTATTCGAAGGTCTTCCGCTTCGAAAGAAACGAGTACGTATCCGGACGAGAACAATTTCTAAATCCCTAATTCAGCCGATCGATCGACATCGAGCGCCTTGACCTTCGTCGAGCGTAACTGAACAGCACCGAAGAAGAAAGAAGAGGAATGAAAAATGTCGGTGTCTCCGGTCGATATGGGCTCGGCACGAAGAAAGATTATACGAAAGGGTCCAAAAGGGGCGTCAGTGCGCGTTTCTTGGCGTACGCACGTGTCTCGCGGCGTCATTATCGCCCACGCGCGCTAACTGTACGCGCAATTGAATCTCTGTTCGTTTTCTGCGCCTTATACGCTCGCTCTTCAGCGTCGACGACAGACCCGCTGAGCCGCGATTCGCCCACGAGTCCCTTCCTAGCCGATTCTTCTTCGCGTCTTACCCCTCGGCAAAGGGATTGCCGCCGCTGGACCATAGGTTATAATTAAAAGGCAATTAACCTCGCGGACGTAATGAAGGCTTTTATAAACGATTTGCGTGAACCAACAGCGCAATGAATGCTTCGGGTAATCATCGTTTATTATGTCGTGTTCCTTTGTGTTCTTCGCCATTCTTTATTACCACCGAAACGCTTCTTTGTCGAGATTGTTGTTTGGTCGCTATTGAGAATCGGAGTCGCAAACTTCGACAGCATCCCCGTTCGAATTATCCAAGAAACAATACATACACCGATTATTCGTACGTTTTCGCTTATGCCATCTCGCCTGTCTCCTCCGTTAATCGATCGCATCGTGTCTCGAATCGTTGTCCAAAGGAACAACCGGACGCGAATATAGTCCGATGCGAGAAGAGAAGGTAAATGCATGCGCGATTTATCATCGTCGTACGGCGACCATGAACTCTTCGCTAGCGAGTTTTCTGTCGGTGGGCATCGTTGACGTCCATTAGCGCGTCGCTGCCGTTATTCGGGACGACATGCTCGATAATCTCGAGTTGTCGGTGTAATCACAGAATCCAGAGCTAACTCGCAGATTCCTAGTCGCGATATCTCGATCGGTCGCGGTATCGCGAATCCTTCGAGCAGATCTACCGACCGTCTACCAACGGATCCCGAAATTCATTACGTTGACTTTCTATGCACGAGAGTTACTATCCGACCGATTTCCCACGCAAATGGAAGATTTTTCGCGTGCCAAACGAATCATTTGAATAGTTCGCTTGTTAAATGCGAGTAGTTTTGTAATTAGCAAGCAACTCTTGTTTCCTGGTGCGTGTAATAGGGAGTGGACGGAGAAAAGTTCATTTATCTTGTACGCGATACGTGCCAATATTTTCTCTTTTTAATTAAGCTACTCCGTGAATCGTTTAGCAATTCTTACAACTTTCTTCGAAACAACGTTTCCTGTTCGGAGCATGCAACGAAAAGTTTTTCAACGTTGTAAATTGTTGAATTTCTAATTTCGATCGAAATCGTAGAGGAACGATGCGCCGATGTACCGTCCGGTGTTACCGAGGAGCAGCAATTTTATTCGAAGCACGTTAATGAAGTTGGTACCGCGAAAACTTCGAACGATGGTAGTCGTTGACACTCGGTACGGTACGAGTCTGAAGGATCGAAATAGAGTCGGAAAGAGTAAAGATTCACGGGGCTTGCGCAGAACGGCTGGTAACAACGCGTTAATATTAGCGACGCTGGAATCCGGCCGAAGAGGACGATCGTTCCAAGTTGCCCAGAAGAACAATGAATTTCCGGTCAGCTTTGTGCGTCCGAGCAGCGACAATGTCCTCATTGTCCCGCGTGGACTGCATAAAGATGCGCGTCGCAGGACGCGCGGTTTCCTTTCCGACCATCTCGAGTCGTTACTTCGATTTCCAACCGGTCGACTTAAACGATCGGTTTTTCTCTCTTAAAACCGACAGAAATTTCACGGATCGCTGCTCGCGGTTTAAGCGCGCCAGATATCTGGCTCGCGGTTCAGAATCGAGGCTATTAATCGCCGGAGGAATTATGCCTTCCAGACGAACAAAAAGGCGAGGGACGGCAGCCGGATCGCTCGCGAATGGATACGTTCCGTTCAATATCTATTCTTCCATCGAACGTTGCACAATCGTCCTCGCGCAATGATCGCCGTCCAGTTGTTACTCGCGCGAATTATCGCGCGCGAACCGGCCACCGCTTCTTCTCGACTTCTCGAGATCGCTCGATCTTGATTCTCGACGTGGCTCGTTAATCTTGGCGACCCTGTCTCCGGTCGGAAAGGAACCTGCCGCGATTTGCGACGTTCACGACCCGCCATATCGCGTTAAACGCATCCTCGTTCGATCGCGGATTTCGATCTATCCGCTCGTCGCGAATCGACCATATAGAAACTTTGGAATGTACAAGTTTGAGAAATCCGGAAATTGAGCAGGTTGTGTCGTACGCACGCGACACAAAAATAGAAAAGTGATTCTATATGCAGAGAGATTGTAGAGAAATTGTAGGTTGCACGAAGTCGTTGAAGCAACGCCCTCCGGCAGATCGTGTTCGCTTTCCGGACACTCGAAGGTTACTTAGAGACTGTAGGGCTGCGAGGTAGTTAGACGTTCTGCTGTACTATTTTCCAAGAGGGACCGACGGATCTTTGCACTCGGCGTCCCACGACGCGAGGAACTTTAACGTCGCCTCGAGCTGACTCACGGAATATCTTCGGACTCGAGAATGCATTTGGAAGGCAACAACGAAGGAAAGTGGTTTCAGCACGAATTTTAGTCTCTCGAATATTCTTCTACCTTGATTTAGTTTCTCGCCGATTGTCTTCCTGGAATTCCCTTCTTTCGTTATCGCCCGATGTCGTATATTCCGGATGTCTCGCGTAATTACCGCCATCAAATTTTAACGCTTCTCGTAAATTTGACAAGAAAGAAAAACTATATCCGACATGGGGTGTTAAGCAACGGACGAAACTATGGTAACAACTTCGATAGACGTACACACGCACGGTACATGTTTTCCTATCGAGAGTAAATTGTGACAAGATATCAAGGTCAATCGCGCGTTTCTTTCTTTTTAAGCGGAATGTCGTGTATTTTTATCAGCACACCTGATAACAACTGTTGACACGAGTTCAACGACTCACGATTACAAGGTACCTCAAGGCTCTTTCGACTCAGTTTTTTCGATAGTTGTTCACGCTTCCATTCCGTATTTAACACTTAAAGTAGCAAGGAATGTATTTACTCGAAAGTGCAAACATCGTGAACGTGTTGATTCAACTGCTGAATTTGGTATTTCGCGGGTTACGTGATTCATCGGTGGAAACTTTTCAATTTACGCTAGGAGATATAATTGAGCGATACCGCGACTAAAATTGACCGTTTAAATTTTCAAACGACATGCTCTCCGGTGTTGTCGGGGCTCCGTTCAATGCCGCTCAATGGTTACTTCGGTAATCCATTATCAAAACCCATGACATAATTCGTCCAAGATTCAATCACGAATACATAAAAAGCGACAACGAAAGAAAAATAAAGCGCGATCATTATTTTGGACGAAGTCGACTACCGTTTATTATCGGAGATTTTCAATGGTCCCGGCAGGAAAAATTGTTGTTAATTAGCGGCGTGGTCAGTAATTGCGGGTAATTCTATGTTGGGACGATGGTATCCCGAGGGAGAAATCGATCGGAGGCCGGTTAAAAGACAAACAGTGGCCGGAGAGTGGAAAACGGGAAGAGGAACGTACGGGGGGAGTGCATAAATCTTCCGGGTCGTAGCGATTAATTACGGCAGGAAGCGAAGCCCTGTAATTAGATCCTCTTCGATGGTCTGTTTCGTTCGCGGAGCCGATTCGTCGTTGCACGACCGGCGAAATCTCGATGAAGCCCGATTTATACGTTTGTGCCGTTTCGTTGCCTCTCGTCGCGTGGCAAATCGTCGAAACGATCGCCTTCTTCCCATTCTCGACGAAAGCCGTTTCTCCGCAGATTTATCGTCCTCCGACGTTCCCGTTTCCGGTACAACGCTTCTTCCGTCGTATCGCGAGCGAAATCTCTGTCGCATCGGTTCGAAGATACCACGACAACCCTTTGTGAGGATAACCACGGGTATTATACGTAGTTAGACTTATCGCTGGTTGCCCGTGTATTCGATAGATTCCGTGCGTCGCCGACCTTCCGGAAGAATTCTCGATTCGAGGCGTTTCGTTAAGCAACGGGTCGATCGAACCAGATCCACGCGAATTCGTATTCGAGGCAGATGGCAGTAGTCGGTAAAATGAGATGGCCAATTCAGGTAGAGACGTCGATTTAACGCGTGTATTCTCTTACAACCGGCTGCCAGACTCGGGCTGCACGCGTCCGGAATCCCTTTTCCTTTTCTTTCTTCGTCGTTCACTCGTCTCGACCCATGTCCCGTGTTTCTTCCTTTTTTTCTTCGACGTGTCTTTCGACACTGTCCAATTAAAAATCTCATTTATCTTTTTATCCCCTTTGCGGTATTAATTTGCTTCTTCGACCGCGACCTCATGAATTTCTATTACCTATCGGCCCGGCTGAATAAGTTCTTTGTTACGACATCCAGCTCACCCGTCGCGACGACATCGACAGCAATTAGTATTTTGTTCTCCGATACGCGATACACGTTGTCGAAATGTTGCGACGATCGTTACGTATCTTTCGCTAATCGATACTCGTACACGTGGATTAAGATGTAATCGCGTATGGGAGTCCCGGTTTCCGTTTATTCTTCAGAAATTGGTAATCGTTGTCGAAATCGAATCGTGTTGCATCATGCACGGGGGTTGAGTATCTCGCACGATATTTTCTGCAATATATGCACACCCGGTAGCGATAGATTCAAATCATACGATCCCTTTAATTGATTCGCTACAATGCCCGTTCTTATGCATTATGCATGTCGCTTGAGCAATTTGACCTGACTTCGGATCGATAAATCAGAGCATTTAACAGGGATACCTCGCTCGATGATTTTTCAGCGAACAAAGTGGATCAAGGTGCATTCGCGCCTCTTCGCTATCGATCTTCACGGCAAATCAACGTCCACGATTAATTGACTCGGCGCGTTACGTTAAATGTATCCGATGCATTGAAATTCCGGAGACAAGGTTGTTGTGACGGTTCGCAGTTTCCGCTAGTTGTATCTACAACGAGCTTATCGCGACGATCGTTTACGACGGTCACGGAGAGTCGTCGAAGACGAGGAAAAAAGGGAAAGCGAAGGGTGTGGCGACGATTATAAATCGACTACTGGCTCTGTCTTCTCGATGCGATTCCCGCATCGAGACCTTTCAGGAGTCCTTGATGACTTGTTTTTATCTTTCGCGACTGGTGGTTCAAAGTACTCGAGAGATGTTTTTTCGTTCATTCCGTTTAGCGTGGAGAGCGTAGGCGCGAAAAGCAAACGTCAGCGTCGAATAAAGCGTTAACGATTCGATTAGCGGGAGCAGCCGTTATCACGGCTCTGATTATCTCTCTTGTTCGCGTAAACATATGTTCCTGTCACGCGGGGCGTTTCAATCTCGCGCGAAACCGAATAATAGACGCGAAAACGTGCTCGATCGTGCAGCGAAACGGCTTTATCGAGGCACGAAACGTCCCGCGAGAAAGTAACAGCTCCACGCTCGAACAGTCTGCTCGCACCCGAACGGATTTATCGTCTACCGGTCGATCGATCCTCGACTAGCCTGTGTTTTCGTCCCAGAAGTTCGAGTATCGGACCGTGCGACGTCGCAACCGGAGGCGTCGTAATCAATTTCCGAGTTAATCGCGAAAGTGGACCCGCGGATATCGACGCAGCGTTACCCAGCCTGATATTAGTTGAAATTTATGGTTCTATTTGGCTGGTTCGAGGTTCGCTGCTGGCTACCGATGCATTCGATGGGAATTAATAAGGCTGCCTCCGTGTAAGTACACGCTTCGATGCACGGTTTACGAGCGGCGACGCGCGTGCAGCGTTCCAGATAAACGGATGATAATAGAGCGCCGAGCTGGTAATCTGTTGGCTCTTTGTTTTGGCCCGGTTTCTCCTAACTTTCGAACAGAGCGCACTTAACGCGTTCAAACTTTTTCCATTTGGCTGGAATTTCCGCGGTCCGAGGCAAATCGTGTGTGTACCAGCGGACGTAATAGACTTTTTGTCATCGATGCGATGGTGTATGATTACGGGTTATATCGTTAGGTAAACGCGCGAATACTCGTGTTCGATACGCTGAATTTAATATTCTAATGGACCACGTTCCCGCGACGCTGACAAATGGTCATGGACACGCGAGAGATCGATCGCGGTTACTCGAAACAGTGGAACGTTTACGATCGATTCTCCCTTCCATTCGCGTGTTCTCTTTCCTTTTCGCAAAAACTGGTCACACGGCGGGCACGTCGATTGACTTTCAAATCGACATTCCTTAATCCGGAGGTTATCGATTTCAGTTCTCGTCGATGGTCGACGATGAGTCGAACATTATAGACTCGCAGAACACCCACGCCGATCTTTCTAGCCGGTCGTAGTCCTGAGAAGAATTCGGTTTACACGAATTCACGCTATCGATTAGCAAGGCCGTAAAGGAAGCTTCGTCCGTCTCGTAGTGCCGGGCAATTAGTTCGGAAACGAAATCGTAATTGAGCAACAGCCTAGACAGGTGTCTAATTAGTGGATCGAAATGTAAAACAGTGTTATTACGGGTCGAATTGGATATCCCTTCCGGCCTATCCCGTTGCCGTCGTATCCTGTCCGTTAAATTGAATAATTATGACAACCTGTCAGATACTTCGTCACGAAATAATTACCTATCCGGAATCCAATTCTTGGAACCGTGCGCCGTGTTCCACGGAATCGTGTCGAGTATCGAAAAAATGTTTCAACGCGAAACGAAGCTGTTACATCACGAACGAGAAGCTTCCTCTAATGCAAGAGGCGTTAAATCGAAGCAACAGCTTCTTCGTTCGAAACAGGTCCCTATTCCAGAAGTCGTGCACGGAAGGCGACTAATCCTATGCCGAAGAAGCTGAAGAGTGTCGCCGCACGCGATCTTACGTGAGTCGTTCCCTCGAAACTTCTACCTTTTGCGGTTTTCGTCTGCGGTTTCTCGCGTGGTTGAACTTCTTAGCATTGTTAACCTCTCCCCTTGCCGAGCTATTCCAAACTCTCCGCGCGTTACCGATCTCGTTAATGGGAAGTCGAAGAAGAAACCCATTTTCCTCGTTCGTTAATCCTTGTACTCGGCTCTTCCCTGTACGCTACTTACGTATGCGAGAAATATGCGAGTGCATGATGTCAGATGTCGTGCACCTGTGACTGCGTCGAGGAGCCATCGATCTCGACAACGCGATCGAAAATCAACGGAGGGCACGTCGCGTCGTTGGAAGCTCGTTAAATTGTTTCGTGAGACGATTCGTGTGTTCCATCGGCAAGAATTATCATTCTAAACGGCAGTTAGAGACAGAGAATACGAGCGGAAGAGAGCTCGTAGGTTGAGGCCGTAGAATGCTGCCAGCACGTAGAACGTTCACCGCTGCGTCAGGTTGAATATTGTGCCGCCTGCACGGGAGACGAAAGCCCGCGGAACTCTCGTATAATGCAACCGCTGGTAGGTAAGTTAACTCGAGGAATAATCAAGGCTTAACGAACGTCCGCCGTGAGGCTCGAGTAAGCGAAGGTTAGTCGGGGTTAGTTCCACCATTGATCGTTTATTAGGTGTCGCGCGATGAGTTAACGCGTTAAAAACTTCCATTCTTCGTTTTCTTCCTCGCTCGTAAAACAGATTTTATTAGTCTATGTACGCTCGACCGGTATAATTATTGTCTTTCTTTTCCTCTTTGATTTTCTGAAGCTTCGCAACGATCGCGGAACGTCCACCAATCGACTATTGTCCAAAACGCTGAACTCGTGGTTATCGTCTATTTTCCAATTACTCCCGGATCAGCTGTTTTCCGAAGCGGTCGTTGAATATTCAGCGATCAGCATTTTCAGACTCGCAAGCTATTCAAACGCTCTGAATATCCTTGCAGCGTATACAACAAAGTTGAAAAGGTTTCGCGAAAGGTTCTTTTGAATTATGCGTTCAGCCTAAATGAAGCTGCCAGCCGCTCCTTTTCTGTGTCGAGGCGTTGAACTGACCCCTGGAGAACAAACGATGACGAACGACGTTGGAGATCGTTTTAAAACCGTTCGAAAATTGATCGCCTCGTGCCGCTCTTATATTATTGCTTTCTCGTCTTCTCAGGAGGACGGCTCTTCCTTCTCTCGTTTGCTCATTGTATGCAGATTCGCGGTTCTAGTACTCTTTCGAGCCTTCGAGTGCATTCTCTGTTCCTAGTTTTTTGACGGAGAAAACGTGATGGCGTTCGTCGACCGTCTCCACAAGTTTCCGAGGTTTAACAAAAGATTCGTGGCATCGTGTGATTATCTTGTAAAAGAAGCGCAGGTTTTACGGCTTATCGACGCACGGTTAAATAGTAGAAACAGTAATCCAACGGTGTAACGATTTAGAGGGAGAAGAGTAATTTCGCGCGTTGAACGATTCTCGTTCTTGTCCAGTCACGGGGACACGTTTCATTATGGTTTATTCATAAAACGTTCGTCGCGGACGAACGTCTCGCGGCAAATTTAGACGGTGTGTCGCGTTCGAAGAATTTCTATGCGGTTGCCGGCGATCCGACTCGTTTATTATTTGCGACTGGCCGATTTGTCATGCCAGGGGATTTGACTGGATTTCCTTGTCTCCGCGCGCTTTTTCATTCGCGTTTAATCCCATATTTATATTCGAAATCGAGAATTATAACGCCACCGCGACAGCGTATTTGTTTTGCTACTCTACAAGTTAGTTGTTACACGACAGATAGTCAGCGGCGATGTTCAACGAGGAAGATAATTGGGAAGTAACAACGGAGACTTGATACGTTATCGCGAAATTACGCGAGCGCAGAGAGGGTTGTTAACTGTTGTGAGAACCACTGGTAGGCAAGAATCTGACGGTAAATTACGAGCTACAAGAGTACCTACATAGGATGTTCAATCTGTGCAGGTGGTCGGGCAACAGTCGGATGTCCGAGACGGGATGTACGCGGAGAGATTACAAGAGACAATCAGTCGGTTTTTCTCCTGGCTTCGATAACGAAGTTCCAGAGAGGTCGAGACTGGCTGCCGATTTACTCGCGTAGTTAAGTGTGACCAACGTGCAGGTGTCTATGCCATCCGTGTGTGGTCGTTCGAATTTTTACGATAAGCTATCTTCCACACGTAAGAATAGTAGAATTCTTTCCTCGACGTGTAAATATAATTGAATCTATCGACAAATTGATGTAATCCTTTATTATCTCGTACAATTTCGAAATTCGCGAAGCGAATTGGTTTGCATTTATCGGTTCACGATACCGGTTAAAATGGAACTCGATGCTCCAGTTGAGATCGTTCGTTAAGTTGCGACTTGGCGACGCTCTCCGACGCGAATGCATCGCGTCCTCTTTGTGGTCGAGCGGTATTGAAATTTCTCCCGACCAGCTACCATGCATTCCACGCAGAAAGTAATTACTTTTTGCATCGAAGGTTGGCATGAAACCATCCGACCGGTCAAGAAAGTCCGTCGGAAGATAAACGTCAAGCCAAAGCACGCTTGCCTCGTCGTGAGATATTACTCGTAAAATTTCATAACGGAAGCTGCCGCAGACGATTCTACCGTACCCTGTCTCGTTTTTGCTTTGTATACCTCCCTACCCGTTTACGCGCAAATAGAACGAAATTTAATCCACTTATCGCAAGTATTTTGCAACAAGAAATCCAAATATGATAAGGCAGCAACGATTTACCTATTTCTCCGTTAAACGGCGTAGCACGAGCTGCAAATAAATTGCATCGTCCTACGGGGGCTTATGCTAATCCGCTTCGCGCGAGCTTCTATTACGAAAGCCGGTACGAAGATGCAGAAAAAGGGGCGAAGGTGTTTTGCGTGCGGCACAGAAAGCGAGCGATAATTCCTGCTGACTGGTTGTCGCTTGAAATTTCACGCGGCTGCCAGAGAACGCTCATTAACCGAACGGTTATAACAGCGTGTAATATCGTTTCGAAGCAACACCCCGTGGCGACGAGTCGACAAACGGGATTGAAGGGATCCCGCGAATCTGCCTACAACTAATTTATCCCAGAGTACCTGTAGCACGTTGAATTACGTGTCTCCGCGAAAGGTTCAAACGATGTAATCGTATCCAGCCGTGTGACTTACCGAGTAGCATCCTGTTGCTGCTTCGTTTCTTGCAACCGGTGTTACTTCGCGGAAATAGAAACCATCCGCCGGGATTAGATGCACGGTTCGATAACAGGTTGCTTGTATTCGATATTCTCTTCGCTTTTTTCAAACTGAACCGATCGTTTTCAATTACTCTTGTCGTTGCGTTTAACTGAAGATCCTTGGGGAACTGTTGGATAACTTTTGAGTTTGGAATTTGTAACTTTCGTTTAATCGCTATCGTTTAAGCGGTAATCCCCGTTCTAACGTGATCGGATTATTAGCGAATGATCGTTCGAGTCGTCACCGAGAGCTCGTGGCAACCAACTCGATTGCCGAGTTAACGCAGCTCGGTATCCTTGATCGTAAGTTATCGAAGGTACGTAACTACGGTTCGCAGTTTTCATTGACTAGCGCGGAAGGAGCGTATCTGATGGGATCGAAGCCATTGGACTGGTTGGTGAAACGCGACGAGAACGAGCCAGACATTTCCTACACGAGATCGCGTACGCGTGTGCGCTTGTATAGAAGCGAGTTACACGCACGTACGTGGCTGTCGAGACACGGCAGACGTGTACACCATCGCGTACCTATCTACCGACATTCGAACGAAAATAGAAAGAACACGGTGCTTAGCATGTGAGGGCATGTCTAACGTGTACGAGGCTGGACTATCGATAGCTGACAGCTGACCCCATGGGGTCAGCACACGAGTAGGCGAGGCTCTGCAGGGCCTGACGGAAAAGGAAGTCGTGACTTTGCCAACTTCCTCCTGCAGTCTCGTTCTGCTACAGATTTTGATCCCCTATTCTCCCTGCACTTTCCATTTTTTCCCCTGCCGCAAATGAAAGCAGCGACCCGTGGATCGATGTCGGTTTGGGGTTCCAGCGGTTTGTTCGGGTGATCGTGACTCGGTTCGGATTACGATGTTAGAGCCACCGGGGCTATTGTTAGTATCGATAGGCGTGCGAACGCTTTTATTAACATCCTTTCTGCACTCGATGTAATCTCGCGAATGATTGCGTTACCGTCGCTATTACCATTGTTTCGAAGCGCCAAGTACGATTATTAGGACACGATCGAGAGCAATTTTCGACGTTACGTAAGTTCGGAGCAGCTAATTCGAGTAATGGAATCGTAAACTACGAAAGCGTAGGAAGGCTCGGTCGGTGAAACGATCGTCCATCGGCTGGAGCCCGAGGCGCCGTTAATTTCTTCCGACCGAAACAGTTTGACCCGAGATTCTCGCGTAAGAGGCTTACGCGATAAGAAGACAGGATGGGACGGCATTTTTTCGCCGCCACCTGTCAGAATGCTGGTCGGTCGGTCAGGTGTAATTCTGAAATAAGAGCCACGTCGGCGTCCCATTAAACTGACTGGCATGTCTGCGAGTCCGGCGTTCACGCTGGACCGGGCATCGTTAATCTTGCGTGGGGTCCACCCAACTACCCAGAAACAACGAGGTGGCCCGGTGATTTTCTGGTAGCGAGCCGACTGGCAACTCGAGAAAACCATTAAAAACGATAACCGGACCTTGCCCTCGCGATTGGGATCTACCACATTCCGTGACGGTGTAACGTCACTCTCTTGTCTCGGAACGATGCTTTTTAGCGGCACGCAGGTGCCTCTGCTTTCTGCAGTCCTGTACGAAGATACAGGAATCTATTCTGGCAAATACTTTCGATTCTCTTCGAGATCTTCGGCGAACGTTTATTCTCGTTATATCGCTCGGCTTAACGCCGTTTGTACACGTCGCGCGTTACGTCGACCGCGTAATTTCTGTCATCATCGATTGGTTCTGTATTTGATCCACTTTCCATGAAGATGCTGTTGCATTTTCTGCTCGACATCAAAGAGAAAACAAATTTCCTTGTCTTCGAGAACACAGCACGTTTCCTCGTCGATCTACGTTGTAGTAGTTGGCAGCGAGTTGAACGCAGCTGTTGGTTTCCGTATGCTTTCCTCGATCACTCGACGCGCCTGTTCAAAAGCACTAATTGCGATTCCGTCTTGTGACTAATAAACTTCCGGATGACGAGATCGCGTAATTATTCCACATTTCGACTAACTTTTACTCCCCAAGCTGTGGGACGATTTCTGTTTCGTGTACACTCTGTATAGTGGTCGCCTAAATTACGAGCAGAGATTACGGTGTCGCTTTCAGAGTTTTCACGATAGCTAATGGTACTCGGGCATAAATAGTGACTCGACCGAGTAACGATTTCTGTCACGACGGGTGCTTTAAAGTTAATCGCGAAGTCACAATGTTTCGATCTTCAATTTTTCCGAGTCCCTTTCTATTTAATCTTGTAAACGACGATCGTATTTCTACATCTGCACCGTTTCGTAACGACCTCGTCGATCATTTTGCTTTCGATTCAGAAATCCAAAGCGCTTCGCGTGTCTCATCCGGCACACTGTAGGGATTCTGGGAACGATATCGCCTCTAATATATCGGTCCGCAAGCGTTTGCACGCGTTTTCGCGAGGAAGCGACGGAGCCTTAACGATCGACAGACGTTAACCCAGTTGCTTTTCCCAGGACCATCAGGGATCCATAGAGGAACTATAAAACCCTGTATGTATTTCTGTATCGCGGAAGCCCCTGGTATTAATATACCCTAAGTTCGTGTTTCGCGTTGGATTTGCTCGCGCGACAAACGAACCTGTATATCCGCGTACAGAAGACGAATTTGATACGCTTCCAAGTTCGGCTCCGAGCTCGACTCGGAGACTGACTCATTTGCGGTCGGAAAAGCGATGCAAAACATAGGAGAAACGTCATCCGGTGATCGTACCGACGCACAAATGGGGTGAGTTCATCCTCCTCGACAGGTAGTAACCAAAGGGTTGCTCGAGATAATTATAGAGGGTAACTGGAGCGCGTCGTCTCGACGGGAACTCGCTTTCGAGAGTCGTTAGCGAAGAAAGGGCTCCTTTTTTCGTTCGAGAAGCCACTCTTTGTGCTCTTTCGGTGCTTTTTGAGCACGATCGACTACGGAAGGGTCCCTCGTTCAGCCGCGAGCGGTCATCGATCCACGTTAGTTCACCATTCGTTACACCGCTATAAATTTCTCGAAAAATGGCGAGTCTCCTATTATTAACGATATCCTTTAATACACGACAACCGCTAATAGCATCGTTAACCGTTTTACGATAGAAAGCTAAATTTACAGTATTTCTTTGCCTTCCGATAAAAATACTTTGTAAGTACTTTTCCCAATTAATTCGTAATTGCGATTGGGCCTAGATAAGATTGCTTCGAATAATCCGTAATAGATCCGTTCGCGGAGAGTAGAGTTCTCGTTAGAGACACGGTATAATGGCTTAATAGGATTCGTGTAAGCAGGGTCACGAGCGGAGACAGTACTACTCGCGTTGCACGGTGCAATATAAAAAAGCTCAACGTCTCCCATAAAATTTATAGCTTTCTCTCCATAGTGACCCCCAACGGACCCGAACATTTATCACAATCGGTGTTCGCCGTTGATTGGCCATGTGCTTCGCGTGGGTGTACACGATCGAACGATATATCGAGCGATCCTTTGCCAAGATAAAGTACGCTTTAGAAAGTAACGTACCGGTTGGTTCAACGCGCAATTAAACGTTTTCGCGTTTTACAAAATGCCTCTCGCGTACCAACGGGCACACGCGATCGCCTCTATCATGGATCGAAGAGGAAAGCTTGGATCCCCACGCATCTGATAAACTCGCGTGGTGGGTGCTCCTCTATTCGAGTCACGGACGGTCGTCTCGAAGAAAATGTGTGCTTTATGCCCGGCGATCAAACATCGCTGAAAGTGTCGCCTGACACGTGTTTCGCGAGAGACATACTGGAAGATTACGTCGCCGGCAACTTACGAAATGCTCGCTTCGCTCGTTTATCACGTCGAAACATTAAGGCTTCGCGAGGCCCGCCTCGACGCGGACAGAAATACGCGAGTTGGGCCAACAGCGCGAAACTCGAGCACGACAAACACGACTTCGCGGTATTGTCTCTCGAACCGACATGATTTCTGCCTCTCTTACCGGTAACTTGTCGAGCCTATCATTTCTCGAGTATTTCGTAAAAGCCGTGACAATACTCGTATCGGTCGACCTCCTTGTGTCTCGTTCTTGTACTCTAACGAGAGACAGATAACTCTGCCAATCTCGAAACGAACAAATTCTGACTAGTGTCGCTTAAAGAGGCAACGCTGAACTTTCTCCCGTATAGCCGATCATTTGTTACGAACGATAAGGTACGCGTTCGAATCGAAATCGATTTAGGAGGAGGCAATGTATCACTCTTTTTAAAACCGATGGCGTTTATCGTAGCTCGTGACAATTAGAATATACCGTGTTCGAACCTGTATACTCTCGGAAGATCGAAACCGCTGATCGTGCTTCATCTTTCGAAAAAAGAGGATCGTTTAAGACCGGTAATTCGTAAACATCCGACAACACGATTTCGCGGTGCGCTAAAAGATTCCCACAACACTGGACAAGAACTTATGCTAATGTAGCGTGGTAAAGCCGAAACTGGTAATTGCGGCTAAATGCAAATTACACCCGTTTGGTGCAATGCACCTCGGCATCGGCGATTACGTGTCCGGTTTATTGCGATTTATATCGCGGTGATTTTTGTGTTCCCAAACATCGTGGCCGTACTTGGACGCCATTTTTCACGAGTCAAAGTTTCCCTCGCAGCAACAAAGGATACCGCGATAGCCCGTACGATTCCACGATCATTGGAAGTTCGAGGAAGCGATTTGTAGACGTTCGACGGGAGGAGAGAAGAAAATGGGCAAAGGGAACAGTTCGATCGATGAGACGCTTCGTTATGTCTAGGAATGTAGTTCAATCCAATCCCACTGCGTGGATTCTATCCAGTAGGAATGCGATAGATCCATCAGGATTAATTGATTCATTAAGATCACTCGAGAAGTTTAATGACTCGATTCGAACGGAACGTTAGTCGTTGAAAATTTATGGCTATCTCGTTGCGGCTAGTCAGCTCGCGAACTCTGATTCGTCGAAACGGAAAGGTCTCGCGAGGATATCTCTTAATTGAGCCAGTTCGGAATCAATGGATCAAACGTGCTCCTGATCTTTCTTTCTTACGGTTTTCTATGGTGTTCTGCGTCGGAAGACTCCAAGTAAGTACCTGCTACTTCTACTGACAGAATAACGGTCAAAGAATTAGAAAATGATGCGATTACGACTCGTAGTATCGTGGTATATCAACTAATTTTTTATCATATAACTTTCGATCGCGCTTCGATAAAAATATTGTCAAATTACATGGAAAAAATGACTTCCTCCGGAGATCAATTTAGTGACCTACACAGCGTACAATCTCGAAAGTCAGCCGCAAAAACCGAATTGATTGCCTTTTGACACGTATTGCACGCGATTCGTTCTATCCCGCGTGTAATAACAGATTCCGTTCACCGACTCGACCCTTCGCACAGTTTTTGCAGGTCATGGTTTTTCCTACGGTTTGCGTAATTCGTTGCAAAAATCGTCGAGACGTCCTCGTTCACCGGTGACAGCCACTTTCGATGTAACGCCATTAACGACTAATCGGCCGGTCTGCTCGTTTACTCCTTCGCGAGAAAATACAACCACGGTCGTTTCTACCTCTCAATGACTTACGACTCACGATTTACGGATAAACGCAACCAGCGTTTCCACGAACACGCGTGTATTACTTGGAAATAATAGAGCTACAAACTGCAGCAGTGAAATGTATTACGAGGATCGAAACGTAAACAAGATTGTTACCGGGAAAAATTCGATCGGTTGAAAAACTCGTCGATCAGCTATGCCAAGACTAATAATACGTGCGTTTTTATCGGATTCCAGATCTTTGATTAGGAAAGAATGCGTTTCATGTATGCAGCGACGCGAGAGCGGACTCGCGAAGGGACCTCACGAATCAGCAATCAAGCGTAATAGACGGGTAGAAGAAGTAATCATGTTCTCGGGGATTGATTTCGTGCGTAAATATAGGCGTGAGGGACAGGATGGACCACCATGGCAGAAGGCGCGTGTCCTCTGTCCAATTACGTTCTCGCACCGCAGAGATCACGACACCGACTTTCTCGCTATATCTTTGCAAATATACCGGATAGTTCGATTAACCGATATCGACCGCGATCGAAAGAGATATTAATTAGGAGAAACGTAAACGCGCAGAGATATTAGAAAAAGACAATCGTTGCTGGTTGCGGTTTCTCGGGTGCGCGGCGAGTGACTCGATAAATTCTGACACTCGATCATACCGGCCGTGGTCGTGTAAGTTATCCGGAGACATGGAAAAATTAATTCCATCGACATTCCAACGTACGCGTGGACTACTAGTTTTCCATGACACTAATGGACAGCTCTGAAAACCCAGAAAATTTGCCTCGACCATTCTTTCTTTGCTTCCCGGTTCGCATTAAATAGGCGTGTTCGAGCGTAATCGTTGAATTGGATAAAGGCTCGTTAAGCATTGCGTGTCCGCCGTCTACACGGACAAAGTTTCAAATCGTACGAGATTCGCGTCTCGATATCGGCGATATCGTGTCGCATAAATCATGCCGGAATACCGCGACTCCATGATTTCTCGCTAATAAATTCCTAGCAATACAGTTTACACGATTAATGGTACTTTCTCCCCGACGATAAAGTCTTCCTCGTAGCATCCATCCGATGCAACCTCTATCTCTCTCTTTGTGTTCACGATTTATCTACCTTGTAACGAGCTTGGAGCGTTCGGAGATGGTCAAACTTTATTCGATTCTGACGTTAATTTGCTTCGCGTATGACTCTGGCGTACACAACGCTCGCTCGTAAATTGTCCCGATAAGACCATCGTATTTCGCAGTTTATCATTTCCAATCGATGCCGATTCGATTTCTTATAAATCTATCAGGAACAGGTTTCGTATTTTTGAACATCGTAACGAAGTTGCTCGGGTCGGCTGGCATTCTTATTTCGGACGTTATCCGAGTTGATGTATAGCAACCTATCGAAACGCGGACAAAGATCGAAACATAAAAGGACTCACGTAAAAGGAGAGTTCGACGCGGTGCGAGTGTTTCGGCACGCAGGTGAGCGCTTCCGATCTGCAGCATCCGGTATCGTCGGAGCACCTGTGCAAAATGGCGCAGTGTGGAATGTAGGTGGTCGACGGACTCGGATAAACGTCGCGGACTGGAATCACCCTCGGTCTTGGCCATTGACAGCTACCCTCTCGCGATACCTTGATGGCGTGTTGAAGAGCCTCTCTGATTTCAGCCGCTGAAACAATCGATCAAATTCAGATTCGTCAAAATAGATTCGTACGCGATGTTGAAAACGCGTCGAACATTCAACGTCTCCACTTGACTCCACGAGACAAATCTGCAACAGTAGGTGACACGAGTAACGCGAGCTTTCTATTGATTCAACGCATAGTCAGATACCTAATCGCTTTCTACGCGTTTCACGGAGCGTCGATAATTATGCCGCGGCTATCGCTCGGTGCAATTTGTATGGACGACTACGGGAGAAACTGCACATTGTGTGTACCTGGAAATCAATAAATTCTAGCACAGCCAGCCGTCTCTCGAAATGCCACGAGGAATCCATCGACGTTCTATCGTGTCTCGATATTGAGATATAAACGCCTTAATCGTCGCATAAATAAAGATCGTGTCGGAACGACATTGATCGCGAGAGATTATCGCGAAAGAAAGATGGGACAAGGAACGTGGATGATCCGTACCGTTCGCGAACAATCAGATTTTCTCTCCAACTTTTAGCGTTACATACGCTAGTCGTGAGCCAACGATGCGTAGATCGTTGGTTGTACAACCGAGAGATTCGTGGAGATATTCAAGTTTTAAATCGAGAAATTGCCTAGTAGTCAGTGGCCGTGAATGCGCGACACGGGTCCGCGTCGACTATGTGATCTTGACGATACGAATACGGTGCGAATACGCGTTACACTCGATAATTATTAATTATCTACCGACACGCGGAATGCTTGCGACGGACGATTAAGCTTTAACACGTTCTGTTCAGACACCGCGAACCTCGTCGGCTGTGATCTTGACGATACGCGTATCCGCGTTACACTCGATTAATATTGCTAATAATTATTAACTACACGGTGATATACGAGCGGAATACTCGCGACGCACGATTGCGTTTTAATACGTTCTGTACGAACGCCTTGGACCTGTAACGGCTGCGATCTAAACGATACGCGTAGACTCGTGTTACGCTCGGTTAATATTGCTAGAAATTATTAATTATTCGCTGACACACGATCGCGTTTTAACGAGGACTAGCATCGGCGTGTCTTCATCTCGACGATGCGTCACATTGGATATTTCAATATCTCGAGGAATGTCCTCGGAGTCCGCATTGAACTTGTTAAAGCGGCGTGCCGTGTTGCTGTCTTGTTTCGTTAGGTTTACAATGTGTCACGTTATTCCGAGACATTACCCTAATACTCATCCGGGGTCGTTCGCGAAAGAAAAGCAAGATGGTCATTCGAGGATAAAACACGGATTATGAGTTTCCTGAAATCGCAGGTTCCCGATGTTGCACTTCGAGGAACGAGCACTCGATCCCTTAAGAAGAGAATACCGCTCGTTCGTTCGAAGAAACATGTTCTCCGCTTGTCTCATTCACTGTCGAACGATGGTATTATCCGATCGTAACGCGGGTCTCGAACGCAGAAAGAAGATGATTCACGGAATCGTTTCGCGACGGGACGAAAAGTTGGCGACACGCGCGAATCAAACGATTCGAGGAACAAGTTTCGGGAAATCGCCCCTCGCGGTTGGAATTATTTTCTCGGTTAATCTCGACCGACGATCTGGCTATGCTAATTTCGAACGTAGGCGTTACTCTTGCCACGACTGCACTGACACGAGATTATATCGGCGCGTTCACAATGGAGGCACGACCGTCAGGGAAGTTGAAGTATGCTGACTCGATGAACATCCCGTATTCAAACGTATTCCGGAATGTATTATAAGAGAAAGGAATTAGATCCGATCGTTCGCTTATTTTTTTCCGCCGACAGATTGATTTCTTCTCCGACGAATTCTATCCATTCTGAACTGTCGAACTGTCTTCGTTCAGATTTGTTCGGTCTTTCATCGAATAAAACCGTTATTCGAATCGATTAAAAATGATTTCTAAACAAAATACGATACCTGCACCGATCGTTGAGAAAGGAATAAGCGGAGGAATCGTCGGCGAATTATAAATACGAACGAACTTCGATGGAAAGCGTATCCAAGGCGCGATAAATCGATTGAACCGGCTCGATATGAATTAACGCGGAATAACGCGCGTGCAAAACACACGTGCATGTACGTGTCTCGTGTAGGACAGTGAGATTTCATACAGAAGGCGGCTAGAATTGCCGCAACCGCGGTGGCTACGGCGCAATCGTCGCCATTAATTTGCATATTAATAGCCCGTTTAGCATTCCGTTCTCCTCGATCGAAAAGGAAGAGCTGTCTCGTAAACTGCTCGAAACGTAAGCGCTGATTACACAACTCCCCGGCAAGGTGCAACGCCTTTTGTTGGTTTTCCCAAACAACATTTCAAAGTTGTTAACGACACTTCGATTTACGACACGTCTCTATCCGACTAATTAATTGCCATCGTCGACCGCTTACGCGCCGATTTGTCCAAGAAAAATTACGAGTTTGATCCGTACTTCTTTTTTCACCTTCGATTCGAAGTTTAATCGATTCCGCTTCTGATAACTTGATCGATTTTTCGTACGTCCCTTCGTGGTTCTTCGTCGTCGGGATACACCACCGCGATGTTTCAAGTATCGAATAAATAACGAGGAAATCTTCTTCGGGAAAAGATTAAAAAACATTGTAACCAGATAATTATTGTTTGCAGTCGTTACTTGTTTGCCGATAAAATCTCTAGTCAGTTTAATCGAGATCATGTTAACGATAATTATAGCCAATAACCGACGATTTAATGATAGTTTAGTTATCATAAATTTCAAGAAAATTAATAGTAATATTCTTCCTCGTTATCCAACTTGTCGAACGAAGACTGAGATTGTTAATCACGCGTTCGCGATTCATAGTCTAACGACTACGTTAATTTGCAGAGCACACAATTAACGATCGGTTCGATTACCTTTTTGCACGATAAAATATTTATCCGTAAGATTTAATTTGGCAAGGAAGGATAGCGTCGACGAGAGACGCAGGACCACCGTCGTCGATTTAATGGCGATTAATAACGCCGACAGGTGCACGCTTTCGATGGCGACCCATGAATATGAATATTTGCATAAATCGACGGGCTGAGCAACGTATCGATTATCTGCGCCGATAACATGAGCATAGAAGCATACAAATCGAAAGTAAACTTACTCTTCCCGTTCTTGTTGTACTGCTGTATGTTGCTTCTGGTTTCTTTGACGCCCTCTCGAGTGCCCAGAGTCTGCCACTTGTGTGCGCTGTGAGCCGACATCGGTGGATAGTCGTTTTTCGATTGATACCCGTTGTACTGAGCCCCGGTTCCGCCCTCGTAACCTTTCGATTCTCTGTAGTCGTAATTCTGAGCTACTACGGGTTTGGGCGTGGTCGTAGTAGTTGTCGTGGTCGTAGTAGTCGTGGTGGTTGTCGTCGACGAGGTGGTCGTAGCCGGAGTTTCGTCTTCGTCTTCGTCTTCCGCGTAATCCTGAACAAAGAAATTTCCACGAGTTTTAACAGCGAGAAACGTTACTTTCGATCGGCAGAAATTTGCTGTGGAACGAAAAGTCGCGTTAGAAATACATAAAGGGTGGACAATCGATTATCGGAGGAACGAATGCGTCGTATATTTGCACGTTACAATTTCTATCGTGGCTGATCAAAGCATGGCCGGTGATTTACAGCAATTCTCGATGAGTTTCACTCGGAAAAGAAATTCGCCACGCGGCGAGAAACGACCCCCGAGAAGAAGTAGCGATCAAAGAAGCGAACGCCGCATAAATTTAGTCGTTTTATTCGGTATCGTGGGTGGGCAACGCACTCCCCCGTTGACGGTTGGTTGCGATTTTCTGGCCGAGATAAAGTTAATAAGCGAATTTGCATCTCACCGCGGTCCACCTATCCCCGTGCGGAAAGAGAACAGAGACCTACTTGATCGCGGCGTGCAACATCTGGATCCTTTGATGTCGAGCCGCTTAATAGAAACAATCCCCGCGACGGTGCAGCGAACACGTCAAATCCGGGGGAGAATTTCTCCGAGGTCGCTTCACGCTTCGCTTTGTACGGTATCCGGCCTCTGTGAGAGGCATCTCGTCGATGGACCACTCGAAACTCGCAACCGTCTGTCGTTTCTTTTTCGCGTGCCTTTAGTTTCACGCTGCATCTCGCGATCCCATTCAGATTCGCTTTTTCTTCGAACTTTACCACCGTCACGTAGCGAGAAAAACGTCCCCCTGGTTGATACCCTCCAACCTTATACGTATAGGCTACGGACACTCTCTGTTCGTCGAATGCTTTTTACGTTCGTTCGCGAACAAGCGACTTCTGTCCTTGCGATTTCGCGCCAGTTACGTTGACATCCCGCCTATCAACCACTTTCGTAAATTATAGCTCATACGAATGATGTTCGACCGAGTGCATTAGATACTGGCAATGTCGCGCGACAGTCGTCAACTTGACAAATAACCTGCGACAAGTATTGTGTCGTTTCGTCAATCGCGACATCTTAGAAGGATCGCGTTCCCGTGTGCGTTACAAAATTAAGTTGGTAATATATCTCCACGCGACAACTTTATGACATTGCTATCTGTAAAAGCAAGTGGATAATTGAATAGAAACGATACAAAGGCAAAGAAATAATAGTCCGTTTTCACTTATCTGTTTGCAACCGTCGATGATCAGATACGGCGAATGCTGGTTGCCCTTAGGGCTAAAGCATGAAATAATTTATCAGCGAGCGGACAAAAGGTGGTTGGAATTAACTTGTCCGGTATACAACGCGGTTTACAATGCGGCCAATTACTCGAAAAGTGATGTATCGTTTGTTGCGCAATCATTTCCACGGGTTTATCGTTCTCCAGTTACCGTTCTTATAACGCTGATACACCCGTAGGTTAACATAAAGGAACTCTCGTAGTAACGTGTTTTGAATCGACAACCATAACCTTGCGTACGGTTTACGATACACGAAGAGATTTGTAACCGGGTGGTTCTTTCATGTTCTTTGATCGCTCCAGACAAACTATAACGAACCAATAAATTCGAACGATGCACACTACGTTATCACGAATGTTTCCAAAGGAACTAGGTCAATGAGAGGTCAGAGCTGGCTCGAAGCTAAAAACGATTTCTTTGAATCTTCCCCTCTTAGATACGACCGATGTAACCTATTTTTTATTCCTTTTATCGGCCGACTACCGCGAAATCTACGGAAATCTAGTGATTTAACCCAGAGAAATCAGTTATCGACATATAAAGCGAGATAACACCGTATTAGCGTAGCTCTATCATTTTGCTTCCTTCGCTACCTAAACTCGGTTACTCGTTAACGTAGTTTGCTAGTCATATTACAAAGGTAAATTACATTTAAAGACAGCAAGAATAGGATGGTAGAGTATACGTACCCTTGCTAAGTTGTAACGTGCTACGCGATATATTGCCAGCTCCAAGAATATTACGTTGCTACAACTCGTATCTTTGTATGATTATGTGGCGATCACTTCGAAAGAATCGAATTCGATGGAAAACGGTGACGATAACAGACGACGGAAAAGAACGACGAATCAATTTCGGAGAATCAAGTGTTTCTCTTTTACGATGATCACGTGTCAGAGGTCATTGTTGGTTCTGATCGTCCAGCAACGAGTGAAAATTTGCGATAAAGTCGTGGATCAACGACACGTTTCGTCGTTTGTCGCGTCTGGTAATTGCCGATAAGTTCGATCGGGGCAAACTAGACCATATGCGCGTTCAAGTAGTACCGAGCACTCGTTTCCAGCTGTGTTAGCGATGATTAATTGATTTCGTCACGCCTCGACCCACCGTACGATATTTTGCATGCGTATCACCGTTATCGCGCTTGTTAACAGCGTCACATATACCTGATGCTCCGATTTCGCGCGAAAGACTATCGTCGCACGACCATAATTTTTCATTTTCAGTACTATGCTTCGCTCGAAATTAGAAGAACGAAGACTTAATCAAATTTTTGATCGCTTAATCGTAGAGTCCAGGCTACAATTCAATTACTGTCAGCGCAGCGTATCAATTGAGCGAACGGTTCTGCGAGCCACTGTATCTGTTCCTGAAATTCCGACGTCCGATTCGCGCCAATGAAACGTTTACGACCCGGCGAGCGACTGTTTTAATGGAAAATTCTTTTGCGTCGATTGAAACGGTGCAGAGATCACGAACAAAGATCAAGCTCGTTTATATGCACGACGTCCGGGTGCAGGAACGAGCACGATCGTTAAGTGCATTATCGTGCATTGTCTTCTCGGCGCTATAAAATATTAGACGCGTGTTTCCCTCCATAAAAAGATCTCTCGACGACTCGACACGACTTTCAGGAAAATGCTACGGTCAATTACGTCGCGGGTGTAACCCGATCCTCGACTACCGGTGGTTGTAGCGATTCCATTCATTTAACGATTACCGCTAGTATTAGATAATATAATATATACACTGCAATCTTTCACTTTTTAATCAATGGGCGTTTATAAAAGTGAATTTCCCTGTCAGACTCGGTCTAACATTACAAATTGTTCCAAAGGAACGAACCGAAAAGGTGTAAACCACCCAGGTAGAAATTGTTCTGCAAAAAGAGGAGAGGAACATTTTAAGCAGCCACAAACGCAGTTTGCCCGAGAACCAACGAGCCTCGCTGCACTTTCGGTGCAGCTCCTGTCATTAAATATCGAACCGAAGCATCGTTCTGAGTCTCGGACCACCCGAAAGTCCTAGCGGTGGTCCGATTAGAGGTCCGCCACCAAACCTATCATTTGCATTATAGAAATCTGGGTCACGTATTTTCGCGTTAGACGCGGTGCGACGTCGTTTATACGTAGGCTCCGTATTTCATGCCAAAACGAAGAGGAAGCGTCCATCCAAGCCGGCCATCTTACTTTTATTCGAGACTCGGCTCTGCCAAAACGTTGTCTTTCGACCAGACTCGCTCCTGTTGGATTATTCTTGGCGGTCTGCCATCGATCGAATTTATGTTCGACCTCTCGACGTTAACGGGCTATCGAAGCTCAAGCTCGAGGCGAATCGAGACTGGATGAGAGTCGATAACGTGTTTTTAATGCATCTGCCGACGAAGCGAAAAGAACGATAGCGAGCTTGATTTTCGCGCTAACGAAGTGCAAAGACTACCAGAGTCGAATTACTTGAAAAATGACTGGCAATCGAGAGGATCGACGTAAATCATTGACCGTATCTTTTTAAAGGAAATTTGTTTTGTCGGCTCTTCATTCGAAATTATTATTTTCGGTTTAGTTTGTTTCGAACAACATTGCATCCTGCGGCAAATTCCTCGTTGACAAACCGCATAAATATAATAAAGCAGATCGTTGTTTTTCTGTCGGTATTTTTTGTACGAGTCGAGATACCGACGGAAAGATAGTAAAAGAGAAAAATGCAGAAGGTATGGGAAGGCTGAACGCGCGATCCCCATACAAATCACGGCTTCGCCGTTCCGAGAAGGGAATCGCGTTGCTGCCAGGCTGTCTGCCACCACGGTCACTACGGCATTCAGCATGGGATACCATGAGCCGGCTACGATCGTCATTGATAATGCGCTGCTGTAACTTCTACGAACATATTCGCGCCCACGGGACTAATTGATATGAATAACGATCGATCGTGGAACACCGGGGGGATGCTTAATCGTCGAAGGTAGCTGCAGCTGTTCGATCGCGAATGAAACACGAGACAGGTGTTAATGAAGCAACTAGAGAGGAAACGGTATCTTCGTTCGCGTTCATTTTCTCACCGAACGAGAGTGGATCGCCAACGGACTTTCTTCGTTCCCAACATTCTCCATAATTCCAAGAAATTCTATCCTTTCGACGCTTCTGGGTCTCCCGACGATTCCGGATTTTCTAGTTTCTCCAATATTCGCAACATTTTCGAGAGTGTCGACAATTTCAGATATTCTTTATTTTGAACGTAGGTCGAAAAGAATCGATAGGTCGTTCGTACACGAGCCAAACGATGCGAAACAATCGCTGTCTTGTCATTATTCGTAGACGTATCAATCATTTAGTATTCTCCGGTGAACGTCGTTGAATGTCGTCTGTCGACGATGTTCGCGTGTACTCACGAGTATTCGTGTTTTCCCTCGATGACGTTACCGAGCCTTTTATTAATCGCCGATGTTATCTCTGACTGTAAACTATAATTGATTCGTACCAAGCAAACCAGAAGATGAGACGATCGATTGTTTTCTCTGTCCTACTCATACGTCACGCGTTTAATCGCTTGTCATAGTTGAACCATTAGGAGAACGTTTTTCGTTAGACTCGCGACGAGCTATCGTTATCGTGGTTAGATCGGTATTCACAGCCTCCGCCAAACCGTCTTATCGTCGAGTCGACCAGTGATTTATCGTCGATGTTCTCCCTGCTTGTAACGAGCGCGCGTTTCCAGTCGATCGAAACATCGTTGCAGCCTGCGCCGCTCATAACGGACAGCCCTTTCGCGAGTGCTTACGAAACTGATGCACAAATATTTGGACGCTCCTTTTTTCTTTTCCTCCGCGCATTACTTGCGAAAACAGCGGTCGATGAAAACGCGGGCAAAGGCTACAAGCCGTTCGGTAACTCGGAGCTTCGAGAAAACGTCTGCTACGAGTCTTTCCGGAATATTTTTACCAAGCTCGCTAGCGAAAATAAAGTTCTTTCTAACGAAGAACTTGGCCATGCTCCAAGAAGCATAAAAGTATCCCGACGTAGCTCGTATCTCGCAGAAACGGCGCGAAATTGAACTTAGAACGGCTTCCGTTTCTTTTACGATTTTGTTTAACAAATACGTCGACGTTCGTTACTTCTTTTTCTCGCACGATCGAACGACGCTTCTTTCGGCCCGAGTAAACATCTCGTTAACGATCTGCTTGACAACGCGTGCTCGACAGCGAACCGACTATACGGGCCACTTCCGGTTACGTTCCAATTCGTTACCAGCAATGTGTGACCACAAAATGTGTAAGAATGTTCCCGATAAGTTGTTAAGAATCTGACAAATCCTAAAGAGGAAAATTACGTTACAACGAACAAAATTAACTAGCAGGCAAAAGAAAGCGTGACGTAACGCGCCGACTATTTCGAGATAGAATTCGATATTCAAATGGCAACACGAAAACTCGTTTTTCGAGACGCGCAACTCGTTCGACCTGACCCCGTTCGGTTATCTGAGGAAACGGTATTCGCAAACTCGCTGAATTTCATCGTCTACCTAGTTCGCCGCTTTATCGCGATTGACACGATTTTTAAATCTACTACTTACGCAGTCAACTTCTTTTTACGAGCTTATAACCTAACGTTTCGCCTGCGTAACCGATGAATCGCCAAGATATCGACGAGAAGATAGAAAGGCGTAAAGGGAAACGACCCTCGTCGCTTATCCGATTCGTTCTTTACTCTACTTTTTAAGGTCAGGAACGTAACCTTTTCTCAAAATGGTGAACGAGCGATTAGGTTTTTTCCCCCATATTTCTTGATCGGGAGAAACAGCGTGTACAGCGGCAGATTCTTCGTACCACGCTGTTGCAGATAAGAGTAACGAGGGTAGTCTTATTCCTCGTTAACCGAAAGAATTCTATGACGTGATCGTACGAGTCATCGCGAAGCACGATTGTTCGTCTATGATACCTCTTACCGGATACGCTTGTCAAACGACTTTTTCGCGTCGTCTTCTTCCTACCAGCCGGACATACTTTTTTCCTTCTTTCGTTCTGCTCGGCACACGGAATTTTAATTGCGAAAGGTGAATCAGAAACGACGATGGTTTACAACGTTAGTCACACAGGCTTACGAGCGATTCATAGATAATTTATGATCGATGTTCCGGCCTTTCTCTCGTTCTTTCTTTTTTGTTTTACGGGTGGTCCGCGAGACCAGACCGTGGAGTAAGTTACAAGTACGTGACCAGCCGTAGCCGAGCCACTTTCGATGATTCACGCCGCGATCCTCCGCGTTAGACGCCCGAATGTCTCCTGCGAACTTCTTGATCGATTTTATCGATACGTGGGTAGCACGATGCGAGCATCTGGAGCCCAAGTGGCCGTTGCGCCGAGTGTCTATTTATCCGAACGTGTCTGCGGGTCAACTCGCAACGACCCTGCCGAAGGGGCCCGTACACGTTTACTCGCGCCAATGAAATTTCAAATTATATCTCTAATTACGACCGTCTCCGCAAATATTTCAACTAAAGGTACTTTAAACACTGCGAAGTCGACGAAATGGCACTTAAACGAAGTAATGGCTCCAGGAAAGCGCGTACCCCAATAAGCGTTAATACAGTTTAAGTGTCGTCATAGAAACGCTATCATGGTACGAAAGCGCGATAAAGTAAAACAAATTATCCTCGTTAAAGCAACAACCCTGAAGTCCCTGTCAGCACCTCCGTCTCCGTTGCTCGTACGTTCCTGTACGAAGGACAGATGAAACGATGAAAAGTGGAAAATCGCCAGGGTCGAGCGGTTCAATCGTCCATGACGGAGAATGCGTGGAACGAACGAATTAAACAGCGTGTGCACTTTGACACACTGTTCAATTCGCAACCAACCAATGAGATCATCCAGAAGTTCTACGGCAGCAGCAGTTGTCGATTGTTAAAAGGGATAGAGAAGGTGCAACGCCTGCATGACATCATCTCGTATTCACGCCTTGCAGAACAGACGGTGCACGACCGCATCGACACTCCTTAGAAAGTTTCTTCGGGATAAATAAATGCCTGGAAATTTATTTATCCATGCTCCTCTGGCAGCTACCGCGATAAATCTATCCGCGGCACCCCGACATGTATCAACGAATAGATCTTCGAAGTGCAATGGCCCTGCATGCAGCTGCAAATTACTTAGCGGACTGAGAAACTGCACATGCTTACGTTTAGAACACGTCTAATCAACTCGTACGATGATTTTGTTGCGTTGATAGACTACATAGTGGTATAGGAACTTGGTCTAGACGATGGAGGACAGAGATCAAGTTGTATTTTTGATAGTGGTACCTATCAAATGTTTGATACGTTAATATACGTTAACAGGTATCTACCGATATCTATTTATATCAGTTGGTATTGGCATTGGTAACGTTCAAGACTATACGGCAGCTGTTTCCCGAAGCGATGCCAACTGAACGTCTCCAAATATCGACAATCGAGGCGAGAACCTCGACGATTATCGTCGACGAAGAGGATTGGACGAAACGAAAAGTGAAGGTGAAAAATAGAATGGGACACCTGGGCTGTACTCTAACCGAGCTAACGATCTGAACGATAGACGTAATAGATCGAACGGATCTAGATTGCCATCGTGCCAATGCCGGCTACTGAACCGTGCAGTATTTCAATGGCACAACGTAAGCGTCGATACCGAGGACCATCGACGATTCGCCTTGTCCATGTTTAATTAACCGAACGCGCTCGCATTCCGGGGCGTGGGCGCGTATCGGACTAGCTTGTGCCGTGTCAACCTTTATCCTGCCAAGAAACATCTTGTCGATGTCGTTTCTCGTAAACGGTTACCACCTCTAGCGTCTATCTTTTCATTGGGAGTGACGTGACTAGACAGTTCGACGAACTACCCGTTGACATCCAAGGCTGTTATTGGCATTTTAATCGATCCTTCGAATGATTCAATTCCAGCGACGTCCGGATATACGAGCACCGCGCGGAACCGTACACGGCCATATATCCGGAGAGTCGAATCGACCGATGTTGCACGACTTCGATTATTTTCGTGTCTCGCGTTAACGTACCGACACCTTGACTCAACATCCGTGCGAGAATTAGCAATTCGTTTCGGTGGTCGTAACCGAACGAAATACTGACAAAGCCTCCGGGATTATTTCTCACGGAGTGCAGCAGCGAGAAAAAACATGTTGCAAGGATACGGGTACAAGTGTCCCCGGTGTGACGCGATCGCGACACACGACGAAGCTGAATGAACGCGCAGAATAGCCGTAGTATTTTTGTTGCTGGCTCGCTCGTTGAGTTTCTCGTGCCGGTGGCGAGAGACAGGCCGCGATAGAGGAGGGAGGGTCACGGTGGAGAGGTGGATTCGTTCATACAAGGTGGTTCTCATTGAAAGAACTCGTTCCTCGGGCCAAATAGGGTCACTCCATTCATCCTGAACACGATCGGACGCGGAATACCTATTAGCGGCAACGGGAAGCCGCGTTAATAAACCGGGGTAGACGTCTCCGGTCGCGACTTCTAATAAGCCGCTCGTTTACGGTTTCATTAGCGCGAGGCAAAAATCGAGATTCGCTTGGTCATGTTGGCCCCACGGTTGAACGAACCACCTTGCGCGTTACATGTGGACATTGTCCAAGGAATACAGGTGTCCTATTCAACTCCTTACATTACGATTCTTGCAGCGACGATGTACGCTACAGTTGGCTACTAATCTCTCGACTCGTTTGTATTCGCTGACGCGATATTTTGTTAGCCAATTTTTACAACATTTCTTCGACATCCGCAAGTTCATTGTCCTTAAAGAACGAAGTGACGCGATGCGTACAGCTCGTACGATATGATACGAGCAACGTGTCGTAATACGTCCTCCCCTTTCGGCTATCCAATTTCGTTCGAGACAATTATCGGCGATTGGGCCAAATTATTGTGGAGCCACAAATCGATCAATGAGATGTATTAACTCCACGTAAATGGATGTTGAGTTATGCTCGACGTTAAAATTGCATTGTTACGAGCCAGAGGGTGATTACGATAATTGGACGAAAAGTTGCGAGGAAGTTGGTATCGTGAACAGTCCCCGTAGCGGTAGGTACAGAAAGTTTAGTCGCTCTATTCTGTAGATCGTCGTGTTAAGTTATTAAGATAAAATCAAATTCTGGCGTCGACCAAAGTTCGTGTAAACCTAAATCCTTTCTTACTAAGCCTCTCGTCCGCGTACTCTTTCGTTTTCCACGATGCTACGTCCGTAAAATGTGAACGGTAATCCTCGCGACGAGAAAGAAGCAACGAGAACAAAAGAAGCGTTAATAAGCTCGTGTTAAAGGGCGATTACAACGGATTTGATGATCGGGACGAGACACGAGTCGCGTCGACTCCGCTAGCGCGCTTATTCGACGCGGTAGCGTGCATTTTCAAACGGGTCAACTATTTTTATCTCGACACGACCGTCCTCTCGGTCGTTGTCCATCGAACGTGTGCCACCACGATTCCCTTCTAATTCAACGCGCTTTCGTACGTTGCTTGACCATCGACTCGTGTAAACGATGCACCGTTCTAACTCCCGCGTGAGCACGGAGGCGTGCACGATATCGGCAAACAATTCCGAATTAATTTACGTCCTCGTAAACGATCCGAAGCAGGAAAAGTCCAGCGATATTTAACCGTGAAAATCCGGTCTATAGAAGTACTAAGAATCTCGCTTCTCCTGCTTTTCCCATTATCGTCAAATAAAAATGATAGCCGATGCAGCACGTTGTGCCAGGAAGTACGTGTTAGCGAATCCAACTTACTGTCACCAAGAACACGTAGATTTCTCTTCATTTATCATTCGATACATACGACAAAGCTTACGAAGAATTTTGCATCAGAAGAGAAACATCATTCGTTCGAGCAGCGTGCAACGGAAAGTTTCGTGACGCGTCGTTCCATTGTTCACGAAAAAAAGGCACAAGGTCCGCGCTAGGTGCGTGTAATTGTAAAACAATGTCGCACGACGCATAACTAATATATGGGCCCGTTATTCGCTCCGACTTCTAACCCGTGTACACAAGTCGGTGAACCAGTTTCGAACGGTCGGTTTCTATTCACGCATTAAACGACGGAACATGTTGCTTCGACATCTCGAACGACGCTAATGTGGCGACACGTGCGTCGCCTGCAGCTCCGCGAACCTTCCCTCCGTCGAAATTCAATCGATCGTGCGACAATCAACTCCGATTTGCCCAGGACAATGCAACAATGACGTTTCTTGATCGACAGAAATGGCGATCCAATTGACCGCTGGTACGAACCAGCTGGTAATTTAGACACTGCGACGGATAAGTGGAGACTCGAGAACGGGACAGCCTATCCTGATCCTTATCTTCTATGATAAATGAGAACTGTTATTATTACGTACATAATCATCGCCTGATTAACACTTTGTCAGTCGATCAGATAAGCAGCAATGTTGCTAGTTTAATCCTCCGTAACCGAGGTACGAGATGTTTCCGGCACGAGGATCGATCATTTGTTAATTTTACTCTGTTTAATTAATTTGATCGCGCTTAGATCCGCTAGGCTGATTATCGTATCGAGCGGAAATATAAAATTGACGGTTAAATAATCGTTCGTAAAGTCCTGTAATTATGAAAATAGAAACGCGAGCTTACGACGTTGTAGGAATTCCAAAGATAAACGTATTACGTATTACCGCATTATAAAATAATTCGAGCGGTCGATCGAGACGTTCCCGTGCGCCAGCAATCTGTCCAAGGTGCAATTTATATCGCAACGCTCTCCGATGAAATTAAAATAATTGCTTAAGTTTGCATTGTTCGGTCTTCGAAGCCATTTCACGGTGCGTTCGTTCCACGCGCGCACCTTTCGTCGTTCGTGGTTTATGGCAGCCATAATCGTCGTTTCCTTCGTTCACCAGCGACACTTACGAGGCTATCGACACCGTGATTAACGTTGTCGAACTTACGGGTGCCCTTCGAAATGTCGCATGTGCCAGGTTACGTGTCCAATTACGTAGAACGAAGATCGCGCTGTTTCGCGAAGAAAACGTTCGCCTCTGGCGAATCGTCCGTAGAACTTTTATGCGTCGGAGAAACTCCGTTTACGATCCATCGTTCGATCATTCGATCCGGGAAAGTGTGCTTCTTCGCCGTGGTCATGGGGAAATTTCCAATTAACGTTTGGTCACGGTAAGGGTGTTTCGATAATCGGTTCCTGGTGGAGGCAATTGAATTTCTCGGCTGAAACGCGATCTTTTAGTCGTGAAATCGACAATTTGCTATATTCGCCTCTCGAAATGACACGAACACCGGGGTTTCATTACAGCAATTACAGAAGGAGATACGCGTTTCGAGATTTAACGCCGTTGTTCGATTTCGCGTTTTTATTGTACGGAATCGTCGAGAGAACACGATACTCGAGATAGGTGTTATTTATGGTTCCGTATGTTAATGTACCAGAAAAGAAGAATAATCCGACTGTTCGTTCGACGCAGGTGGGTGCATCGCGGCGAGTGCGATAAAAATTGTAATTGCTAGGCGAGATAAGTGTTACGGAAGCGTGTATCATCGCCTCGCGGAATGTCAGGGGAGAGACAAAAACGTGTATCTACCGTACCGAGAGGTAAAAATCTCTCCACTTGGAGAATTACTACTCTATCTCGCGCGCGTCTGTACGCTTATAAGGCTTAATGCCTCTTTTGTGCGAACCCGACACGGCTACCGAGACTCGGCTACCAGCCTAACAGCTCAATGAGTATCGACCTTAACCCGATCCGACGGATACAAGCTGTCCGTTTTCAGCGGTTCGGAAATATCCCGTGACTAATCGTACGCGCGAAGCCGTGACGCAACAAAAGGTGTCTTTAGAACGTATGCAAGCGGAGGTGAAAAATTTCTGTCGGCCAAAAGAGACGATGCTTTTATCAAGGACTCGCCGCACCGCGTACCAATGACCTCAGAACTCTTTGAATCGTCCCTTGGACGAGTCAGAATTTCGTGAAAGACCAGTAGCCCCTACAAATTTCAATCTCTTGAAACGTCCTACGGGTGTTGAATCGAAAATGAACCGTCTGCGGGGAACACAGGAATCTCGCATGACGTTCAAATTGCTTATAAATATTAAACTCTCCAAGTTTTTACGGCGGACCAAGGTGAACGACTGCAGCGTGGAAGCGGGACGCGACTTCCGATGGAAGCGTAGCGAGGAATTCGAGTTCGCGCGTCACTAGGTCGTTCGTTCGCATTGTGCCACGCAGGGGTGCGCACCATGAACATCGGTATGTCGGATCTTTCGCGCGTCGTATCCGAAATAGCCGCTGGCTGAAGATAGACGACTGTCGTGGTGTCTAGTTGGCAAATGTTAGTAAACCAAGTTCGAGTGCCTGCGCTGCGAGAGGGTCGTTGATCTTCGCGAACAGTCTCACCCTCGTGCATCGTCGTCCACGGTAGCTTTACGAGGACGATCCTCGAGTCGAACTAGCTCTCGAGTATTACAGCGGACCGACCACCTCTTCTCTCTTCTCTGGAAATTACTACTATGCTCGAAGGCAGACCGACATTCGTCGTAACCTTTCTTCCGTCGTGGTTCATCGAATAGCGGATATTGTCGCCTGACACGACCGAAGGAATGCAGCCTAGAACAGGATGAAACCTAACCGCATAACACAATAAAGTAATTAACTTCTGGATTGGCAGTTCAGCATAAACCGTCAGCGTCTGTAACAAGCTTGTCAGCTTCCGAAGCTTGTAAGGTATGCAAATCGAGGCAAAACAACGTGACATTGCAATCGCGAGACGTCGGATGGAATTAGAGAGTCTGTCGGGTGAAATTGATGAAACGTTAGTCGTCCGTTTTTGCGTGAGGCCACGCGTTTCCCTCGCGTTTATTCTCGACGCATCCTCTGACGCATCGGTGAAATTCCAAAACGTGCACGCTCCGTTCGTGAATCGGTCAGAGCCACGGTGACATCAATGGGAATCGTCGAATTCGCTCGTGTCGTTAATATTCGCGCTAACGTGCACGCTTCTGGGAAAAAGACCCGTCGACGTTACGAAATCGTCGCTTCGAGCGAATGCCAACGTCGTTCGAAGACGAATGGCGCGGAAATGAGAGTTACAACGTGTCTTCGTGTTCGCCGCTGCACGCCTCGATGAAATTCTCCGATTGAACAATCGAATCGTATATTCCATTTGTTTCTTGCGATTAGAGTCTATCGAGTTACCCGTTTGACGTTTATGCAGCCAGTATTGTATCGGTTTCTTTCGTTATTAGGTTCGTAACTAAATTTAAAATCTTGCTTCGACTTCGATCCGACTTTGGCTTACCCGATCTAGGCATGTTAATAGAGAATGGAACATACGCTGCTATCAACGTATAAATCTTGAATCAATATTTCCGACGTTTATTGAACGTTAATATTAATAACGATCAATTATTCGTAATTGAATTTCTTCGTATTTCAAAGGCCAAAAGTTTTCGTTAGATATTAACCAATTGAAAGTTTTCGATACGCTTCGGAAGAAGTTATCGAAGACAGCACGATCGCAGAAGTACGATTCGTGTGCAGCGTTAGAAACGATGCGAAAGGTTGTTCGTGGAACAACGCGTAACGTTAGGAGGAGATCGTGAAGGCATTAACCGCGTGGACGCACGCGCGCGCGATAAACTCCGCTTCGATCAGCATCCGAGAGGATTAAACGTTCGCGCGCATCTCGTTCGAGTTCGTTGACTTTTCCGCGAAAATCTGAGCGTCGATGCCTCTCGCTGTTAACACGACTCACCTGGTAACGGACGCATTGTTTGAAATTCACCGTTTCCCCGGCGCAAAGACAAACACGGGAGCAACGTTGATCGATCGCGATTCGCTCGCGACAAAAGCAGCGGCGGGAAGCTGTTGGCTCAAGGATAATAATTAACATAACTGTAAATTCGTCGATGACGATGCTCCGTTGCGTAATCGCAAGCCGCTCAACGAGATACACCGGTGTCAAATGTACTTCTTTCGCGCCTGTCCTCGACTCTCCCTTCCCCTCTTCGCCTTTCTGTACACTGTCTACGTAGAATCTCGAAGATGGCTCGTAATTAACGCGGCCGACCTATAGAAGAACCGTAGGCAATCGCGGCATCTAATCGCGGCTCGCTTTTTCCCATCGAATTCGTTCGCTAATTAACTCGTTAATTGGCCCTCGTATACGTACAAATTGAACGCGCCGATTGGATCGTGATATCCAATTAGGCGCGTGCCTTCGTCTCGAATAGTTCCCTTACAACGGACAGGTCTCTCCGCGATTACGAATGCAACGAGCATCAAGCGTTAGACGAAATTATTGCTACAATTAATATTTGCATAAAACGACAGCCGAGAAAGGCAGCTCTCGATCGTAAATTCGTGAAATCCTTCTGACATTTTCGTTGTGTAACCCTATATCGGATCCGGTTCGATTGTTCCGAGGATCGTGTTGTTCGATCGTTTTTAACGTCGTTCGACGATCGTCGAGTTACGAGGGGATATCGTGCAACGGTCCGTCTTGCAACATCTAATTAATTCGTTCGGTTCGACTTGATGGTTTGATCGCACGGGGATTCACCCGAAAGCGTAGAAACGCTCGTGGACAAGTTGGCTAATTCGTAAGGGAAAGCAACGCCGGCGGATAGAATGGCTGGCAGCCGATGCTCCCGTGTCAAATGTCAAAGGTAAAATTCCATCTGGGATAGGTAGCTACTAATGAACGCGCGATCGGGCATTAATTTTAGCATTAACATGAACGCACGCGGTAACACGCGGTTGCGTATTTACCGAGGCTGATCGCGCGTGGGAAGAACGAGACGCGAACGACGGATTGTCGGTTTAACGAGCGAATTGAAATCTTCGTCGAGTGCTGGATATATAACGTTTCAAGCACGATTCCGCGATTGCTCCTGCAATTCAGCGTAACAATGCTCGAAGGCGCGGTTCGATGTACAAATTGTTCACTCGTGGATAACTTACTTACTCTCGCGAACAGTTCCGCGAATATTTAAATGAGCTCTTATGCGCTGCACATTCATTTACCACCGTATAGATTATAACTAAAGGGATTATAATGTGATGACTGCTGTATCCACTGCATTACTCCAGTAGGTGTGTAATGCCTTGCCATGTAAATCATCGAGTACGTATCTTTATAGTTTCATACAGGTTAGCAACCTGCGCAGTCGAGCCATTGACGTTCGATAATTGTCCGTATCCACCCGCCGAGCCCGAAACACAGCCAATTATCGAGCGACTAATGTAAGATTCGATTCGAGTAAACCGTATCGAACGTGTTCAAATTGCAAAGTGGAGTCAGAGATGAAAAGTTCGCGTTAAAATTTTTTTTTGCACCGAGGACTAGTCCCGTGAAACGACAAGTTGATTTATGAAGAGAAGTTGGGATCGTTTACGATCCTCTTAGCGACGCAACGCAAACATTTATATTCCGCAGGTAGGTGGATGGGCGGGCAGTGGTTATTTTTTCAATCGGTAGACTTCGACACCTTTTTATCGAGCAACGAATGAACGAGAGCTACGATATCGCTTGCATGGACGCCAGTTTTGCAACGTTTACCGTTAGTTAATAGTCCTGTCGCTCCTATATTTCCTTCGAAACGATCTCAGGTGTTCGCATCGTCGCAACAGGAGTCAATCTTTCGTTGCGAAACAGCTTTTATACGTTCTCATTACAAAAACCCTTTATTATCCGTATTTATACTCGGGATATATTATATGTATATCAATGGAATTATGAATTTCTTGGAAATGGAATCATAGATCAGGATCCTTGTCGCGGAACGTGCGGTTAATTACAAACCATGCTGTTTCTTAATTTCATGTTGAGTGATCGTTAATTAACTGAATCTCACGATACTCGTAACGCATTTGAAGCGTCTAAACGTTTTTAAAGTAAAAAAGTAACGTAATTTTATAACAACGTTAACTTCGTTTCATCGGATAGAAGATTAATGAAAATCGGTTAATTATTGACGCCCAGTATCAACCGCTGCAATTAAGCGAATAACTTGTAAATATCGCAAGGAGATACGCGGTAAAGCCTGTTTCCAGTGGCGCTAGTCTGTGGAATGTAAATCAAATGGCGACGTATGAATTATTTACAAGACGAGACTCGTAACCGCGACTGTTAATTGTAATAGATCGAGCGTCGGAGGAAACCCGGAAATTAATTGTCCATCGCAATACGTAGATTGTAACGAGATAATCACCGATACCGAACGATCAAGTGGGCTTGTGCCGACCATGTTACATTAGTCGCGTCGCGCGATCATTATCTCGTGTCCATAACGGGCACGAGTGGAAAAAATTAGAATAATCGACTCGAGGCGGTGTTCGTGTGCTCGCCTATTCTAGTAGAAGTCCACTCGAAATTATCAGATCGCTCTCAGAGTCCTCGAGTCATACTGCATAAACATCGAGCGTGTACGCGCGGGCATCGTAAAGTAGCCAGAAGGTAGACGAGACGAGCAAACATACGCCGGAACATCTATGTAAACATGTCGTTGGGCCACCGGGTAAAAAGAGAAAAGCACGTGTTTTCTGGAAGCAGACGGATCTCGGGAAAACGTGGACAGGGTAAACTCCGATGCTGTTGGCACGAGCTGGCGAATACTTGCGTCACCGATTGCACCATCGATGCCACGCGCCAAGATTATACAAATAACGCGTTCAACTTTCGATACTTGTTGCTTCTCTGTTCCCTTGTGTCGCCACGTTTTGCAAGCCAGGATAGAACGGGACAATGCGCGCGAAATAGTATTTACCTCGTAACTCGGTGTACTGGCTACCAAGTACGAAGATTCCGGTACAAGAGTTAACATTTTGCAAGTTAAGCTCATAAATATTCATCCTCGACGAGGAACGAGGGTCGAAAGGGTCAATCGATCTCGAGAATTATTTATCAGGAGATTCGAACGGAAAAATTCCATGGGAATCGATGCGTGTAACGAAGGTAGAACTATATAGTTGTCCCCATTATGAAAATTGTTACGTTCACGTAACAATTAACGTGAAAATTACATGTATATCCTTTAGCTTCATTTGCATAATCCTTCTCGTTTGATCGATACTTTCAATAGATTGTTTCTTCGGATTTTTTCTTCTCGGTTTTATCGAACGAAAAATGCTTGTTATTTTCGAACGACACTTCCTCCAGCCTGCAGCGACCATTCGTTTCCATGTAAAACCGGTGTTAACATTTGATTATAAGCACGCCTCTGGTAATACCAACCTCGATATTCAATCGACGCTAATAATTAGGGTGTAAAAGTGCTAATTCGCGCTGGCGCCTATCGCTCATTAAAACAAGGATCTGTCATTTTCCGCAAGGATTATTGCCTATCGATACGGCGTATCGGTTCTAGTAAGGTCAACTGGCACTGTTATTTGCAACATTGTGCCTGCGAGCGGCTCGATCGATTATTCAGGGCGGACGCGTTAACGCGCGACATTAATTTTTTATGTAACAGAAGAGAAAAAATAAGAGGTAGAGTCATAGGAGAGTTTCAGAAGATAATTCTCGAGATATCGCGTTTATAATTGTCGTGCAATTCCTCGAACGTTAAGCTTCGATATTTATCGAGTTGTATCGTTGTAATTTGAAGAAATAACGACCACCCTATAGAACTATGTGGAACGTTTATTTTTGCCACGCTGTCTGCCCACTTTGGTTTCGCGGGCAGGTACTCCTTTGTGATTCGCGATTTTCCACGATACTTACCGCCTACCGATCGCATGCAACAACATTCACCTGTCGATAAACTAGTTGTCGTTCGATATTGTAATTATCGCGCATGTTGGCGCACGCATTAACGACAACCGCTGCTAATCAGGCCGCGTAAATTGCGCGAATTACATCGAGTCGCGACCACTTTAACGGTCGCACCAGATAAATTGCCGCATATATCGCGCCGTACGGGATAATTACGGTCGAGACGGACGGACAGTCGAATAAATCACACTTTACGATGCCGGCAAACGGGCTTCTCCTTTCTTTCGCCTTCGTTTTCCTGTACGTCGAGTTAACTCGACTCTCTATCACACGATTTTTGATGAATTTAATTGTTGTTGCTATTACTACTGAAAGCTTCGGACAGGCACCGGTAACAAGAAGAATCGATACGAACGGGTCCTGGCCGATTCCGAACGAAAGAAAAATTCACGCGACAAACCGGATACCATCGATACTAGTTAGCCCTATGACCACCATTCGACGGTGTTAAATCATATTTAGTTCCTTGAATCGATAGAGCCGGATGCAACGCGGTAACGAGGGACAATGAAAATGGTCCCGCTGTCGTAAATCCAGAAGGCACCCACGTCGCGTGAATCTGTTAGGTTAGAATGTTTTCGACGCGGTAGGTCGTCTCATCGAGGAAACCGAAAAAGATGCTTCCAGGAATCGCGATGAATCACGCTGGAAAAGTCCTCCGTTAACATCAGGCATATATTTCAAACGCTAAATCTCATTACTTCAACGACAGGCCATACATGTTCCCTTCATCGTTCGCCGTAATTACGAACGTCGTTCCTTTCAGGAGGTTTTCACTTTAACGACTGAACGACAAGAAGGGAACGAACATCTTAGCACGCGTGGACAAATTTGGAAAGCGAATTGAGCGATTAATTCGTTGCCAACGACAGAAGTCTCTCACGGTTTCGCCTCGAGCATAAAGCTTCTTTATGGTAAAACGCGATGGGGGAATGGCTACATTTCCTCCGTCTCGAGTAGCCGTTTCTTGACCACCCAAGATTGCGCGAGATCGTTCACGAACAGGGATCCGCCGCGATAGAAATCTTCTAACCTAATCCCTTGGATTTCGTAAATCTGGTTCAGAGGTCGACGTGCACGTGCTCCATTCGTGCGAAGGAAATTTCTCACAAAACATTCTACGAACATTCTACGAACGGCGAAGGCTGCTTTCGAGAACTTGCAAGGAAACTACGTCGAGTCGCAAAAGTGCGTAGACAACGTCGATTTTAAGTACCTCTTGCCATCGGACCTTAATGGTATGGTCTCGTTGACGCTGATAACAGCGAACCCCATTAAGGCTCCGCTAAACCGTAGGAACTAAAGTAAACAAGTTCTGTTCGTTTTTCCGTATTCGTAGCTAGGGGCTTTTTATAATGACTTCATCCCCGTGGATCGTTCGCGAAGGTGGTAACGTGTTATTTAAGCGATCGTTCGCGCGTGAAACGAAATTGCTTCCCGCTGTTTCCTACGGGAGAAGATGGTTTAATGGAAATCTCAAACACGAAGGACCGCCCCTTGCTGCATCGAACGATCAACAGTGTAAACAAAGTTAACGCCTCGATCGCTATCCTCGATTATTGGGTCGAAAGGTTTTACGAGCCAGCTATCGAAATTGAATTTTCTCCCAACGAAGAATCGTCGTCACGTTTCGACTCTCGTAAAATTGAATTGATTTTAAAATTACGCTTCGGTCACGACCTCGCCTCGAAATTGATCCCCAAAATATCTTTCCTCGGTGAATTAACATTCCGTTTTTCATTTTCAAGTATAGTAGACGTTCAAAGACCGGTATTGAGCTAGATTTAGTTGTGGATAGAATGAGAGTTTGGCTCACGAGGACAGCGCGGAAATATTTTTGGATTTTATCGGTGCATTAGTTCGAGAATACGCGAAATTGGAGTCCTTCCAAGCGGACACGAGAATGACCCGGTTTCGACGCAAGATCTTGCCATCTGCACGGTCTGATCGCGTTTTAATTTCGGTTCGATGTTATCGGTTGTGACTCCGTTTGCGTCAATTACCTCGGAGTCGATACGACGAGCTAGTTTATTAGCAATATTTTCAGCGTTGTCTGCCAACTAATCAAGGACAGTCTACCTGCATCCCAAGAACCTGGAAATAGTCTAGCTGTGTCTAAACGTGTTAGAAACACCCTAGAAATAGCCAGCTGCATCTAAACATCCCGGAAACACCCTAAAAATAGTCTCCTTGCATCTAAACACCTAGCAACACTCCGATTGCATCTAAGCTACAACGGAGTTGCGTCCAAATATTCTACTCTTTCGAAAAATTTTACAATAGTTATCAGAACATGCTGCGCCGCGTATTAAAATATAACTAAGACGAAATTAAATTGAACTAGAAATACGGTGGTCGTTTCCGGCCACGATCTCAACTGCGAGAAACGAGGAAGTCTATCTTCAAAGTTCAAACTCGAAAAAGAAGAAGTAACATTGTCGCGCGTTCCAAGTGAACGGATATCAGCGGGCCATAATTCGATCGAAAGCAGTTCGACCTGGAATCTATCCAACTTTCCAATGATTTATTGGTCCCTTAATGTTTCAGGAAGTTTGGACAGGTTTACCAAACACCTCGTCAATCGTTGAAAATTGATCGTCTCGCCTGTTAAGCGATTCACGCGATCCAAGGCGACTATCGCACATTTCCGTTGATAAATCCGATAGAAGTTTAATCATCGACCATTGTCGTCGCCGTTACGCGTCATTACAGATAGGATGTTGAATACCTCGCGGTTTACGTGCACCGGGTGTTGGACAGCCTCCAATATCACTGATACGTAATGGCCAGATGCGGTTCGACCACGAGTACCGTGTCTGCAAGACAATCCTCGATGCAGACGAGCTTCCAGGAATTAATTAGCCTATGCTCGCGCGAATTGGTAGAGGCACAAGTGTTCCGTAAACCAAATTGAACTTGCTGGCAAAATTCGTGAGTCACCGATTAAATGGACAGCCGCAATTTAATGCAACACGCGAGGAGCATCGTTTTCCGAGCTCACTAAAATTCACTTTACGAGACGGGACGTTTTGTTCGACGATTATTTCGCCTCTCTACTGTGACGCGTACAAACAAGACGGCGATATATGACCGTCACTGTGGCCGATGAAATTTAATGTGACCGAATAATTGAAAAGAGAAAAGAGAAAAGAAGTCGAGCAAATAAATTTTTATTCGGTACACACTTGAGCTAAGCGTAAATATAATTAACCGCAATGTTGAGTTGTGCAATCGTAACCGATGCAATTTCGACGATGTTTGCGCGATAAAACTTTCTACGGTTCGTGATAGGTACCTTACAAGGATTTTTTTATAGCCTTGTCACATTAATCGAAACTCGAACGCTGTTATGGCAGTTGTTCCGAGGAAGCGAGTCAACGAATAGGAAAAGAGAAAGATCCTTTCGTACTGGGGCTACTAATGAACTCGTTAATAACGAGGATGAGTTAATAAGGTTGTAGATGATGAGAATCTCGATTAATATTTTACTTTACGATCTCGAGGCGTTATCGAGTCCATAGAGTAATTTAATATTGGTCGGATCAATAGTTTTAGCTCGTTAGAGTCGAATTAAATTTTTAATTGGTTCATAATATATGATGGTGCATTTTGTCGATGTACTTGTTGTTATTTCGATGTAATGATACGACCGAATAGGTATGAAGTTCACGGAGAACGCTTCTGAGAATCGCACCTCTATATTCGGGACAGAACCGAAGGTAATAGACATTGACATCACGAACAATATTTATAAGCGTACGAACTTAAAAGCGTTTGGTCCTCAAAGAGTTAAGTCTGGCGGTGAGTCAGTGTAACGGGTATGATGCGCTGTCCTACAATTCATCGGAATTTGGCCTATTTTTGTTGATTCATTAAGAGGATGAAATAAATTATTTCTGCGGTTGATAACCGGTGAATCATCGTCTGGAGAGATTAGCGAGATCTTCTCGCGTATCATCGACGTCCGTGCTACGTTTTTTAATGCCTACCCTCGTTTATCGCGTCGAGATGACTTCATTACCGTTTTAAGCTCGACCCAGACGAGTTGCTTCTTTTTTCTCTAGCCAAGATTTCGTGATTCGCGTTAAACCTCCTTTCGGAATCGTGTCGCGTGTCTTTCCCAATTTCGCCAATTAACGCGGTCAATTTACGAAGGGCGAAGAAAACGGCGGTAACTTTCTCCACGGTTGAGTTTCGTGACAACGATAAGGAATTTTATTGCGTGGACAAACGAGCTTCCGCGGTAAGCTTTTATGGTCAATTTATGAGTGTTGGTTGCGTGGTCAGGTGGCAAAGTCATTTCTTAATGCCCGCCACGGGGGTCTGTTTCGGCGAAACGCTCTCGCAACGACCCGAACGGATTACAGAAGAAAACGAAGTAAAAAATGAGCATGTTCGTTTAGGTGATCTTCCTTTTTCGTTTCTTTCGAGTCAACCGAGAGGATGTAAATGGGGTACATCGCTCTGAGTCATTCGTAAAATTTCGGTATCTTTGCGTAATTATTTAGCAAACGAAGGTTCGACGTTTTTCCAGAGCATACAAATGCAGGCCTGACAATATTGAAATAAAAAGAATCGGAGGACGTCGAGGTGGCGTGACCCCTTCGAGTCTTTCCCGATCGATCGCCGGAAGAATCGGCGTAGAAAGCACGAAGAACAAGTACTCGTAGAATTGCTCAATTACCCGATGCAGTAATTCCACTTGAGTCGTCGTGTAGAGGTAAATCGCCGATGGAACGTGGCGGGCTTACCTTTGTAAATTGGCGCAAAAAGGTTGAACCACGATCACGACGACAGCCGGCTCGATTTCTTTTACTCGGAACAGGGAGAAACCGACTACCGCGGGATTAAGGTGTTTCTCTGGCGGTGAATCAGTGGTCGGACACGAGGCATGCTTTCGACTGGAATCGTTTCGATTTTTCTTTTAAAACGGAGCCCTTTAATCGAAGCTACCACAGAAGCCACTCTTGGCATTCTTTCGCTCGCTTTCACCGTCTTTTGCTTTCGTTGATGAACGCGCGTTTAACCCTCGGATAACGAACATCGGGTCATCTCGGATTCACTTTGGAGCGAGACGTTCGTTTATCTCCGTACTACGTAGCGATGAACGCGGCGTGTATCTTTTAACCGGAGCACATGCATTTAACTCGCTCGGAAAAGAGTTTAATCATCGTGGTAAAATATTGAACGGAACTTTTGAGAGCTTTCATCTAGGACGATTGACGCGAAGCCGAGTGTCCGAAAAACGAGATTTTTGAAAGCCAAAAACTTTTTCCGTATGCGAATCATGAATGAATCACAGCCAGCATCATTCGAGACACCATCGTTCGAGGATTAAAAACTTGGTCGGTTAAGCGTTCCTTTCCGTACCTTCTTTTTTCCTCGACTTTGCATTTCTTATTGGGATTAGTGAAACGCGTTACTCCCCCCAAAGAAATCGAACGGGCAAAGGAATAAAAACGACTTAACGATTTGTAGCAACACGTGGCGACCGCTTAGAATCACAGCCACTGTTATTTCACGACCGGCAACAGCTGTGTGACTCCGATTAATGCATCTGGCGATGCTGCGGTGTTCCCGGCTATCTAGATCCAGGCAGACGGTGGACTTTTTAGTCGTGTGCCCGGTAGCCGGTCGTTTTTCGATTCGGTCGAATATGCTGCACCGGGTTTGCTCATCTCCGAAATTTGCGGTCATTAATCAACGCCCCTTTTACGCGCCGCACGAAATTTCTATTTTCCTCTCGAGTTCCCTTTCGCGGAATCGGCTTCGATCTCTTCCCATTTTAGCTTCCTCGAACTCGAGCGTACCGAGTTCCCTAGTCACGAACGACGATAATCGATCAGACGACCCATTGAAGAGACCGTTTGCATCGCGGCAACGGTGACGGCAAATTTGTCCGGGATCTTACTTTCAAATTTGCACTGACACGTAATGGTTGGTCGAGTCTTGTATGCAAATTATTATCTATTTCTTTTGCAGAGAATTCTCGGAGGTCCGTGGCACGAGGTGCATCAAGAGGCTATATGTATTCCGCCGGATGCACCGTCCGACCGTATACACGATGGTATACCTTTGACCACCCTGTTCATTCGTAAGAAACACTCGAGAAGAAAAATTTACTATTCGTTCGTGTCTTTGTCTCTATTAAAAATTTTGCTGGAAAATAATACTTTCGTCGCATGGAAATAAATCGAGTTGTCCGTCGAAGGTAACGTCTCAATGTCTAGAGAAGAGTCACGGAAGAGCTTAGAGAGAGTCTGGGCCATCGATACCGTGCCCGGTATATTTTCGAACGCTGCAGACAAAAAGGGAAAAGAAGGAAACAGATTCTTCGGTAAATTTGTTGTCGGACTCCAGGTAACGGCGAGGAAGCATCGACCTCGGCATCGATCATTCAAACGACTTCAGTCGAATGAAAGAGGAACAACCGCGGTGTATGGTCGACCACCCTCTCGCGGTATCGATTTCGCGCCAGCGTCTTGGTAATAAAGAAGCGGCGCCCGACAGCCGCGGTATTTCCGAGCTCGTACCTGCTCGCCGTGGAGGATTTTGACGCGGATAAAAGCGGTTTGCGGCTGGTCGACGCGGCTGCATTGCCAAGGTCGATCTAATCTTGGCCCCCATAGGTAAGAGGAACAGCGCGGTGGCAATAATAACCGACCAGCCACAGACGAAAGTGCAACGAATTCAAAATAGTTCTCGGAACCGGAATGATCGAAACGCAGTGGCAAGGGTCGAGAGAGAACGTCATCGATTAGGCCGAACAGACGCCAGACGCGCGTTCGAGAACTCTATTTGCCAAGGACGAGGCACCGACAGATATTTCAAGGGCGATTCCCCGCTGTCTTTTTGCATCGATGCGTTCGGTGAAAGTCGATCGACCAATCGACGCGGAAGAACGATCTGTCTGTGGTTTTCGGATTTCGGAGAGAATGAAATCTTTTGACAGTTTGCGTCTCGATACGAGAGTAATGTATCCTTTATCTATAACTACCCCCTCGAGAACAGATAACAATAATTCAATCGCCTGTACGTAACGTTGTTTAGTAGCAGAGACATTAGATCAGAAAGACAGTCCGTGCGAGAAAGAGATAGGACTTTCGTAGAAAAGTTCGATTGTGGTTGGCGCGAAATAAAAGCTTCGGGTCCAACACGGAGCGCATCGATAAGGATTCTCTGTCTCGCGTGTAGCAGCGAGTGCACGCGAGCGTGCTCCGTAAAATCGAGACGCCACGATCTTAATCTTGGTCGACAAGGTCGATAGCGAGGAACTCGAGGAGGTTTACGACTTCCAGTTCCCCGTCGATGGCATCGAACGTTCTCTCGCGAACTCGGTCCAGGAATTTCTCGAGGTTGTTTCCGAGCCAAGAGACGCCGCGGCGAGCGCGATCGATCCTCGAATTTTCGCCAGGAGATCGAATAAAGACGAGAAAGAGCGTTGGTCAAGGCCGATTCTCGACCAGATCGAGAAACATCTAATTCGCATAATCGTCCAAGGATACCGAACATCGTAAATCTGTTCCGCTATCGGAGAACAAGAATTCCTTTTCTCCCTATCGTTTATCATCCATCTCAACTACCAAGTGTGCTTCGCGTTCGCGTCGAATACTCGAGAATTTCCAGCTACTTTTCGTACTTTGACGGCTAGATATTTCGTGGAAACTGCGTATCTTGCAATTTTACGTTTCGTTTTACTTCGACAGGGAAGCTTTCGCGGTATCAGTTTCCTAGAAAATGATCATTTCTGAAATTGTGATTCGCGTCGAGTAAAGTACGATACTTATGTTGTAATTAAGCGTTCAATCAAAGCGTTGTATGGCGTTGTAACTCTACACGTTGCAATTTCATGCGCTGCATCGGCAGGCGTTGTAATTCCACGCGTTGCAACGTCATGCGTTCGGTCGCGACGCTTTGTGCTCGCCGCGCGAAAATTTCAGATCTACGAAATTTCAGAAGAAATATATTCGCCAACAGTTGGTAATACGCGATCAGAATAATATAGCGTAAACAAAGGTAAACGATAGGACGAAAACTCACCGTATTAGTGACGTCCGCCTGCATAGCCGAGTCCTCTTCCGCTCCTACCTCCTCTTTCTCGTTATCCGGCGCATTCACATACTCGTCGTAATCCTGCTCGAGACTCTTGGTCCTCGCCTGACCGTCGTCCATCTTCTTGCTAACGTTCTTCGTTAATTTACGATCGACTAGCGAGTTCAGCAATTTACTCGACGGATTTTCGACGACCTTCTTAAGTTCGCGATCGTGAAGCTGCGATCTGCTAAGGTTCTTCGGTTCGTACTTGAAATTTTCATAGGCGTCTCGTTTCGCGTGTTTCTCCGGCTCGATGTTCCGGTAGTCTCTTTTCACGGTGGTTCTGACCGTGGTCGGGTCGTTGGACGTCAACCGTCTGATGATGTCGTCGTAAGTTTTCAGAGGAGGATTCTTGTCGCTCTTGTAGAAATCGTTGTCGATCTCCTCGTCGTCCTCGTTCTGATCCTCGTCTTCCTCCCTCCAGGTCTCGTCCTCTTCGTCCTCCTTGTCCGTGTCTTCGTAACCGTCCACGCGGTAATCGTAATCTTCGGGACTGTCCACTTTCCTCCGGTCCGTTCTGACGAAATACCTGTAGTCGGTGGAATTGGATCGTCTCCAATTGTTGTCGAACCTCCTGGATCCCTCGAGATCGTCGGCGCGATGTCTCTTTCGAGCGTCTGGACGCCAGTCGTGCCTGGACGAGATCCTGTATTTCCTTCCGTTCTTCCACCAAGCACGCTGACCGTTGTTCTCGTAACCGCGAGAACCTTTCTCGTAATCGAACTCGTCCTCGTACTCCTCGTACTCGTCTTCGCGACTTCTCGAATAGCCGAGTCTGCGGTGGGTCCTATCGGACCTTGGTCTGTAACCTCTGCTCGGGTGTCGAGAAGAAGCTCTACGCCTTTCTTCGTCCTCGTCGTGCCAGCCGGCCGTTCCGCGATAACCACCGCCTCGCCGTGGATACTTGGCCGTGAAACGCGATTCGAGCATCCGGCCGTGCGGCCCGATTATCCTCGACGTCCTAGGATAGGATCTCTCGTAATAGGGGCCAGCCTCGTAATCATCCTCCTCGTCCTCTCCCAGCGAGTCATCCTCGTATTCGAGCTCCTGCGACCAAGAGGCTCGTCCGTCGACCAGGTCATGTCGATTTCTCCTGCCGTTCGAGGACTCGTGCCTGTGCCTGTGTCTGTGTCTGGCTTCGCTCGCGAGGTCCTCGCGCGGACGATGTCTAGCCTCGACCACGAACAGGCCGTAAGCCATCAGAAGGATCAACGACAACAGCAACCTCCTGTCGAGCGTCATTTCGTGTTCGAGAAACCTCGCTTCTCATACACCTTACATTATCCTAGCCAGCCACTCGACCTCGATCGTTCTTTTCCCTCAGAATCCCGTCCGTTCAAGGATGCATCGCGATCGACGCGCAGCTCTGCACACCGACGACCGCGATCGAGACATTAATGATCGGTTTAAGAACGAACGGATCTCTCCGGTTGGCAAGATCGATCGCCAGAAGGCGGTTGTTAGTCTTCTTCGGGAAACGAGCGTAACGGTGACGGTGTTCACCGTTGATCCACGTGGTGATCGCTACCGCAGCCAGCTAGAATATCGACGCGGATCGTGTAACTTCGCGCGGCCACGGACAGATATGCTTTTGGCTACGTTCCAGTTCACTCGATTCCGGAAAAAATCGGCCGACAACGGTAATCCTTCCACTCGTGCAACGATTCCGTTCACGTCTCGCGACTTTTCGCACCGTCGATCTCCGCGTCCGCTTTCACGTCCATCGTGCACGGAATCTGCTCTCGCGACGAAAAGCGAAGCGGATTCGAGCGTGTTTGTCAGCGATACTCTTTCGAAACACCGATCGCGATCTTGCGATTGAGTCGCAGTCCGAATTCACCGACGACGTATCGACGATCGACTCACGTACGCGTACCTGATCGATCGCGGGAAATTTAAGCGATAGTTGGTTCGATCGGACGATCGAAAGTCGCGCATGCGTTCGCCACTAACCGGCACCACACTGATCGTGGTCGGGTCCAGTAGACAGAGATTACTCCGAATCGTATCGCGGACCGAATGTCGCGGCCGACTGAGGCCAGCCTCTCCGGCCGCCGGCCTGAGAGATCGCGGAACGCAGTGCGCATGCGTGCAGGCGATATTCGTCTCCCTCTCCGCCCCTTCCGCCCCCTCCGTCACCCTTGGGCCGCCGGCTTTTCTGCGTCCCCTTCGTCTCTTACCTGTGCCGGTGCTCCGATCATCGGGTGCTCCGGTGCTCCGATGGTCGTGTCTCTTGCCACCGTAACAACCGTGCCCACGGTGGTGTTCTACGGACTCCCATCCACAATGATCTACCTCGTTCTGCGTTAGGAATCGTCGAAAAACGTTAGCCACGGCGAAACTTCTCGTTAGGAATTTTATTCGCGTCGTTGGGTACGACGCTTTCAATAGCTACTTTAACGTATCGAATAGAATACGATATCCAAATTAGACATTGACCTTGCTAAGGAACCGGAATTTTATAACAGACATTTTGTGTTGATAATAGTACTTCTGTTTCAACACATTCCCTCGGTATGACAGGTGCAATGGACAGATGTACCATAATCACATCGTAAAATAATAGATATAAGTCTATTATGTCGTTTAAGAAGTTATCACGACACTCCGTTTAAGTAAATAAATGAAACGCGTGAAAGCAAATTCAAGGTTCAACATAGATATCGTACATCTGCAAAATAGATCAACACCGAGCTTACTTCGTCCGCATTTTTGATGACCGATAGTTATCGGGTCGCAGCAAACGATACATGTGTTTCCGTCGATCGATCCTGGTGCAGTCTCGATTTTACGATCGACGTCGTGGATCGACCACCCTTTTCTCGTCCCATTCACTTTCGTGTCGCCATTCAGAAACGGTCCGCAGGATCCATGGGTGCACGAAATCCGGTCGAGGAGGTTGGCGCGAGAACGAGAGGTCGATAGGATCGCGACGCTGGTGTCTTACAACCGGTACAACTGGGACTGGTTTTTCGTCGAGTACGGAGGTCGTCGGTCGCTTTTTACCAGCCTTTTAAGCCGGCCACGGTGTGCTCGACACGATAAATAAACACGGTAGCCCTTCTGGACGGCTTCCGCTCCGATTCGATCCTCGATAAACGCGCTTGGCTCGCGACCTATCGCGAGGATTCATCGCGTCCTTTTTCTTCTCGAACCGGAGGATGGAAAAGAGAAAAGAAAACAGTCGAGTATTTCGTGTCGTTCCAAGGCGACGGAAGCTGTATCGAATGGTATTTGCGATTCCTCTTCGAAACACCGTCCGTGGCTTGTCAGTGCCGCTGTCAACCGATGATCGGATCTTCGTCGATATCTGCGATCTTTGTAACGACAGAAAGAACCAGAGAGAGAGAGAGAGAGAGAGAGAGAAGGAGAGGCGACAACGTGCACAGGTACACGACGCTGCGAAGAAAGCGGCAACATGTTAACAGTTGACCCTCGAAGAACCTACGTTTTAACAAGGCAACGTAGGGTATACGCATAGGTGTACAGGATGGATCTGATATTCCTTTTGTAAAATTTCATCTCGACAAAAGTAAATGTCCGGGATGAAATACTATTAAATTATGTTCTTATTACTCTGATTCGTTTATAATTGGACGATCGCGCACGATACTCTGACAGAATGTACACTTCGATCGTTTCACTTTCGCCGACTGGGCGATATTAATTCGACTCCATTCGTCAGAATTCGCCACGCAAAGACGAGCACGTTCGCATGGAAGCAAAACGACGATGAAATTGCAAGAGAATCCGAGCGGTGTCCACGGAATGCGCGCAATCAGCCTTCCAGATAAATGAGCCGTGATCCCAGGTGAGAGGCACAATAAATGACTCTCAAAGTTCCACCGTGTAAAACACCCTTGTGGAATACCATCGTTTCTTCGCGCCAACCGAGAAAATTTAAGAGGCACGCTTTGGCTGTGCTGTCCCTGACAAATGTACACCTTCGTCGAGAACATATTTTTCTTGGAGTCCTTGGCGAAAAGCACTGTTCGAAGACAGCGTCGATACCATTAGAATTGCAAAACCGATGATTCAGAAGTATATAGAATGTAAATAGAACACGTTACATAGCTTATTCTATTAGCTGTATTTTCAAGTATGTAATAGAATCACGCATGATTTACAGCTTAAAGTTAACTTTCTATATTTATAATAGATTCCCGTTATACTGTCGCTGCTGCACAGATTTGCACGCGCATTCGAAGTGTTCCTCCATCATCGTAACACACCGGGATTCATCGAGCGCTATATCTCCAAGCATTATATCGTCACGCGTTGAATCTGTACGCATTGTATCGTCACGCGTTACATGTTTATACGTTATTACGGCTTAGGTTTTCGCGCAGAGAAGCTGCCGGTTTCTATTCTTGAATCACTGCTCGTCGAAACGATCGCGACGTACATGCTTAAGTCGGAAAGAAGCGGTTACTTGCGTGGATTTCTATCGAGATATTTCATGGGCACGAAGCGAAATTAGTCACACGGATTTAGCCACGGGATCAGGTCGAATGCATCGATTCGTTTCGCCGAAGAGAACGAGAGGCCTCGAACGTCGGCTCGGTAATCTCGTTTTCGACAGTGACGAGTGGCTCGTCAAATTGCTTCGGAATTTCTCAGGAGAGATCGGACCAATTGTCGCCCGTTTAATTACGCCTCTCGCCGATGATCGAGGACAGGAAATAAGTTAAGATTACGCGAACCTACGAGAGAACTGGACAACAGATTGGCGTAGAAGAATGCGGCGGGACACACTGCTATCGATCTGAAAACTTTTGCCTGGGTTCACGAGGTTATCTAGGCTGATTATGCTTGTAGGTCACTTTGTTACTCTCCGGAATGCCACTCGAGCCGAACGAGTTCGCGTACTCGGTCATTTATTCGTTCTTTTACTCTTTCAATTGTCGTTACGATTTACACTGACGATTGCGTAAGACATACGCCAGGCCAATAGCCTTAAGTATCCGTCGTTACAGTCGCTGTACTCGTTGCGATCGTTACAAGTACCATGCTTGCAAGGGAATACGCGGTACGTTCGAGAAAATGAACCGAGAACGCTCGGAAAACAAGCAGAGAAGATGGAACGAGTGACGTCGCTCGTATTAGTCGCATTCTCTGCTCAACGTGAAATAGTAGTGTAAATAGTAAACGAAGAAGGAATCTTCGGTCGGTAACAGAGGCTACGTTTCACTGGCGATACTCACAATTTAGTAATTAAGCGTGTGGCATGGGAGTTAATTTATGTGATTTTCTCCGTTGAGTTGTCCCTTCGCGGCCAGGAAACCACGCATGATTCATCCAGCTCGAATATTCTTGGCTATACGTAATGTTGCGATCTGTCCTATTTAGAATCGTCGACCACAAAAGCACCAGCTAAAATACCTGTGCACCTCCGAACAATTACAGTTTTCGGCAGATTCGTACCCACGGAAATAAATCAAGATCGTCGAAAGAATTCTACCTTTTTCTCTTTTCTGCCTTTTCTTCTTTAGCATTTTATCTACCGAATATTCTGTTTTTCTACAAACGCGATTCGTATTCCAAAACACGCGTTCCATGACCGATCATCGATTCGTAGGATTAGGCACGGACCACCTAGGACCGAAAAATTTTAAGCCCTGTCCTCGATCCACGCATCGTCACGTTCGCCATCCGAATCGAATACACAAAGAACCTCGAATCTGTTTGCAATTTCCAAGTTTTCATATCGGCAACAAATTGCTCTGAACGTTTTACCCTTATTCGGCCCTCCAAACTCGAAAGAGGGTTCAAAATGGAGGGAAAAAAAATGGTTAGCTTTTGCACATTTGGCTTTATTGTTTCGTTATCAAACGCGGTGCATCGGCACCGTATTACGCGTTCGCGATGCTTTGGCTTACAGATATACAACGTTACTGGCTTACGTAAGAATCTAATACGGTTTTGTTCTGCACCTATGTCTCGGATATGTTAAAGGCAGGTACAGGAGATACGTCGGTGAACACTAAAGAGGTACGATATAACACACGCTATCAGTAGCTTTCTTTTTCCCTTTTTTTAGACACAGGTGTTGTACAAAATAGAATCGGTGCAGAGGGGTGCGATACAGGTGCCAGAATTACAATTTTTTATACTTGCGCAACATTGTTGCAAGTATCAAACAATTGGTATTTTAACGTTGGAACAACCGAATTCGGTAACATCGCGGATTTTAGATCTTGTATATTAAATTAAAGTGATTTTATCGATATGTATTTTGATTTTTCTCAACAATTTACTTTACTTGTTTCTATATTTGATAATTTAAGAGTATAGATACGACTAACGTCGGTTGTTCTAACGTTAAGGCGTACAAGAAAATATGTTAATGAATCGTTTCAATAAAATTTCACGTCGAGCAATCGGTGATTCTTTAACACGTTACCGTTTACTTACTTACTTATACGACTCTACTGCGTATAAATACATTTTCCACGTAAGAGATTTAAATTTTAAGTCACATGTTACAAACGGGACGAAAAATTAAATTCTAATACCTAATTATAAAAAGGAAGATTACAATTATATTACATTTATAATACGTTTAATATCGCATTTACATCGATTAATTTAATATTTGCTGCGTTTGGTAAATGCTGCGATCTATACGTATACCACGTGGCACGAAACGCGTTCAAATTTGCTTTGTGAAAAAGAGATCTTTGCGATTTTCACGAATACTGATTTAACGAGGAAAGAAGCAGAATAGTAATTATAAATACTACTAGAAAATATTTCACTAACGATAAAGCTTAATGTAGATCAGTTTTGTAACGCGTTGACGGTAAAATGTTAATACCGATTTATCGAAAGGCTCGTTTTTAATGGTATGTTATATCTTACTCCATTTCTTTGTTTCCATTTTAAAGTTGAACTGACGGAGCATTACCGAATCAATTTGTTCGATTCTCAAAAAAATACACGTAGTTAACTGTCTCTGAATGTCGAAAAAAATACATGGTCCAAGTGTAAAGCAGGCTTCTCCGTCAGGCGCGAGGAATCGTATCCTAAGAAAGCTCCCTTAAAATACTTAGAAAAAACTTTTGCGAATAAGCTTACACGCTAAAAAGTACATCGATCACGATCGACACACTAGCGAGAAGATTCGATCGAGGCGATCGTTACACATCGAGAATGCTTTTTTTTCATTTTTTTAAATTTTAATCTCATCCCATCGATCTCCGTTCTTTCGCGATTTCTCTGTCTTCCGTCGAGAAACAGAAGTAGATACTACTTCCTTCTGTTCGCCAACGATTACGAATATACGATTCGAGCTGTTCACATGATCGTCGAGATAAAGACGGCGATCAAGGACACCACCATTGTCATCGAGGTGACATCGATGCTGGACGCAGCCGAGAAGTGCAACTTCTCCATCAAGTCCTTTGGTACGTCGACGTACACTTTGTCGGTGCCGACATCCTTGATCAAGCTGGATAACTCTTTCGCGTTCACCGTGTCGCCATCGCTCGACCAGATGGTCAGGGTTACGGTTTTGTTCAGGTTGGAACTCTTCTCCAGCAGAGACTTGATCGTGGTGACATTATTCGCGACTAGACCGGCTCTTACAGGGTAAGTTATCGGCTGAGACACGTCCTGCTCCTTCACGACGTCGATCATTTGCTGCACTTGCTCTTCCGTGTACCAACAATCGGTGCTATCGTTTTTGCATACGTAACTGCAACAGAGCGCAACGATCGTGTTATGCCGGCTATACAGAGCGCTTCAAAAAATAAGACTTCTCTTTCTTTAGAGGTTGTGGAAGGGACAAAGTTAGTTAAGTGTTAAGCAGCGAATAGAAAGAATTTTAACGATCTTATCGACATTACTTGGTAGTCCATCCAAGAGACAACGTGCAATTGGGAATCATTTTCGCTTGAGACACAAACTGCTTGGCATCCACCGGCGTCGTGTTCGTCGGGTTTATTGGTCCAGGAAGAATGTCCGCGTTAATGAACACGGGGAATTTCATCTGAAAACGAATAAAACTAAGTTAGTCCGAGAATTGATCCGTCTTTCGAGATAAAATAAGTATGGACAAGTATTATGTATTCGATGAGCACGCCTTTTTTATAGTTTCTTACAACAAAGATAAAAAAAATGAGATTCTTCGGGCACGGATATAAAAATATAACGTTCAAAGTTTCGAAAATATCCTTGTATCGAGTTGATCGGTCGAACGATGATCGAGAAAGGCTTCGCAAAGATCCAGAAGCAAAGACTATAAATATACGCGAGTAGGGATACTACTACGTACGTCATTGCGAAGAGTATCCAGGATAGGTTTGCTCGCGTTGAAGGCATCGATGGTCTTGAAATCTAACTTGATGCCCTTGGTCACGTTTTTCTTTACGATCACGGTGCTGAGGAAATCTTGCAGCGACAAATCGCTCGTGGTGTTTGGTGGATGAGCCATTATCGGTATTGTCTGAGTAATGTTCGTGCTGCTGTTCGAATTAAGTTTTCCCATTGTCACGTCCGCTTCCAGCATCATAATTTCAGCTAAACAAAGCAAAAACATAGTTTTCCGAATTTATCGAACATAGGTTATTTTAAGGTGTTAAGTCATCCTTGAGGCTTCGAGAAAACATTCTTTCTCGTCTTAAACATAAGTTGCTATACCGACGTATAACAAGTATAAGAAAATATGTCAAATCGAGTTTCAGAGGAACTGACATTTTTCAGTCGTTACATTCTTTCAGCAACTGAACGATACGTTCGGCATTGTACGCGTGTTACAGACAAAGTACAAATAGCATAAGGCGAAGAAACGAGGAAAAGACGAGATGAGCGAGAGGAATAGAGATAGAAAATCGGCTCGTTTCAGTAGTCGTAGACACGTGCAACGAATATCGATCACGTTTAAAGAGGTAGGAAGTCAACGATGAATTCAACTTTCTCTGTCAGTGTTAAGTACAACTTTTTAGACCCTCGCTGGTTGAAGGAGGCTCTAAAAACCCTCTGACCCTTCGCACCTCGTTGGCCTTCTCGACCGAGTGTCTCATAAATTTGAAGCTTGGAACACTTTAATACGTACAGGATGCTTCGCTGCATCTGCATTTCGCTTTGGAGATAGGTAACAAGCAAATAGGAACACGAATTTACGTTACGTTAAGCTTTGTCGAGACCCGCTACAATTTATTGTATGGGGATCACCAACTGTATCCACAAATATAATACGATCGAAAGATTGAATACGATCGATAGAAAATTACTGTAATTCCGAAGCGGTGTAGTAAGACAAATGTAAGAAGTTACAAAAGTTATGAAGCAGCCTGTAGCTTCTGAAAGTCGGTCACGATGCTAGAAAGTCGAGTTTCCACGGTTTTCCGACGCGGGTACCTTGGTCTGATTTTTTTGATTAATCAAAGTCGTAACTGCGACACCGGTGACGTGTCTTGAACACGGTCGCTGAAAAATTAGTAGACGAAGTTTCAAAGGCTAGCCAGCAATGGATCCGACATTCGTACGTCCTGTTTTCGTCGTCAACTACGCGATCAATCACGGGATTGGGGGATCAAGGGCGTCTGTACCCGAGGACTGACCTTCCTCTAAGGCAACTTCAACCGTTCTTCGATTCTCATTGAGATTCAGCCAATGCCGACGATTCGTTTCTCGAAAATCTTCCCACGTGACCGTGCGACTGTCGTATCGGCTTCCTGAATTTTAATTACGCGAACGAGCATCCGGTACGATGACGAAGCGTGTCCCTAAATATAATTCCATCCAATGACCTTGGACCGAGCGCACGAATATGTTTCAAACGATATTAGGTACCCTCCGAAAGTTGCTGTTAGTACGATGATATAGTACACGTATGATAGCGGGATGCATCGCCACATGTTGAATCACCACTCGTTGTATAACCGAAAGCATTGTACTACCGCCTACATTCTTGTCGTCCCGTATATCTCAAGCGTCTCCCTAATAACATCGGAGCAATTCTCTTACAGGTTTATAGCGTTCGAAAACCGCATGAACTTTCTGGGGCGGCTAATATTTAATCGCGATCGTAGATGGAGTAGAATCGCGTGGCGTACACAGAGAGGATCGTTTTTTAAAAGGTCACGAGACGTCTATACGCTCGAACAGCACGGGGTTCGTTAACCAATAATGCGTCGGAAGTCAGAGATCGAAACGAAAAAGAGTAACAAACGACGTAACAAAAGTAACCATGGATATTGCTGGAAATGAATTTTTCATCGGAAGTTCAATCTCATCGTTCTTGCGAGTTACTCGTGTGACAGCTCGACAAACGATAGTTCAATCGATAATTATCGGTGCGATGTTGCTCGAACGAACGTTCGAAGTTCGGCCACGAACTTTTGACACGATTTAAATTTCTATGTTGCTCGATAACGAGATACCACTGCGACGATATTAAAGACGACGGAGCGAGACGATTGGAATCTGAATACGAAAGCTGTTTCAGCGATTTCGAGTTATCTTTACAAAGCACTCGGATGTAAAACGAAGTTCAAAGCGTTTCTACCAACGATTCAGTGATCATAAATTACGTTTCATCGGAAAGTTGCATTGGCTTCGAAGCATAAATAACTTTAACGTTCTAAACGCTTGCGATCGCGTGCGTGTTTCGTGTAAATCGATGTTGCGTGGATAATATTGAAAGCTTCGAGAATTAGAATTTCTTTAGAATCTCGTAGATCGGAGCACAATTTCGCTTACCTGATTCGAGCGCCTTGGCGAGTTCAGCCTGACTGTTGACAGCGTGGGCCCATACGATTTGCGTCAAATTGCCTTTGATCTGAGGAAAGAAGCTCTTCGGATCCGAGCTGACATCGCACATGGCAGCGTCTGTAACAAGTGAAACGTCGTGTGCCATTACCGAATGCTGAACAGGACACGACCTTCCGCATTAATTCGCTCCCTCGACCTTTGACCCAATATTCGGCGGGGTCGGTCGCTTCGTAATTGAGCGGACTGCGAATTCCTCGCGAAGCTGCGGAGCTGGATGGATCCGTGGAGGTTTTCGTGGAAGGGGTTGGATGGCGGAGAATCTCGCCCTACTTCTCGAGCCTCGTTGTACAACGAGAGATCGATAATCACAATTTATTCGTTACCGTCGTTACGCTCTTCGCTATTTCGGGGGATCGTTTCGTCGTAAAAATAACCGAACAATGCACGATTTGATAGAACTTTCCCTCGTAAAACGTTTCTTCCCTTACGATTTTATTGATCCGACCGTACGAGAGCGGACTTTCTGCGTAGACGGAAAATGCGATAGAAATTTTTGCGAAATTTTAAAGCGACAATGGAAAATCGTGTTCAATGGCGTAATTTTTCGCCGAAAATTCGAGTATAGCTCGCAAATTTTACTCGGTTAAATCGATACGAGGCGAACTCCTGATACGATAGTTTCAACTGACCCGTTTCCGGTTCGATAGTCACGACTACCAATCCCCAGGGAGAAACTAGTGATTTTCCCATTTTTTTTTTATACCGAACAGAGGACATATCGCGTATATAGAGTTGTGACATCGTGACCGGTTAAAGCGTTGATTGCCGTGGAAGTTATCATCTTCTGACGTCGCTTAACGAAAATTTACAACGCTTTTACCGAGTTGACTGCCACGGTGAAAATTGACGCGTGCGGTCAGACGTACTATAATATAAATCATTAAGATTGCGAATAACTAATTGTTAGTTTCATCTTTCAATTTATTAATGTACATGATCGACTCGATATTAGTACAAGATAATATCGACCACCTTTCTGTACGAGTTATAAATAATTCAAGAGCACGAGTATGACACGATACCGTACGTGCATCTTAACGCCTTCAAAACATACAACTTTGATCGTTGAAAAAATATTTATAACGACCTCGAGCATTCCATACTGTCGTCTTTAAAAGTTAATTAGTCTTTTCATGTTCTATCTAGTCAAAAATGACGTACACTTCAGCTAACTTTTAGGCTTACTCGATATGATTCGAGTATATTAAACTTTTTAAAGCTTACTTCTAAGCTTCTATCGTAAACCTTTATGCCAGTATCTTGACTTCTACACGCCTGAGCTTCTATTCACAAAATCCTCTCGGAACGCGTCTCTAACGGCGACACTTCCGGCCAGTTTATTTCCGAGTCATCGATTCCATACAGTAGTTGGCACTGTTCGAGAATCGGTCGTCGACCATGCTGATGCCAAGAAAAATGCAACACCCGACCCTTTCTTTCTTTCTTTCTTTTCTCTATCCTGTTGCCCGTTCTTTGAACCACTACGGCTACCGTGGCGAGGTGAGACTGACCTCGAACGAGCACGAGTTACAACAACGAAGCTCTAATTGGCTGAACAATCGATCGTCTGTATCCAAGAGACTCGACAGTTCTTAATAACGTCTCATTCTTACGTAATACTTGTGCGTTTTCGCATCTACGTAAGGATACATCTAAGATTTACAGTCGTAACCGTTTATCGAAACTAGTTGCTCTCGAGACATTGGATTCGATGAGAACGTAAAATTTAATACGATGAAAGTGAAATTGCTGGATGAAATCCAATGTCACGAGTACTAAAGACTTGAAACTTTGTTTCCTAATGAGTTCCATTGTCATGGACGTTAACCTATGAAGTAGATGTGCTTTCAAACGACAGCTTTTATTCTCTGTCGATAAACTTTGCAATAGAAGCATTAATTACTTGCTTCGTACATGAGAACAATAAACAGGTGTTTTATACATTCCATAAAATTGATCGTCTATGATAACCTTGATATCTTTGAAATACGAATGATTAACGCGTATACCGATGATCGTTTTAGCTTCGGAAGATGATCTTATTGTTAGTCATCAAGTTGCAATTTCGTGTCGCGTAAAAACATACGTTAAGAATACGTTTATCTCGTTTGATCCGAGATACTTCGTGATCGGCAATGATCGAGTTTTGAAGTAACTTCGATCGTGACCGATTAGCGAGAATTTCCATGACGAATGGTGTTTCGGAAAACAGCTTCTGAGGTATTAGGTGTCGTGATTTATTGCCGAGCGAAGACGTGTAGGTTCTCTAAGAAGAGGTCCATTTAGTTCGATCCGAGACACCGATACGACTCGTGCCGTCCTCTTAAGTGAAAGCAGCTCCTTACCATGATAGTCGCGAACCGGATAACCAGCTCGCAGCCCTCTCGACTACTTTCCACGAAGCTTAGACTGCACTTTTGCGAGGCGGATTTCCGCCGGAATTACCTGGATACACGCTGCTATCGAGTTTAGTCCGCTCAGCCGGTCGGACGGCTGTGACTTATAGCCGAGCTATAATCGAGGCAGCTAGAATCCGGCTTCCATTTGCAGCCAAACTATCGGAAATTCCAATTTCCACGTCGAGTACCGATCGGATTTCAACGAAAATCAAGGTCTCGTTTATTCCTGTCGCGTTTCTATATTCGGTACGTTGCATCAATATATACGGAGTGTCCTCGTATTGGTCGCACGGTTTAAAAAATACACAATTTCACAGCGTAAATATGAATTGGAGCGGAATAAAATTTATGAAATTGACTTTGAATTTTGTATTCCCTCGGTGTTTCCATCTTTGTACATGACCTGTACTAACATACGGGATGTCTTTGAATCGCCGATAAATGCGCAAATATATGTATGCACAAATTCGACTTTGTATTCTCGTCGCGGTTCTGTGCTATGAACGCGGTACAAATGTACCCTGGTGAACACGCTAGGCTCTCAGGAGAAGATGGAAGTTCTTTATCAGCGTTATATTGCCCAGCATTATATGGTCACGCGGTACACTACCACAGGTTAAATCGCCACTCGTTGTATAAGTAAGGGCATGTCAACTCGATAACGAGTTGTATAGGTGCTTTTTGGTCATCCCGTATTAGTAGTAATACTAATACCCTCGTGTGTTAACGCGCTTACCCATCCCTTGAAGTTGAATTCTACGGAATTAAATTTTATTTCAAACAGTCATACCGCCGATTCAAGAAAGCTCTACGAGTTTGTTCCATGAATATTAGCAAGGTGATTTTATTTTTATTTTATTTTCCGACGCAGCTTGTTGAACTTGTATATATCCGATGCTAAATTTATTTCTTTCCTCCTTGTGACCTAACTTTAAATATCGACTGTGCGTTTCACGACACGTCGTAATTTCTACGTAGGATAAAACGACCGGTCGTCATCGTGTACGTACACGACTGACCGACCTTTAAAGACCAGTCCTCGTAGAATCTTCGGGAAGGTCGTTAAACGACGACGTAACTTCTTTAGTGAAGTCTTGCTATCGTTCGGACAAGACAACACGAGTCGATAAAGAAAACGTTTGCAACCCTGACGATGACAAAGTTGTTTCGGTAGGATAATACAGCGATGGATTAACCGGTAGAGCTGCTTTACGCGATACCGTAGAAGTTAGTTAGGACTGCGTGACAGAAAATGTTCGAAATGTCACGCTCCGTCCACTTCGTGTTGATCCTATCACGAATTCGTGATGTAATTCAGGGTTTCACCCCCGAACGCGATAAATCGAAAGCTTCTTAATTCGTTCTCTCTACGCTTTCGTAAGCAGCGAACGTCATCGTAAACTTTTAGCGCACCGAGATTCTCTTTGGGTCTTCGAAAGCTTTCACGCCGAGCGCTCGAATAATTCTGCGTACGTGCGACTAATCGATACGCGCGCGTGTACGTCTGTTTTCGAATGATTCAAAGAATAGGCCGGATATCGATATCGGACTGCAAATTATTTGCACAGAATGCGCGCCGCTGAACAACGTTTTGCACTCTAGAGACTTCGATAACACGAATAGTTCGTCCATTTGATGAACAAAAAATTAAATTAGAAAGTAAAATACGAAATCTTATATTATCGCTTTACGCGTTAAAATTAGCTTCGATTATTTCTCGTGAAATTGTCGTAAATTACCATTTAAGTCGACTTTCCAAACAGACCCTTGGCACCTACATACAAGGGGGATGTACTTGAATCGAGTTCCTATTTCCTCACTACATACATATAATGAAGTAAGTTTTCAGTACCAGGTCTCAGAGTCTATCGCCCAATAATCTTTCACACGAATTTCCTTGAAATTCTTGGTAAAGCTATTAAAAAATGTGTGTCGGATGCAAAAGACAAGATTGATAGCAGCATGCTAAGTTTAGAAGCTACTGTACTTTGATAAATGGCTTCGACTATAGCGTACTTGTCGTAGCCGTGACGAAAGTTTCAAAAGATCGGGTCTTGCTGGCAAAACTACATTCTTTCAGGTAAATAACGTTACCGGTACAACGGAAAGAATCGAATGTTCTACTCAGAATTCATAGCGCGATCGACTCGAGGTTGAACGCGTTTGTGTAACGCGAGATTAAACGCGGGACCTTCCCATGAACAGATATCGCTCGTATACGCGTGTCAAGATTCATGGTATGTGTGACAACTATGATTGATACCATTCTGGGAATCGCGATTGGTACAGGGCAATCCTTGCTAGTATGTTTGCCAACGGCTTACAACGTTTCGCGAATTTTTGTCACGTTAAAACACGTTTTCCTTCGTGTAATCTGGATCTTGACGTAATTCCAGACCTTGTGCGCGACAAACTTATGGCAAACAGTTTTTCATTCGTTCCTACTTCAACGATATTTCTTTTTCAGGAAAAATATGAAACGACTAAGTGCCGAATAATTATTAGTATTCGTTTATTTATGAACAAAAAATGAATAATAATTATTAACGAGTCTACATTCATTTACCTCTGCTATCTCGCACGAAAAAAGAAACAGCAGAAAAGGAAGGAGAATTGTTTCGTGCATTTATGTAGGTATTTAATATCGTGTTAAGGGGTGTAGTAACCGCGTGACGCTTTATCACGAGCAAATATTTTCTCAGTGGCCCGTATATTTTTTTATTTCGTCAAAACTGAAACGCACGGCCCTCGAGGCTGATAATGCTAACGGGAATTACACCATATGACTCACTTTCCTTGGTATAGATAAGAATGAAGTCACCTACTACCACCACCTACCACGGTAAACACACCTTGTTTTCTTCTCTTACGCAAACGAATTCTGATTCTACGAGAAGAGCCGCATCGATTCCACGATTGCGTTTGGCAGTTTCGGAATTAAAAGCCATTAAATGCCTTATCGTGGTCCGTTTTCCTTCTTCCCCGTACGATTTAATTTTCCTGCTTCCCGATCAGACGGTCCGATGATTGCTCCATTTCAACAACCACTTTTTTCTCCGTGGATTTAAGGGGACATCGTTTGGCCGCCCATTTTGTCAATTTATTTAACGACAACTGGTAAGCTCAATGTATATGACATTTTATTTATATCCAGCCAAGTTTGAAACGACAACCAGAATATTTACAAGCATTTTTGTCGAAAACCGACGGAATTATGCTTGGTCGATAACGAGAACCTCCTTTAAAAGAATTGTTATTGTTAGACACACTTGTTCCCTGCATAATTAGCACCTTAACTATCGCGCTAAAACCGTCGAAAGTTTCGTTATTAGGTAATATTTCTTAGCCTTGGCATATCTTATCTGCTTTCTTCGTGATATTTCATTGTTTTAATTGTTTGAAATTTTAAACACCTCATATATAATGCAAATATACATATATAGTTACATATACAAGCGAATTCTTGATAATACGAACAAATAAAATTAGAATGCTTTTTCCTTTACAAAAGTTATCCTACAAATAAAGTTTCATCGGGAAACTTCCTCGTTCTATAAAAATTTATTAAAGCAGAATGTCATATTGCATACTTCGCTTTCTGAAGTTGAACAATTCCTTGTAGAAATGTTGTAGCCGCGTGAAAAGCTATAGTCACATGATTTCTGGTTATACTCGCAGAAATCTAGAATATTTACGACAAACGATACTTGGCCAATGCGACGCGTTTCATTGCTTCTGTTTATAAATGACAGCGTCTCGTTAATTAGCCCGCTAACGGCCGCTGCTCGTTTATCGTTGCTAAATAGAATATCTCGTATGTATCGATCGTTCGTACGGTCGATTAGGCTAATTAGTACTATTAATATGTTCGTAACGGGACACGCCCCGTTGCGATGATTAATTTTTCACTAATTGTTTGCGTGAGCTTCCCTTGTATCGTCGACTCGAGAATTCGAACTATATCGCGCGAGACATTCAATTCAAAATGTAAGCAATGGATCCTTTTCATTTTCAGAAAGATCTAGGTGTCTGGAAATTTCAACACTTATTCGATCAAGGTTTTTATCGCTTATACATACAGAGTTATGAAACTCAGAACACACATAATCATTCTTTGTCATTTGTGCGACGATAAAATAGTACTTCGAGGACGGGTTATCGATTGGATCCATCATTGTGGTTCTAAGATACCTGAAAACTGGTGGAACATTTGGATCACGAACAATATAAGATCTGAAATTTTATATCAAGTTTTACATCAGCGAATATGGAGCCCGGGAATGATATTTCTTCCTAGAGAAGAATTTAATTCAGCTCATGATAAAACGAGATTGAACGGTGGCAAAGGTCAAAGGTACATGGACAAAGTATGCGAAGAATGCAGATTTGTACGCGGTGCGTGAATATTCGTGGACATTCAATTTTGATCGATGATTTGACAAGCATCTGACATTATTTATTTGGTTTGTTCAACCATACGCATCGGACGATTTTGCGAAACGTTTACTGTGGCAATTAACACGATAAAAATGTTCGAAAATCATTGTACTATTTATCGGAAAAATGATAATTTCTTCTCTTCCGAAGGAGCGATTCGCGGAATAGAGCGAAGCGAGAACAAAAACGGTTATTTTCCATGGAACCGACGAAACAGCTACTTGAAGGCGAGTAGAACAGCAAGGAGCATAGTAGTGCACTAAAAACAGCTTATTTTCTCACTATTTTTGCACGGCACGTCGTTTGCATATAACCGAGGAATGGTAATCTATTTTTAAGAGCGACCCGCGTTACAAAGGACACCGGTGCTCGGTGAAAAAGAAAAAGTTGGAAAATGCCAACAGAACGGCGCGCCACACCGCGTCACACCGCGCCACACCACGGGTGGAGAGGAGAAACGCGGAACGAAAGCGCGAGGAAAGTAGCCTAGAGGAGCGGAACAAGCTTTTACGAGCTGAGCAAACCGGGTTACGCCCAACGTGAGTTTGCATTTCGTGATTAATCACGTTTCGCGTATATTTCGATGGAAACGGCAAGCGAATGAGAGCAATCGAACAATCGATGAGTTCAGATTTTTCCAATCGACCCTGGTTACCGTATTAACAAGCGTCAATGTTATTGCACCAGGGAATATTAACATCTTATTTTGATTGCTTTCAATTACAATTAAAGAGAGTGCTTTATGACATTCTCTCTTATCGAGAAGCAGTTACCGTGTTAATCAATATTCGCGGTCGTTAAGAGATAATCGCATGATCTATCGCTCGATTTAACACGATCTCGAAGGCAGCTATACATCGTCCGAGCAGTATTTCCTTACAGCATTTCCTTAAAACAGTCAACATTTTGGATATTAGAACGAGATGAGCGAGCTTCATTTTCCCAAAGTAAAGTTCTATCGTATTTCTCGATCAAATAAAATTACTCGCGATCTATATACGGTCACGAGATTGCTTTCAAACTAATCCAACAGAGAAGTGTTAATTTCGTGGCTGTCGAGCCGCGCGAAATTGCAAGGCAAATATCGTTAGCGACTCGACCCGCGACTCGTCGCAACGTTTCGCGAACGTAAAGTTACGATATCACGGTGGAAACGTTTTCTAACGAACCAACATTTGCAGGGACAAGTCGGAGTAGCGAAATAAGCATATTCCTACGAGAGCGATTGCACATTTTTCGAACACCGTGACCCTATTCCGTCTGAAAACGTATACACTGTACATATATGTATAACTGTAGATTCAAAACGTTAGTTCGTCATAAAAACACTTCCACCGTGGTTAAGTCGCTAAAATCGATAACAAGTTTTCATTTGTTTCATAAACGTTTGACATTCACCCTCCGATACGACAAAGCGTAATTACATATATTCGAGCGCGGGAAACGAACTTCGTTTACGCGACGAACGAGAAAACTAACAGAAAGTACAGAAGCAGTCGTGGAAACGTAAACGGAGCGAACGTTACAAAGGGGTGCGAAATTTCAGCACTTTTACCCCATTTTCGGTACACTCGGATCGACCGCAACTGTTTCGAGCGCGAACGACACGATTTATTCGGATAACGTTTGAATATACAGAAACTTACGAAAGGCTGCGAGCAGAAGAAGACTGGTTACGGTGGTCGTGGCACCCTTCATGATCCCTTCGGACGAACACTGTATACTCTCGCGAAGAAACAGAGGGAGAGAGAAAAATTGAAGAGGAGAAAACGGACAGGCGCGCGTGAACAGCGTGTATAGCAGATGCACACGAGAAACGAAGGTTACTTCGAAGAAAAGAAAGAGAGGGAGAGGGTCAGAACCGGCAGGCGCGGCTCTCTGGTTTAGCTGAACGACACCCGGTCAACTCGGCAGCCACCAAACGACTGACTGTTGTCCCGAGCCGTCGACCGATCCTCCAAATCCAAGCGTGCACACACAATACGCCGAGCGGAGCGGAGCCGAGCTGAAACCGTTTTGCCGCGTGCCGCCGACGATCTTCTATCCATATTTCACTCCGTTAACCCTTCACGGACTCCTACTTGCCTTCGCACGCGAATAATCTACCGCTTTAAATTGCTTTTCTATTTTCATTTAACGCGCAGTCCTTGGGAACACTTTTTTACGCAGATATTTCTGCCAACTAAAATCTTCTTTTACAAGATATTCATTCAGTGTATAACAATTATTATTGACACTTCCAATCGTTCGCTGCAACTTTATTCTACATTAATCGTATCTTTTTCATTGGAAAAATCAATACGATTTCTCCGAAAATTTCTTGAGACAGTGTCAAAATTAACGAGTTGCAATACGCGAGGACATGGAATATGTTCATTAAAAATCTTGAATAAAAAACATAGATCGTATGTTTTGCGTTGAAACAAGCAGGTCAAATTAAGCATGTTCGTTAGTGGTTGACAATCATGACTATCACGCCGCATGGGACCGTTTAACCTAATATCGACGTATCTAAGGAATTTATGCTGCACTCTCTAACATTTCGTTATGTTTTAGTAATTGTATATGAATATTTTTGCGAAATCAATTAGAAAGTCAAATGACAAATATTATCTGCTTCTAAGCAAACAATTAGTTGTAAATTATTTGTTAATAATTTGTTAATAATCGATCATCGATGACTAAGGGTCAATTAAAATTTTAGTCATTGTTGAATTTGAGCTGCACGGGACTCATAGCACGCACACGTGTCCGACACTTCACGGTCCCAGACAGTCAGTGAAACGTGGGGTGAATAAGGACCGTGGGAAGGGGGAGCAGGTACGAGGGGAAAGGGCTCTCTCCCCTTTTTCTACTCTCTCTATCCCGATGAGAAGAGGGGCAGGATGCGTGGATCGAATTAGAAGTCGCTTCGGGAAAAGAGAGGATTCGCTACGCGAACGTTGTTTAGCGTATTCTGCCTATTACCCCCTTCCGCTCTACGTCGTTCTTTTATAAATTCAATTTCCGTGTTTCGATATCGTTGGAAATTTCCGTTCCGCGGAACAACCACTGTACAGACCATCTTTTCAATTTTCGACATTATCATTTTCACTCGATAGAACTACGGTCCGAAGTTTCGATAAAGAAACCGAAAAGATCTCAGATGCATTTTGAGTTAAGTTAAAATTTCGAGAGTGAACCGCGATAGCGATCGACTTCTCTATTCTCTGTAGACGTAGAACTACCCCAACGCTCACTCTAGATTAACATCCACCCTTTCTAGATTTAAAGTTAGAACGCTCTCGTTGATTGGACCTTTGTTTCCGATTATTCGCAGCACCGCGTACACTCCGGAGCGAAACGGAGTCAACGAGAACGTTGTTCCGACGGAAAAATGGAACGAGGAGAGCCAGGTGCCGCCTTATCAGAAAATTGTTCAAATATAACGTGCAATTGATAGTCGTCGATCGAAATGCCAGGTATACATATATTCCAAGAACATCTGTGTAAACGTTATATTTATGAAACGCGAGCTTCTGCCGCCGATTCGCACGGCGGAAGCATTTTTGCCGATGACTTCTTTCTCTTCTGATTAAATGTCTCGTTTATTTTTTACGACGGTGCAATAAAATTCAAACCTTGAGCAGCGCTTTCAGGCGACAACGGTGATTTAAAACTCGATGAAATTCTTTGCACGAGCGTGAAAGCAGGTATAATTAAGATGAATGTCAGCTTCGGCAATTAGCACATACTTGAGATATTTTACTTGCTAATTACCTACTTAATCGGAGCTACGATTAAACTCAGTCAACACCTTTTCGAGATATACATAAATTACATATTCTGTTTCTTCGGTTCGACCGCACTCAACGTGGCAATTTTGGATCATCATGCGTTTCATCGCATTCAAAGTCAGACAAGTTAGGTCGTACAACCATCGAGTCTACTATTTAACGATCCGTTATCGGACACCTATTATCACGCAATATCTTGATGACGCAAACGGTTCCTGCAAGATTATGAAGCATCGTTTCCGTAATAGAATTCGTTGAAAGAACAGCTTCGATGACTCGTTTCACGATTAATCGCGTGATTAGGTCGTAAAAATCAAGTAAAATTGTCGGAAAGGGTGCGATTATCGTGTACAGAGTAGGGGACGGAACAAGAAGGGTCAATTCCGGTTAATAGGTCAATTTCTCCAATGACCGTCGCACAATTTTTACCGTATTTGTTTGAACCGTGGTAATTGCGGTCTTTTTGAAGCTCCCCTAAAGTTTTTTTTTTTACCCTGGAAACGAGCAGAGAATTGCGAACGTGGCTTCGCGAAACGACTCGCTAAACTCTTGGGAAATTCTTTCTCGTCCAACGCCTCTCGCGCGTGTTACGACCACCCTGTGCCCTCTCCAGAAGTCACTCGCGTTAGCAAATACGTTTCATGACTAAAAGAGTCGGCAGAAAAAACAGGGAGAAACTGTGACCCGGTAAAGCAACGGATCAGTCACGAATGTTTAACCCTTAAATGCCGCGGCTGTGTTAGATTTCACTCCGCTAACCTTTGCGCCACACTTTGCATTTCTATTCGGTGGAACAAAATGTTTTTTTGAACACACGACTGAAAAGAAGAGATTTCTCTCTAACTATTCTAGGATTATCTACAATTATCTGAATAAAGAATAAAAGACGCGCGAAGAAAAAGACGGGCATATAGTAGTTCGATATTTCAATTGAGGCGTGACAGATAAGAGAGTCAGTTTTTTTCCGTGGATAACGAAGCATCTCGATCGAGGCGTATATGTGCATGTATATGTATTTATTAACAAGTCTTTGGAATAATAAGAACTCGCGGGGCGTATCTTCGATGACACTCGTAAATTTCCTTCGAATCGCGTTGACGAAAGAAAAAAAGAACTCGATTGAAAATCGGCGATAATCCCTCGAGTGTAAAACGTTCACGGTCAGAGTCGTCGCTACTACTCGATATTACCCTTCGATCGCAAACCCTCGACAGATGTTTTTGGCTCGACCCTCGGCCAGTTCGTCTGAACGACCCCTGTCGTCGCGTTCGGAGTTCGTTTGGGGCTCGTATGCCGAACACATGTCGTCTTCGGCAACAAATATTTCGTTCAAGTGTCGAAGTTTGGCCGTTAGAACGTTAATAACCGATTGCTGTGTTCGTGATTCTTGTACGCATAGAAAGTGTCCCTTACACTTTTCATTAAAATTACTCTTTAAGCGGAAATAATGGATTTTCTACTCCCGCATCCGACGTGCAATCGACTCGAATACGCGTGTACATATCGAACTTGATCCCACTTCTACCTGTAACCTCTGAAAAGGTTTCCGAGCGATACTCTTCCGGGGCTGTAGACACAAGCCTCGAAAATGTTTCTATCGAGCAGCTCGGCGACGAGGTCGCTTGTAAATCGGCCATAACTTCCGAAGCTTGTCCTTGACTCGTTCCCGGGCTGGCTGAGCAAGGAAATGGAAATGCATCGGTGCATTCCGAGTTTTCCAGGTCGACGCTGTCTCCGTGTACCATCTTTGCGGATAATTGTGTGTGTGTGTGTAGGTGGGTGTGCGTGTACGTGTGCACGCGTGCGCGCTGCATCCACCTAGAGACAGACTCAGGGCCGACGTTGTTGAGATACAATAGAAAAATGGGAGTTTCCCGAGACAATGGGGGAATACTCTCCTTTGTCGCGCGAGCGAAGGTCCCCTCGTCTCTCTCCCTTCCTCTTCCTCTATCTCGCCCCTCGGCTCGACACCCTTCTACCTCTTTTCTTCGTTTGACTCGAGTGCTCCGAGATATATCCCCTTTAAAACCCTCCATCGAATCGAAACGGGCTGGTAGACGCGACAATTAGACGATTCGCTGGGGTATTCCTCGTTGCCTCGAAGATACTTGTGTCGAGCTACTCCTGTTCTCGCCACCAGCTGGAGCAAATCAACTACTACATTCTCGCTGCTACTCTTTTCGATACTTGTCACTGCGTACACAATTTCTGCGCTCTGGTGGCTCATATTTTTCTGTGTTTCGAACAGGTTGCGGGTTAGGTTAGGTTCACGTTGTGCTACGTCAGATATTAGTCAATTAGGTGGCCCAATTTGGTCTACTTTCCCAAACTCGGAACCGTTCGTTACTTCTTGATATATACGTTACTAATTAGTACATGTACACTGACGAACATGTTAAGCTTCCTTAAGAAAATCAATCTCCAGATATGTCACGAGATGCACATTTCTAAATTTCCGAATCTCTGAAAACCTGTATCGACAAAGGAAGACTAAAAGTGCAGCGCCTCTGCTTTATCGGTTTACTAACTGTCGGTTGCAAACATAAATCCATATTAACTGGTAACTGGTTTGTTGGCGTTTCAATTGCATTCAATTAGTCGAGTTTTGCGCGTGGAATAGTTGTTCGCGTGCCTTTTAGCCCCGGGGTTAACACTTACGCGGTTATCCGCCCGCAATGCACGATTGCACTGAATAATTTACACGGCGCATGAATTATTTTCTGAATGCACGTAGGTCGCGACGCTGTGCGTCTCGTAAAACGATACGGCACTCCCTTTATCGCGCTTATCGTCGGTTTGTATCGGGCGTCGAGTAGCGTCTCTACGCCCGAGTTCAGGAGGGAAATTACGCTTCTCGAGACACGACGTTGCTGAAAAAGACGTTGGGGCTAGCTCGATACGTTCGAGTGCTCTTCGACGACGATTTTTAATCAACATCGATCGAAACTTCCGGATACAATATTGCCTCTCTGAACGGCAAGACAAGCATATTTCATCCATAACTGACACGATGTTCATTTTTCTCAGGTACGACAGGGTTTGAAGAATTGACATGCATTTATTACCGTATTGCTTAAAAAACAACTTTCGTCAAACGATTGTCCGTCACGTGATTAGTAAAACATCCGGTTGCCATAAGGGTTTAAATCTTCTCGCGATTAACCGTTCTTTCATGTACATGTTTGTGCGTCGATTGCAGGAACAATACCGTATCACCTTGTTTAGCTGTCGTGGCGTGGATTCGGGATTATCCACTTAGAAAGATTAACGAATTTACATGCAGTGGGTTAGAGGTTAGTAGAGAATATTATGTAATCGCCGATCGATACGCGATGACGTGTCATTTACCTGTTGTTGAACAAATTACGAAACGAATGTCTTGGAGCTAATAGCGATCAAGAGTTGGGGTAGTCCTAGGTGGTCCCAGTACGCCTAAGGCAGGAATCTGCTTGAAAATCTTTATTGATCCCCGGACCAAACTGTTTCTTACAGTATATATATATTTCGTACACTGTATCATACTATCACCACTGACGCTATCTAACAGTGAATGAACGAAGCAACGCAGCAGAAGATAGCGTTTTTTGTCAAATATGTGCAGTTCTTCGCCTGTGAATCCATAAGTCATCTTTCATTGATACAATGCCTCATAAAATGGACTTAATGCAGTTCATAAAATAAAAAAGATACGGGTGTATGTATCGCACGGACACAAAGTGATATCTGTGCTATAAAAAAACGATATCGATTACAGTCGCTTACAGCACAGTTCATTTATCGGCTGATGGTTAGAGTGTACTGCAGCGGCCATTTTGAAATGTTAAGAGAGAACGTTTTATCATGGAATTAATTTTAACGCTTTAAGTGAAGTGTAACAACATTATGTCCACAGATTACTCCAATTATCTTAATGGAACGTACATGTAATCTATACTGATTGGGCATACACGCAAATAAAGTAATTAAAGTGGACATATATCAGGATCAGGCGTTGTTAACGTGGTTTAAATGTAATCGATGCGGCAAATATCACTGAAAAAGAACAAATAAATAGTATTTTTTATAGAATAGTGAGGTATCGTGTCACCGCGATGAAAGTTTCAAATTTTTATTAAAATACAATACAAAATTGCACGATTCTGGGAAAGCCAATATTACTGGCCATGTACGTCTTCTTTGTAATTTATTATAAGATAGGTTTGCAGTTACGCAATCATGAAATTGCACTCGACCGAATCGCTGTAACTTAAACGTTAAACGTGCCACATTTATTTGTCCACGTTCGTGTTGTCCTGAACTGGAGGCCTATCTGTACGCTTTATCGCGATTATAAAGTTTAGTACAAATTGTATTTTCAGAACTGGAGGAACAATTATTGATGTCGACGATACAATTATTGTTTATCGTACAACAATCATCTACACGGACGAGTGACTAATTAATAGCCACGGAAATTAGGCATCGTCGAATCGACGCGATTCGTTATCGTCGGTTAATTCAACAACTGCGAACGATGCTTACGATTGAGCAGTTTCTCTTGGTCCCATAAAAATCTTCTATTAAAGCTCGGTACCAATCGTAAACTAACGATTCTTCAAATTTTCATCGATACTCGATTCTGATCATAATTAAAACACGATCGATATCAATTAAAATTAAAGCTTCAACCATTACCCTTTATCGTTTTTGTCAGTCTTACCCTTGATCGAACCTTGCTTTTGAATAAAAGAAACAAAATATAAGATATGTATTATCTACTCGAATCGAACTACTTAAATTCTTGATCAACGATCAAGGTTTAATCGTTTACAAATTCCGGCATGTTCTTTGCCTAAACATGAACACATTTCGCGCTGTCCTTTGTTCAAAAACAGCTGATAAAGTCCCTTTACAAATATTACAAGTTCCTTAGTTTATGTACAAAAAAGCGTTTTAAAAATGTGTGTAATTTCGAATGCTTCTCTTCGCTATAAAGCTCAAAGAGATCAACGAATTTCCGCGAATGAAACAACGATGACTCTGATGTCTATTCGATCACGGAAATAGAGGTTCTTTCATCGCTCGAATCTACTCGAGTCCATCGACAGCTCTGCACCCGTACTTCGTCTACATTTCGTTTTGTAGTTTCGACTGTAGATCTACGTTGAAACATTCGATCGAACTTGGATACAGTTTACAATCGTTTCTTACATGGGAATCTTCGTTGCTGCTATTTTTGTCCAGGTATACCAGTTCTGATTTCCCTCCAGAACCTATCATTTCCAATTTGGTGGTCTGTGAACAGACGATAAACTTTCAGCGTTCAGTCAAATGGAGCGAATATAGATATAGAATGTTCGACCAAAAACTGGATCAAATATTTTATGTTATGGTAATGCAGCATAGCGTGACACAGTGTAGTATAGCATAGCGTAACATGGTACAGTAAAGCAGAACGTAATATAGAATCGCTTTGTGCAGCGTTGCATAATGTTGCATAGCGCTGAATATCGTTGCATAGCACAGTGCAATGCAGCACTGATCTTCATAATATGGATTGGATTTTGCGTAATAAGTGGAGAATAATATTTACCTTGTCACTAGCCAGCGCGTTTGCACGTTGCCTGTTTAACAGGTACAATAGCGCTACTGTGAATATTACTAGACACCCAACGAGAATCATAATCATCCCGGCATACATGATGATGTCGGGGAAAGATAGAAGCTTCTTCAACTCGTCGATGTAATTCTGAGTGACTTCCACTTCCAACGAGAACCATAATACTGGGAAATACATGGTTGGGACGGATCTGAAAAGTCTGCAAGGCGATTTCTTGTGAATTTTTCGAAAATATTAATTGTTGCATACTCTGTTGCTATTACAATTATGTGTGAACGAATTCGACATTCGACAGGCACTAATCTCAAACGAACTAAGTCGGACGTTCACCTCTGATTATATCGTTGGAAACGTACTTACGACACTGTTTTTGATGGTTCTAGTAGAATGTTGACTTGCAATTTAGCGGACACTTTGAGAGGAATTCCAGTTGTCTAAAAAAAAAAGTTGCTTTATAATTCCCCGAATAGGTGGCATTTTAATTAATAATTAGTTATTTCGATTAATTATCTCTCATCGCATGTTTATTACGGTTATTTCGACGATAGTAGCTATTTTAAGAACCAATGTTTTAGGTAAGCAAATATCTTGTACCAAGATTATCGATCAGAAATCGATCACGTCACCAGAAAATAGATAGGAACGAGCGGTAGGAATTACAATTGTTACATAACGAGCGTTCTTTTCACATTTCTGTCGAATGGAAAGAAATTTGAAGAACTGTTTAAATAACCCTCGTATGAATCGATCGAAGTAGCAAGTGAAATTATTAATATAATCGATAGACTCACCGGTTCAAGGGTGATGAAGAAGTCATGATCATCTTGCGGATCGACCCCATTGACTCGTTCCCTGAGGCTGGGATCAGCTCTGTTAAAGTGAGGTAGGCTAATAAACACGGGTGCACCGTATCGACACGCGCTGACGTTCATCAGTCCAGCAGGGGTGCATCTTCCGTTGCAAAAGCAATTTCCTATATTTACAATGTCCGGATCCTCTTCCGGAGGATCCGTGCTTTCCGCCGAGTGGTCGGCGTCGAAAAAGTCTTCGGTGGTTGTCGTCTGCTCGAAGTATTTCGCTTGATCATGAGGGTAGCGTCTTCTGGTGTTGTTTCCCAATGTTTTCTCGCTCAGTATATACTGATAACCCTCCATGCCCATGTGATAAGTCGTCTGTGCGTAATCGAATGTCAATGGTCTGCGGAGAACGAAACAGTAATGACGCCGATTAAAGATGAATCGGTACAAAGCAGTTGAACGGTTCGAGAGTCACGGTGGAAAAGTTGTATCTAATTTAGCATACGATACTATGACTCGTCGAAAAAATTGGAGATTTATTTTGAATCTGCAGGTTACAGAACTGCGAATTATCTGCTCGATGATGCATTCGAAAGTGAACGCTAACAAAGTTATTGACTCCACCTACGGAGTTGGCCGAATAAACAGGATTAGCAGACGATCCAATTTACGTGTCTCGAAGGTTAATATACGGGGAGTGTCGGAGAATGACAATTGTTCGAGGTTCGCCGACGCTCGATTTAACCGTTGCGAAAGCAGACGAAAGTAATTAGCGTTTCTTTCTCACGAACGTGGCTCACTGACCTGCACAAGTCGCCGCTGAACAGGGAGATCTCGTCTTTCCGGCGATAAGGAGGCCAGAATTCGCCGGCACTCCCTTCTATCACGTTGCACGGGCTCTTAAAGAATTTCGTCGTGTCCTTGTGATTCCACTTTCTCAAAACTCCGAATTGGCTGATGTCGTGGACGCCGGTGTCCATGTTGAAGTGCCCATCGAATGTCGTGGACCCGTTCCTCTGGAAAGTAACACCGATCAATGTTAATCCTCAACGTATCATTACCACGATAACTTGCGTTCTTACTACTTCGTTGTCAACTCGTTTACGTTTCTTGTCTTTTGCTGCAATTTCTTTTTCTTCTACCCGCGTGATTTTTTAACAACAATGACCTCACTCGTTGGTTTTAAATAAATTAAACGTTACAAAGATAGCCCTATCGGGATCAACATTTTACACTTTTTCGAGCTATCAGGCGATGCACGATAAAGAAAGTCAGATAAGGCCAGGTGTTACTGTTGTTTTTTTTTTTTAATCTTACGTCGTATTAAGCAATCGAAAGTTTTCTGATTTACTGATCGCCAATATTTCTCTCTTTTTTGGAAAGAGGAAGATAGCAAAGCAAGAACAGAAGAGATAAGATTGATTGATCGTAAATGTTGTACGCGTGACGTAACAAATTAATACATAATATGCTTCCCATTGCTTTTCATTCGTCATTCAGCGACCTACAAGTGACCCGTCCTATTCACTAGCAATTTAAGTCCTCGCTGCGAATAATTTGTCGTCGGCTACAATGCCGTTGCTGTGGTAGCGCAAATCGCATCTTCGACCTTCTGACCGCCCTCGACACGATTAAATAAACAATTTCAGCCACCTTCTCCGTGAACCGATCGATTCTCGAACGTCTGAATTCGTGATGATAGGACACGAGTAATGTCGTCCCCGCCACTCTCGTTATTGGATGAACGCTTCGTTAAAGCGAGTACAATGATAATGAATTCTCATATTATGCATTTAAAAAATTTGTCGACGGTTGTTTTTATTGACAAACGGTGCTGAAGAAACCGGTATAATATATTATACATGATAATATTTATCGCGTTGAATAACCGTTACATTTTTCGTCTAACGATTTCGAGACACGCACTGATGTCTTTATTGTGAAGATTTTACCGCGGAAGTTATAAGAAAATCAATGCTAAATGGCTAAAATTAACGTAAATGGTATAATAAAGCAAAGTTATGTAATTTCTCATTAACCGATTTTTTACTATCATTCTTTATCGAGCGCATGTTTTTTGCTATTGTGCACTTATTGATATTTACCTATATTAGGATATTAATCTGTTAATTGGTGCATATTTTATAATTTGTCAGTAGCGAATTAACTTGTAGCTGTTTAACTCGCAATGATAAATCGTCTGGGAATAGGATAATGAGAACGCAACGTGGTTACGTGATTTTTCGTTTGTACTTTAGATAAATTGTAGTGTACGGTTATTTGAACTTTCAGTAGAGATCATTACTTACCATATAAAACCAACCGAACTTGTCGAACGGTGGTACTTCCTCCCCCATGGCTGCTAATTTTCCTAACCTGATGAGAGAATCGTCGTAACCGGAAAACAAAAGTTCGTCCACCGTCTTCGTGACGTGTATCTTCGTCGTGGATAACATGAACGACAAAGTACTTTGAAACGTGCCGTCCCAATAACGTACTTTGTGTTTGGCCGACTGAAACAGGGGTAGAAACGATGAATATTTATGAATTATTACGACTATTTGTCGAAATTTCAATTCTTGGCGTCGGACTCGAAACGATCTTAAATTTGATATTACCCTTTCGAGTTTCATGAATAGAGGTACGAATTACTCACTATTGCGACGGTGTTTAACTGCGTGATGGAGTCATTCAAAGAGCCGTTGGTTAATTCCGGTTCGAAGAACCACCACCGTCGGTATAAGTAGCTGACCGTATGATTCTCGGGATGAAACACTACGTCTGCCTTTTGCCTGATCTCCCTGAAATTCAGATTTCCACGTGGGAACGTGAACAGATTTTCATCTGATCGGTGTTTGCGATCAACATGTCCGCTATCTTCCGTCAGTGACTAATCGCGAACTTGATTAATTATAAAGCTTTGGCCGCATTTCGATGTAAAAATAGTAGCGCCAAGCTCGAGTTTCGCTTTGTAAATGCAACCATGTAGCGCGCTTTCGTAACGTTGTTTACTTTGTCATTAATGAAACGCAGTTACTCAAGTAGCGTATTATTACATGCGTACACGTAACGATGAACGGAAATCAGTCAATGGAATGATAAAAATCACGCGAATAAATTGGTAACGTGCAGTTCAGTGAATCGACTACTCATGACGAGTAAAAAATCATCAGTTTTTCCCTCGGACGTTCTAAAATTGATAGTTTGTGGCCGAAAAAAAGTTTGTTTTGTTACTTGTTATTACGAATATACAAGAACTGCAAATTGCAAACCACGTGTCCTGTGCTGACGCACGAAATAACCAAATTTTATAAATTCCATGCGTTGCAATAGTTAGCTCGTAAAAATTTCTTTGTTGAAATCAATATTACATTAATTTTGTATACAAGTTTTCGGAATATATCATTTATATAATACCGACGTTCGATGGAACGAATGAATCTGGACAACCTGTTCCTCGCTTCTAAATATACAACGCTTTCTTTACGACCTATGACCGTACGTTCCACCGTTTTAGAGGTGGCGATTTGATTATTCATTGATATTTGATTTGTAAAGAAATCACCTTATCGAGTGTTGTAACGCGTGTTCAAAGTAAGTGGCGTAAAATAAAACGGTTAATCGCCTAATTATTTTATACGAGCCATCTATGCCGTTCAAGCACTTTCATCGAGATAAGCAGTCAGACGTTCATTAACTTGTTAATTAAGGATACGACCGCTTAAAGTTTTTAATTGTTTAATTTGCCTTATCTTTCTTCTTTTCTTCTTTTATTTTCATTTGATGGAATTATATTTGTGAAACCATCAACGCACTCCCACACTTTTGTCTAGACAGAGACTAGTTCATTAACTCGTTAATCGCTGCAGATCTATTATGAAAACAAAACGATGCAGATTCGAATGGGATTCAGATACGATGCAGTTATGTGTAAAAAACGTAGTCGACCTTGATATGCCTCGATACAATAATAAATACGACTTCTATCTTCGATACTTAAAGAAATAACGGAACTAATCAATATAATGAGCATTCAGTGTGGACACCCTGCACAGATCAACCTAATAACTCTTCTTCGTTCACCTTTTATTACTCGTACGTTCAGTTAACAGGTTAAAATGTTAACATCTCGAGGTTAACTATTCCTTTCTTATCGTGATTAGACAGTCTAATAGGCTGCCTCGTCTTCGAGACAGTTGTACGTAGCAAAGTTTCCATTTGACACGTATAGAATCTTAACGAACACGCTTATCTCGATAAACGATTCGAACAGTGAATCAAAGTTTCATCGAATAACGATTCGTTGTTGCGCAAGAGTTTCCTCTTTCGTTGCAACGACACTTTTTTCCTCGGATGATCCTACAATTTCCGTAACGTAGAGAGAAACGAGGTTAATAGCTAATTGATACTCGAAAGCGAATACCGTGTTTTCCTCGCCACAACGTACCGTGTTCCATCTAGTCTCTGGGATTACTCGTCAAGTTCAAGTCTGCCGCTCAGATTTGTATTCGTCACACAGATGTTGACGAATATAATTCACGTTGCAATATTACATTTTTATTTGTTATCTCTAAGTTACTCTGTCTGCATAGATGCAGGTATTAATTACACTGTGTTCGCGCAGATGTGACAAAAAGAAGCCATTAAATTGTTTCATTTACATGTGTTTATGTGCTCATACCATATTTAGATATGTCATACGCACTCTGTAACATTACCTAACGATATTAAAGGCCGCGTGTTTGTTATTGAAATCAAGGAGATCTCAAAAAACTCATAACATAATTGCGTTTCCGCGATAACAAGAAAATATCGAATATTCCATACCGAAACACGTAAGGTCCAACTTCCACGAGGTTAGGCTTCTTCCCTTTAGTCAGCAGTTCTTCCGGATTCGTCCAATTGAAGAAGTGAATTTTTAAATACATCGGTGGCAAACTGCTCGTGTCGTGCCATACCTCGAACGCCTTTGACGTCGGTGTCAACGGTAGTTCCTGGTAACGGAAGTTGCAATTTATTTCAATACTAAAAAGCATGTACATTTATTAACGATATCTCGTATCTCTAGAAACGATGCAAGCATCTCGATCGTATAGAAGCTTCGAACTTTTGTTCAAAGAATGAAAATAGGATGTTTGTTGTTCGAGATAGCTTGAGAAATTATTCGTCTAGCACAACCCTGAAGAGATACGACGATTAATTGAACAATCAACCACTTTTCCAATCGTGTTCGGAACAACGACGAGACTACAGCGAGACCATCGTCTTTGTTTCGTATTTGAGGTCACTTCGGGAACAAAATCTTAAAGACCTTAAGTTCACATAAAATTAGAATATCAATAGGGAATATTAGAGTAACAATAGATATAGAGCAGATGTATAGATTTACATATCCTATGAATGATTTCAACAACAAACAGATATTTTTGTGATTCCAAACGATCTGTCATACATTGTAACCACTTGATAACCTTGTTAACCAGTGTCATACAACGCAAAACTTCGATAGGTGACTTTTTACTTTGCGTGTTAATTACAATGTGAACATAGCTCATTTTTTAGCGTACAGCGTGTAAGTCCTCGAATCCAATTCTATTTTGTTAGATATGAGAGGACGCGTAATTAAAGAGTTAACAGTCTGTGCTATCTAGAATAAATTTAGATATCGAAGTATTTCCGACGATAAACTTCAAGAGTTACTTTATTTTGTACAACTTTCAATTTTTCAGTAGATCTGATTCTTATTTCCGCGCAAAGTTAACGTATTTTTTGTTTATAGAAATTCCTTCATAATATTTAACAAGGTCAATTGCTACCAAAGAGATAAAATGCCGTTGCGGAGAGAAATTTCCAACCTCTCTGAGTTTCGAGCAGCGAAGTAAATACGTTTAAAAAAATATACTAACCAAGATAACCCAGCATATCGAGGCTATCCAACTAATTCGTTTCGTAAAAAGAAAACAACAATACCGTGATTTTAAGAGAAACTTAAGCAATTTTTGAAACACGTCTTTCTAACTGATGCTAGATATACCACACTTTAACTCACTTTTCAACGTACTTATGTCAGATATAAGTTATCTTTGTCGAGTGAACGCGAGTACGTTTAAAAACGTATTACCTTTTTTGAATTCAACCGACACGACACACAAAATCTGACATACTTGACGTATTACTGAACGTTAACTAGGTGTCTTACTTTTTGGAGGACGTGGTGAAAGATGGCCGGGCTAGAGCAGTACAGAATGGTGCCAGATACGATCAGTAACAGACCGAAGAGCCCAAGGCCGAGGGATTTGTTGGTCCAAGGCCTCATGATGATCGGAGCTTCTGTATTCGCGTGGTTGATCCTCGCTTTCTCAGCATGTGGCTCTTAGACGGCCGCGCTTCGTTTGCTCGCCGATCAGACTTCTGCTCCGTCGTTCTTCCGGTCGGTGTACTCGACGTTTTGAAGCCTGCAGCGAGATAAAACGGAATCAGCCGCTTATCGAATTACAGGATGACACCACGCTTGTGGACGTTTTGTTTCGTTAACACGTGTTGTAGCGTGACTCGTTCTGTCGCGACACGTCGTGCGTTATAACGGCACGCGGTGAATGCCATACAGACATCCACTGCTAGTCCATCCTAATTTCGAAGAAAAACGACCGAACAAACATACTGTTAAATCCAAGAATTATCTATGATTCTGTCCGTGGCAGCATAACAAGAGTTTATTGTACAATAAAAAGAGGAGGAACGATCGTAGAATGTTCTTCGGACTCTTTTCGGACACACGTTGGTCTTTTTTTAATTCGTTCTATACCATCTACCAGTGACCTATTTTCATTTATTAATTTGTGAGTGGCTGGCTCAACCCACGCGATCGTTTCAACCGGATCAACGTAACGCGTGTTCGAAACTTTGTTCTTCAAACGCGTTAAATAAGAAAACAAAGGTTAATCTTCGCTTAACGAGTTTATGCAATAATGAGATGTTCTCGTTAACGATTTTATTGCTTTGTGATCAACGAACGTAGTATTCGAGAGAGATATAATTGTGCTATCGAAGATTGATTACTCACAGCGGGAAAATGTGGCGTTTTTTAAAGATATCATCGCTGTAAAATATAAACGACGTATATGCGACGATGATACACGCGCGATTTACGATTGTTACGTTTCACGAATACTCGATGCGCTTAATCAATTTATATCAGTGTTGGTGAATCGTTAATAACGCCTTGCTGAAAGCAGCGAATACGAGCAATCGCGTTTTATTGACTCCGCGTGACGTCGTTTCAAGCTTTTTCAATATGACCGTGTTCAGATTTTGGTTTCAGATTTTTATGGGATAATTATCATGCGAATTATACATAATTATGTACATAAATGTATGCAAATTTCCCTCTTTAGTATGTTTATGATTATCAGATAGGTAATATCCAATATTATAGCGATAATTAAGGAGAAAGATACTGCAAGTCGGTTTATTTGTTCGAAGTACATTAAAAGTTGAATACGGAAATTCTGGAATAAATCGTGATTTACGAGATTTTTATGATCGTGTCACCTGGCCGTGAACCATGCACTCGTACGAACGTTTCATAGTCACATGCGTTTTAACCGTCGTTCCAATTGGATATTTTTATCGAACCTTCGATGCTCCAGCCGCTGTTATCTCGCTCGCAATGAACTTTATCCCGATCTTTTAGTAAGTTTTCGTTAGTAAAAAGATTGGGGTTCTCCGTAGGTCGAGTTTATCGCTGTGCTCTTATTTCCAAGGAAATATTGGGAATCCTGTATTTGAGTTGCACCGATAATTTGTTTCCTGGCGACGAGGAACCCTTGGACTATCTATGAAAAACCGAGATAAGCAAGAAACGCGACGTAACATACGAAAATTCACGGGGCACAAACTTGAGCACAGTTTGGAAAATTGTTCGATTCGATCGACAGATCTGACGTGGAAACTGTGAAAACAAGAAAGCGGAGCAAAGACAAATTTACCGCTGTTTAGCATTGTAAAACGAAACAACCGGCGGTTTATGCCGTAGAAAACAATAAATGCGAGTTTGCGGTCGCGTCGCTCGTTACCTGGAAGACTTTTCACGAAAGCTTTTGCAGTCGAACAGGAAGATTGTCCGTGGAAACTCTGGCCATTAACAAAGCGGAAGAAAATGAAATTGATCGCGGTTTCAAGTACATGATATCATGCATTTACGGGAGACAAAACTACCCGCGTCTCCGAGCGCAATCGTTTCGCCGGTAGCCTGGAAACTTTCTAAACGAAAGCTTTCAGTTCGATCGAGATGATCGTAATAAACAAGGGGATGATATTTGACGTTCGGTTGGCCGGCGCGGCGTATCCGCTCGTATTGTCGCGAACGTTGTCGTGTCGTGTATGCATGTAGGAGCACGAGTAATGGGAGGTCACTTATCGGTTCACCGTCCCGTAGTCGTATACCGCATCGCACCGACAAAACACGCGAACGAGTACGTTCTTCCTATCGCGGTCCACGCGAATACATCTTCCTCTTTTCTTCCTTCGTTTCTCGATACGTATCTACATCTCCATGACCCTCCTCTTTTTTTCTTATCTTTTCGAGTCCATTTTTCTCTAGCCTAATCCTGTTTACGATGACCTGACTGCGCCGATAACGATGGTCGTGGCATGCATTTTTCTCTCCTATTATTATTATTATTGTTATTCTAAACGCGAGATTCATGAATGAACGAGCCTGATCGTTTTGTTGAAAATTCTTTTCTCGTTAGTAGGACGTTTCCTTTCGAGATAAGTTGACGCAGTCTGATAGGTCGAACAGTTGCGTCGTATTGCGCGATGTACAATTTATTTCTGCGCCTCTTCTTCTTCTTCCTCTTTCCAGTTTTCGAGCAGTTTCGTCGCAATTTAATGTAACAGAGACTTTTTAGCACAGACACAAGAAATAGATACTAACAATATTTATGCAGAGGAGGTATACATAAATAACTGTACAAGACCGATGAAGAACTTACTAACTAGTAGCGTTCGCGCCCAATACCAATATTTATCCGGAGGTGATATACGTAAATAACTGTACAAGACTGATGAAGAACTTACTAACCAGTAGCGTTCGCGTCATTGATTACCGAATAATCTTCCGTTCCGAGCAGCGTCCTCTTTGCCAATGACAATGGACCGATCTTTCAACAAACATATGTACAAATAAACCACGCTGCGTTCAGGCCGTACAATGCACCGTGATCATTTATTTATGTTTTCGATATAAATTTGTTTTTTCTTTTTGAAGAGACGCCGTCGCTGTGCAAATAAGAGTCGAGCCGCTTCGCGACTAAATCGCGGAGAAACAATAGCATGATTTATAGTTCTGAAATCGATTAAAGTTTCAAAAGAATTTCGTAACAAAAGCGATACTTCGCTACGCATGAAAATTAGTCTATGAATAATTGATCGCTGGAAACAAAAGTAATTTTCCCGCAAAGAACGTGTATTCGATAAACCATGAATAATTCACGAAGGTTTCGCAAGAAGTTAGGTAGTTCGGAGTTTTGGCAAGCGGAAAGATTCGACGCGACAGACTTACTTTTCTGACAGAGTCTGAGATGCCTACGCGTTTCCTTTCGTCGACTACGGTCAACGGAGTTCTTCCTTCATTCACGAATCGCCGTTTCACACTTCGATTCAGAAGATCTGAACGAAATCCACCATGAAGCTCGATCTCCACGAGAATCGGCGCTCCGACGCACGATACAGCGCGGCTATTACTGTCGCGTCCGATGAATCAACAGGCTGCATCTAATGTAACTATTGGCCGAATCCCCCCCACTTACGGACACTTCTTCCCTCCTTCGACTCACGATCCCACCTTTACCCTCCTACAAACGATTCTTTCAGAAATCTTGAATTTTCAGAATTCTCGCTACTTGACCCTTCGAATGCTTAGACCTCCCGTTTTACGAATATTTGCAACTTTGGATCCTTAGATTCTCCGATTTTTGCAATTTTCGATCCTCGAATTCTTGGATTTAAAAATTACAGAATTCTTAGATCCTACAATTATACAAGTTTTATTTTTTTCCACGAATGAACGATTGCTCGGCTTCTTATTGAACCAGCTTATACCTCGTTATGCATAGATGGCGTTTTCGTCGGATATTAATTGCAACACGTGCTCTAGTTATCACAGCACGTGTCACGCGCTTCGAGTATCGTTGGTTGGTGATAATCGACGGGAGTTTATAAAAATCGCGAATGTTGAGTCGCGACGTCGGCGCGTGCGTAAAAAATGCCGCCCGAGCTATTTTGCCACACAACAAGGTCTTTTGCTGCGATTTTACAAAGGCGGATTGTTTTCGTTTACTTTATCGCTTTGTTCTGACACTTTCTTTTTTTAGCGATCTTTTGCCGGTTCGTCCGGTTTTTCGCACAGAATTCGTTAATTGACGAAAACTCGTTTGAGCTCCAAGGTTGTAAACGCCTGTGAAAAGTGTAATTTTTGGAGAAGAGAAAGTTTCGAAGCCTGCTGTTTGACAGATCGCCCGTTCTTGACCTGCTATCGGTTTGCGTGCTAATTGCGTAATACTGCATTTATGGTTACGTGTATGGTAATGATCAGTTCAGACGTATCGAAAGGCGAAACTTATCGTCGTTTTACTTTATATTGATTTAATGATCGAAGCCCGAGTAATCGGAAGGTTTGTGATGATTTTTTTAACGAGAATTAAGGATGGTGTTTACCCAAAGAGGTTGGCACAGCTGCAAGTTCCTATCTTATCATAGAGCTATAGGTAGAGTACTCTAGGAGGAAGAAAAATTCGCTTCGAGTGCGACACGTGCAAGTGCCCCTTATATCTGAAATTATTTTTCTTAACTTCAACTTAAGTACCACTTGATTTCTTGTTATTGAATAGACTGTTGTAACATTGTCAAGAAATTCGAACACTTTACGCTTTTCAAGAAGCTATCGCAATGTGACTCAAACCGCTACATAATTTACGAGTATTTAGTCATGCCGGTTATTCATAATATTATCTTACCAGTTACTCATCTCAATGTCAATATAACCAATGTCTCACGGACAATCACGACTCAGGAATCGTGAAATGTTAAAACGTTTAGAAATTTCTACACGACGATAAATAATTGATATCTTAAAATAATAAGTAGTACTCTAAAGTTTAATGAAATGAAACCTCGAGTAAGGGACAAATTACATAATTTAACAAAAAGTCCACGCATTCCGACTCGACAATGATCGAAACGCATACTAACCCATTACTGATCGTTGGTAACAATTTTCTCCTGTGTCTCCATATACAACAAGTTAAAAAAACTTGAACGATTTGACCTGGATTCGAAAATTCGTCGTGGCACGACTCACGACGCGCGATCTCAGGTGCTCGTTACACGACCGAGCTGAAACTGGGGCCAAGAGTGACGAAGTGGAACACGGGGATGCGTTTGCGACAGGTAGCAAGCCTCAGAAGTGCCCGGCGACACCCCCGCCAACCCCTTTCGTCGTGCCTTGCTCGATTCGAAGCCGTTGATCTCTTCATTGCCAAGCGGAATCGTCTATATCGTAAGGACGCGGCTTCTGTCTGTTAATTGACCTGGCAATTCTGTTCCGTCGAACTTCGACCGACCCCTGAGAACGTTTAACCGTTCCTCCGCTCGTGAAACACGCGATTCGCAACGGAAGTTCCTCTTTTAAAACGTCCGAGACCGCCGACGCACCGTGCGTCTATCGCAACAGGAAATTTTCGAATTTTTTTTCTGCTACGACACAAAAAATAGTTGATCGCGTACTTGGACACGTTTCACGGAGTTAATGAATCGTTATCGAGCGATTCGATGTAATCAAACTTCCATCGACTGGCGTTCCGAGCGATAACAACTTTGTTTGGATGGTTAGAAACGTTTGACCGTGTAAATAGATACTTTTTCTTAACCATTTTACTTTCCAATCGCAAGAGTTGCTCTTGTTTGACGTAGATAACCTTGGTTAGGTATCTGCTGTTCAAACTTGCCCGTATCTCAAAGTTTTTTAGCGCCGCAGGATCGAATTTTAAAATAAAGGCATTTTCTTGCAACTTATTTATTTTCAAATTTTAACGATTCACCGTTTTGAAATATTTCCGTGCATACATTATGACGCGACGAGATTTTATCCGGTGATTAGTCGTGTCATAACAACAACCAGATTTGTAATGCAACGCTTATCGAGTAGATTAAGATTATTTATTGCGCGACATGCCAGATACCTTGCTATCGTTTCTTCACCCACGCGTTTGTTTCGTTCCATGCTAAAAGGTAACGAGTCCCTATTCCTAATCCCTACACTGTTAACCACTGAAACGCTATCTCCTGTTGGTTCACCGACTATCGTTCAGCCTCTTACGAAGCCTGTCAAGGTCTTGTAGCTGTTACAGAACACCCGGTTCGTGAACCAAACCCGAGTCGATTATTGAACGTGTCCAAACAATTTTCGAGGGTGGCGAATCTAACAACCTACCGCTAGTCCTATCACGCAGAAATCCAATTTTTATCATGCTTTGATCATACTAATCGAATGAATTTATTGGCACAGTAGAGCAGATTCTACTATAGCTTCTGCATCGTTTCGATAACGAGAAAAAATTCTAGTTTAATATCCAAAGAGAGAAGAATGGGCGTGGTTAATAGTAATCGACATAATTTATTTACAATAAAAAAAACATATCAGATGTATACATTATATAGTTCTGGCCGAGTTAACCCGATCCACGAGACTCGTTATTTTCGCTCGTTAACAAACTCGCGCGCCTCTCGCGGCCTGGTACCCGAATAATGATCAAATGCCAGAACTAATTCATAATAAACGTGCACTTATCTAATAAAGCTTTCAAACGATACATAATGTAACGATGCAATGCAAGAACACTCGTAGTAGTAACTTATATCGTAAACGCAAGTAAATTAGATCGTTCTACATAAGAAATCCTCTTTAGATCTCGAGCATTATTTTCCCTTGTTGTAACCCTACACGATCGATATTATATTACATAGAAACGAACACAAGTTCACGACAATCGTGACGAACGATTGAGAGGCTTCGAAATGCGATTGTCGGACTCGTCGTACTTTATCAACTATCGATATCGCTACTTTAGGGAAGTCTATCGCGGCTGATCGTACCCGAGGACATAAATAAGCTTCGGTTGAATAATCGGCGTTCCTCTTATTTCTCGTTCGGAGATTGACAGAAACGTTTCCTTGCCCACCATATAGCTGCCAGGGCGGCAGCTAAGAACCCGATGCCAGCCACAATTCCCATAGAAATTGCTCTGTTTCTGCGATACGCTGGCACCTCCAGACTGATCCGTTCGCTGCTCGCTACGTCGTCCGACATAGACACCGTAGACACGTCGAACGTGTAGTAACTCTCGCCTTCCAGCAGTTTTACTGCAAAAACAATATTTTTTTCGAAACATTTCGAAAACTTTACTTCTGTATGTGCGAGGAACTTTTCTTTTTCCTCCGCAAATTTCTGAAGGAGGAACGTTTCTGCTGTAAACTTGGCAGAATGCTTAGAACAGGTGAGTTAGGGAAATGGAGCGAAATTGTATACGTACCCAGATAATAAGTGTCGGTCGTTTCGGCTCTTCCGTCCAATTGTTCAGACGGTCCTCGGTACCATCTAACCACATACCATCGTATCTGATCTCTTCCATACCCGGGTGGTTCCCAAGTGACTAAATAACCCTGTGCTGTCGCCTGTACTCTCACGTTCAGCGGTGGTCCCACCCTCTCATCTGTCAAATTGAAAATATCACTCCATAAGATATCGAAAGCAGAACGCAGAAAAAAGCATCGTTAATTTTACCTGGTGGGCTACGATACTCCGAGGCTGAATTCTCGTCGATCGTATCTGCAATATACCGAATAGATATTTTAATAATAATACTTTTGTATTACTTCGTATCTATAGATGTATCGAACTTACGGGGCTGCGTAAAGATCCGAAGCGTTTTACTAAACATCCCGTCACCGTGTTTGTCCTGGCTGAGTACCATAAACTCGTATTCGCGTCCTGGATTCAGGTTGTTTACGGTTGCCTCGGTGATCTTTCTCGATAAAATCTTCATCGTCCTCCATTCCGTGGTGTCGGTAGGTCTGTACCTGATCACGAACAATAGTCGTTATTATCCTATTCTAACTGCTTCGATTTGTACTTGACTCTGACTGTAATATCGCTACGACAGTATTCTCGATGAAAATTTCTCATTTACCAGATCGAATATTCCGTCTTTGGTCTGACGTATCCCGGTACCCAAGTTAACGTAACTGCATTGTTGCTGCTGTTGGCGCTGAGATTGTACGGCGCCCTCGGAGGCACGTTTAAGACCATTAACTCCGCGTCCGCAACCACGGTCGCTGCTTCGTTGCTGGCCGCGCATTGATACAACCCTCTATCCTGTTCTTGAATTCTGCCGATCATCAAATTCCCACCGATTACGAGCGTCCTGTTATCCTTGGGCACGGGCGAACCATCCTTTCGAAGGAAACAGCGAAACGTTACTCGTCGAATAGAGATAGAGGAGTAAGCGTCATCGTGCAAAATAATCAATACCTTGTACCAAACAATTGCTGGTCGATGAGATTGATCACCGTCCCTGGCGTCGCAAGGTATCTCCAAGTTCTCGCCCAACTTCCTAATGTACAGATTCTGAGGGGTCACCGTAAACACAGGCGGTCTCTGCACAATCTGTCGAACAATGACCCACGAATTAGAAAGAAGAAAAGCTTGAGGTCGAGGTTCGCTTAACAAACAGCTTGGCCTCGCTTCGGGAATCGTGCCTCTCTAAAACCTTACAATTGGAAAATAAAGAACGACTTAACACTCGTCTGCGAGTGGTCAATGGACTTCAATGACCGTGTCGCACCGTCTTTCTCCGTTTCCATCCATGGACGTTTTCGACGTCGTTGACAGCATCGCGCGTTCTTAACCGACAATTTATCTCGCGGAAAAAAATATCCAAGTTCGTATCTCGCGTTGTTACTTAACGAATCGTAACGTACACGATCAGCGGAGTGGCTGAAAATTAACCGTGGGGGGACAGATTAGACGATGATACTTACCACCGTAATCGACGGACTAGGTCCTTCCGTGCCGAGTTCGTTGTACGGAGTGCACGTGTAACTCCCGGAGTGCGTTTCGTCCACTTTGCTGAAATACAGAGAACCGTTCCTCCTGTAGAACACTCCCTGAACGTTGTAAGGATCGAAAAGAAATCCATCCTTCTCCCAACGGAGGTTCGTCAGGGGTGGATTTGCCCTGAAGTGACAGTCTAGAAGGGCTGGTTTCCCGTACGGTAGGTAAACTTCGCGGGGAGCGTAGATAACCTTCGCCTTGTCTGGAACGTTAAACGATTTTGTTCGTTGGAATTCAATTCGATCGGCAGAGTCTAAAGTGGAACGGGACGAGGACAAGGTTGGTTTCAGGGCGTATAATGATCATTAAACTTTCGCCTGCAGTGATTTCTATTACCGGGTCGTTATCGTCGGTTATTTCAATCGGTAATGCCCATTATTACGCCCGTGTGATTATTTCATTTCCTGGGCGAAAGTGTGCGATCGTGGCCTAGTACACCGTTCCACTGCCTAATACCTGTTATTGCTCGCGTTTAGGCTATGTGACTTTAAATAAGGGCCAAAAGTTTTTTGCCTGTCCTCGATTCGCCAGAAAACAATTGCAGAATTCCCGCAATCATCCTCGATACCGTTTACCCTGTCATCTTTAGTGGTATTGCCAATTAACGGTGGATGCTTATAACCACCTTTAGTATTGGGTGACTACAGTAAACGAGTTAAGTAATTTTAGGTATGGCGATTAATGGATATTTACATTGTACATTGAGAAAGGCCGAGGCACTCTGTTGGTCCCCAGTTTCACCAGTCACCACACAGGTATACTCTCCGAGGTCGCCCATGGCTGCCGAATTGATTCTCAACGTTCCGTCCTCCCCGATTGACGCTCTTCTCTTGAGATCCTGTTACATTTTAGATTTACGATCTTTAGATTACACCGTTTACAAAGTTTATGGTATTAGGCCACCTCTCGGCCTTCGATAAATTGTACGGTCGTTTTATAGACGAAAGATGAGCTAATTCGTTAAGACACGTTTCTTCCGGTTGTCTAAGAATCGAAGAGTATTACCTCGATTTCCGTGATTTCCACGCCTTCATGGAGCCAACTGACGACAGATTTCTCTCCTTTGGCGACGCAATCGAAGCTGACCGACTCACCCTCCATGACAGTCTTGTTGACGGGCGGAACCGCCAGCAGAGTTTCGCCTGGAACAGACGTCGGAAACGGCGACGCACCTGGGTTGAACGATTTAACGAGTCTGCCCGGTTTCAGGTTAGTTAAGCATCAGCGGGATTATACTTAGGATACCTTATTTAGTCGCTTGTCGACAGCCAGATTAATTCGCTTTAGTCGAAACAATTGCAATTAACGCATGTCAATCGATCCAGTGCACGTTAACATTTTCACTGGCATTTAGTACTTGTCGTATTAATTCGTTTTAGTTTCAGCAATCGTACTTAACGGGTGTTAATCTATCCGGTGCACTGTTAATACCATTGCTCTCATTTATCCTATTGATTCGTTTTAGTCGCGATGATTGCAATTAACGCGTATTGATAAGTCCAGTGCACGTTAATATTTTGATTGTCATTTATCGTTTTAGTTCGATTGCGATTAATGCGTATTAATCAACCGAGTGCTCGTTAACACCCTGATTGCCATTCCACCCTTACTCGGATGATACAGGAATATCCATCCATCATCCGAACACGAAAGATTCTAGTAAGCTTTTAGATGGTTCCTGTCGAGTCCCATATTGTGACAGTCATGGCAGTCAGAGTGGTAATCGTCGCGTCGAGGCGCATAATACCTGATCTGTTATTCCGAATCGGTGCGTGACAGAGGCATTGTGTCGTGCCGTTACGGAAATTCTTTTTTCACGGGACTGCCGTTCGTGAAACCAAAAGTTTTCGCGGTCCTTTTTTATTTCACAGGAAGGGGCGCGATTGCTTTATTCGAAACACCTCATTGATCGACCGTTTCCAGTTTACTCTAATCAAGAGGTCGTTAGTTTCGAGATAAACCTCGTTGAGGTTTTTTTCACGCGATGACTCACTTCGCCATTATCGTTTAATTTAACAGAATTCTGCCGGCAAAAAGCAGAATTCCGGTTAACGGCTGATTCATCGACGACTCCGATCATCTACGAAGGGGGTCGATTCGCAACTTCACCGACGCGATACTTCCAATTCTTTTGCGATTCCTCGAAACTATTAACGAGTTTAAAGAGAATTATGACCCTTGATCGAAACCTTAAATACTTAAACCAGTAACTTGTACAAAACCCCAGATCTTAAATGCCCCGAGAATTTAATTTCATCGTTTGCACCGTTATTTACCGTTACTGTTAATCAGACTTCCAGAGAGTTACTTCCAACTCTGGCAACATTATACAACAGCAAAGAGACGTAACTAAGGATTAAGACTGGAACGTTTACTTCCTGTTTGCCGAAAATCCCGCAAGATCTCGCGGCAACGAGCCTCTGCTTCATCCAGCGTTAGCGTTCGTACACCAGCTTGACCCAATTCAGTGCTCGGTGTTAGTCAGTCGGCGCTTAACTACGTTAATTCCATTCGCCACTTGCTGTTATCGAATTAGCCGATTAACGGATACGAGAAAGTCCGCGTGACCTTACCATCTATAGCGAGATGGAACCAGGTTCCGTTGTTCCTCGAATTCGGCGTTCTGTTCGGGAAGATCACTCTGCACTCGTACCATCCTTGATCGCTCTCGCGGATGTTGGTCAAATTGATGCTACCCTGGCCGTATCCTCGACCAGCGGCGTCTTCCAACAGATGGACGCGACCCTCGTAATACGGACCCACCGTCGGATGTCCGTTGTACCATGAAAAGATCGTTTGCGACTGAAACGATCATATTAACAATTTGTGCTTCGTAAATGCCACGTACGAGATAGTAAAATGTTGTAATCTCCTTGAGAATATCGGACGATCAAATTGCATTTCTTCCTACAACTCTTCGCTTCATCCTATCTGCTGAACGATGTTACAAAACACCTCCGAGTTAATTTATCTGTTTAGTTGTACTTGTAACATCTATGCGAGGTCAGACAGAAGAGACAATCGATTTCGTAATCGTCGTTTGAACGTTTAAACGTTCAAGGGAATTAGGTAGAAATCGCTTTAACGACGTCTAGCCACCCTTTCTCTTGGGAGAAGAGACCAAAAGAGTGACCGTGTTCAAAGTTGTCGGAAACGAACGAGTTGCAACGAGTGACCGATACCGAAATAGGAAGTTTTGTTTGTTGACCGAGCAGAAGAGCGGAGCCGACGCGACGTGTCACGCGTGTCACGTGCGTCCTCCGGTGAAAATGAAAAACGCCAGAGTCTGGGTAACCCTCGCGGTCAAAACGAGGCAGGCGAAAAGGCCGCTAATCGTCCCTAATCGTCTGACAATGCGTTAGCAGTGACCCACTGGTTGGGACCCCTCGTGTCGCGGACTAGCCGTCACTAAATATAATGCAGCCTTGCGTCCCGTACTCCAATTACCGTGTTCGACAGACAGAGAGGGACCCGTGCACCTGTTTTGCATACGCATCAGGGACCAATCAGGTTAAGTTCCACTTGATTTTATGCGGTAGCCATGCGCAACGCTCAATCTGTTTCCGGCCCGCGGCTGCACGCGCGCGCCTCGAATGCAACATCCGCGAAAGAACGACGCCTCCTCGTCGCGTCGCATCACGAACCGGAAATCAACGCGATGGACCGATGCTCATTTAACTTTTCGACTACGGCTCTTGCATCGTTGTCAACGACGTCTACGATTCTTAATATATCGAAAATTTTTGGAATCGGCGATGTGTCGGCTCGATCTTCCTTTGACGAAACGGTGCCTTAATACGCGCGGCGATTCAACGCGTGGTTATACAGCACGTGACTGCATAACGCGTGGCAAAATAATTTGACGATCTAACGATCAACGATCGGCAAAAGGTTTCCGTGGATGATTCGCGTGGTTGTAGGGTGGATAGCGAGGTAAAACGAGAGTGGAAATATGCAATCGTAAACCACATTATACCGTGAAGGATATTACGCTTCGAAATCGAGACATCGAGCGGTGGATATCGAGATCGGGGCAAGCTGACTCTTCTCACGCGGATCAAATTAGACGCGAAGAAATCGAATCACCTACCCTGCCTTGAACGACCACTTTTCTACGCGGTTGGACGCGTGCAATCTTTTGATATAGCCTCGCGAGCATGGCTGCACGCGGATTAATCAATCGACAGGCTTCGTTTGGCTTTACCACTTAATTGCCAATCGGTCGTGTATCCGTTCATCGCGCTCTTTGTAGCGATAATTTGTATCTTGTGACTCTCTGTTAGAGGGAGTTCAAACTTACAGTTTCGCATTATTTTTCTTTAGGAATGTTTTGCTATATCTCTGACAGAAGCTCTTTTCCTTGAAACGAAATATCGATTTTCATGGACGAGGTAAACGCGTACAGGTTCGAATCTGTCGAGGTTTGATCTTCTTCGATCGACCGCAAACCGCGTAAACAACAAACCTAGCCAGGATTCCCACAGAAATATTGTTATTTTTTCTATTGCGTAATTAGTAATATCAACATCTTTGATGAACGTTTTTAAGATACTTTGCATTCATCGTTACCTTTTCTCGTTTTATCCGTATAAAAATTTCTTTAGCCTTTTAGAAACATTTTGATCTTTTGAACGTTTAATCTGCACGAGCAAAATCATACTAAAGGATTCGAAACGTGTGTCACGCGGATGAAAGAGCAGTTCTGTCCGGTTGCAATTGCAATTTAGTTGGAGGACACTCACGTCATGGTTCCATTGAAGGATGTACGGGATCGGTGTCTCGTGCGGAAAGTCCAAATCGCAATTGAACACAGCATACTCTCCCACACCTGCGTTCAGATAATTCGGCTCCTTGTCTTCCTCCAGTATCAAGCTATAACCGAATGCTGCAAAACAACAAATTTTAATTACGGATGTTTACGCAAATATACGTTGTTAATAATTTATTCCATTCTATTCGTGATAATATAAATTCGTCTCAGAGCCAAATTCGGAAAGATTGAAGGACATTGACTACGCGCTCGTAGATATTGTTTCAGGATAAAAATGTACTTAAACACGATCTAAGATGTGGAAGAATCGGACGTACATGGACCGTGATCATTTTGATAACTCACCTTGACAGCAGAAGAAGATCGCCAGTAGCTGAGGAATCCTAGTCGCCTGGCACATTTTCTTGCAGCCGCGATCGTTCTGTCGTGTTCACCGATTTCGTGGCTGTCCACCGACGAGAGTAGCGCGCGTACGCGATGTCAGAAGCAAGTCAGAGCTCGCGACCGACGACGACGACGGCGAAGCGGAACACGGTAGCAAAACAACACATCTGACATCACCCACACTCATCAAGCATCGGGCACCACCAGCGACGATTAAAAGCCACTATCGCGATCCTATCGAACCTATGGATCGATCGGTCCTCGTACAATCGAACGGCACGCGACACTACGACGATCCCAAAGTGTCTATGGTCTCGATCAAGGAAGATACATCCTCGATCTCGTCTTCTATATTCTACGTTCGTTTTCGAAACGATTCACCCGCGATTCGAGTAAACGTTCATTCTCGTCGATCTATTCGAGTCACTGGTCAGCGTTTCTACCCTTTTCGAATCGAGGAATTCGTGTTTCGGGACGATTCTTCGAGGTGTGCTCCACCGTGGAACGTTCGCTCACCGAGTGGTCCGGTGGTTGCGGTGATAACCGAGTAATCGCTCCGCCTCGCTCAATCCGAGCGGATACGACGCCGAACAGCAGCGGTAACGAGCAAACCTTTGGGTAGGGGTAATGCTAGTGACTGGAGAAGGGTACGAGACACGATTTTACGTTCATGGTACTGTATGTTGTGGCTTACGTGTTTCTCTAGCGCCGTTCCTCTTCTACGATCGTGACACACCCACGAGAGAAACGCGTTTAGGGTACTTGAGCTGTACGTATACATATTTTGTTTGGTGGTAAGATCTACCACTTGCTTATCTTACTGTCGCTCTAACTATTTGGGTTAATAGCAGCTAATCGCTATATTAGAAGGAACTTTTTGTTAAGCGTAATTCTGCATCGGTTTCCAACTATCTACTTGCGGGAACGAAACCGCATTGGGCCAAATCCAGCTAGATGAACTTTTAATTTTGCGTAATTGTAGAGCGACAAATTCGTGTCCATAATTCTATAACGGAAAAGGTGAACGTTCCGTAGCAATAGGTACATTTTATTCAGAGTCGTTCCTCGCCTTTCATCGGTGAACGGAAGAATTACCTTTCCATTCAGCTTCTCGAATCCCTGCGCTTTCAACGTCGCATCGTGGTTGAAACCGATTCGAAGGAATTAAGGGATTTAATCGTGGATCTCGAGTCCAGGTTCAAAATGTGTATAGGAACGAAGAGAGATTTTACGACGGTTCTCGAACGATCCCAACGTTTAGCGGCGCTTCATCGATCCAATCTCGATTTATCGCGAGATAAAAAACGCGTTAACCGCGAAATAAGCGACAGAGAACTTGCCACGATGATGCAGCTTCTTATTTCAATGAACGATCCCTTTTATTTATCCGCCCACGTCGAGTAATTACCGCTCGTGGCGCTCTCGTAACGAAGACATCGACTTCCGGTCGCGGATATTTACCACTGTGTCACGTTCGTCGAGTTCACGGCTCCGTTTTTCGCTTTAAAGGCTTTGCGCCTCTCGTGCCGGAGCTCTTTCGAGCAATTAAAGGCTACAGGAAAATTAGATCGCCACTCCGCTTCGCGCCAATTTAAGACGCATGGCCATTCCTTGCGGAGACGGTTCGTTCGGTTTTTGAGAGAATAGAGAAGAAACAAAAGATTTATCGGATAACTCTTTATTATACGAATTCGTACACGACTCTTGCAATTTTCGATTTCGTTCCCTTTAAAACATACATTTCAACAAGTACTCGTGTTTCTGAAATAGCTACGAATATGTAATTATTCTCGAAACCTAGTCGTAGTTATTCACGTAATTACGTACAACGATTTCCATTTATAAACGCCACTAGTATCTCGAATGAATCTTTATTAAATCTTAGAGCATACGAATGTTCGAATTTGTCACCGCGTAATTATTTACGTTGATTCGTGATAAGAAACGAGCGTAGAAACGACTTCATTTATCGATCTCGAAAGCGAACGGTTCAGTAATTATTCAAACGAGCGTGTTCCTGTCCAGATCGAATCTCGATCGGGTCGACGCGAAAGAAGCAGCGACGACGACGACGACGATGGCGACAAAACTGCATACAGTCGCGCGCCATTTGCGTGGGTGACCTCAGATTACGTCACATCCGTCCCTTGCCGCATTATCAGACTGCCCACAGCCTTGTCACGCTGTTGAGATAATGGATCCATTCGCATGGATCACGATCCAGGATTGGACGTGCCCGGGACACTGGAAATAAATGCGTGCATAATGATACCGACCGTATTATTTCATCGACGAACCGTGGAAGGGAATGGCTTGTTCCTGGTCCACCTGCCATGCGACCAATGAATCCTCGGAAATCGAAAATTGGGATCGTCTCCTCGGCGTTCTTTATTCTTTTATTCCGGCCTGAATCTTTTCGTGATCGAAAAGCACACATGCAATTAACCCTCGGACCACGAGTGTATCGACGATGAATCGGTAGCAGAAAATTCGTCGTCGAAACGATTGGTTGTTAGCGAGAGAAGAGGCGAAATAAACATCGGTTAGGATTACTCCGGTAGTCTTTCGTACTTTGCTTTTAGCGAGAGTCGAAGGCAATTCAGCTAGAGTCAATTCGGTGGCAGATAATTCGTCGCTGAGGCGATCGATCGTTAGCAAATTAGAAATCAGTCGCTCACGATTTATGATTCTAATCTGTAAAGGTAAAATCGAAGTTATTTCGTGGCTCGTGACCCAAGGGTTAAGTAAACGAACGCTCGCGTGATTTCGCTGCACACTCGATTCGAACGCTCCAATTTTTCGCGAACTCGCGACGCTACGTATCGAGGGAAATCATGGAAATTGCGGTAATTCTCGGTAATCAGTGCCGTAGACGCGTTGCGCAAACGCCCCTTCTTCGCGCGTTTCACATCGAGTTACACACGGCAGTCTATCAGACCGAGATTCCACGTTTCTCGTCTCCAGCCTACGAAAATACGAATCCTCACGCACTGTCCTGATTTCGTTCAATTGACAATGATCTCGTTCCCTTGGCCAACCACGATCAGTTCGTCTATCGGCTAAAAGAACCAACTGATTCTTCTTATCGTTCTAATTTATACTAGAGATTCGCTAGCTCGCATCGATCGTGCAATTTCTACGTCGTGGAGGGAGTTTGAGGCGAAGGTAAACGTCCCGTGATACAAAGATCGTGAGCTTAATATTTTTCCTTTCAAATGTCGCTTTATTTCTCATTTTATTTGATAATAAATTGTCTACAATTTGTCCTAGGTTAGTACGTCTTGGAGTTCTCGTGGGGAGAGGTTCGCGAGAAAGCACAGGTCGATCAATAAAACGGTGAAAAATGTAGGTGAATAGCGAGAGCACTCGCGAAGCTGATAGAACGAAAACGCGTCTCTGCTTTTTATCTCACACACTCTCCATCTCTCTCTCTCTCTCTCTCTCTCTCTCTCTCTCTCTGCTTCGATTCCGTGTCGCGCGTACAGAGGACGAAAAAGTGACGATATGAGCGAAAGTAGCGAAGACAGAGGGTACGAAAGATGATTCGATCACGGAAAAAGAAAGTTGCTGGCAAATAAAAACTCGAAAATATCGTTTTGGTCTCGATCGAACGGATTTTTCTTAGAAATAGTGAGTTGTACTTTGCAGACACTTCGAATAGTTTCGCCTCTTCGCGATTTACGTATCATCGTCGACCGAATATTGCCAATTTTTAACGAACGAACGAAACTGATCCCCCGTTCAGAGACAGTACCCGAGAGCCATTTAAATAAGTGCCAATTAACGCCGGAACAACAAAATCCGTCGAAATAACGAATTACTTTCGAAGAGAGAAAAAGACGATCACGTGCGCCGATTCATTTTTCATCGATCATGCTAACGTTGAAATTCTGCGCATATTGTATTGAAATATATCGGAAATGATGGATCGTAGCGTTAAGAAATCGAAGAGGTTTTAGTGATCGAGTCCCTTCGTCCTTTGGTATAGCCCGTCCTTTGCGCGCGACTGCCTCGGTTCCTCTTTGCTCGACGCCTCGAAGCAATAACCAAATTGTCTGGAACATTTTCGTGCGAAATAACGCGATCCATTTCTCGCCAACCGAGAGTTCTGCTCCGAGGGATGTGAATTTCACTCGCCACTCTGAGAAATAGCCAGATGGCTTTCAGGTACGTAAAGAGCGAATACCTAAATGAATCTCTTCCGGCGGATAAAGGTGCACGCTCGCTCAAATTCGAAATAAATATCTCGAAAAAGGTGAATCGCGAACACAAAGAAAGCCGTGAAGAAGAAATGGAAGATGTTAGAAATAGAAAAGTAGAAGAAGAAGAAGAAGAAGAAGAAGAAGTAGATGATGATGATGACGATGATGATGATGATGTCGATGAAGAAGGATATTCAGGAACGAAAGGAACAAGACGCAAAAACGAACCGATGAACGTTAAACACGAACAAATTCACGATTCAACCATATTATTCACTTTTAACACGCGATCGCGCGAAACCATTGTCCTTTTCTTCGTTTCGTATCGTTTCAACGTGTACTCTTCGTCTCGATCATCTCTGTATACACACACGTATATATATTTATTTATGTATATATAATATATATATATATATATATTCCTTGGTAAAATTCTGTCTCTTTTTTTCTCTGACTCTTTACATGATTTTTTCCCGAGGCATACGATTGCGTTTCAACGTACCATTCGTGGCAACCTACTACGATCGTCGAGAATCCACGTCTCCATTTTCCTATCGATTCAGCGGTCTCACTCTTTCTCGCTGCGCGTCTTGAGATCGTTGTATCTAACTATGATATATCTACACGTTACTTATATGCCTATGTCGATTGGTTGCTTGTTCTTTCGCGCTTGCTTTCTTCGGATGAGGGGTCACAGGTCGCGCAGTGAGACAGAATACCAAGAAGCACGAAAACTAGTTTAAAGTTCCATCTTTCTTGCGCTTCAAATTTTTTACAAACCTATACGAGACACGCATATTTTTTAAAACATCCGCGTGCTCTATGGTTAAATCTTATTTTCGATTTTGCGAATATTAGAAAATATTGTTATATAAGAGACCAATAATTGTTTTTCCGATGGATTCGTTGCCGAAGAAAAAAAAAATCTGAAATATATATGTTTATTATTTAAGGAGAAATGTAAAGGAAGAACATAGTTTTTCTTCGTTTCTTGGAATTCTGCATCACCATGGGTCAAGGAGAAAACGTCGATCCACGAAGACGATCGATCAACCTTTCCCTTTCCATTTCTGCCATGTTCATGTTTACATCGTTAGATTTTCTACGCGGTAGAATCGTGAACTGTCTTCAAGTTCGACGCGAAGGGAGCGTTTTGTATAATTGAGATCGATCAAAGTACCGTTCGACGTACAAAAAAGAGAGATTACCGACCGATTAACGTTATCGTCGTTGAACGTTAGACGAGACACAAAGCTACCGCGTAGATCGTGATACGGGCTTGATCGAGACGCGCCTTTAATTCGATTACTATGATACAACGGCAACGACCGATCGGGAATTACGGCGTGGCCCGATCACGAATGCCCCTCGTGTATTTCTCTTCCACCTCTCGCGATCCCACGGATGATTAACGGGGTAATTAATTTAACGAATTAGTCGTCACCGCGTTCGTCGATCTCGTTGATTAATACACTACACGCTACGTCGTTTACGATGTACAATATCAATTAATTATCAAATTATTAATTCAATCATTAGAATTACTTTAGAATATTGGTACTCTTTCGCGTCACCTCCATTTTCTATCCTCTCTTTCGCCGATTCGTTCCGATCACTTTCTCTCTCTCCCTTGCTCTCTCGTTCTTGATACGAATTTTTCTACCGGGTTCTTGTATTCTTACATATTTCCTGTTGTTTATCATCGTATCCTATTTGAACGTCGATTACGCGCGTTTCAACGATGGACGGCGGACACGAAGACACTGGGAAAAGTTCGTATAAACGCGTATTCGAGTCGATCCTTTTTCGAATCGCAAACATTTTTTTTTTTTTTTATTCGTCGCGATATTCGATTTTTACGAAACTAAGACGATAACGTTTCCTTGCTCGGGCAACGGAATATCCAGATATCCCTTTTTACGTATCTTTTAACAACTTTTTCTTATATCACAAAACCGCTTCGGATCCACGTTTCGTAGGCAAAAGAATTAAAGCTTAAACGAGTACCTTGATAGCCCATTACCCGCGTACGAGTTCAAGATGGATTCGTATCTCGGAATGTACATACATACGTAGAACGTGTTTGTTCGTTTTCTCCGAATATTCGAAAGATTGAAAATATTTCGTCCGTCCCGTTCATCGTCGAAGCGGCTGTCATATATCGCTCGTCACTCATACAAGCGTTCATTCTTCCTCGTTGCTCGTTCCTCGATTTCTATTGCTCTTTCGTAGACACCCACACAGTCTCTCATTCAAATACATTTCAACGAAAATTATACAACAGAGCGTCCTTCTGCCTCGACAGCATATATCCGCGTCGTTTGCACTCGTCGGTGTTTCACGGTTTCGTCGAAGAAAGTATAGTTGAATCGTGAGTAGGGCCCTCGCTAATATATTTATAACGATACAGGTATGTATAGAATATGTGGTACAGTATAAATAAGTGTTTGTACTATCAAACAAAAATTAAAGAAAGAAGATATAAAAGAGGGGAAATTAAAACGCCGAGACGGCCCGAGAGTATTCGATTCGCTGTCTCGTGCAACAGTCGATAAAACGCAACAGAACGGTTAACGATGAGAAGAAGGATCGGGATAAAAAGAAAAAAAAAAAGAAAGGAAGTAAGAGGGATGTTGCTTTCGATTCGAATAGTCTCGCGGTACGGTATTCGTGAGAAAAGTATCAGCGATACGTTTAGGTCGCGATTTACTCGAACAATTAGCCCGTTGATTTGTATCCTCGAACACTCTGTGGGCCGTACACGAGCCTCGAACCTCGACTCGAACATGATTTCTCGTACACAGAACGCGTTTTGGTGAAGAATTAGGTGGGTCTCGAAGAACGCCTCTCTCGCGTGTACGTGCGTGTCTTTTGTTTCCATTCTCGCATCGTTCGCTCTTCCATTCAAAATATTTCTCTTTCGCTCGCGCACGCAAACGTTTCGAAATTTACACGTGTATCGTGTCGATGTGACTTGTTTTTTCTCTTTATGTATAACTTGTGTACGCGTGCGTAACATTTCTCGTTACCGGTGCACGGATCACGGTCGATCACGAGCGACGCTCGCGCGCGCGTGCACGCTTCGCGGTTTCGCTCTCGAGCCGTTCCTCTTCCGGAATCGAGGCGTCCTGGGATCCGTCGCGATGGCAGTTCGCAAAAACGGCGAAGATTCGCGGCGATCGGTGTAAAATGGAAGAACCTCGGCAGAGCACGGCAGTTGCTTTCGAGCCCCGCGAAGAGGGTCGTGCACGCGCGCGCACGCAACGCCTAACATTGGCCGCGCGTGTCGTTTCAAAGAACCTTACTTAATCTCGTTTACGTTGCTTAAGAAAAATTATTGTGCCGATAATATGTTGGGTCGCTAGCGAAACCCTAAACAGGCAGTGCAGTACGAGTGAGTCCTTAAGCAATCTCCAGGCAAGCTTCGGCCTAATATCACGTTTCGAGTCCGTTGCTCGTCGATAATAATTAATTCTTTTTTGCGTTTTTTTTTTTGTTTCTTTTTAAGTTTCTCGTGTGTGTATGTATGTGTTTGTACGCGTGTATATATGGCGGTGATTCGGTCATCTTTGCTCTTCGCGTCGCTTCGTTTCCGTTGTCGGTTGAACGCGTGTATGCGTGTGTTCGTGTACGTGTATCTTGCTGTTTGCATTATTACTTACAGTGTACGATTAAGGTTAATCTTACGTGTCGTTTAAAAGATATACGAAGCACGGTACAGTTTCTTTGGAGTATCATGCCGTCGTGTCTTGACATTCTTCTCTGGAACCTCTTCGTTCGTCGTTCCTCTTGATGCCCGATTACTCTCTCGATAACCCTCGTGTTCTCGCTGCTCGAATTCGTCCACGGCGTTTCGCGGTCTTCTCGAAAATCGTCCGAACCGTTCGTCGTCGGATCCTCCCTCGTGTTCTTACCGTAGAGAACGAATTTAAACCGCGCGTCGGCGCGGCCGCGTTGGCGAAATTTATGTATCCTGAGCTGACGCTTGTAACAGCCTTCTTTGTTCGTAGATGGTTGCCCAGCGTATATAGAATTGACTTGAAGTTGCCTACACTGGATTCGCGTACGATGATCCTCGTTGTGCTTGAACAGTTGGTCTAAATCGCGTTCGCTTTCGTCACAGCCGGCCGTTTTATTTCTCGACGTGTCCGCTGATCGGAACTAATATTCGAAACCGAACGACGCAACCTAAAATGTAGTCTAAAATCGAACAGTGCCGTCAACAGGCGCTTTCGAGGTGCGCGCTCTGTCTCCTCCTCGCTTGCCGTTGTCGAAACTGATGGAACTCGGCCTTCATAGCTTGCACCCTAGCCTCGATGTTGTCCCTGCTGTACCTCGGCGTCTGATGATGAACCGTGTGCACCTGGTGAATGTGCGGCACGTGAATGGTGTGTATCTGGTGCACCGGCGGCCTCTCCTCCCTGGTCGGCGTAGAAGCGGACGTCGGGGTGGGCGTGCACGAGACTGGGTCAAACTCGTAGTGGCCGTCCACGCTGCCCGCGTCCACGGCGTTCGGGATGTGCGTGTGGGCGACCTTGGCCTGATCCTGGAGCTCGAGCCATCGGCCGACCAACGGAGGGGGCGGCGGCCTGTAAGGCGGCGGCCTCCACTCGGCTACCGTGCTACCGCTCCTCGAGCTCTGATTCTGTTGCGAGGTGTTCTTGCTGCCGAAGCCCGAGCTGCTCGACCTGCTCTCCGGCGACGTCTCCAGGTCCGGGGACGCTGCCAGTTCCGGGGCGGACCTCGCGTGCCTGGCGTGCCTCGGAGGTAGCCTGGCCCTCGGTCTACCGGCCGGTTGCGGCGGCGACGAGGTTGCCAACGGTTGAACCGGCACGAACCTCCTCGATTCTGCGTGAATCGCCTTCAACGAGGGCAACTCTTGGCTGTATCGCTGGTGCACGCTTCGCAGCTGCAGGTAATCCGGCGGCGTCGGGAAGGAACGTTCTCCGGAAGATGGCTGTCTGACCGAGCTGAGATCGCTAAAGTACAACGGCGTCCAGGGCACCTGCTGACCGCTCGGTGAACTGGCCAGAAACCTGGGCGACGAGATCGTGCAGATCGCTGGTGCGATCCTGGCCAACGAGTTCACCGTCCCATGGTGATGATGGTGAATGGACGGCAGTCCTCCGATGGAGACGCCGCTGCCGTCCGATCGGAGACTTAGCTGGCTGGTGCCGACCAACGGCCGTCGCCAAGACGACTTGAGCCGCTGCTTCGGAAGGAATCCACCGTCGTCGCTGCTCGACGCGTCCAGGATGCTGTTGTTCGCCGAGCTGAGCACCGAGTCCGCCACCACGAAACGACCGTCGGCCGTACGAGAGATCTTACCCAGCGGTCGGCCGCGGCACGAGTCCGGGGTGTCCGGACTCAGGATCTCCCGCAGGAGATTCAGACCTGGTACTCGGCTTTTTCTAGGTCTACGAGCAGGACAAAACACGCGTTAGAGAAATCACGGTGGTGGCTGACGGCGGCGACGACTCGTTCTACGCGGTCGGAGGAAATTCTTTGCGTCGCGAACTCGATCGACGATACGGAATTAAAAACATCGTTTTATCGCTCGTAAAACGTTCGGAAGTTAATAAAACGCGACGCTTTTACGGTATGAATAAACCTCTCTGCTCTTCCGACGGTTTTAATTCGATTTCGTCGACGAGCTTCGGAAGATATAGTCGTTCGACGCAACGACTTCTATCCGCGTTTGTTCGTAAAAAAACATCGCGCCAGAGTTAACTGGTTCCCTCCGACGATGTGGAACGATCGTCGTATACAGCAAGAACGTGCAACAACCACGTAAAACAAAAAGAAAAAAAAACAACACGCAACGTTAACACGAACAGAAAGGAAAACGAGGAGCGAGGAGAACAAAATAACAAAAAGGCAGACGTACAGAGTTAAACGTACAAGATAATTATTAAGAATTAATTACGTGTACGTATAATAACGAATAATGGATGCAGGCGGGGAAGGCATGCTCATGCGCATTCCGGTGCACGAGTGGTCGGGCGTGACGTGGATCGTGGGTGGGTGGGTGGGCGCGTTGCCAGTGAGTGGATCTTAATTTCTTTTCTCTTTTTTTTTTTTGAATTTTTTCTTTTCTTTTTTTGTGTGTGTATATATATCAATTTTTTCTTATTTTTTTTTTTTTTTTTTTTTTTTAGATCTCATTGTCCAATATTTTGTATTTTTGCTTTTCTTTTTTTAGTGATAGCAATCGTGGATTTAGGTGCTCCGAAACTCGTCACCTTTTCTCCTCCTTCGGGTCCGGCAGCAAGGAAAGATGAGGGAGAGAGAATGTTGTAACACAACGATTACATTCACAAAAAACAATATCGTGGCGATAATAATAATAAGAAATATAATGCTAAATAACCGAACGTTACTTTCTAGGCGGTGGTGTTTAGGGAGCAAATAGATAACGCACGGGTTCCCATGGCTCGCGCGCTTTTCCCGGCCGGCATCGCGAAGCGGAAACTTTTGGTCCCTTCCGTCGAGCGTTCTCAACGCGATATACTTCAAAGAAAGGAAAAAGAAAATCGTAAATCACGATCGATGGCTGACTGACGTGACTTGTACGGTACACGGAAACGAAGAGAAACGAAAGAAAGAACGGGTGAATGGATCGAAAAGGGGTTCTTGCGAGACGATGCAAATACGGAGCGAGTCACGCAATTTACCCGAGCTTTAAATACTTTTTGATCGATGATCGAAATGAATGGTCAGAAAAAAGGCATTGTTCGTTTCGTATTTCTGTTCAAAATGCAACGATGTGTCAGGAAACGGCAGTTTTTGTCGTGATATTTAGTCCGCGTTATTTAGCGCGCGTTAAAGTAACAAAGCGCGATAAAGAAAATAATGGAACTGTACTTTTCAGCATTCTGCGTCGTTTCAACGTTGTCATGTAACATTTGCATTTCCCTTTTCGATCAAAAAGTAATTATAACCCGCGCAAGTGACTTGGCACGTCCTGTATGTAGAATTGAAACGATCGGAAAGAAGGAGGGTGGTGAAGCATAATAAAACGAGAACGTTCATCGATTATAAAAGGGAGACTGAGCAAATCGTACATCGAGGATTGTCCTGTAAACGATCAAACCACGGACACAACAATGAGAAAATCGTGTATGGATGCAGTTATCTTTTAAGGGACGATAGAGAGGGGAGGGTAGAGCCGCAGCAAGAGCGGCTTACCTCTAATGCTTGCTTTAGGTCCGAGTGTTCGAGCGTGAACGCGTCTTTTTACGGCTCGTCTAAAATCGATAGACTGTAAAACAGTAAAAGAACACACATGAAGGGTACGATTAATAATTTCGATCGATGGAAAGCATCCTGGTTGTGATTACTATCGTAATTGCATCTCTTTCGTCGGTCATGCTCGGTGAAGCGTGACATGCTACGTGAGAAAGATAAAGAGAAAAAGAGAAAAGTCGAAAAAGCGAACGAGTTGGCGCATGTAGTAGCCGTTCTCGTCGAGTACTATCGTGAACGATTCCGTGACGGTGAAGAAAGGAAGAGCTAAAATGTGAGAGATTAACAGCGAAGATCGATACTGGCGAATTTGATGATTTTAATGAACAACGAGTCAGAGTTTTGTTAACGTTCACGAATTTACATCGCATTAGATTCGATACGATATCTGTACTTTGTCGAATAAAACTGCTAGCGGTTATTAAGTGACCCGTGTATCGATTTATTTGGAAACGCGAGAAAAAAGTAGAAAAATTCGTTTCGGTAACGTTCGCCAGGATCGATCCGAGATGTTTGTAAAAAATGAAGCAAACTACCGATTGAATTTCCAAGAAGAGTTGTATCGGTACGGTGCATCTACTGATACAAGAACAAAAGAATGTTGCGCGGAACCCATGAAATTTGAATATACACGAGCAAAGTGGATCAAAACGAGATCGATGGATTCAGTGTTCGTTTACTTTATCCACGATAACGAACCACCGATTTCACTTGGATCCTTGATTATCGTCTATCGATTGAGCAAGTGGCACAACGAGAGACGACAACGTTGCAAGAATGAATTAGTTTTGTTTTCTGGCGAGCAATATGGAACGACGAACAGGAGCGAGCGAGAGAGAATAAAAAGGATAAGAGAGAAGAAAGAGATCGTAAGACTGAGAGAAATGAAACAAAATGAAAACGTGAACGAATATAAAGTTGAGCTATGAGATACGATGTGATTGCGATCGAGGCGAGATCGAGAATGTTGAACAGATCGCGAATCGACGGAGACAATATTTTATTTAGGCTAAATGATTCTGACTAGGAGTTCAGGATTTATAAGATCGGTGGTAATTAAATCGATCGAAAGAAAGGTATGCAGAGAACGTTGATTTTCGATTTCGATTTCTACAAAATTTCTAACATCGTAAATCTAGCAAAAACTTCATAACGTCAGCTCGCTATTCTAATCTGGAAGTAAGAGACACGCAAAGCTCGCACTTGCTACAAGTGCTATGATACAAGATACGTAGAAAGGAAAGAACACGTAGAACGTTTTAAGTAAAGCTAACAAGAATTTCTTGTAACTCTGAAACGATCGATTTTTCGGCAGACGCTCGGTGACTACCATCTACCCTACAAATCCTGAATTATCCTCGATATTTCGTGTCGGTGAACGAAATTCTCATTCGTACACCGAAATAATCAATCGTTTGAGAAACTGTACTAAAAAAAGGAGAAATCTATACCGTCTTGCCTCGTCTCTTATCTATGTACTCCCTAAATCCGCCGAACGAAGGTATTTTAGGGTACTGACTGGATGTTACTAGTGTGACTCCTAGCTGTATTGCCTGTATTTGCTGATCTCATCTACGGTCATGACAATCATCCTAAGTAGTAGATGGTAGTGGTAGATTAGTAGGTCCTAGCAGGTAACATTGCAGAGCTGTAGGCCTCGTATAGTAAGTAGTAGCGGTAGTAGTAGCAGTGGTTAACGGTGGATCGTACAGTAGGTAGGTAAGTAGTAGTAGTAGTAACGGTAGTAGTAACGGATCGAGTCCCAGCAAGTAGTTAAGTCGCTCGATCGATCAACGACGACCGATCGATCGATCGTTGTCGGTTAAGTGTATCGGACACACACACAAACACATACATGTATTATCGTAGACGAGTTCGTATTCTCATGGTCTCGGGAGCAACCGTTGTTGGTCTCGGATAACGTAGTAACGATGGTAGTAGCAGTAAAATGGTAGTAGTGGTAGTAGTAATAGTAGCAGTATTAGTAGTAGCAGTGATAGTACTTGGTTTTATCTTTCAGTGTGGCTAGCGGAGGTTAGGCTTACTGTTCCGCCTCTCTATGATAAACACGCTCTCGTAATCTCGATTATCGAGGTGGAGCGCGTGATGGTCACGATCACGGTTCGGGGGGGCCTGCTCGTGGACCGGCTCCGAGGTGGCAGTGGCGGGGGTGGTTACTTGCGTAGGAAGTGGTGGTTGATGAAGAGGTTGTGGTGGTGGTGGTGGTAGTTGCGGATTCAACGGGCTGCAACGGGTCAGCGTCGAGACTGACTCGCCGCACGCGTTTAGATTTGTCGACCTACAGAAAACACAGAGAGAGAGGAGGACAAGAGACGCCCACGTTTTTTTCTTATCTTTTCTTTTCTTTTCTTTTCTTTTCTTTCATTTAACTAGCTCTGCTTATATTCTTCGCCTTTCTTAAACGCGTTTTCTCTCGATACACTATCCGCGTTAATTTGCCGTTCGCGCGAGAAACACCGGGAGAGAGAGCGGTTGCGAATCTTCGACGCGACGCGTTTCGTTCGACGCTCTTCCAATATTTGCGATTCTTTTTACAAAAATTCTTTGGGAGCTCTTTCTCACCGAAGTCTCTCGATCCCCGGCAGAATTCTGTAACTCTTTGCCTTACGATATCGACGCTCGTCGCGAGTTCGCGTCGTATTCGAGTATCTAGCACTCCGAATGGGTGACGTGTCTGAAATAAGATCGTAAGGCAAAGGGTTAATTCGCGTTGGCTCTCTTCTGATCCTTGCTCTGACCGCGATCCTCGAACGTCGATCATCGATGTTCGATCAGGACCGTGTTCGTAGTCTGCTCGTTTCCTTCTCGAACATCTCAAACGACATCGAACTTTGGCAGAAAATAGAAAGTACACGCGACTACGAATCCGGGCCTGTGAGCGATAATCTTGGCAGTGGCTGAACCGTCCAGCCCGTTCTGGATATACGTGTAGGTAGAAACGTGCATTATCGACTCGCTTCGTGACAAACGCTGAAACGGTTCACCGATAAGAGGACTTGTCGCGAGGGCGATTAAGGACGAAAGAAATGCTCGTAATACGTTTCTTCGATGTTGCCGATATATTCGCTGCGAGTCTCGCGATATATTCTCCGTCACCGATCCGTCGATCGCGACGAAGCAATCGCGAGCACTTTCGTCGGTATTTTACCGCGTCGAATCACGTAGAGCGTTCGAATTAATTTTAATCCCGCGAAAGATTGATCGAACTGCCAACGGCGTTCGAGTCACGCGCGCATCGAACCAGCATTAATTACATTAATGCAAACGTTGGCATTTCTATCACGGCGGATGTACATCGGGGAATTTATAGTTTCGAAACGGATCAGTCGTCGAATCTCTTTCGAGTTCGTTTCGAAGCGAGTCCCGGATTAAAAGACACCCTCGCGACAGATCCGAGTGTAACAGAAAAAAGAGTGGATGATTCGACGTGTCGGCGATTCGAGAGCAAAAGGTTCATAAAATAAAAGGACGTCGATGAAAATGAAGAGAAGGATGAATGAATTATCCGCGATACCTTCGATAAAGGCAGCGATAAGGGTGAACGAACGGGAAGAAAAAATGAAAGAGGGTGGAAAGAAGTAAAAAAAAAAAAGAAAAAAAAACAAACGAAAGAAAAAAAAATATGGGTGAGAGGAGAAGAAACGAGGGTGGAACGACAAACGAAATGGCTCGTCGCGGGGAAACAAAAGGCGACATACGATCCAGAATAGGCATCACTGCAGTCGTATTGTGGACTTTTGGATGCCACGATGGAAATCATAACGGTTGGTCGAGTACCCGCTCTGCTGCACGCGCAGAGTCCGCTTGGCGTGATTTCAAAGCTGTACACCTCGGTTATCGAGGCCGATTTTCAAATACGTACGTACGGTTCTGCGGGAAAATGCGACGACGTCGGCGAGCGTGCGTTTCCGTGCGATCGTTTTCTCGTTCTCGAACACATACTCCCGTTGTATCGTTCGTACAAACTCTCCGTTCCTCGTTTACGCTCGGTTGCGGCGACGGAAGCTGCACGCTAACGCGACGGAACACGAGCGATGGGCTCGAGCGAATCGCGTTCGACCTGATCCGACTTTCGTTCATAGGCTCGATTACTTTTCTTACCGTTGTACAGGCTGTCTCAGGGGAGATGTGGTTTTTTTGCGGCGGAAGAAATGGAAAAATCGCGAAGCTTTAGTTTCGCAAACGTGTACCGTAGCGAGAATCGGGTGCCGTGTTCGATCGCGTGGGCACAGAGGATCGTGTACAAAGTAAGCGTAATTAACGGTAAGAGGTCTTCGATCTTGGCTCATCTGGCATCACAGCGAACGTCAATGTAAATGATCTCTTACCATTTGATGGTACTCGCTACGTATACGATCGTGTACACTTGCATGTTCGTATATGTATACTGTCATGTGACCAGCTGTTCATGTGATCGCCTAAGGCTTAAGGATCAGTCACCCCTTTGAACGTTATGGACTCAATAACGTGTTCTACGGAAGTCATTGACGTGGATTATAGACGCGGATTATGCATGTAACGTGTAATCGAGGGAATTCCATCATCCTTCACTTTACGATTACCTATCAAGTTATGCCGCGAACTTATCACTGTACAACAACGGTAAGAGCAGAAATTTCAGCCAGGTTTCCGAAAACGTGAATTGGGTTCACGAATAAGTATCAATTGCAGGACAGAGAAAAAAGAGGAATATATCCGTCAGAGTCCCACGCCACATTCCACTGGTTTCTACGAATCGTACGTTCCTTGCCGGAAATTAAATCATCCCGTAACAAGGGAGAAAATTCCAGCAGTGGTGAGCTCGAACTATTCGACGCGAATCGAATAACTCGGCGAACCTCGAGTTATTTGGCACGAAAATCGAGATGCAGGAACTATTCGGACCAGCTCGAACGCAAAGGTATCGCTCGATTGTTCGCTCTAACAAGGGGGCCTGAGCAACTTGATGCGGAGCAGACAGCAGTCACATGCTGACAAACTACGATAATTACGGAGTATAGCCTAGGTTACATCGATAAAGTGTCAGAATATATTAGTGCTACTATATTAGAATAACGGAAGAAGCTCTAATTCTTGCTCAGAGTGTATTTCTAGCATAATTCCAGCCTTCTTCTGTCACTCAATTTTATAATACTAGCGTTAATATGCTCTAATGTTACCTAGACTATAGATAGACTTTGCACTGCTTTTAATACCGTCTGACATTACCGAGGAAAGTGCCGCTTTAGCGCTTTGCGCGTAATTGCGAAGCTACGCGAGTTGCCCAGACCTGGTCTAGCCCGAAAAGAACGCAGTAATGCACTCGCAAAGACAGACACACGCTCGAATTGGATGCGTGGATCAACAGAAACGAATCGTTCTCCAACCTCGTCCAAAATACCTCTGCTGCTGCGGTTTAGTCTGCCGGTTTTTCATCGCATCTACGCGGCTCGCGTTCTCTTATTTACGGCGCAAGATCAAAAGAGGGTTCCTCTATTTAGTTCTATTTAGTACTTGTTTTTATTTTACTAGTCTGTTCTTCGTTTATCCTATATTATTTTTTCTTTCTAGATACAGGGGCTGGGGGGAAGTGACCGCTGTTTCGTTATAGTGGACCGAGACGACGGGAGGAGGGAATAAACGATTCCCTTTCGCGTCTCTCGTTCGGTGACTCAAAGATATGTCATATTGCGGCAACGTTCGTTCGGTAACTGATACTTTTAACTATTTTCTGGAGTTTATTCGGGAACGAAGCAACGAGATAATTCTATTTCGAGCGAAAGCGTTATCGAACGAACGATACCCTTGTCATGTTAATATATATCTATATATCTTGGTATTTCGGTGATAACACAAGGTGTCGTGTAACTTATAGTACAAGACGAAACAGCGAGAAAATGCAGATGCAAGGGAAGAAGATCCCCACGTATGAAGCGTCCTTCCACCAAAAATGCAATTTTCTCTAGAATTGCTTAATTTGTTCGTCGATGTACCAATTAAATTCTGAAAATTGATTATCTCCGAAAAGAAACCTCGCACTTTCGACTACGCACGTTTTCCCGCATAAAAATTACTTGTACCCGTAGTCGCTACACGACACTCTCTCTACAAAATGTATATGCGTAATCTGGTACACAGCTCGAATAATTTTGTTCGCTATCGATTACTCGTGAGAGGTTTCGTAAATGCTTGCGGTGCTTCGGTCGCCTAATGCTCGTAAAGAGGGGGTGGAGTGGACTTAATTGCTAGCTCTGACTAAACCTAAGTGATTGATGTATGTATATCTCTTGGAGGTCGCACCTGTATCGACAAACGTCGTTCTACGCTTCCTCGTTAGAAAATACTTTTCTAAGCTTAATACCTGTATTCAGGCCTACGAAAGCAAACAAAGGTTAGGCAAATGCAGGTGCGACCCCATTAGTCTACGGCCTCGACTCGATATTAATCTTTGAGCGACCTCATCGAGGAAATCTTTAAATTAGATAAATCTGAACCTGCTTGTAAAATAAGATAGAAGTTCCAGTGATGGACACTCACTTTTTCAAAGGCACTGTTCCTTGGGGCCCCTGCCCTGCGCCGTTCCTGGCGTCGGTGACCCGGCAGGCCACCATACTATACGCTGAAAGCAGTTCTACAATGTTACAAGATTATGTTAAACGGGTAAGCATTCAGGTTCACAGGCGCTCGCCCAGCTCCTGCGTTACCAGGTCGTTGTCCTCTCCTTTCCAATTCAATCGATCTCTACCGTGATTTTTAACGGAAGGTACGTTCACGTAATTCCCGACTAAATCCTTCGATCTTCGAATTACGTTTACGTAATTCTCGATTACATCGAAGCGCGTTGCCTCTTTCGAAGCTACGTTTACGTAATTCTTTCTCGAGGCTGCTTCGAGCACGAGCCGAAACAAACGCGAATCAATCGTTTATTCGAGCAAAGCGGACCACCGGCATCAAACAATCCCTAATCGAGTTAATGGACGACACATCAGCAGTGGGAAACGTGCCGAAGAAGAGAACACGACCAAGAGCCCAGGCGCAGGCCAGACTAGAAGAAACAACGAAGAATCGACGCGTTTCGGTGTCCCATCGGCGGCACGCTCCTACCTTTTTCCTGTTTTCGTCTTTTCCGCTTATTGCAAATCTTCACCGCGCATATGCTCAGGATGATAGCGACGATGAAGAAGAGTATACCACCGACGACGCCCGCGGTGATCGCCTTGTGCTTCACTCGAGCAGGCACCGGGAATTTCACCAGCTCGCTGACCCCCTCATTCTTCCCCGCGTTGGCGAATACTTGGAAATAGTAGGTCCTACCACCGACCAGATTCTTCACTGTACCCCAGAGGACACCATGGAACAGAAAACGAGCGAAATTTCTTCGTTTAAGGATAACGATTTCATCCTATTCGTGGTACAGTGTCTTTATTAACTAGGGGACGTCGAGTATTCGAAACAGAACAGAGTCGTACCCAAATAGCTGGTTTCCTCGGGTCGGATTTGTCCCTTGTTGAGCGTTTTCCAATCTCCGTCCGTCCTGTATCTGATGGTGTAGTCCTCGATCAGATGACTACGTTCCAAAGGAGGTTGCCAGGTGATCAGGAAACCGTTGTTGACTTCTGTCACCGTGAGATTTCTAGGAGGACCTGGCTTTGATCCTGACGATTCAAATGACAGATTAATAGTAACGCTAGAACGAAGGATACGTTCGGTGAAATACGCGATCCAACAGCATTCGAAACGAGCTCAAGACGAGTACCGTCATTTGTTTCTAGAGCACCGTCTCTTTGTTCGCGTGGCGCATTCCAACGCGTAATTCTGCGATTACGGGAGAAACAACGACGCTGGTAATTGGAAATACGGCCGCTAATAAGGCTGGCGAACGAGGTCCGGAAGTAATTAGGCCCGTAACATTATGCACGCGAGCGGTGACGAAAGAAGATGAGCTCACGCGTCTCCGATTCCATCGAGAACGGTTGCGTCAATAACGTCGGTCCACGACCGGCCAGAACCCGGCGAGGGCGATCGTGTACCAGCTCGTTACGGCTCGTCAACATTTATTTGCCGCCGTTTCGTTTAATTGCAAAAACCATCGGAAACAGGGGAAACCAAAAATAAACAAGCAAGAAAAAAAAATAACCTAACGATCGGGGGGTAAAAATAAAAAAATAGAAGATAAAGCCTGGCTCGCGTACCGCGTTCAATTCCGACACAATATTCGCGATTATTTGCGTACGTTAAACAGCAAGCGGTGCACAGCACGAATAAATGGCGTTCGCGATGGAAAAGTGTAGCCGGTCGCTAGGTGGCCGATATTTCTGCGATTGTTTCTGCGGTATTTACAATGTCCGTATTTGTTAACTTCATTTCCGCTACGACGAATAAATTGTCGACCACGCGAACACCCCCGTGTGCAGTAACGAACGCGTAAACGAGTAAACACGTACATACCTGTACACGCGTACGCGCATTAATTTTCCCTCTTACTGTCTTTAATCACGCTGACGTAAAAAAAAAAAAAATATATAACCGAACCTTTGATCCTGCCACGCGCCACCAAATCATGTATATTATCGTGTTCGCAAAAAGCTGTTTATCGATGCGATCACGTTTAACCCGTTAGTCCGATAATTGCCGATGTTCGATATTATGAATTTCATGGGGTGAAATAACAATTTCGGGCTAACAATTTCAAATGATAGCTCGGAAGCTCATATTGGAAAGTTAATTTTTAATATTTCTATCGATTCATGGCCGTCGGCCTATATACGGATATTTCCACTGTGGCAGGAGTTTAATTTAACTGCCGCACATTCGTTCTCCGTGGTCAGTAACACGAGTGTATTATAATTTAAGATGTCTGAAACGCGGGGAAAAGAAGGAAAAAAGAAAATGGCAAACGCGGAAAATCATAAAAGAATCGATACAGGTGGAAAGTTGATTATCGAGGGTCGTGCCGTAATAATGGGTCGCGGAAAGAGTCCACGGAACCTGGAGGATCCTCGCGAATCCGATTCACCGGAATTCTCGTTAAGCTGGCTGTAATCGCGTTACTCGAGGCTGGCTAACGAGTTTCGAGACCGCCGATGCGTAGACGGCGACGAACGAACGTGGACGAGAAATAAAAAGAAAGACGGAAATTGAAGAAAGGTCGACAGAGGTGGACGTTCGTGGACGAAACAGAGAGGGTTACGGTAAAAGTTCAGTCACGATACGCCGTTCGTCCGTGGATTATTAGCGACGGTGACTCCTGATCCCGACGCCGTCCGTTATTAATATGGAAATGCTGGAAAAATGGCCGGATCGGGGCACGTTTCGCGATCCCACGGGATTACGAACCGAGTACAGATGTATGAAATAAAGATTTAGAGAGATAGAGATTTACGGGCGAGAAGAAATAACGATGCGCGAATAATCGGAACGAATAATTTTAAATATTTTCTTTTCTTTTACGGAAACTATTCTAGGGGTATTCTAGGGGAAGCGTAGCAAGAGGATAGACAATCGGACCTAACGAGTAACGTTCGCCGTAGATTTTCCTAACGATCCAAGAAATTTCTCGCGGCCATCGGGTTTTTCGTTGCCTTCGAACGAGTCCCGTAACGATTCGAAATTGTAAAGAATCGTGCGCTCGAAACGAAAGAGATCATTGATCTCTTCTCTGTGCTCTTATTTGAAACGGGCAACGGATAAAAATCTGTACAAGCCTGGCGCGGAAAAATCACGGTACCGTGTGTACAAATGGAAGGCAATGAACCGGCGGATTCGAGGGAAGGAAATAAAAGCGGAAACAGAATGAACGGCTCGATGGGTTTTCCGATACGATAAGTCGCGACGGAAATCTTCGTTCTCCTTTCTCTTTCACGCTGTCTCTACCTTTTTCGTGCAAAGTTTCAGCGTAACTTTGAAATTGTAGCGCAGAATCGGTGTTTCCAGGGCAAAGCTCTTCGTGGAAATCGGTCGCAAGGAGAAGAAGAAGAAGAAGAAGAGCTTCCCGAGGCATCTTTACGAAATCGTTCAACCAAGATTCTTTGTTAGCGAATCGAAACGAGCCCGTTTTTAGGGAGAGTCTCTAGTCGAACGAACGGTTTCATGCTCGATCGCGTTCGAATACAAGATCTCGTCCCTTTGATTCCAGTTGCCGCTTCTATTCCTCGCCTCGACTTATTTCGATGCTGCTTTACCTTGCCCTCCTTACAGCCTGAGTGCTACTTGCTCGCTTCTAATTGCAGCTATTGTATCTGTAGGTGGCAACATTTCTACCTTTCTAAGTGGTAAATCAGCATTTCTAATTATACCGCCAAGCTTCTTTTTCTTCGTGTTTTAACAACCTCGAGGCGAATAATTAAAACGATCGGTTCTGAAACGAATATTTTCCAGTATCTTAATTCTGATTCGTATCGTTTCGTAAGGTAATATCGAACGTTTCAGGCTCGTGTAACTTGAGAAGATGATCCGTCGAAGCGTCGCGACACCGACGGGAGCTAATTTCGCGTTAAAAGTGTACGCGATCTGAAGCGATCGATGATCTTACCGTTTTGATCCGTGGCTGCAGCTTGACCCGCGCTCGAGGATGGAGTTGCCGAGTTCGTCAGTGCCACGTCTTCGAGGATGAAGCGTTGGAAAAAAGAATGAAAAGATTGCATAGGAGATATGCAATTTATTATTAGTCGATTGACATGGGATGCAAGTATCGAGGGTAACTCGTGAAACGAACTCTTTCATGACAGAGGGCAGTAAGAGAAGAAAGTGGTGATTACCAAGCGTCCTGACGGTAATGACTTTGCTCAACATTCCATCGCTCAGAGCGTTCTTGCCGATCACTTGGAACTCGTACAGCGCACCTGGCGTCAGTCTGTTGATCGTCACCGTTGTGCTACCGGACGGGGTTACCGGAATCGTTTTCCATTCCGACGTGCCCGACTCTCTGTACCTGCATCAAACGAGATCGACTCAGCAATCTTTGCTCGAGAGAAATTTCATTTCTAAAGCGAGTTTACAGGCAGTCCGACGAAACGCTACCAGGCGGCTCGAAACATAAGTAACGAGAGAACTTACCAAATGGTGTAATCTTGTTTGTAATCGGGTCCGCCAGAATAACCCGGCAACCAAGTCAACGTGACCGAGAATTCGGTGGCTGTCGCGGACACGTTGTAAGGCGCGTAAGGTTGAGCGCCTTCGACGATCAGCTGCGTCGAAGCGGATATGGTAGCCACCTCGTTGGACGCGACGCATTGATAGAAACCAAAGTCGGAACGTCGAAGGTTCTCGATGGTTAAATTGCCGCCGACGATCTTGGCTCGATTACGTTGTATCGGCGAGCCGTCTCTCTAAGCAATTGAATGAAATTAATCGATTAAGCAGCGCGAACGCGGCGTTAAAGCGAGCATACCCGGTGCCATTGTATCGTGGGTTTCTGCGTGCCTTCGGCCTCTTGAGCTTCGCAATACATCTCGACGGTTTCGCCGATCTTCTTCTGGTAGATCGGTTCCGGCTCGACGGTGAACACAGGCGGATTCCGTACTAGGACTTGCATCGGGCCGGAACTACCGTGCGTGCCCTGCGCGTTGTAAGGCGTGCAGGTGTACACGCCCTGATGCTTCTCATTGACCCGTGTAAACAGCAGGGAGCCATTGTTCATCACAACGATTTCTGTAGCCATATAAGGCTCGAGTAGTCGTTTGTCCTTCGACCAGGTCACGTACTGAAGGGGTGGATTGGCTTTTATGTAACACTGGACCACGCCAGCCGAACGGAACGGCAGATACTGAATCGACGGCGTGAACGTCACCTTGGCTGAATCTGAAAATGGAATTACTCGGATCGTAGCAGGATCGAATGCAGGACCGACCTTTTAGGTTACGAGTTTTCGACTAGTTGCCCTGGAACGACTGTAGGGAAGACCTACCCTTCTTTAACAGAATCACCGCATTTTCGTAATTTGCTTTTCGATAGTTCTACGTTAAACGAGCGAGTCGTGATCATTTCGCCTCCGTGACGTGCCTAACGACTTTTCAGCTTCGTAGCTGCCGTCTCGAGGCGGGTCTATGCCTAGGCTACCCACAGTCGACAAATTTCCAGGACAATCGGTTAGCCAGTAAAAACAAGTCCTCGCTCACATTCCACGTTGAGATAAGCACTGGCACTCTGAGGATCACCGATGCCGTTCGTCACTTCGCAGAGGTACTGGCCAGAGTCGTCGGCACTGACAGGATTGATGACGAGGCTGCCGTCCGCTTTGATGGACACTCTCGTGTTCAAATCCGAGACTTCCGTAACCGGAGCACCCTCGCGGAACCATCGCACAGTCACGTTACCGGGAAGAGCCTTCGCCTCGCAAGAGAATTGCACTTTTTCACCCTCCTGCTTCGTTTGGTTCTGAGGCCGTCCCGTGATCACCGCTCCACCTGTAAACGATAACGCTTTAGTTTCTCTTCGAATCGACTACTCGAATTAGGAAGGATTTTATGAACTCGACGACTACTCGAAATACTTAAATTCGATCGAAGTTGAGTGACTCTCGAAAGATCGAAATACGAACGCTATCGAGAAAGCGAGCAGAGTATAATCATCACCGACGCGAACGTTTCCCTTTAGTGGACGTCGATCATCTCGCACCACCGCTACGGGAAATACGTCGGCCAACCAATATCCTGATCGAAAATGATCAGTCCAGGCGCAGAAAGGGTCCGAAACGCATCGCGAAACGAGATTTTCGTTGGTCGATTGTTCATCGTTGCCGGTGGATCGCGTAGAGAACCAGTTCGCGAAACGGCAACGTCGATAAATAAACAAATTGAAAGAGAGATGGATATTCTCCATTTATCGGGACCCGTTGATAAATGGATCGATGATGGACGCGTTTGTTATTTCTGGAATATCGTTCGCGAGGCAGAAGGCTACGAGGTGCAACGAGACGAAACAGAGTGTTTTCAGTGGCCCCCGTCAAAGTTTGCGCTTCGTTCGATTTTCCGGCAGGTATCGCGAGCGACTGGACGAACGAGTTTTAAATCGGCTCGAAAGACTTTCGCAGGAAAGAAGAAGAGGAGTAAGAAGCGGTGAGAAAAAGACATTCGAGCGGGTACATTTTATCTAGACGACTTTTTCGCTCGAACTCTTGGCAAAAAGGATCAACAGGGTGCGCTATATCTCCATCGATATCCGAGAGCTCTCTCGTTGGCTCCAAGAATTTTAAAACTTGTGGCTTTCGAGAGGTGTCGACGACAGAGACGGAAAAGCGAGCTTCGTCGTCTTCGAGGCGAATATCTTGACGTATAATGGGAAGGAATCGATCTCGGCTGACAAAAGACCGAACTTCTTCGCGGGATTCAGCAGTATCTTCCGCAATCCGATCTATCTTCGTTCGTCAGGAATTAAGATCGTTCCTGCGTGTCCGTGGGAACAGCCAGACACTCTGCATTTCGAAACACGGACTTTCTCGCTTCGAGAAAGACAGACTAGTCACGGCACGGTATTCCGAGAAGGATCTATTTATTTACTTAAAATAGACGAATTAATGGTTGAAATAATTTTCTGTTCATAATGGTGTCAGAGTTAGCACTTTAGAAGGGTTGTTTCGCTTGGAAACGCTTCGTGTGCGCTTTCAACGAATCGATCGAAGACTCTCGAACTTTCCGAGGCGGCAACTTGGATGAAAATTAATCGCGCTTCGATTCTACTTGCAGGTACCTTGTCGTAGCAGTTGGTTCCGTGTCTCGTTTCGAAACAAAGCGCTTCGAACGAATCCGCTGGTCGGAAACCGCAACCGCGAGCGTCAAACAGCGGTCAAGCTTGTTGCGGATTTTCTGACTTTAACTCGAAGAGAGCATCTTGATAAACGAGCCAATAAAACTTGCTTCTATTTCGATCAACCTAACAGATTTCCTTCGACCAAGATTGTAAAACTTCTTTAGCGATATGCCTAATATCGTTGTGATCCGTGGCGCGAAAGTCTCGAGAATCGTTCTTATTTATCTTATTATTCTGTTGGATTTCTGACACGTGCTCGGAGACGCAATGAATTCAGAAGCTCGCAGCGCGCTAAATATTCACTAGGTCGATTTAAAAGTTTTCCTTTCCGTCTCTCGACCGAAAGTTACCCGGTTTCGTTCTCGAGAGCAATAAATCCAAGATTCGCGGATCGTGCATTTTGCCAGCAAGTTCGCGGGATAAAAGAATAATCGACGATGGACATCAATCTAAAGCGAAGAAAGAACCATTCGCGTTTCCTGTTTTTCTTTTCAGCCGACTGCAAGAAGATTCTAAACAGCCGGAGAACTGCGAGCTCGTTTAACGATCGTTTCCGGCAATTTCACCGAGAGAGATTGGAGAGGAGCGTCTTCGGTGAAAACGCTCGAAAGGCTCGAAACGCTCGAAACGGGTGAAACGTTGGCGCGACGGGGATGAATTTCGGAGCAGGAACTCGGTAAATATTCAAAGAGCAGATTCAAAAGTTTCACGCCGGCTAGAGGAGCAAGTTCGGCCGAGGCTCGCCAGCTCGAGGATCCTCCGCATTAATGGTGCAGTCTGTCGGCGCTGTTTTATACGCGAGGAGGATGGAGAGCCGTCTACTTTGCTAGCTCGTGACTGCGCGCCGAGGCTCGAGCAGGGATGGCACGGTTTATTAGTCCGAAACTTTCGACCGTTCGTATAAATCTCGCCGGAAAGCCCGGAGAGTTCGGCGCCGCGATCCCCCGGATTTTTCGACCATCAACGATGGATCAAGAGGATCTTCGAGCGAGTCGATTACACGCTGTACCTTTCCTGAAACTCTGGATATTTCTTCGAGTGCGGTTAACTCGAGCGATCCTCCTCCGAGACCCATTTTCGAGACGTTGGAAAGCGATGCACCTAAACGAACACTCGACATGTCCTTTTTTCCGACAGGCTCTTACATCCTTTTACGTTAAATCAACGAGACTACAAGAGCTTCCATCGACGTGCCATTCTTCCGGTGTAAACTCGATAAGGGTTGGAACGATAATTATCAAAGTTTCGAGTCGAATCGACGTATCGAATCGACGAACCGTTAACCGACAAAACCGCTACAAGGAGGAGGGAGAGCACGCGTATCCGCGATGATGAAGACGAATGTTCCCGCGGCCTCGTAACGAAGCTTACAAATCTGCGCCGATGCTGGAAAACAAGTCAGGGTCAGAGAGACAAAAAGAGCCACCCCGTCCTGGAGAACAAGACAAATCGCCTTTTAACTCGCCCCTCTGCGAGAAACATCCTAATTGGCTAACAGCTACGAGCCTCGTTTTAACCGCTTTGCCTAACGAGAGTTTTATTGCCCCTGTTTGTACCAGCGGACAATTTATGAGTTGCATTACAATCTATAATCTTTAGCCTTCGTCGGAAGAGGAAAGCGTAAATTTCGAAATTCCAGAATCCTTAAATTTCCGCCGTGTTCCCGAATTACCTGTTTCTGATGGGTACTTAATTCGCTCGTCACCGGTTCGCGTCGCTCGAATGACCTATATTTGCGATAAGAGTTTCATTCGCAGAACGGTTTATGGAAACGAGCATAATTTTCTATTAAATCGAGTTCAATCTCGAACGCGAAGTAATTCGGTAAACTCTAATTACCCTTACTGACCATCGCGTCGCTTTTCTTCATATTTTCGTTACAGCGTTTTTGCGAGATATACGTTGTAAGAATTATTGTTTCCGCCGTAACGCGGCACTTGGGATTTACTTGGAGCTAATCCCTTCCTAGAGTACCATGAAATTATACGAAAGTCTTGGGCAGCGGCAAGAAAATCTCCTGTACGAGCTGCCTCGTCTAGGTAATAACTGAGAATTCTCGTTAATTAGAATATGCGCCACGACGGGGACACGGAAACTCGCCTAGAAGTTGAAACGGCTCGACTGGTCAATTTTACGAGCGCTGCAAAGACGTACGGAGATTAAAAGTGGCGTAAAAGTTATACCGTTACCGGGGACGGTTCCAACGCTCCCATTGGGGACGATTCTGTTAAAACGAGACTTTAAAAACTTCCATAAAATCACCGGTTAAAACGTAGCTGTCGTTGACCGGAAGTTCGAGAAAGCTCTTATCACGAGTGTGTGCTGAATCGATCCTTGATAATATTGTTCAACGCGTAAATACACGCTTTTACACCGTTTGCTAGCCTCGCGTCGGATTCACGCGTATCACGCTACCAGATGTGTCGGAAAATATCTTTCACGGAATTTCGAGCGCATATTTTTTGCAGATTCGACATCGAATTTGTTTAAGCGATAATCGCAAAGATCCACCGTGGTCTTTTCGATGCAAATCCACCAACAACAACCGTACCGTTTGTATCGAGGAATTTTCTGGCCTCGCGGTTATCGGAATTTCATTATCGGCGCTCGGTCGATTACCGACTACCGAAAATATCCCGATAACTTCTAATAACTTCTAATAACAAGTCATATATTAATTATTGGCACGCGGAAAATTCTTCTCCAACCACGACATCGAACCTACCGAGTTCACTGAATTCCTCTCTAAAGCTGATAAACGAATTTTCTCTCTCTATTCCTCTATATTTTCAACATTTCCGCCTTCTATTTGTTCTCGCTGAATTTTTTACCGCGTCAAATAGTACTATCAAATTCCCCTTGATTAAGTTGCGCCTATGCACGATACGATCGCTGATTCTATCAGAACTAAAGAGATCGAGCGGAAACGTGATACATTAATTTTCAGTAAAATTTGATTAATGCTGGTAGGATTAATCGAAGAAAATGAAGATTCTTTATAGTTCTAACGATTAAGCTGCAGCTGCGAAGGAGATGAGTCTTTATTAGGTACAGCAGACGTTAATGAAAATTCTTGATAGCATCGATATTATGAAAGTGACACGACTAAATGAAAATACAAGGTTCTTAAATATTCGTTGACGTTATATGTTCAACGGTGAAGCGGGGAAAATGTCGAAAATTGGTGGAGCGATGAAATACAATAATAATATTCAATGCTACGTTGAGTGGTCATTAATTCTTTTATTCCATCAATTAAAACTAACGTGTTTATAAAATTTACATTTACACCACGTTTCGCGTATCGTTCAGGTCCTCTTCGGATATTTTATTTCCACGTCATCGAGTGTCGTCGTTCGTTTTTCGAGAAAATGGAAAATACCGAGAACGTTTGGTAGGACGCTTTCGTACCGTTGTCACTCCTAATGTCTAAGAAACATGTTACTTACCAGCGATCATGACGCGAGCCGTGTGACTGATCTGACCCTCTCCGTTTCTCGCGATGCACGTGTAGTCTCCGATGTCTTCGTCCTTGATGTTCGAGATCCTGAGCTCTGTACCGTCGTTGAATATCCCGATGATAGACGACGGTTCCACGGGATTCGCATCCTTGTACCACAGGATCTCCGGCGTCGGAGTACCTTCCGCTTGGCAGTTCAATATTATCCCGTCGCCTACGTTCACGTAGATTACTTCCTCCGGCGTTATGCTGAATTTCGGTGGCGCTGTAGAAACAAACCTCACGTTTTTATCCGTCCGCGAGAATCTCGAAGCTACTAAAATATCGTTGTACACGTTTCGTGAACCAGGTTGACGAGTGACCCGGTTAAAACACGTCGTCGATATACGTCCCTGTTGATTTACGTCTTCAAAGTCGCTCGTTCTGTCGTGCTTGAAAAGGACCGGCGAAATTTTCCGAGTATCAAACGAATCCGTTGGAAAATCTATCTTTGCAAGAAAAATCGGTCGAATCGGTGTCTAGGAGAAGAAGAAAAAGAGACAAACAAGGCCGAAGGCGCAACGAACGAAGGCAGGGGCAACAGTTTACGAGTGTAACATGAGCAAACGACCGGACAGAGACGACTTCAAAAGTACAAAGAGACTGGAAGCGCTTTCGCTAGCCGAGTGGGTTCTCTCTTTGACGCCGCTGGCAAATCCTTAGTCGTCGCAATCGTTGCGTCGACGTTACTGTCATTCTTGTCGTCGTCGACGAGAATGACGTGGTCGAGTGTGGCCCCGTGGGCTCGTCGTGGACGAGGAAGAATAAAAAAAAGAAGAGGAAGATACACCCTAAGCCATCTAAATGCTTCTCTCCCCGTGGCTGTTCGTTGTCGTTTTATGACCGAACAAAACGCGGCAATAAGTTTTCCCTTTTTTCTCTTCTTCGTTCCTATCGCTCGGTTCAATGACCCGTTCTCGTCGTCAGCGCCGACGTAAAATTCCGTTCGGATCGGTCCAGTTACTCGAATTCGAGTCGTGCTGATTCGATTTGCAAATTATGCCACGGTAAATACTCGTTTCCCTCTAATATAGTACACCGGAAGCTTAGTGGAAATCTATCGTGGAAACTTCGTCGTATTCCTCTTGTATCCGTCAGGTTTATCGAATTTTCTCGTTTCGTTCGTCGATGTAAAAACTCGCGATGCCTCGACGAAAAAACGATCGTCGTAAAAAAGCACGTCGCTACAGGCTCGGTCGTAAAATGTCCTTAAAACACGAGGTAATATTAATGAGGCTGCTTCGAGATGGAATCGATGTAACTTTTACGAAGCTCAGTCGGATAGAAGAAAGTTTCCACTTAAATTGCGTTCGCGAGAGAAGCGGACCTCTATTACCCGTAGTTAAGTCCTTTTTAATCGATCTCGCGACGTCGTAATCGCATTCCTGGTCGCTAAAAGTCTTCCAAAGTGGAAATTTCTTTGCGAACCGTTCCAACTTAAACTATAACTTCCTCGACGTAAATGTAATATAACGTTCGAGGATGTTTCGACGTCAGCCGACAGATCAGGAATCGAGCGATTGAGCCGATCAATCGTGCAGAACATTCTGAACGCGCGTAGAAACACGGATGCCTGGATTTCGGTGAATCATTTTGTTCTGATCGAATTAACGGATATGCTGACCACGAACGCGTCCGAACACGATGGTAGTTCGATAATCCTAACGATTATTTGCAAATTTCCTTCAATTTGCTCGTGAATCTATAGCATATCGAAAAAGATTAACACACCAGCGTTATAAAATGCAACGAAAATGTTACGATCGAATTGATAAGCTTCGATAACCCTTTCGCTGCGAGAATCGGCAAATGTACCGTGAAAAGATGCACTCAGCGAAAGGATTATAGACCCGATGAGAATAAGAGATACTCACCATGAACATCCAGGTGGAACCAGGTACCGTTTTTGTGACTATTTGGCGACCTGTTGAGGAAGACGACCTTGCACTCGTACCATCCTTGATCGCTTTCACGGATGTCGGTTAGGTTGAGACTTGCCACTCCGTACGGCGAATTCGGGCTCACCCTCGAGACTCGACCTTCGTAACCCTCGCCACTGTGGGTCGGGTACGACTCGTACCATATGTATATCGGTATCTCCTGCCCCTTGCACCAACACCAACACGCAACATAAACGAAGGAACGTCATGAACGCGTACATGCTGGTGCGAGACTTTTTTATTCGAGACAGGTTTCGCGACAGATTCGACTCGACCAACATCTGCTCAATCTGCTACGATTGCATTCGTAGATCTTTAATGCGAAGAAATAAATGAAAAATGAACATTGAAATAAATTAGAACGATTAACGATTTGTATGTCGCGCTAAAATACAGTTGAACGATAAAATCGTAACACGAAGCGTTCGAGTCGAGCAGATCTGGTCGAGGAAAGAGGAAGATGTACATGCCTCGAAGAAAGCAATGGAAACGCGAGTTCGTGACGGGACAAACGATAACGGATAGTTCATGCTCGCACCAGATGACGACTGATGAAATGACAAATGACGAGATAGAGGATGCAGCGTGTGTGAAGAGCGGAAACGATCTAAGGCCGCGATTTGTCGTCGAGTTGGCAAGCTTCTTCTGCGCGCGAACGGCTGAACGTAACGAGGACACGGTGTCCTTCTTTCCTCTAATTCGACGCGGCGGAAGAGGAATCCTCTGAAATTTTTATGCTCGTTACGTTCGCCCTGCTCGAGGACGTCACGACAACTGTCATTTTCCATGCAACCCTCTACGGGCAAACAAAGGGGCTCGCTTGTGCACGCCGATGAAAAAGTAATCCCCAGACAGAAGCATGCGTGAATAGAGAAAAGACGGTGCTGGAAAACGAGACAGGACTCGAATGTTTGACGAAATTGTGTAAAACGCATGCAAGGCAAAACCGATCATCGATCTCGGGACACTCATTGCGCGTTCTAAAAAATTCAACGTTAACTTTTTACCAAGAAATACAAGAGTTATTTTTAATAAATAACGATACGAAAAATGTTTCGTTGCGCATCGGTGGTCAACGTGAATCGCGTTTAATTAGTCGATTGTACTTTTTCAAAAGAGCGAAACAACTTCCTTATCGAGAATCGATGATCGTTGCTGTACGGTACAGTAAAGTTCGTAGCAGGAGAAATTGGTGTTAGAGGCATGCAAACAATGGATCGATACTTCCACGGTGAATAGATAAGGAACGATTGTTTGATCGATGTTCCGATTAGTCTCGATCATGTATACAAAAGCTACGATTCAATTACGCGTATTTGAAAACTCTCCAATTCGGTAACTGTTTTCGAGTAGTCAATTTTTATCTTATCTTCGATTACACATTGTTGTATCAAAGTTCCTCGTCGTAGCCGTTTGTGAAATAAATAAAACGTGTAAAAGACGTAGAATAGTAAAAGCAGTTCCTGGACGATCATTTTGACCCCGATTTATAGCTCGGTCGCTTGATTCGAGCGATGCTTATCGAAAGCGAGCGATATACGTGTCGAGAGGTAAGAAATCGTTCGTAGAAACGGTAGACTACTCGTGTCTGGCACGAAACGGGGCTATTCTACTGGCGCTCGTTTCGCGCCGAGTATAACACGTTAGCTGCCGTACTGCAACTCGACATACGAGTATCCCACACAGCCATAGCCTTTACGATCTTGCATTATCATGCGATTTGTCTTCCTTTTCCGTTTATTAACGCGTTCGCTGCCGGGTTTAAAAACGCGTCGCGTGCTCGGCAGCGGACTCGTTAACGACATTCGATGGTAAACGAAAAGCAGAAGTGAAAGATCGAAAAAAACAACAAAGAAAAAGGGGAGTTCGAAGGAGCAAGAAAACTCGCAAACGTGCCGTGACGATCGTACGGTGGCAATTGACTGCCCCAGTTGACGGTTTCTATTTCGAGCTGGCCTACTTGCGACGACGAACGGCGTCGTCGTCGTCATCGTCGTCGACGTCGTAGCAGAATCGTCGTCGTCGTCGTCGTCGTCGTCGTGGTGCTTGCAAGCGCAAACCACAGTGATTTCAATATTATTCTCCCTCGAGCGACACGAGGCTCGTTCGATATTGCGATTCCGTGGCAAGTTGTCGCCCGCTTGCTCTCCATCCTTCTGTATACACGTCGTACCCGGCCAAACAATGAGCGAGCACGCGTTCCCGCGTCCCGATGCGTCTCGAACCAGAGAAAACAATTGGTTCTCTTTTTTCCAGTCTAAAAATTCTTTTTCCTACGACTCGTTCGGTGGCGTCGTGCTACCACCGTGGCAAAAAAAAGAGAATTAAATGCCAACGAGTTCATCGCGCCTCATCTCGAGCTACCGGCCCCTCGCTCGTTCCTTCGAACAATGAGAAACAGGCCGAGCACTCGACGCTTAAACGCGTTTCTTCTGAATTATGTGACTGTACAAGCGATATTTTCAAATATACCGATTTACACAAAATTTTCGGTAGACTCGTATTGTATCGTGACGCGTTCTACCACCTCACTTTCCGTTGCGATGTAACGAGGATTTGGTTACCGCAATTGAAACTTCGTTTTCGCTCCCATGCAGTACATTTTGTACCGTTTCTTTCAATATTATTTCACCGGCTGGGTCACGACTGATCCGGTTACCGCAATTCGATAATTAATACAAGGAATACAGTTTACCGGATAGCTCGAATTAATAGATTCGAGGAAGTAAGAGGCAAAGAAATAGGCGGAGCGAAGAGGAACGCACGAAACTGGAATAAATTACGGGTCTGAATGGCACTTGCAAAAGGGAGTGGGCAGGCTGTTTATTTTCTCGAGCAGTTTTTCGATCCGCGAAAGCGGAGGGACGAAAAAGGGTCGGGAAAGGTTGGAACGGGAGGGAAAAAACGGCGCTACTCTCTACTGGGATATACGGATTCTGTCGGTAGCTAGGAGACTGAGCGGAATAAGTCGGGGCGGTTTCGCGCGAACGCTCCGCGCTTACACCTACGCGGCCACCGCTCATCTAGGTCAGGTGTCTTTGCTTTATTTCTCTCGGTCCTTTTGTTTCGTCCCGTGCCACAGCCGATTTAACGATCCCGGATATGTATCTGGAAGATTAATCTCTCTATCCATCGGCGTTCCATTACGGACTAACGCAAGTGCTTGGGGACATTGTGGTATTTGCTTGGATCACGCTAATTCACCTTTGTTGAGCGGTAACCAAGATTATTTACAGTCGGATCTGAATAATGATACTCGACGACGTTCGATATTTCTTCGTTCTCGAGCGACAAGTGGATGTCGCAAGAAATGCATCTTCTAAAAAGGGTGGTTCATGTTTATCGTATCGGTTACTTGTTATCGAGCTGCTCCACTCAGATTTTAATACACCTTGCTTAACGAATAGACCGTATAGACAACAACAGGTTTAAAAAGGTCTGTCGAACGGAAAGAACGAATGTCGATAATTCATGCAGAATAAAAACGACGCTGTCCGTGGAAGATAAAGAGAAACAACTCGACAAAGAATTGGAAACCGCATGCGGAAAGTGTTGCGGAAATTTTGATAATTCATCGTCGGACCGAACAGCCCCTCTGCCACGTTTCTTTTGCGACCTGGACGAGGGTCGATGTTTAAGGTGAACTCGCTTTCCTCTAGAGAGCTTCCCCTTGAACTTTCGGCCAAGGGAAACGTTAACAGAAAAATTTTTTAACGATTTATTCGGACGCGAGCAACGTCTTTTCTCCGCGGGGTTTCGATACCAAGAGCTTTTTAGCAACAGCGCGCGCTAAGTGATTCGATCGCGACACGAGTGAGTCGTTAACGATCAAAGGATTAGCGTTAGATACGCAGTCAATAATGCGATGCTTGACATCGTTCCTGTTAACGGTTTCGAGAAACAGAAATGCCGGAATTTCGGTAAACTTTGTCGGTTTACGCGGCAACTACAACGATGAAGTTCCATGGAAACTTATCGCGAGGATATCGCTTTCACGGAGGACAATTAACTCCAACACCCCTGCAGAACTAACGCTCTAAGAGCAGTATCTTCGAATGGGTCTGCGATACAAGCCAGATCAGTGTTATGGTACGACGACGACAATTAGAGACTCGACTTTCTCGTTCGATTTCCCTGCAGTCTAGGATTTAGAGTAAAGTCAACTGCGTTGCTTCCGAAGAAACTGTAAATGCGACTTTAGTATACTTTATTGTAATAATCGTAACGGTGGCTGGATAATTCTTATAAACAGTTTATTACTCTTTGCGACATAAAACTTTAATAACGTGGCAATAACGCTTCGATGGATGTCCGATCATCCATTGACCAATACTACTTGTCATTCGTTCAGAATCCCTTCGGTATCAAAGATGTTTCGCAAAAGAAACAAAAGCAAAGTTCCATCGCGTAGTTCGGAACAAGCACGCGACAATTAATGCGACAAAGTCTTATGTCTGAGTAATTGCTGACAACTTCTACTTACGCCTACTAACTCGCGTAATCTCTTCCACCGCTGAAAAGAGACTCGCCTTACAATTTTCCTGATGGAAGGCGAGAAGAAACGAAATTTCCTCTAAACTGTAATAGTCGTTTGCAAACAAACACTCGGATAATTTTCTCCTCGAGCGTTCTGTTCGGATGCTGAGCGGGACTTTCGGATTCGAACACGTAAATACGTGTCTCGCGAAATGTTTCCACGCGAAAAAGCGAGCCCGAGAGAGTGTTTCACGGAGAAACGAGCACGACTCATTATTGTATATCCGGGCGGGTACGCGATCTACGGTATTTCCGGCGTCGGTGGCGGAGGCGAGAAAATTGTCCTGACAGGGTAAACGTGCCGTGAGTGTTTGCGTTCAGCCGGTGAATTCCTTTCTGACGTTTCAGTCGAGAGAGAATAAGGCCGCGAACGCGAGCGACCGGAATACCCGTCAAGGCTCCTCACGCATTCTGCTTGTGTATCAAGCTCGATTTCGCGCCAGCTTTTTGAAAGCTTCGTAATAAGGTTCCGTTGGATACCGCGTCGTGGATTGTTCAAATCCGACGTCGAAAACCACGAAACGATCTTTCGTTTACGAGCAAGTGGTTCCTTTGCTCGAAATCGTGTTTTCAGAAAACGAATGAAAAGCGTCGCTATTCGCGCTTCCAGACATATTCTTTCTTTCTTCTTTCGCTTGCTCGAACTTGCACGAGGACTGGATACTCGAGTAATGAAATAACGAAACGATCAACGTATTAACTTTGTCGCATTTTAACGGTCGTACGCGAAGAGGCACGAACGGACATTCGACTCTGAGGGTAGTTTCCGGATCCTTAAAGGACAATCGAGCGCGCGCGAGATATTCCTGTCTTCCATTGCTTTACGAAGTTGGCGGGTTTCATTGAAATTGGCAAATAAAACATCGCGGTGTTTCCTTGCGAATAAATCGACATTTGTTGTCGTCGTCCTGATGCTTTAACTTAAAGGGCTTGTTCCGTTAAAACAAATAAATAAATAAGAATGGGATAAAAGAAACGCTTCTTGAAGCTACTTGTTCGTCCGACTACACTCATTTAATTGTTTGCTTTGTGTAGAAAAGCTGAAGCAAGAGTTATCGTTCGAAACAATTCTCGAGACCTGAATTCCGATCTCGAACCAAAGTCGTGGATGGAAAGAGGTTCGCGGGTCGAGTTCCGCTAATTATCTCGTTAGGTGGCTCATTCTCGAGGGTGGTATTAATAACAACAATGCCAGAAAGGGGAAGACCGAGCTGCCAATTAGCGAATATAACGAGCCGCAAAGCCCTGAACCTGCGAGCTACCGAGGAAATAGAAACGGACGACGCGGCGGGGCGTAAGGAGCGGAGCGCGGGCAGAGAGCGCTTGGAATCCGCACGTGGAATCGAGCGTCGAGAAGAGGGTGGGAGGTTAACCCTGACACAGTTGAGTAGTTCAGCCTGGCATCCGTGCGCTCTGCATTATGCATGTAGACCTCCTAACCTCGTATAGTAACGCGCCCCCGCATCCTTCCGAACGACTTCGGGTCGCGGAAAACAGGCAAGTCTTCGTTTAGTCCTCGTAACGTAAAGAACCAGAACGTTTCGACGAAAGCGAAACAACCTCTAACATGCTACATATATTCTTTTCGTCTTCGACTAAACAGCGGAAGCAGGGAGTCTTCTGCTTCTAGAATCAAGGTCCTAGAGGTACGACAGTGATAAATAGGCATTTCGTTTTAGAGGAGAAGTTGTACGTTTCAAATGTATCCGAGAAGATACTTAGGTCCTTCGTACCTTTGAACCCAACGGAATCGAGGAGACGGAGACGCGGATGACAAGGGTTCGATTTCTTCTGCTGACAGAGCGTATTTTTCACCAATTCCCAGCTATCGACAAATATTGGTACAAGCAACTTTCGCATCTAATATACTAGAATCTCGCCAAGTCGGCGTTGAAAACGAACGAGGAAAGAATGTCGTGAGTCGAGCGGGGTTAACCGGAAACAAGGGGTTACGACATAGTCATTCGACTATCGAGTTCCAGGGATATCCGGTTAGGTGAAACTGGCGCTGTTCGGGGAGCGTACGTCATACGAGCCGCGGAAGGAAGAGACGAGGAACGGATTCGGGCTACCGATGTTGGACGCCAAACACACATCTCTGTTCGTTGCAAGAACCGGTTCGCCGCACCGCGCCGCGCCGAGCCGGCTGCTGGTTTATGTAATGTAAAGCCGACCTGCCACGCGGGGGTGGTTCTACGTTGTCCTATTTTTAAGCCAACTACGGGTTAACCGGCTAACGTTCAATCGATAACGCGAGAGCAGCGTTTCTCAAAGCGCCGCATCGACGACCGCAAACTCGGCCCGCAACTTTCGTCGAGGGCGTGTGCACCGATAATTTGTGTTCGCGGTGATCGTTTTTCCCCCGCGCGAAAGATCGTTTCTTCAAATGCAAAACACAACTTGTTAGAGAAATTGCAGGAACACAATTTTAACGACACTTACTTTACACGCGATAAAAATGTTCGATTGGTCGATAGAGAAAAATTACGACACCGTACATCGGTGTTCTAGCGGCATCCGATATCGCGATGAACGTTTTCGATGAAAATGTTGATTGTACGACGAGAAACTACGCGAAAGATTCTTCCAGACATTACACAACTTTCGATGACTTTTCAGTAAGAACCTTTACGATGTCGCTTGAGCGTGGATTCGCCGTTCGAAAATTAATTTCACCTTAAACTCTCGTAACAAGATTTCCTCTGCTCGCGTCCAACGTCAGCTGCCGTTGAATTTACATTCGCGAAGATCGAACTCGAAACGATCTGCATATTAACTAGAACCGACTTTCTTTTCTGCATCGAGGCCCGCTTTTCCAAGGAACCGTCCTATTAATTGCGAATTATCCTGGGACTGTTGGTGTCGCGCAAGCTGCGGTACATTTGGAGCGGAAAATTGCTTCTTTGCCGTACAAATTGTAAACGCAACGCGGCAAACCGCTTTTCTCTCTTCCCATCTTTTTTTTTGTACACGTCAGAAACGTAATACGGGGTTTTAAAAACGCGCGAGACCTCGTGAAATAAAATTGCCCCGTCGTACCTCTGAGAAAGGGAAGAAAAAAACCTAATTACTAACTCGCACTCGAAACAACGTGCCTCCGCTATCCAAGGAAAATAGCGGATTTGCGTTTCCTTCTTGTTTACGTCGCCAGGGAAAATAATTAACCTCGTGGCGAGACAGCGAAATAAAAGAAGGAAAAAAAGGGACGCCGCAAAGTCCGAGTGATTCTGACTTTTTTTATTCCGTCGCGAAGATGGGATCGAGCAGAGAGGACGTTGTCGAGCGAGACGAGAAAAATATTCGGATGGGAAACCTGCCAGGTTGCGGCCAACTTTTGCGTACACTTCGAAGAGGGGTGGTTTCACGAAAGGCTGACGAAGTACACAGGGATGAGAAAAAGAAGTAGAAGGGACCAGGAGTCAGGTTTCTCGTGGCAGCGAATGTCTTCCCAAGTGGAAACGCCGCGCCGCACCGGAGAAATTGAATTGCAAGAAGACTCTATTCCTCTTTTTCTTGTCCGAATGCATGTACACTGTCGACCAAAAGTATACGACCGTCCCGTTCGAAATTATCCTACTTGGCGGAAATCTTCTACTTGCAGTTTTACCGTCCTCGTATTCGATCGAAATCGCGAGATTTCATCGCGCATGTATTACTTGATTTCTCTGCGAAAATCTCTTCGCAACTACAGAACGTTCGGAGCGTAGGCGGTTAAATTTCTGTACGCATTCGTCACCCTCGCTATAACAACGTCCACCCTCTTTTTCACGGTCCGTCAATTGGTCTGCTCGTTTCTGTACGAATCGCGAGCTACCCCTTGCCCGTTCCTCGACCCGTTTCGAAAACAGGGGAGTATAGAAACATCGAGGAAAATCTACCTCGTTACCCTCGCTCCGCTGCACCCATCGTCCGGCATTAGCACGTTTCTCCGCGGACATTTATTTTTTACCCTATTGCTAAACCTTTCGTCCCGTGGACAAATGAACGTTCGTTCGCGACGACGACTACATTTCTTTTTTTTCTTCCTTCGCACGATCGTTTTTTCGTGCTCGCCTTAATTGTTTGCTCGTCGACCGTGAATTTACGAGCGTTCCTCCTCGAGTTTCCTCCCCTTTCCACTAGGGAATGGAACTACCGTGGCCCTACCCGTTAGCAAGATGGGATTTTCTTCGATATCGTTTAATACGATAACGCGTTTTTATTCTCACCCCGCCCTTACTCCCGAGGGAGACATGGCCAGGAAAATCATTTTCGAAGCTCGAGAGCGAAACGTAAATTCGTTGAATCACATATTCGGAGAAATTCGAAACCGTCGCGCGATTTTGCATCCTACGAGGAGCATCGGGATATGGGGGATTTAACGAAGCGACTGCGATAACCGTTTGACGCTATACGTGGTCGTTTCGCGTATAAAGGAAGAAGGAATATTTGCTGAAACAGAGATGGGTCCGGGTGCGTTCCAACAAAATTTCGTGTAGATACCGATGTTTCGCGAACTCGGGCACTTGTTTGCGAGAACCTAATGCAGGCCTGTTTCCTCTTTCATTCATCATGCTCACGCAGTACCCGGAGCAGCACCGAAGAGCAAATAAAATGCACCTCCATGTTTCGTCTCTGCTGGTACATGCATGCCCTGTGGTTGTGCAAAGAGAAGACAGCAAAAAAACGCGACGGACTACCGAAACGCCGCATCGAGACTGTATCCGAGTTCTAAAGCTCGAAATTATTCCTCTGTGGCTTTTACGCGAGTACGAAGCTCCGCTCGGATAACTCGCACCAGAGTTTATGGTAACAGGGTATTTTCGTTCGATCATTTGCGAACGACTAGTACAGCTGCTTCAACTTTTCGGTACGAGTGTCCACTTTGCTCGACAAATATTTTTCCGCGTTTGCTCGTTACGATATTCTCGGACTTTTACGGGAAAAAAAGAACAAGGAAACGAAGCGTTAACCTGTTTGTTGAACGCGAAATCCCGACGGAATCAAAACAAATTTTATCTCGGGAAAATATGGTAAATAATCGGACCGAATCGTGCTTAAATTCTGACAGGTACGAACCTATACCGATGCACTAAGCTAACGAATAATGCAAAGATAATGTCGATGGAATCGCGAGCTCGCGAAAGAACGTTGGCATCGTCTCCGAAATGTCGTCAACAGCTGGAAGCGTTTAGAGGCTCTTCACCGAGATCGTTTATCTTGGATAACGATCGCAAAACTGCAACGAAACGGTGCATCGACGAGACAGGGCGAGAAGAAACGAGACACGCGTGTAGCTGCGTGAAGCGGAAAACGTTGGAAGAGGCGCGTGAAAAGTGATCGCAACGGGCAGTGGAAAAAAAAGTCGGACGGGAAGAGAAATTAGTTGTCAGCCGCAGTGTGGCACGGGGAGCGAATCGAGGGACGAGGGAAAAGCGGTTCCGAAGCCCCGGGGCACCCCGCGTGATTTATGCGCGCATAAAAAAAGAAAACAGGTCTGCGGCTCTCTTCTCTTTCCCTCGAGCTCCGCCACGCGAATCGCCTGGAAATGGAAATGGCCGTGGCGCATCGTTCCACCGCGCCTACTCGCTCGAGATCTCCTCTCCGGTTCCCTTTTCAAATCCGTTTTGCGGCGGAAAAATCGCTCGGCAACGGATCAACCCCTTCTACGTTCTCCTGCGTTCTATCTTTTCATCCTGATAGCGTCGCGATTGTTTGCTCGCTGCGTCGCTTCGATCGGTTAATCCCTCGGTTTCGATGGCTTTTAAGGATCACTCCACGAATACATCCCATCGGGAACACTTATTCGAACGAACGTGGCGATTAACGGCGCGAACTTTGCAAAGCATGCCAGTCGGTTGTTAAGAACCGAATAGCGCAAGACTACTCGTGATCGAGTTACGGTGAATAGTCGACGCGCGTTTTCGTTCTCTAATCGAAGAACAAAGCCGACGATTTCGATGCCAAGCATCCCGATCGAGGAACTCGCTCGTACGTTGGAAAGGTCGGCGGCACGATGAGTACGCGCAAAGCGGGCCAGGTTAACGATAATCAAACAGTGACGCCGTTATACTTGCAATCAATTTATACAGCTTTGATCCGGGAACGGAAGCGCGATCGCAGAGGAAGTCGAATGATCGCGAGCGCGCTCGTAGCCGCCGATCGTTAGAAAGGGCTGACGAACGCGCCCGGAAGCGGATACGATTGTCATTGCGGCAATCATCGTATTGTCCCGCGGAATCGATTGATCGATTAATTAATTACACGACGATAGATACGCAGGTTTGCCGAGTCAATATTGAATTCACGGTTAATGCGTTCCTGTTGGTCGGTAATCGTCTCGAAATCCGGTATCACTGGACGCGACCGATTCGCTTCGCGTTTCGTTTACGCCCCAAAAATCCGCGTCGTTGGCAAATTTTCCACGTTGCTCCGTTACGGGACAGATGCGCGATCTTCCCTTCGTGATCGATTTTACCTCGCTTCTGACTTCGATGCCGTATCAATTTTCCAATATTTAGGTCCGAGTTCTAAAAAGCACATAACGACTCTGCGTTCGGCAATCAAAGTTGCCGAGCCAACACGTCGGAGTATGCTTCTGACGTTACAATCAAGCCACGGTGTAATATATTTTTAACAGTTATTACAGGGACTAGTTGGTTTTTCCGTATTTCCCGGAACACGCGTCCTATTAAACGGTAACGAGCGTCGGACCATACGTTCGCACGTGACACGGAGATTAGTCTCGCGGAAACTACGAGGGGCATGCAGGGGTGCGACTGCCTCATAACGACAACGAGATAATGCATCGCAGGCACAGCTATAATTTTTTAATGCTACACCGACGATATGAGAGACCATTCGTCTTGTGGCATGTTAGATACGCGACGGTCATGCTCGCGTGCGAGTGCTGGGATTGCTGGCTGGGATCGGCCTTCTCTTGCCTGCCTCGATTAAAAACCATTCTCTTTCTTTATTTCTCTCGCGATCCTCTTCTAAGAGTTATGGCCGCTGTTGTGGATCCCTGCGAGCGAATCCGCCAGTTTCATGCAAACAAGCACCAGAGGTTAGAGAGACAGAGACGCGGTTTTCCTGATTTCCCGCCACCGACAGGGAAAAAGGGAAAAAGTGCATTACCCCCTGCTGTCCGACGATCGACGAGCTCGTTGCTTTATGCCGCTCATAAAACGATTCCACAGAGTGTAGACACTGCGAGCCAATTCTAAACATGTGTCGATAAAAGGAACGCGAAACATATGTAGTTTTTTCATGAATCATGAACCTCGTAGAAATTTTGACAGGACAACAGGAAAATGAAATTCGGTGAAAATCGAGTTCGTCGATCGTCAGCCTTCGCGTTTGCGAAGACGTTTCTTAGAGGCAGATTTTGATAGACATTCGGAAACGTTTCTTACAGATTTGATAGATCGTCGTAGCAGCGCAGAGAAGAAAAAAAATTCGATGTCGTTGGTTCGAAAGATCGCGAATAAAATGAACGTGAAACGAGCAACGGCTTCTTTCTTTCTCGCGCAACACGGTGCAACGAACTCTTCGAGGAAAAAGAGCGACGGTTCGTCGATAATGATCGCGAAGACTCGATTAATAAAAAATTAACCGAGCCTGGCACGATCGATCGTCGCGTTTAAAACCCACTGCTCGTTCTCGTCGATCGAAGAGAATTTCTAAGAATCCAAGTCGAATAAACGCCGAGTACGAAACCCTTTGCTTCGTAACTGGTTCGACTTCGATCGAGACAAATGCAAAGCAAAGGATCGAAAGAGAGAAAACGTCGCTCGTACTTCGACGAATCGTTGCTGCGTCGCGAACGATAAGATCGAGATATCGAGATAATGATCGCGCGTGATGCGAGCGTGAATGAAAGAAACGATTCGAAAGACGAATCGATGAATCGTCGCTGCCTGAGAGAACGTGTGATCGGATGACTTCGTTGATCGACATAGAAAACGTGCTCTGCCCTCTCCAGTCCGGATTAGATACAAGTACGTCAAAATGATATCGTGGGTACGAATAATCAACGAATAGTAATAACGATAATATTAATTACTGTAAGCTACCCGGGCTGGGAACGAGAGGCGTGTCCCGTTCGCCGCCGATTCCAACCAAAACGAGAATGAAAATATATACGTAAGCACGTAGAAGCGGACAAATGATCCAACAAAAATTAAACAAAGTAAGCCAATTCAAAGTATCGTTAATCGACAATCATTGCAATGCTTGAACAACGTAATATGTGCTCACGGGGCCCCGCTCCAACCTCCTCCAACACTCTGTTGTTTTTTTTTTTTACTCTTCTCGTGACCCGTTATCAGTGTACGCCACCGTATTGATCGCATTTTTCACCGCTTTCGCCGCATAAACGAACCCACATAAACCCTCCCTTTCCACCGAAAAAGTATCGAGTATCGCCTAGCGCGCTCCGTTTCGATTCTATGTCGACCACCATAAATCCTCGCAGTAGATTCCAAAAAGGTACAATGAGAAATGCGGGTCGCGCACACCTGGACGCCTTCGTCGCTTATCGCTTTCGAGAGAAAAGTGTGCAGGGTGTATGCAGGTTACCGCTTTATCGGGATTGCTCAACTGACGCTACCCGAGCACTGGACACGGTCTGGGGCAACGATCCTAAGCGTTGAAAAATCGAAAGACAGAAATCTCCAAACTTCCACTTTCTTTTCAACGCTTTCGACGTTCGGAACGAAGATCCGAAGTTATAGCGGGATTTATCGATCATAGTAAAGATACCGACAGTTCGTGATCCGCTGAACAACTCGATTTTGCTCTATATCATTCGGTACACTTGCACTTCGAGCGTAATGCATATTAACTGGTATTACTGTTTACGGAGTTATAATTTCTGGTTGTTGACTTTTAATTTAGCTGCTGATCGTTAACGCGGTATAAATATGTACGCGCGGCTTTACAACAACAATATACGTACATTCTACAGGAATAAAATTGCCGTAAGTATAATTAACGGAATTGTTAAAATAACGAAGCAGTTTGTACACGTTCGAAAACGAATCGCGTCCACGTAAACCGTTAAACGGGGTCGTTTTTTTCAACTCGAAAGCGATACGAGGGCGTCTCGACGCGACAAGCGAGATTATTACGAGGTGGTCCCTACAAAGATTCTTGAAGAGCGATCGAGAGTAGCTTTTAGATACGTTCGTTGGAGGTCGACGATTCGGGAAATTGAGACTGGTCGCGAGAGAGGTGCTCGTAAAGCGATACATCGACACTCAGGACGGCCGGTGACCGCATCTGTCGCTGGCACAGGAAACGATAAAAAGAGCAATGGATCAGCGGGGGTGCCGAGGGAAGATTCGATCGCGTAGCTCACACGAGAACACCATTCATCCGTACGAGAGGACTCTTTCTGTCGCCACCACCCCCGGACGTCGCCCGGTTTCACGCCCCAGTTACCGATTACGCAACGTTCGAACAGGGAAAATTAAAAAGAAACCGTGGAAACGCGAGTTCAATTCCCAAACACGAAGTATGTACGCTTTCGCTCGATAGTATTTACTCTAGCGTCTTTATGAAATACGCGTTTCATTATTTTAATCCCGTGTGGTTCGTTGGAAATTTTCCACGACCCCGGTGTAATTTCGTGAATGTAGGTAGTTGAAATTTTTTTATACCTTCCGTCGAATCGAAAAAAGTTCTGAATTCGGATCGGTTTTTGTTTTGAAAAATATATCGCGGGGCATATAAATCGGAGTCGACTGAAATTTTTTCGCTCGAAAATTTTCGAACAGCAACGCACGGTAATTGGCAAATTACAAGACTAAATCTAATTAAACGCGCGGAGTGCTCCGCGACTTCGTGGCAGCGATTCAATTAAAAATGAACGGCGTTCAAATACCATTGAGCGATCGCGATTTAATTTATTATTTAAATTACTCTCTACTATGTTCCGTAACTAAAGAAGCAATAATGTTTTTCGCGTACGAATCGAACGAATCGAACGAAGGAGAGGAATCGAAAATTTGGTCGAAAACGCCGATTAAGCGATTTATCTGAAATTGGGTCACGAGCCGTGGTTATCGAGAACGGGGCCCACGTATTTAACTCACGGATATAGAGAGCAGAGTGTCGTCCGATAACGTACCGTGTCGCCTACCTTCTTCTCCCATTGGAGAACGTAGGGCACTGGGTGCTCACCGGGGAACTCTACTTGACAGTTGAAGACAACGCTCTCCCCCAGGATTGCCGTAATGTGCACCGCGTCCTGGTGGCAGAAACCTGAAACACACACCATTTCCAGCTGTTACCAACATTCTTTCATTTATAATTTACAAGAAATTTTATATTATTTCGATGAGAGCATTTTTATTACAGAGCATGCTGTCAGTCTATCCGGCACAGATACACTTTCGTTGATTTCGTTCAGTCAATATCCTATATTATCTGTCCGAATACATCTGTACTCGCGAAGAAACTGACCCGGGATCGTAACCCGCGAAAAAAAAACTTGCCAACTTTTGCACGTCGCTATGACGGGCCGACGGATATTTTGCAAAAGTCGCTGGCTGGCTTTTGAGCGTCCTTAACTTTTCTGCCGAGTTACAGGCGTCGGCGAACTTTCTGATTTACCGAGGCAACTTTCGCCTCCGTATTTTTACCACCCTTCCCGTAAAGTCGTTCGGAGTATTACGCGAATCGAAGTCGAAAAAAATAAATTTACTAAACGCAAAATTTCATCGCACTTATTCGGTGCGAATGTATTATCCGTTTAGCAGAAAAATCCAACTTTTAACGATATTACAAATACTACCACTTAACGTCCCTTACGGCGATAAGATTAATAAAAAAAGCTCTACCTTCGTTAATATTTTTCTTTACGTTCCGGTTAAAATCTTTCGCAAGATAACGTACGGCCCAGAATTTGAAAATCCAGCATCATGAAAATGACATAGAATTCCGTAGATGCAAGTTTGTGGTCAAAGGAAGAGAATGTTCATGGAAATTCCAGCGAAGCCCCACAAAAATCGCAGCTGCGATGGATTCCATTCGAATAATGGATCTGACTTTCATACCTATTCCCTTTGAGTCGCGCCGACTACGACTACAACACACATTTCACGTCTCTTTCCAGCCGCGACAAAGGTTTTTGGAATAAATCTTTCATCTTTTGTGTCGGTCGATTCGCGTGACGGAATCACCGTTTCCGAGAAGAAAGATTTCGCCCTCCTATTAATCATCCGAGTCGAAAACAACGCGCAACACGTTTCTTCGTACAGGTAAAGCGCTCAAATGTTCTGTCGCCATTTCGAAATGCCATTAGCATATTATAACGAGAGACAGTGGTCGAGCTCGATACCGTTACGGACGCTAACGGAGACCCAGTAAAATTATCGATGTCGTTCGAAAGCAGTGGCACGTTCATCCCGTTTCTGTCCGCGGAACAACCCTCTTACACCGAGGTTGGGTTACGCAGCGCGCATAATATGTAATTCCTAGAGAGAAACGCCCAACGCGCGTTCGTGTCCCATTACCGCGATTACCGAGCCCTGGTTGGGAGTGGCTCGGTCTCTGCAACTGCTGTTTTTATTGTCAGTCATCGTTAAATTTTCAATTGACCACGGGTTGTGCCGTGGAGCGCCGCGAACACCTCGTTATCTCGAAAAACAGGTTCGTGACCCGCTAAACGATAACTGCATCCTACAATTAACATAATTGCTGCGCTATCCTCCGGTAGATACAATTTCTCTCGAAAAGATCGGTATCTCGTTATTTTTAAACGTTCATTTTAAATATTCATGCGCTTCGTGACAAAAAATATTTAATGGATGCGTATCGTCACGGTTCTTGCGATTATCGCTGATATATGGATTGGCTCTGTTCGCGTCGAGTCAGAAACGTGACTACGGGAAATTTTCAAAGTTATAAATTTCCGAATTCCCAAGAGCCATTTGGTCATGGAAGATGAGCAAAAAATACAGGAGATGAAACGAAAATCGCGTTTAAACACCGTTTCGCTATACCTCGAACGCTCTCGACTGGTTTTCTAGCGAAAAATCGAAAAAATCCAAGAAACGGAGTAGCTGGCAAAGATAGTAGCGCCGAGGGCGTTCGATGCGGGTGCCTACCTACAAAAAAAACTAAATGAGACTTTCCAAAGAGGTGCTCGAGTAAGCTTGAAAACTCCGTGGAAATTGTCTTCGTCCGAGGAACAATGGACCGCTAGTCATCAGCTTCGTGGTCAACAATAGGAGTAAATTTTCTGTCAGGTTTTCAAATAAATCGATACTTCAAACGCGATTGCATTTTACGCGGAAGGAAAATTTTCGAGTTAGTCGACGATTAAACGACTCTACTCGCGCGCGTATGGAAAGAAACGCTTTTATTTAAACGGCGTGGAAAAATGTCAGACACTCCTTCGTTTTTCTTTCGAGATTCTTCGAGGAACGAAAAAAGCTAACGGACATGGATCGTTTGATGCGTTAGAAACTAAGACTCGAGAAGAAAATTACGATGAAAAACGACAGATAAGCGGAGCAAACAAGGGGCAAGAAAGAGAGCAGAGTCGAACGATCAGTTTCGAAAGCGACGTCGCGTGTCGTCGTCGTCTTGGTCGTCGAGTGAGCGACTTTGATCGCCACTCGAGGTTTCGTTCCATTGTAGCCGCCTATTGTTCGGATTATTGGCAGATTGGCGTGGTCTGTGTACGTATCACACGTGCGAGTATTCAGCAGGGACCCATACATACGTACGCGCGTGTATGTATGTATGGAACGCGACGAAGCGTCTCCTCTTTGCTAAACTACCTCGATTCTGGCGTTCCTTGTACTCCTGCGTTACCTGTCCGCGTGTGTCTATCGCTTCCATTCGTTGCACGAAGAACGCGCACGTTCTCACTCTATTACGTCCGCGATCGAGATCATCGAAAACGGCCAACGATCGATCGTGGACGAAGATAAGGGAATATTCGGTTTTCCGCGTTCGCGTCGAAGAATACGTCGGTGTGTTCTAAACGGTAACGGATAAAAATAAAATGTTCCGTTGTCTCTGGCTGTTCACGCGATAAAATTCGATAGACAAAAGGCTGGCGTAACGAGATACTCGCAAGAGGTTGCTGGTATTATTGCTCGACCACGTGCACGGGAACGCCGACTCTGGTGGCGAGGACGCAAGAAGATCTCCTCGTCTTCTCGGTGAAATTTTCAGGCAGCGGCCAACCGTGAAATTAAGCAGCCACTCGATCGGCTCGTGAACTCGTGTATCGCGACGGAGCTTCGGCTAAGCGTACACGCGAGATGACGCGCGAGAAGCAATTAACCCGGGTCTAACGAGCATTCTACTATCCGGGCTAACTTTCACCCTGAGTGCAGGTTTTAATTATTTAGCGTAATTGGAGACTACTCGTGTAAATATAGACTGTTTGAGAACACAGCGCGCGAAACACGATCGGATAAAACGAAAACGCGTTCATCCGATATTTGCCATAAACGTTTGAAGTTTAGGGAGCATCGAATCGAGTAAACAAGTATTTTGACTCGTTTCGATCGATCGACTCGAACGAAACGAGCTCGTATACCGCCGCGTGGAACGGGCTTTAGAGCAAGGGCAACGTACCCTCCAGGAAGGGACAACGTCATTTGCAACTCGTTTCATCGCTTGCCATCTGGGCTGCTTCGAAGCCAGCTACGAGGAAGAAACCATAATCGTTCACCGCCAACACGCGCGGATGCCTCGTGTATACGTAATTTATGGCGACCGTGTGCTTGCCGTTCCACGACGACGAGCCCTCTGCAATCTGGAGAGGAATTTAATCGCGACCAAATGTATTTCGCTATGATACCTTGAGGCAGATATACAACGCTGTTGCGTCGCCTCAACTCGTATACTATCGCGTTCAGATTCGCGTTACAATAAAAAAATGTCGTCGTCGATTGTTACCAGAAACGCACTCGGCGTTATTTTGCACGTATCATAATAAGTTCACGTATGTACCGAATGTACTACTAGCACTTTCTCGGCTTTCGAATACGTATGAGAAATCTTTGAAGAAAATTTTTTAATACAAATGGTTATTACGCGGAACTTACGAAAAGAACGAGTTAGTTCGTTAAATAATTGGAGGATAAATAAATGACGAGTATTAAAGGGGAAAAGTTGGCGGTGATTGTCTTTCGCTGCTGTGTCGTGCAAGTGGCGATCACAATGGCCGTCTTTCGCTCGTTCCTCGACTTATCCAACTTTCTATATTAAACAACTTTTCTGCTAATTTTAGCTCCCGATTCCCGTTCCCCGTCTTCCGTCGCTGTTCCTTTTTCTCAATTACGCGATAATTCTCCTCTGTCTACGAGACCACGTAAACGGAAAAATTACACGGAACTCGCTTACAAGATAAATTCACCGCTTAAGAGCAATTATGTATCCGACTCGATTTCGATCAAAAGTTACAACGAAATTTTCGTTTTACGGAAGTTCTTCTGAGGACTGCTAAAAGCGCCAATTTGCATTGTTATTAGAGAACAAGTATTTAAGCTATTCGTTACACCGTGAAAAGTTGGAAATTAATTGAGCTGCGAAAATGGATGGACAAAGTAATAATAAAATGAGTATCATAATTTCAAATTAATAATAACTGTAACGGTTGTCCAACGAATTCGGAAATCAGGTCGAGAAAATGTCATAAGTTTGTATAAATTCCGTTTTGTCAAAAAGCGCTAATTAAATTGATGTTTATTTCTGACTCTCGGCAATTTTTTGTTTCCATACAAGTTATTTAAACTAAACAGTCCCCGTGCGTTTCCTCGGTTTTATCAAACGGACTAAAAAATGAGGTCAAATCTTTGAGTAAATTTATTTTGACCAAAAAACACTAATTCAATTTACGTTCATTCATTTTATTCGCAGCGCATAAAACTCGATCTCCGATTGAACATTTCAACCTATGGAACAATGAAAGTAAATATTTGTAAAATACTCTACAGCCAGATATTGTCGAGTTTATCTCTGAATATTCTGGTTTATACGGTCTTCGTAATTATACGGCGGAACGAAAGTATTCTTGAGAAATAAAACGTAAACGAAAAAACGTTAAATACAATGATAAATTTCCTCGATTCCCATAGATTTTTTTTACAGTCCCATGTACGGATCATTAGCAAGAACCGGCAGGCACGCGCTGAACAAGCACCTCGAAAGTATAAAAGCGGAGTTTTAATGAAATTGTTCTCGTTGATGAGACTAACGACGAGCTACGTAAGGGTCGTATATTAAAAAGAGGAAACATCCTTTCAAACGAGCACGTATTGACGTCACTTTATTCAGCTCGTTCCTGTAAATTGGTTTAACTGCGTTGCAGCTTTTCCTGATGCGGCGTAATAACAGTCGTAAATAAAAACTCGGAAGGTAAACGTTGTATTCGATTTGTTGGATATTTTCCGAACGTTAAACGATTCGGTGACGGTATTTTTTTTTATCGTTGCCGCTCGTCCATCCAGCAGACAACGAATAAAAAGTACAGTTCGCATACGATTATTTCGCGATGGAACAAATTCGGTCGTTCGTAGCGACGTTCGCGGACGTTTATTTCGAGGAAGAGAAGACGTTTCTTAAAAATTCTGGCTGCTGGAGAAGCACGTCGCTTCAGGTGACAAACGAGTGTCGGTGTGAGTCGAGAGCAGCTACCACTGACAGCTCGGGATAACGTCAAAGACGAATATACGCTCGAAAAAGTATATCCATACTGGACTTACGTTATATTGTCAAGAACAAAGTTCTAGGAGCATAGGGTTCTCGAAATTAATATCTAAACGAACACACGAGTCGAAAATGTAAAAGATAGAAGAACTTGACGATTATGTTTAGCGGGCAGAAGGATCGAGAATTGTATCGGAGGAAGATAAAGGGTCGTACTCGGAAGGAACTCGTCAAAGCAATTGCTTTAGGGTCTCTCTAATAGGATCCAGTGCGGTTGTTGACGAAACGCACGAGCGAAGTGTACGCGCGTAATTGTACAGTATGGCGCAGAGACACGTATTACCAATTACAAGAGGTATCTTGACGGAAACTCTCCGTTCGATCTCAATCGACGTCATTACGCCTCTGCTGATCTACGCGCATCCCAGCCAGTCACGACACGGCACACTGAATCCAAGATCGATCGGTCGATCGTGCTCGAGAGACGATGGAAAGCTATTACCGTGACCCGGTAGACTTGTTCTGATTAGCGAGCTTCGCTAATTAATGTACAACTCGGGAGACCGGTAAGCGGTAATGAAACAAACGCGTACTCGGATATCGAGCGTAAAGAGACCCACACCTATGAAGCTACGCGTCGTCGTCTCTGTTACCGAATATACGTCAAAGTCAATCCGCGTGACGATCTCCTCTCGCAGGGACGAATAGTTCGGACGATCGAATCGTCGATCTGTAACTTTCTATCCGGTACCTAATATCGAATCGATCGAAAAAGGGAGAAGAATAACGGACGTACCTGGCGTGACGAAAAGCACGATACCGAGGAGCAGGGTCCCCGTCGCCACGTCCGCGATCCACCGGAAGTCCCTGCGACACCGTCGAAGCCGATGCCTCTTCCCGTTGCCTTCTTCGTCCTCCTCGACATCCGTCCCGAAGAATCTTGCAACGGATAGCCGTAGTTTTCCGTACAAGGAGTCGATTACACCGTTTTCATTGTTCGACGAACACCTCGAACTTCTCTTCTTCTGTTCATTCTCCGTCTGTTCATCCTCGTTCTCCTGCCGTCTACACGACAGCGAACTTGTACACGTCGGTTGACCGGAAGCGAGCGACGTTTGCGAGTCGATCCTGCTGAAAGAAAGAACACATTCGTGTAACAGTTTCGTCCACAGATCTATACGTAGGAATTTTTCGAATCCCGAAGAAGACGTAAAATTACCTTTCTTCCTGACCAGACGAGGTTCTTTCGGCTGCGCAACAGCCATCGTGCCTTATGGAACGAACACTCTGGGGAAAAGTGCTTCCTGAACACCGGGACTCGAGCCTTCGCCGGAGGTCCGTGGCTTGTAGCCCTCCTCCGCCCCCCATACCCCCGCTCCCATAGTACCTGTACATCATAAACGACCATGTAAGCCAGCTTAGATACCTCCAATAATTCGATAGTGGATCCGAGGCAAATAATGCAGGAAAACAGAGGTGAACCTTTGTCCTAGAGTAGAAGTCATTCTACTTTTACGTATCGTTTCCGGGAAAGAACTCCTAACAGAATTTTTATCTTTTTCGTCAACTTAATATCCTACGATTTTATGTTACAATATAGATTTCTAATCCGACGAAGTACGTAGAGACGGTGGAAGAAAATTGCTAGGAATAGCCTTACTTTCGAGTAAGCAAGTTTTTGTAATCTAGGCTGATTTATCGAATCGCGCGAAGATCTATACGATACAAAAGCGGTCATTTAATATGCGACAACATATTCGGAGACCTCGCGCGTTCTTGTTCCCCCGAGACTGGAACGGAGTATCGGAGAACTAATCGTTCGATAGGATCTCCGATACGAGCAATAATTCACCGACAACGACGAAGAAAAAAAGAAGATGAAATCGTTACTCGCGTTTCAATTAAAACAAACGATAAATTAAATACCGTTCCCCCAAATCGTCTGTTCGATATATAATTATACGTTTTCCACGGTCCGTAATCAGTACCACCGATAAATACCGGGGGGTGAGTAATTTCTATCTGTTTCTCTTTCTCTCTCTTTGGTTATCGGATCGCGGTATTTTCAATTTGCACCGAGCGAGCTACTTAATCCCAGATCGCGTAATACAAGCCACGATAACCGTATGTCTCGACCAGCTTTTTCCTCCCTCGTTTATTCAACGATATCGTCACGAAAGCGGCATAACACCGCGAGATAATGCCTTAATCGATCCACCGACGGTTTAATTCTCTATCCGTGATTCTTATCGCCAGTCGATTACTTCGCCGACACGAATAAGTCTGATAAGAGTTCGATTACTCTACTTGAACGCCTACCGTACATGGAACGAGCTTCCTCCTTCGCTAGTTTCCTTCGTTTCTCGATCGCTTGTAGCCCCGTCGAGCTCGCGCCGTCTAACGTCGACGAGAACACGAAAATTATCCCGCCTCTCGCTCCAGTATTTTGCCGAATACCGGAACGTTCGATAGATCGATCGTTCGTTGCACGATTTCGTTGCACGAAATGCTTTAACAAGGAAGGAGGGATGTTTTACGACATTCACGTATTTGTACGCGTTATTTTACGATCGAATATTGTAAAGTCTCTTACTTCACTCGTAGTCCTTTTCTATGTTCGGCAGATTGCAATTAATGTACGAACTACGGAATATAAGCGAAATTTCAGAGCCGAGAGAACACTTATATATGTAGAGACTCGACTTGTAAAATGAAAAAAGATCGAACGCTGTTTTCGTTAATCTTGGACGACAATTCGATGGAATGAAATTCCTTGCACGAGCCAACGGTGACCACCGAAGCAATCAACACGTTGAACAAACAAACCAGCAAATAAACAAGTAAACATTACCCCTGCCGTTCCGCCACCACTACCGCTGCCCGGATCGACCGCTCCCGACACCGATTTTCACCACCTTCGCCACTTCTTCAGCGACGGCCACCTTAACCTCCACAACGTGTCGATCTCATCACCTGAAAAAACCATGTGATTCGTTAAGATCGAGCATGGCCACGGAATAATTCAACGCGAACGTTCTCTCCAGCCAAGCCCGAGCGATCCCTCTACCGTTCACACGCTCTGCTCTCTCGTACGCGCTTGCATCGTGATTATCGAGCACGGCTTTGACTTCTTCTTCCGGGGGTGGGTAGTTGAAATTCCGTGCAGGCGAGACGTGAATCGAATCGATTAAATCGAAATACGTGCTCAGATGCGAGGATCGATTCGGGTTCGCCCGCCGGGAAGAGGACACGCTCGCGTTGCCCGGGACATTCGGTGGGATAGATAATAATGGAGACGTCATCTCGTTAGAAAGAAATTAATATACGATTACAGCGGGATTACGAAAATTTGCCCGACACCGTTGCTCTCGTTTTGCGTAATTACAGGGATTAATCTAGTCGCTGGCTCGTTAACATCGATTATTATAATTCAAACTCGCGAACCGTAACAAAATTCGGAGATCAAAGGGTAAAGAGCTAATGCCTGAACGTATGAGGTTTGATATTATATCTCGTCTCGTTGGAAACACAGTTTGTAATTGGATAATTGAAATCATTAATTTCGTGCATAAAGTTTGTCGCATATTTCACCTCGAGCTGAAAACCATCGTACTGTAAGTAGTCAGAGTCAATGGTTTCGTCGGCAACAATACTTTTAAGACCGTCTCATCAATTCCAAATAAAATTCCATGCTAGTAATGGACGTTTCAACGTGTTTTTCTGCGCGTGCCCCTTTTCACCGTGACAGTCAGCGCGTTAACGATTCGAATCGGTTCGAAACATGCCTTCGCGTTTCCGATAATGCTTCGACAGCTACGTGTAACTCGATCCATCGCGAAACGCGTCGAACAAAGTCGATCCCTTGTAAAGAGCGAGAAAATCCGCGGAAAAATCGCAGCAGGCGATCAAGATATCGTGCCCTATAAATCTAGGAGATTTCATTTGGCCACGATCACCGTTTCTCCCCCGTTCGATTCATCCGGTTGCGTGCGTCGCCGTGACGATCGGTCGGGAATGAAAGGAGCAAGGGATTACAGGGGTAGGAGATATTGGTCAATCCCACCGGCTCAGCGCTAATAACCGTGGAACACGAAGACGAGTTATGACAGGTGGTGTCGTGGCTGGTTCGGTGGGGTGGAATTGTGCGGGGCGACATGTGCCATTGTTCAACCCCCTTCCCCGAACGATTCCTGCCCTCCACCGTTTCCCACCTCCGTGAGTCTTCTATTAGCACCGTGCAACCCTCCTCCCGATCACCCCGTGATCCCTCTCCGCCGAAAGGTGCTGACGGCTATCCCCGTTAGCCCGTTCCTACGTGTAACATCCTGAATTATGGCACCGTCGAGGTTTAAGCCTCGACGTTATGGAAATATTTCAAATATTTCCAAGTATTCCTTACGTATACGTCTCTCTACGGTCTCGCGAAAGAAACGAATCAGCGGAATACGTCGAGTAACAATTGGAAGCGGTCGTTGAAGAATTCGCGATGCTGCACGAATTGAACGGCACCTACTTGTGTCGGGCGTTTTTTCGCGTGACGCAGCCACTTATCCCTGATCTGTCTATTCGTCGACCCCCTCCCCGAGCAAAACGAAACGAAACGAAACGAAACGAACTAATTGGTTCGTGTCGACGATTCCCACGTGACGTTACGTGTTATCCACCATGCGTGACGAAATCAATGACAAAAAATTACCGTGGTTTCTCGAGTTATCTGTCGCGTTTGATGTTGGCAAAATTAACGCGAAAACGTAGTTGGATTAACAAGGAAAAAATGATTAATACCGATTTAAACGCGAATATCGTTCGCGTAGCGTGTACCGAATAAATTAGATTCATTAAGGATAAAATTATTTCATGGATACATTTTCAACGAATTTGAACGTAACGGTCAAAGCGTAAAATTAGATACAGTGGATGAAAATGCGTTATACCACCGTTCCGTTTCGCATTACCATTATTATTATCGCCATTGTCGAGCAAAGGGGAAAGCGGATTCGCTCGTTTACGCTAAAGGCACAAAACGCGAGCAAATATCCTCGACATCGGGACAGGTCCACTCGAAAAAGGCTGAATCGGAGAGCGTTCATGGGTAATTTCATCGACGAGCTAGCGGCAACACGCGCAGCTGCTCGACTCGCCTCGACTCGATTCGACCGAACTCGACTCGACTGGATTCGATTCGATTTCGAACCACGCGGTGGTCTAAAGCTGATTCGATCAATTGTGAAAATTCGGCTGTGCTTTTTGTGTTCTTGTATCGCGCAACGAGTGCCGATTGCTATTCAACATTGAAATTGTACGCGCGTGTGTGCTTTGTGTGCGTATAACGCTGCCTCCATAATATCGATCCAATTACGTCTCGTTCGTTCGACTCGAACATCGAATTTCCACGGCGAAACGATCTCCACCTGTTTCGACCATTTAACCCCTTCGTTTCTCGACGAACGTTTAGTCTAGCAAAGAAAATGTCCCGTCAAAAAATCCACTACACCTTTCTCCTGCGAGGTATAATCTTAGAAAACCGAATTGAAAACTTGTAACTTTTCCGCAGCTAGGAGCACGTAAAACTGGCGAACGCGCACAGAGTCCACGAACGACAACACACTTTCTCGTAGCAGATAATTTCTTAATGCTCGTGGTATCGCGTTATCCAGGCACTTTGAGAAGATCGCGATAGCGCGTGTCACTCGACACTCGCAACTTGCCGGGCGCATTGTCAGCGCGGATCTCGTCGCGAATGTACGTCCGCGTCAACGCGACCCGGAGCCCTTTCAGCGCGTGCAACACAGTACACCAGCGTGGCCTCCTATCCGTCACGAAATCCGTTCGCGTGTCCTTGCGCCACGATGATGAGCCCGTTAATTATTACCGTCAAGGTTCTCGGTAAACTGCAGAGGAGCCCGTCGGCGATAGAATGCTGCGTCTAAAAGGGAACGAACCCGAGGTCACTCGATGACGTTTGACCAACATCGAAGCAACCCCGTGAAAAGGATCGTCGAATGGAAAACCCTGTGCAACCAACGCTGTTTACCTTCCTCCTCGACGAGGAACCTCGTTCCAGAGAATCTTTCTTCCCTTTTAATTGCCAACTTTCGTTGGGAGAAAATGGATCCCGTGAACGTTCATTACGGCGACTACCTTTTACTTTGCGGAGCAGGGATGATTAATCGAAAATAGCGACGATATTGTTTAAATATTGCGCGTACAGGCGAGAGTGTTTAAATTGGACGACATCGAGGACTATGAATGACGCTTAATGTTGCTCGATTCGAGTTCCCCGTCCCATAGGCCGTTACGGGATTATGGAACAGGAATATTTCGATATTCGACGAGAGAGTGCTTCTGGCATGGATGCATAAACTTTACCGAGAGATTTTCGAAGCTCAAATTTATCCGTTTATCGTGCGACATTGTTGTTTGCGTTTAATCCGTTTTAAAACGCGTTCTTTATTAACTCGTAGGAAGAACGCGGGTGTCGACTCCGTGCGGTAAACACCGCCGAGTAGAAATCCAATAAAAATGTTATATCGTCTCTGCGAATCGTCTTTCGACAAGTTTACCGGAAAATTATTAGCCATGCGCTTGGACGCGATTACGAGCCAGCAGTTTTCGACTAAGAAGTTCTGGAAGCTCGTAAGGCGGACAACGAAGGGCTTCTCAGGGACAAGTAGTCGTGCAAGGGTTACAGTTGTCGACGAACCAACCTAACGGGGACTCAACGGTGATTACATCGTATATAAGGGGGGAAGAAAGGTGGATGGATAGTAGGGGCGTTTATACGAACGCTCGCCTTGGGAAACGAAAGATGGTGCGGAGAACGAGGAGGGCGGACCGAACGAGAAGGGAGAGAAACGAACATGGAAGAAGATTCGGTGATGGACAGTGGGTGATACGGTTGGAATGGATTTTAAAGCGGAGAGTGTTTAAGGTGCAGTGTCCCGAGGGAAATCTCGGAAGATTGACTCTAGGATAGCGAACGAGGGAGACCCTCGGAGATTTTGTACGCAACGCGGAGGTACGATTGTCGATCGAATCGTTTAACGATTTTCTATTTTATAATGATTTCGTGAACGGACAGAGAATGAAGATAGGGAAATGCACCAAATTTTATGTTAACAATTAAAATAGATAGATATAACTCGTGAAATCCATAGACTGTAGATGTCATGGACTACACGGTAAAATATTTGCCTTCTCCGGATCAGTTAAAGCATTTTATGTTCCGTTGCATGCAATAGCTGCATCGTGAACAAACATTATTCCGGCGAATTCCTGTAGTTGAAATTGAAAGCGACGTTAGTAAACTTGCAGGACCAATTCGATGAGAATGTAATTTGTCGAGGGCCACTCGAGGATTAGTCCAGCCCCGTGGTTCGACTTACCGAATCAACAAGACAGAACGTTCTATGCAAATTTCTATTCCCCTGGCTGAAAGTGACGTGGCGACGCCGATAACTTTCGGCAAGTGAAATCGGTGAGTACCTTTAACGCGCCGGAGTATTTAATTCGATTGAATCTAATGGACGAGTTTATTCGGTCGAACGGTAAGCACCGGCACGCTTAAATTTTCGCGTTTATTTGCATGCCGTACAAATAATAATACGTATGCGATGGATAAATTCAAAAACTGGGATAACCAGCATCGTTAACCTTTTATGAATTCGTTTAACTTCCTAAAGTGACATAACGAATGTTTATCTTCGATTTATGTCATTATGCATCGCCGTGATTTACGAATATCGCAACGAATGCACTATAGATATTCCAAATGCGGTATAATAAAAAGGAATATGTATAATACGGCTATATATTTGAAATATAATCGTGAAACGAAACGAAGAGAACGATCGGTTCCCGATCAATTCGGTACACGCGGAGACATCGCGACGACGATAAACATTCGAGAAACACGTATTTCCTGGTTATCGTATCGGCGGTAGGATCGACTACCCTGTTCAAAGGTAATTTCACCTCGCTCGTTGCGAGTTCGAGCTAGAAGTAAAGCGGAATTACGAGTGGCAACGTAGGACAAAAGTGGCACAGTGCACGCGATCAATTCGCATTTCGTTGCTAGATCGCCGCCACCGTGTCGCGAAGAAAGATCGCTTCTTAGCCTTCCGATTTCGATCGATAACGACACGGAACGAAAAGCTTTCGACGAGAAATCTACGCCGACTATCGACTCGGTTGATGGCCGATGAAAAAAGCGGTACGTTCGCGTGATTCTTTCTATGTCGAGCAACCGGGAAACGCTGCACGTCGTGAAACTTTAACGGCGTCGAAAACGTGATACACGAAGCAGAAAAGGTTCAATTCGTCACGAGTCGCTTTCGAATCGATCCGAACACTGCATATTCCAGAAATTCAATTGAAAACCCGAGTACCTGCTAAATTGTAAATTCGTACCATTCGATACATGTATTGGATTTTTGACTCGCAGCGTTCGAAGGTGTCGGTGAGCGAGAGAACATTAAGCCGGATTTATACGTTGGCGTAGTTACACCAGCGCTGGTCAATTAGCCGGTCAGGTGAGTTTACTTTTCCAAACTATTCGCCAACTAGTGTAAATACTTTGCCATTTGGGGTACAGTGTATTACTAGCTAGTTGGTCTTGTAAGTTAGCGGACTAAGTAATCCATTTACGGTGCCGATGTAAACCCGAATTAAACAGCATTCTATTAACGTGTACAAACGGAAACCGACTGCTGGCGAACATCGTTAGACAATCTTCCGTTTTTCTCGATGCGTCGTGACGCGTTTAATTAAAGCCGAACGAGCGGTCGGCGATGAAACGCGGGTCGCACGCGTGCAGACCCGTCGCGATACATTTATGGAAAGGTTCCGACGATATTTGCGGTCGACCATTGCAGCGTAAACCTCAAAGCATTTAGCGTGTCAGCGGCGACTCGTAGCGCAGCGCGAACGACCGCGAGCGCCGCAAAACGCGTCGCTTGCACCAGCTGCGACTGCATCGTCACCTCGCCGACCGCAACGCTGCCAACAGAATACCGAAACGCGAACTACCGAGTACGATCACCAGGCATCCATGAAACGATACCGGCGAAAGCACGAGTGTACCGTAATAACTGAAACTTTTGCGGCCAAACGTGCATTCCGAAGATTCTGTCGCGTTCGACTTCGGGCTCACGATCTTCGGCCGTCCAGTTCGAGAACTCGCGTCGCGACCCTCTCGAGATTCCTCGAGATTCCTCCTGGAACCCCCCTTTCGAAACGAGTCGTCAAAGCTCCGGTATATCCTCGTATAACGTTGCACGATTACTATCGATTCGCGCGTTAATGAATTACCGATCGAGAGCATCGAACAGAGAGGATAACGAGGCGACAGTTTTCCAAGGATTTTTCGCGACACTTTGCGAGAAATCGGCGTATTCCATGAGCAGAAGAGACAAGAGAAAATCTCTTCTCCAGCGTAGATATCCTTTCAGGCTTTACGGTTTTACCTCCGAGAGTCTGGCTTATATTCGGTCCACGGTGTAATAACGTTAAAGCTCCCCTTATACTCGCCACGCGGGAATTCAGGCTGTTCAGCCGTTATGAAAGATCGTAAAGCTTTTCCGGACGGTGAAACGGCAAGAAACAACGAAGGAGCATCGCGTTTCTTCCCCTTTTAATTTCTTCTTCCAGGACTGAACGCGACCAGTCGGCAAGGAAAATTTCAATTACCCGAGCTACTCCTTTTCCTCCTGGAAACCTCTTCCACCTTCCGTTTTCTTTCTCGCGTTTCTTGCAGCGTGTATAGAGAATGTGGAACAAATCTAAACTTGTCTCATCAACTTTTCACCGATCGTGTAACGTTCCTAGAAACGCATTCACTTATTCATCCGTTGCACCGACGAACCGACTTTCCCGATCGATCCATTCTATCCTGGCAGTTTGTGTTTTGCTTGCTCGACTAGAATTTCAACGACCAATATCATTGACTTTTATAGTTCGAGTACCGCGGCTGGTTGGAAAAATAACTTGGAAAAGTCTCCTTTCTCGCGCTTGTAACGGCGTTTGTAGCGCCTTCTTGCAACGGACGTTTAACGATCGAAGTTTAAGCCGTTCGCGAAAGTTGTTTCGCCTGGAAATTTCGCTGTACAGAAATAAATTAAATTTTTCAAAGAAAACTTCGTATTCTCTTGCTAATAATCTCTCGCCGAAAATACAATTTTTTCGACCCGACGAAACAAATCAAATCTCTCCACGGATTTTATGAAATCGAACCAAACGCGCGGCTAGTATTTATTAAAATCGTCGAGGACGATGCCATAATCCAAAGGGTTAATTATCCGCCGCTATTAATGCTCTCTAACAATGCGCTTAAATTGCGGGGCAAATAAAGTAGCACGAGCGAGCTCGTCGTAATTTCGCGCTTAATTAACGTTCCTCCTCCCTGGCACATATCTCCTCCGTCGTGCTCTCTCCTTCCTGTCGATCTATCTTCCCTCGAGCCGTGAACCTAGCCTCGATCGTATATTTCGAGGTGAGCACATCCACCGGCACGGTGGAAACAGTCATGACTACCACGGCACACAATAATATTGGATTATTAATCCTTTCGCTACGTCCGTTTCTGGCGAATAGCGAGTCGGTGCGTTCATTAACGTACGGATATAAATGAAATTTGTAGCTCGAAATTCGTAGCGAAGATCGTTGATGATCTTCCACGATAATCGACACGCTAACGTCCATTAACGGTCGTCCACGTTACCGATTAAACTGCTAACACGGATATGTTAATTTTCGCATTATCAGTTAGATAGGAAACCTCGTTGATTTTAAGTGAACCGCAATTTCTGCGCAGCTCGAAGCATCGAGAAGTACGCGGAGGAAAACGGAAGACCGAATAGAGAGGAACGAAAAAATTTTCAGCAGAGTCGAGCTTTTCTTTTGGACGTAGGAGGCTGCGATGCGGGGCAACGAGACATCCGGTCCGTTCCGATGGAAGAACAGGGAGAAAAGTTAAGAGAAAGAGGAAAGGAAGAGCTAAAGAAGACGAAGCACAGGGAGGGTGAGAGGTTTCTATTGAGTCGGTCAGCAGCCCGCAGCTGCAATTGAATCGAACGTGCCATAGGGAAGTGCACTTAGCCGTCTCTCTTGTCTCGTCTCACTTTCGCTGTGTGCCGTCGACGACCGAACGACTTCTCGGAGGCGACGACCAATAACCGTAGCCGTAGCGACCAGCACCGAAAGGGAAATTGCCGTCGAGAGAATTTACTCTTCCCGTCGTATTTCTTCGCGCGCGAGAAACCAATATCGGCCCGTTTCCACTGGGTCAGCGGATCACAACCGACTCTGGGTTACCTTCCCTAATCGACCTACAGCCGATTACTTTTCGAATCGGTTCGACGAAAAATTCGATTCTCCTCGTGAGTTCCAACAGGCTGCTGTTGTTATCGATACTCGATCAAATTTCATAGAGATTAGAAATCTTCTCAGAGGTTGAGCATCTCTCTTAAATATATTGAAGATAAAGTACGACCTGACGAATAAAGATGTAAGTTTCATTGGCCATTTACGAATTTTCTAATTTCAAACACAATACGAGGATCGAGAAAAATTGGAACGTCAGAAATTGGCTGGTCGCAGAACAGATTTCAGCGATGTATCCATCTGGGTTTCGTGGCGGACACGCGCAACTGGAATCCGCTTTACCTAACTAGGTTTTAACGTCGCGCCGTTAAGAGGATTGCTGTGTTCTTAAACGAAACGAGTCCGCTCGTCCAGAATCCATTTATACGATCGACTCGATCGATCGGAGAAAAGACGGATACACGAGAGCTCCACTCGATGGGACACAAATATTTTAACGACCTTACGATCCAACTAGGAAATTCGAAGATTAAACGTTTCACGAGACCACGGATCGTTCTGGACCCTTTGCCACCGCAAGCAACCGCTGACGTATCGAAACCGTCAACTCGCGATAACTCGTTAGGACGTTCGCGTACGATGCCGACACCTGCACGTACCAAGTAACCACCGTAAACCACCGAAACAAGGAAGGTCGTGCTTAAGCGACGTCTACGAGCTGCCTAAAGCACGAGGTACGAAGTTGCGGCAAGTTTCGAGCAAGCACGCTTGCATAATTCGCCAACTCTTCCGGGCAGAGAGGACGGGAGAAAGAAGGTTGGAAAAGACGAGGAGAAGAAAAGTCGTTCCAACGTTATCGAGTCGAAGAGAGAGACGATGCGAAGGGATAAGCTCCGTCACGACGCTCGAGCGGTGAACAGGAGCCGACGCGACAAAGCAGCGCTGTATCTAAGCTACGTTGGATACGCGGACGCGTTTAAATTTCGTTTAAAGGGTCGTTAAGGCCGTATTAGACGCCAGCAGGGATCGCCCTGCAATCCGGTCCACTCCAAATGCTCCCGTAACTTTTGAATAATGGCCCCAACAAGAACAGGATAACCTGCAGAAAATTTCGTTCTATTTTTTAGACAGACAGGCAGCGGTGGTTCGCCAGCTACGTCCGTCTTTCCTTGCGTCTCCGAATTGCGAAAAATTTTCGTATTTTGCAGATTTTTGATGTCATGCTTGTTCCAAGTTACCCGTTTCGTCCGCGTCGCCGATAAATAAAGAAGAAAATTCATTCCATACGCGTTTATAAAAAAATGATGCTTGATACAATATGCAAACGTAACGAACGAAACGAAAGAGCGATTGTTTCGAGAGAAGAGCGATCGCGTCGTTAGTCGTGACAAAATAAAATTCAGCGCAGACGACAGGAAAATATACGAGGCCATGGGAAAAATCAGCGTGGGCTATTCGTCAGGGTATTAAAAGGTTCGTAAAAGGGGACAAAAGAGAAATTGGTCGGACGATGGTCCGGCGTCAACGGTGATGAACAATCGCTACTGGTATTTCGACATTCCCGACTAAATTATATTGTCCCTTTGCTTGCAAGGGACATCATTCGGTTATCGTGCGCATCGCGTTTAATACAATTTTGATACGGTATAGTAACTAGAAAAAATATTCGCCGCGTATGCTTTTTTGTATCGGCAATCGATTACGCCGAGAGTACGAAAACAGTCCTCGAGGTCGGAATTGAAAAATCTATTTGACGGTGCAGCTGAAAAACTATTGGTCTCTAAACAAAAGAATTCGACGTACGATTTGCCAATATTCCGCTCGTGTAATCTGTTTCTTAACGATCGGGTTTTTCAACGACATGCGAATAAATCCTTGAACAGGAAAAATTTTCGCACGAAAATAGCAAGACGGTGTCGCAGGTAAGGTCAGTTCATTTGGACAAAGTTCTAAACATATCGGTATTTACGCTATGGCGATGCGTTAGCTGCCCTAGATCAGTTGTTTATTCTTTCACAGTCGAAAATGTCAGGGCTAGACCTTCGAAGCTCTTTGATTTTCACGGTAGAAACAAATCTGACGCGATTGAACGATACAGGTTAACGAAAAGTTCGTTAGAGACGAGGGGTTTGCCGTGAAAGCAGACTGACCGGGTTTAATTACGTTTCGCGTAGAAACACGGTTAACTGGACGACCAGGTCGGGTTTAATTACAACGTTTCGCGGCTCTAAAGCGTAAAGGCAACAGATGCCGATCGGCGCGAGGCGACTACGACAACGTAATCGAAGCTTCTATGAAAATCGATTTTCTATAAAACGACCCGATGTTCTCGCGCTACATTACTTCGGATAAACCTACGCACCTAAAGCGTTACGTGCTTTTTCGTGTAAGGATAAGGTGTCAACGAGGCGCCCGACATGTCAAATATCAAACCTCCGTTCGTTCGTATAAATCGTTACGCGGCGTACGTATTGTTCGAGATATTAGAACCGATCCGAAACGTAAATTATGCGTCACTCGTCATCGACTGGCTCGGGACCGCTAATTTCAGCTCGAACAACGGAATAATCTCTAATGGGGCAATGGCATAACTCCACGCGCAGTAATGGAATAGTTCCGAGTCGGACATTGCAGTAACCCTAAACTTGGTAACGGTATACCCCCAAGTCGGCCAATAGAATAACTCGGACAATGAGCTTGGCAATGGAATAATTTCGAGTCGGCCACTGGAGTAACCCTGAGCTTGGAAGCGGGATAACCCCGAGTCGAACGCCCTAAGCTCGGTAATAAAATAATGTAAAGTCGGACAATAGAGTAACCCCGAGTGCACGGGTGGAATAATTCCAAGTCCGGCAACGGAATAAGGCGAAACGGAGGAAATTGCAAATCGAGCAATGGAATAATTGCGAAATAAAATGAATAAATTAGCAGGAAATAAAAAGTTCTTTGGCACGCCCCGTGCGTCGGAAGAGTACCGAAACGGTCGATCGCGGAACACGCGGACGCGACTTCAATTTCCATCGTTCGGTTCGCAATTACCGCCGGTGTCCCTTTAATTGAGGCCCCAATAGTGTAAATTAAAATATTGCTCGATGCGAATGCGGCGTCATTATCGGCCGTCCAGCGTCTCTCTTTCTCTTGTAATTAAAACGGTAAATTAACGTATGACCTGTGCCGGAAAAACGGGGATACGTTAACGTCGTTAGTGTGTCCGCTCGCGTTGTTTGCCGCGCTCGTTCACCATCGCGCCCCTCACCACGATTCGTCCCTGGCTTCCAATATTTTCCATCGACAGGATTTGAGGTTTCCTGACGAACGAAGCCAACTGTGGTGGACAGCTACGAAAGCAATTACATTCCATTCGTTCAGGAATAACGTTCTCCACGCTTAAATGATATTGAATTGTTCGGAAAGTTCATTGTGGAATTTAATGATTCCGCGAGGTACAATCTTTATGTAATCAAACGTGGCGAGATATTTGTAGTATTTTAGAAATTTCTTGCGGTAATTAGGAATATTACAAATATTTCTCTCCGAGCGGTAAGATTAACACTGGGGTTCGAAAACGAATTATTAAAACGAATTAAAAGCCGAACAACCCAATATTTTATTGGTCGTACACACAACCTTCACGATTTCCTCGCAACCTTCCCTACGTTCAATTACCACCATCTTACCGGGGGTATTTATCAAAGCTCGAGGTTGCATGCCAGTGCATGGAGGTCGAAACGGCACGTTACCCGTGGGCCGAAGAAAGACCTTCAACTTTCGACCTACGAAACTGACGAGAAAAAGGCATCGCGTGCAGGACGAATCAGCACGATCTCGCGGCAAACTTTCGATCGCGTCTTGTGTCGGCACTCGAAGGACAGATGTTGTCACGAGCCTAGTCCAAGTATACCAGAGATTAGGTGCAAAAAGCTACGTATAAATTAGTCGTTACGTGACGACACCATTAACGAGGACAGCGTTCAAGGGGTCACCTTTCGAGCCTAAAGTGCATCCTATAACTTCCGCACTTTCTTTCGGCGAACTTACAAAATAAACGAATAATGCCTTTGAAGAACTTTATCGTCTTCTTGCAAGGACAGCAAGTTCTAGGACTCTCCCTAGATTCTCTTTAGGGCTTCCAGATCCAGGGCTTCTCGGGGATCTTGTACGCCCTGAGGCTCCTCTTAGGTCCTGACGAAAGGTTCCAACCCTATATGTATTTATCCGTAATCGAAGAAAGCATTCACTGCACTCGTGTACAAGCAATTAGTTAAGATTCGATTGTACTCGAATGGGTTTCTTCCGTTTTCCGAAATACTTGTTCGAATCAACCTCTTCTGGACTGGAATATTCATGAACCATCCGAACATATCGAATCAGATTCGATGCTATTTGCAATATACTTGGATTCCATTTCTAGTTTTCTTCTTCCAGGCCGGAAGCAGGAAATTGAACGACCATCTGCTCGATTCTCTCGCGTTGAATCGCGAGATGAGCGGATTAATAATAGGGAAGGATGGAAATGTCGTCGACGAATCGCGTAGAACAGTGGAAGAGAAATGAGAGAGCGGGTACGATTGCATGATTTACCGATTAATTTCCTCCAGTAGACCGTGTACTTGATGCCGGGACTCTATAAAAGGCAGTCGACAACAATGAGGCTGAAACTATGCCGGAAGAGCGATTAAATTTCTCTTAAAATCCTCGTTAACGGACATTGCGTCTGTCCGGGCTTTGCTCGTCGATACGTTGAATCAATTGGTAAATGAAGTTCGATGGAAACACGGTTTTCCTTGCTCTACTTTCGTTCGAGGCTGGCAATAGCTTTCAGTAATGGAGATACGTAACCGCGAGATTCAAATGTTACACGATTCTATTGTGGCCCGTTACGGTTTTTCGTACATTCGATCGCGAACACTATTGGCACTAGTGGAATTTCGCTGGAGAATCGTATCGCGTCAAGAGGGATCGATCTTTTTGTTACGGCACTGTTTGATTAACCCCCGGACTGCGAATGGCGCGATAGTCGAACACGATCCGCTAGTAAATCCTTTTCTCTTTTCGTATTTGTAAGCAAATTTTGTGTCTCCGAGATTTTATTTACTCTATTTATTCTGTTGTATTTACTTTGCTTTGTTCCGCTTTCACCCATTCCTTTATTTCGTCTCCGTCGTTACCGTTCGACGAAGAACGGATGGCAAGTCACGTAAATCTATTATGTCACAAATTTTTATTCAATTCTCTCCGTCGCGTTTACTCTGTTTTATCCCTGTTAATTTACGCCCCTTGATACGCGGCGAACATTCGGTGGCGACCGAATACACTCACCCCCGATAGGGGAAAAAAAAGGTTAAACGAGAATTACGTCAGCGAAAAAACAACGCGTTCACAGAACCCTCGTAAGCGCTACGCCGCTAGCAACAATGCATTTTTCTCTTCGCCTTCGTTCAAAACCCCATCCTCTTGCGCCTCTGTAAACGTTTAGTTGCTCTGCAATTGCAGAGCGCGCAGAGGACACGGGAACCCCTTGAAAAACGGCGATGCGGTCTCGTTCTCGCAAAATGGGCTGGGTTTCATCCGACCGAATGAAAGAATTACACCAGCATGTGTATGTTTGAAGCACCGCACACGAACTGAAAGATTCAATTGAAACTGCGATATTTGATATTCCTAATAATTCGTATCAACAATTCGTACCTATTATAACGTAGAAGAATTCAAGAACGTAGCATAAATGTACGCGAATAAATATGCATAGCGCCGGGAAGTTGTTCGTTTAAAGTCCAGCGTGCGACGTCTGACCAAACACTGACTAATACTACTAGCGCTACCGCAAAATTTTCATCGCCGACTTTTTTCTCTAATATTTCGAAGATATTAGTATTAAAATTTCAACGGTATAGCTATCGACATTCGTTATTAAGGTATCTCGATAACCACGTAAGTATGTACATATACTTTTTGCCCTAAATAATCGATTTTCAACGACGTCGTTCGTGGCGGAAGGGTTAATTCTCCTCGAGCGTATCACACCCCGGGGATTCTTCATTTACAATTCGAATTAAAACGCCTCCGTACCGCACGTATCAGATCGAGTGCGAATTTTCGCGATATCGACGGAATTTTTCGTCCCTCTTCCAGGACAACCAAATCGTGCGCACACCCTCGATCGATCGAACAACGTTCGTTTCGAGTTAAATCGAGGTGCGAGCTGCAAACTTCCGCCCTCAAATTGCTTTTTTCTCAAATACACCTCCACCCCTCTGTGCTCGAGTATATTTGTTCTAATTCATATCGCGAATAACGATTGCAATTATTACGACTGTAAATTATTTCCGAAAGGAGGTAAAAAATTTATTGTCGGCAAAATAATTTCTAGGAAATTGGAGCAAGCTTACGGTTGAAATTTTATAAATTCGTGAATCAATTGTTCGTTGATAACGGAGTATCGAATATCGTTTATATAAAAGGTTTTATTACAACATTCTGATTATAGGTACATTACTGTATCGAAAATCATCAAATTTCTATCGCACGCGTCGAATCGAAATAGATAAACTAAATATAGGACGAGCGTCAAACCCAGGGCTATTTAACCGGTACTGATTCGTCAAATTTACTCGGAAATTCTTGTTAGTCAAAATATTATCGAGTCTCGTTTCAAGTGTACGAACACCCGTACTACCTATACACCATCGGATTAACCTCTGGCGTAATTAAATTACACGGTTAAACGCGCGTCGATGTAAATTACGAAACGATAAAGTAATTGATTCGTCGAACTAGTTCTCGTACCACCGTGATTATAAATTTTCGACGTGTTAAAAGTACTAATCCGATAATGAATGAGAGTGCTCGGCCAGCAACTTTTAACGCGGAAACCTATCCACTTAGTGAATGTAATTTAACCTGCTATCAGAGCAACGATAGAAAATTATTCTATCTTTCGATCCTTATTATACGCGGATATGCACATTCGTCTCGTTAGGTTCTCACAAACGATTCGCGCAATAATTTCATTACTAATGGTCCTTAGCTGCATTGTAACGTTCATATTTTTATGGAGTAATTAAATTAACGAACGGCAGCGTACGTGCCGTATTCAATCGCGAGCGCGGACGATTGGAAAATATTTTTATTAATTTACAATTTAACAAATCGAACGCAAATTTCTCCTTTCTGTTTGTACCGTCACTGGATGAATATACCTCGTACATGTACGTACGCACAGGCGTTATTGCTCGTTGCTCCAACATCTTCCAATATAAAATGCTTCCGATATAACTGAATTAACGATGGAGGTACCGTTTTAGAAAAGCAGGTGCACAAGCAACGTCGACGTTGTGCACACGCGTACAGTTAAGTGTTCTGAACGCAAAGGCACGGCCCGCGCGTAACAGCGTTCATAAATAACGGTGGACGGAGAAATGTCGTCGGTACGCACAAATTGATCGAAATTGATAGTTGTAGAGTTTGTAAATTATATTCCATGGGTCTGGCGAGCGAGTTCTTCGCGCGATTGGCTACGACCAACGAACCGTGAACGTGCCCTTCGTGCATTTCCTGGCTCGGATACATCAAAGGAGCTATGAAATCAAGCGTGTGCCCCGAGCTATTCCTGGAGATCGATTTCTGACGCGATCGATCGAGTTCAGTTCCAAGTTTCCGAAGCATTTTCACCGACGAGGATCCTGCTTGGCGTCTTTCAACGGATTCACCCTCGTCGAACAACGTTTCCACGAAACTTTTAATTACGGATTTATTAAGGACTCGCGGCGAAGACTAATGGAAACGCTCGATCGCTTTCCAGAATCTTTCCAAAGAGATCTATACCGCAACTCTGTATGTATCTTACTCGAACACCGACGAGAGAATACGGTTGACTTCAAAGTCGCTCCGATTTAACAAGATCATTGATTTTCGTGAAAAAAAGATTCGACTCGATGTCGCAGACGCGAATGAAATTTTTCGATGAAAAATCTAGTCGACGGAAACAGAGGCAAGGTATTTAATCGATGACGAGTTCCAATTTTTCCATCATTTTTATCAAATACGGGTAAACAATCTTTTCGTTCCGTTCGGTTTGAAAATTGGCCATTGTTCGAGCGTAACCCGTTAGCTTGTTCGCGAAAATCGCGGTGCACGCGGTGTGTATCGAAGCGAGTCGATTTAAAACACCACCAGTGTATAACCTAAACTCCGGCGCGGTGTATAGAAAATTGGTCGAGGATCGATACCCACCGCCAATTAACACGGTGCAGACACCTACACGGTAAAAAAAAAAAACTCGCAGTTCGCGCAATTAACGTAGCTCGAAGTCACCCGTTCCTCCTCGACGTATCGGGACGCCACCCTCTTCTACCCCAATTGCTGCGTGCCACCGGTGCTCGCGCGATTTCTCGACGGCAATTAATTCTGCTCGAAACGAGACAAGGTACGGTACCGTCTTTTTTTTTTATTCCTTTCCGCCGACTGCCCGTTTAAGCGGCAAAGCTCAAGAAACGAAAACGAACGCGCGATTTCGAAATAATCGCAATACGATCGCGAGGATCCACCGGTTAAACACCGGAAGCGTTCTCGAATCGTTGCGCTGCCCTTAACCCACCCTTCGCGCCGAACCTAACCTGCGCGACGCGAGTGCAACTTGCAACCAGCATGGAACGAGGCCATGTGCGCTATTAAATCCAGCAAGATGGAAGGAGGAAGCGGGGCATGGAGCAACGAGGACAAAGACACGACACAACGGGAGACAGGGTTCGCGAGAGGAACAACCGTGACACAGAAACGATACAAAGTTCAGGAATCGACGCGTTTTGTCTCCGTTACGGCGGATCACTCGTTGCACGCTTTCCTGGAGGCGAGGCTGGAAAGTAGGGAGGCTACGTCGAGATACAGCGAACAGCTGCGAAGGTAGAGGCTTACCAGGAGAGAGAGCCCGGTAAATCCGTATCCTGAGTTCCTTCTCTGGCCGGGGTGTGGTTCCTTCGCGTACGGGCGGGGCCAGGATCACCCCACGGGATTAAGGACTTTGGACTTGGCTGAATTCGGGAAAGTCGTCTTTCTATCCGTCCGCCAGCTACTCGAGATTCACGTAAACGCGTGTGTGCGTGGAAACGATCCGTGCGCGCGTACGCGTTTGTTTTCGGGCACGCTTCGAGGCGGACGACGATTAGACGGAACGCGCGTGCACGAACGGTACGCGAGAAGCAGGATCCGAAGAAAGGGCGGGAGGAATCGGAGAGAAGGAAAAAAGGAGGACGGAGAAGACGCGTGCACGCAAACGCGCGTGTTCCAGGCGTGTACGTACGCGTAACTGGTGCACGTGTATGTCCGTTGACGTCCGTGTGCGTCAGTCCACGAGCAGTCGATGTCGTCGGCTATGTTGGAGGTCAGGGAGCGAAAACGGGATTCAAGGTTCTTCTGGACGAAACGGAACAGGACGAGGGGGATCGGCCTAGACGAGCTCCTGCCTTCGCTAGGACATTGTTAACCCCGAGCGTTCGTCGTCCTCGAGAGATCGACTCGCGGCGGCCACCTCCGTCTTGTTTTCCACGATCTCGACGACAGCCTGGTCGGATCTCGCGAAACTCCGTCGGTTCTTCTCCTCTCGGTTCGCACTATTCGTCCTCGTTCTCTAGTTTCTCCTCAGTCACGTGACGCATCGCGCCGCGACATCGTGCGTGCTACCACCCAACGAACTGATCGCGACACGATTTCGCGTGCACCATCGATTCACCCTCGCGTCTCGCCAATTCGCTCTTCCTCGATCACCGTGCGTTCGAGCCGATCGACCTTCGTCGCAGCGAGTTCCGAGGTCGATACGATTTCGTTCTAGCAGCACCGACACCGATATCCACCCGTGGACGACGTATTACTCGAACGTGGCACCACAGTTCACGGCACCGTCCGACAACCCGTTCCAGTTCGTCCTTGGTCGTTCCAACGTTGGAACAACGTCCAACGAGCGGACACGCGAAACACGGTTCCTGCTCCTCTCGAGAGAGCCGCGAAGCCACGACTGCGACGCGACGTACGGGCTACGAGAGTCGCTCGCGCCGGATGATCGCGCGCACCCACGGCTATGCGGTTCCGCGGACTTTTCCGCGTCCGTTTTCTCCGCCGGTCGAATCCTCGAGCACTCCGCGATCCTTCGCGAGCCGACGATCGCGATTAATTTCCCTGGGAAAGTCGCGAACAACGCGTCACGCGCCGCGAGGAAGTAGTTTCAGCTACCGCTTGACTGGCGGTGGTGCGCGCCGCCATGACAGTGCTGGCTTCTCCGCTCGCATCCCCCACCGAACAACCCCCACCGTCTCTCTCTCAACCCCTCTTCTCCCGGCGAACGTCCCCTCGACACCCCGCCAGGACAACTTTCCACCTTCTGCTCGTCCATGGATACCTACCCTCCGCTCTGCCTGCTCGTTCACCCTCGCCGACAACCCCCTGACGTCCCTTGCCCTGGCTGCCGCTGCCTCGGCCCCACCAACGCAATATTGATCGGGCGGAAGGGCGGCATCCAAGCTCGTAACGACTTCCAAAGGTGCCCTGCTCGTGTCCCTCGTGTCATCTGCCTTTTTCCTTCTCCGACTGTCGCTCTCTACGTTTCGTTTTCTCCCTTTCTCCCTTTTCGCCTAACAGATTTCTCGCGTTCGCCTCGCAAAACGAATTCTTCCGAGACGTATTCGTTCCGCTCCCACTTTTTTCCGCGGTGCTCGTGATATTTCGCGCAGGATCTCTTTAATTTCTCTTAGGGAACACGTGGGACGCGTGCGATTATCCCGTCGATGTACGTTCGCCGTTCGAGTTTGGCAAGTGCCTTCTGCAAACGGATTTGTAATTCGATTTGTGTGACTTTCAAAGTTGGCGCCTTTTGCGCGCTACGGTGTTCCGAGAGATTAAATATTTAAGCGACATCGTTGGACCAACGTCGGTTGAACAACTCCCGGCGACCGACTTCCGTGAAAGGCACGCAAAGTCCGAGAGCGAAAGCCTGGACCAAGCACCGCGTTAAATTTAATTAAGTACGCGCAAGTTACCGCGCGGGCGAAAACCAGGAAGTGCTCCGCTGTTAATTTATTCATTTTCTCCCTGGCGGTATATCGTTTCACAGATGTTCGAACAAACGTATTCTACCTGGGTCAGGTTGTCCGTTCCAAATATGTGTACGTTTCTTACACGGAACGGTTGCACGCGTATTTTTTATACTATTGCCGAAAATATCGACCGTTAGCGATCTCGAGCTTTGTCGTGCCATTGTTTTCCCGGTCGCGAAGATACCAGCGTCAGCTAAAATTAATCTGCTGTCAGAAGATCCGTTCTTGGAGCAATTAATTTTTAGCGGAAATAGAAGGCAATAATTACGATTTATCGCTTGCGATTCGAGTCGTCGCGAGCAAGAAACGGCGTCGCTTGCAAAAATAGAGCTATGGGACCTCGTTTATTATTACGTTGCATATCGAAACGTCGTAAAATGGCGTTCGCTTCGTGTCAATTTAAAACGTAAAATTAGATCCTCTAATGGATTTCGTGACGTTCGTGGAAGAACGTCTCGCCGGATTTAACGGGATACGATGTTAATTCGAGAAATTTCGTCGAAAAAGAGGCGAAAAGAAAATCCGTTATTTAGAAATATTTTTTGTAATCTTTCGCGAGCGAACCCGTGACCGCGCAATTAACATAAATCTATGCATGTGTGCATGCCAGCATACGGGCATTAATAATTCAACCGCGTGATTCTTCACCGGATCAAAGGGACCGCTGAAATTTCACGGGTCATCGTACCGGAAGCGTTAACGAACGCGTCTATCGTATTCGTCCGTTTCGCCGGTTGTCTAGATGTTGCTTCCATAAACTTTTCTCGCGATATTCATCGCGGAAAACACAGGCCATAGACGTTGCTGCAGAATCGCCGAAGAATGGAAAAGTTTTCGGTAGGTCGAGAAAATTTCCCGCCTCGTTGCCTTCTCCGTTATCTAGCTAAGACTTTGTGCTTCGCTCAGCATGCTGCTTGGAACGCGCGAACGAAACTTCCCGATTATCCTGAGACGCTGCGTTTCCATGGACTTTCCAAGGTTGAATCGAAACTTCAACTGGATCGAGAACTTTTCCGGAAGAACGGTTCGATGCGTCGGGAGCAAAAAAAAGACAAATGCAACGGTGACGCGCGTCTCGCGTAATGGATAATAACGAGACAGAGCAAGGGGTTGGTTCGGGAGTAGCTTTTGACACCTGATCCCCCTTTGCCTGGTCAGACACAATGCGCGCCGTTAACCGGGCGTCGTTCGACCCTCTAGACCCACGTAAGCTCAGCTTTTGTCCGGATCGCGATGAAACGAGTGCTCCGCAACCCCTAAATAACGTTCAACGCGTTGCTTACGTTCAAGTTCAATGTTCCAGACACGTTTCTCGCTCTCGCAAATACGTTCGACCAATTTATCTTCGAAGCAACCAGTCAGGAGGATGATGTATCGCTCAAAGTATACGATTCCTCGGAACGGATGAACAGTATCTATTCGGGGATCGCGAAAATTATTCGAGCGGTGCCGGCAGAAATGAATAGCCAAGATACGGATAATTAAAAGTATCAACTCTTTCTCGAGAAGTGGACAAGATCGAACGTTCGGGCGAACGATTATTAAAGGGAACTTACCCCGCGAGTGTGCTCCTACCGGATCCAGAGGGATGCCTTGAGATCTGAAAGAAGAAGAAACAACAGTTAGTTTCGGTAGGGATGCGATAGCTGGAACTTTTGCAATTTACAGCCGAGGAAAATTCCCGCAAGAGCGATCGCGTGACCGAAAGCAGGCGGTTCGAAGCGGAAGGTCGAGGGATAGCAAGAGGGTATCGAACACGGGAATGTTACGCGTTTTTCCAGGGGTGTAAATGAGAAAAGAGAAAGAGAGAACCGAGTGGCCGGCGACGGACAAAAGAGGAAACCTCGAAAGTCCAGCGGCAAAGTCTCTGGGTCCCAGAAGACTTCGGAAATCCTATTGTATCTGAGTTTAATCGACGAGTGACAGCGTCCACGACGTTCTACCACAATCAGAAGGAGATAATAGGGGTTGAGCGGGAGGCCATCGAACGATCTCTAATCGACGTCGCGAGATAAGCACGGAGACAACTTCTTGTAACGATTTCGACTCGTTCGTGACCATCAATGTCGTACCGATCAATCGGTCTCTTGCTACCACGATACTACTTTCCGCACTCGCCGTCAGGGAGACATTCCCGACACGTTTCATCCACCGTTTCTGGAACCCGCAACCAAAGAATATCGTTTAATGCTAGCTAGTTTCTTAAGTACGATGCTACATTGCACGACTGGATCACGAGTTAAACCTGATCCAAGCGTCGATCGGTAATATAAAAAAATTGGAGCTTGAATAGACGAGATTGGAACCGCAAGTGTCTAGTTATAATACTAAAAGCATCGGGAACAAAAAAGGAATGCGATAAAAGCACCAACGAGCGTGAATTATGTCAAATTGGAATGACGAGGGAGCGGCACCGTTGTAAAGCATTAAAACAAATGTCACTCGCAGAGAATAAAACAACAACAAGAACGGCAAAATAACGTTGAGAGAGAAAAAAACGTTTCCCTTTTATTATTTCGAAATAGTAGCTCACAGAGATCGAGCATTGTTACTCGCGTCGCCGTAGTTTATCCGCTCGAATTCGTCCGTTGCGTTTTCTAGGAAATTGGGTTGGTCGACATTAATGCGATGTTCGCGGCTCAACCAGCCGGCAGTTCCGTCGCAGAAACGCGTTTCCGGCTACGACAACCAGCCATAAATTGCTAAATACCCGCACTTTAAACGAACCACCCAGTTGGACACGGCGTTAACCGACTGCATCTCCTGCTCCTTTCGGATACAGGGTCATTTTGATTCACGAGGTATCTTGTATATTCACGAACAAATCGTTTCGATGTTGTTTACTTTTCGCGAAACGTACTACTCTGATATCGTCGAGCGAAGCACGTTTAGAATGTTCGTCGCATAGCGAACTTTGAATCGTTTGTTAAAAAGTACGCGGATACTTTAAGAAACAGCCACTTCGACAGGACGATATCATCGTGGTCAAAGTGGCCCTGTATCCGTCGATCGAAAGGTTAAATACCAGGGAAAAGTTGTTCTAACCTCGGATAAAGGAACAAAAGTCGAAGAATCGATCGAAGATCGAAGGCGGTACAGGACGATCAAAGCTGTAAAGCAGAAAATTTTAAAAATAAACATGTATTTGCGTGGAAAGACGCTGGGTTATATATACGCGCGTGGATCGATAGTTTTGCAGAGTTTAATATAAATGTCATGCCAGTATTTTCTACTCACGCGAGTGGGACAGAGACGGCGAGAGGAGACTGTCGGTGAGACGAAGAGGAAGAAAAAGCAAAAGAGAGAGAGAGTCCTCGACCTCCCTTAGGAACGAGCACGGCAAAGCACGGTACACACTATCGTTCACCGAATAAATACAACTTCGCCGATATCCGCCAATAAAATACGACGTACCATAAATCTACATAAAGCTGTAATGATCGAGAACCGGACGGGGGTAACGGGATCTAAATCGAGCGTTGTATTAAACTTTAAACGAACGTCCTTCGAATTGCCATCGTTTCGGCATTAAACAAGCATCCGGAGTAATTTAACGAGAAACGATTCTTGACGATCATCGATCCGCTCGCTAATCCAGACTTCGTTAAAAATAAACAGATTTCTCAAGATCCATTCCTCACGGTGTTATCCATCGACTTATTCGAAATCACGTTTTATGCTTTATCGACTCGACTATTTCCATCGTTTGTGCAATTTATGAAGTACTATGCTTACAGTACAAGGTACCAAATAAAAAGCTCCATTAACTAAACACGAAATATCGCGAAGCGTTAACTTTTACCTTTCCTTTCTCCCATAAAACGTTCGGTAAGGGTACGTTCGGGAGACAGGAACGTAACGTTCCCCCGACGGAGCACGAAAGATCTGGAAAACTGCGGCTCGAAATCTAATCGTCCGCTCGTTGGTCCAGTGAAAAGTGTCTCCAAAGAGCGAGCGCAGTCGTACTCGTAGAACGTGACATGCCAGAAAATCTACCCGAGTCCAGTTTCAATTTAATTGTTCCCTCGCGTACAAGCTTCTACGATTGCTTGCTACTACCATTACGAACGAGCATTTAATTGTCGGATACCAACAGGGACACGAGTGCTCTGCCAACAAACTAGGGGATGAAGAACAGTATTTGGAAAAATTGCGTGACTAACGGCTACAGTTATACGCGACGAACGTAATCATAACGTATACTCATAGCGGCCTCTCGTTATATTACCACCGATGGGAATGCAGCAGCGAAAAATTCTTGCAATTGCCAATAAATGTATCGAGTTGATCGAAAGGTTAACCGGTTCAATATTGTGGCGGTTTTGCGGAATCGTGTATACAGTTGGATGCGTGGAGATACAACGCGTAGGGATTGCAACGCGCAGCGATTACAACGCGCAGGGATTACGGAGTGCAGGTGTTATATCACGTAACATTCGAAACTCGTAAAGATTACAGTGCGTAACGATTATAACGCTTAACGATACAATGTATAACGTTCAGAACGTATAGGAATTACAATGCGCAGCCTTATAGGATGTAACGATTACAGCGCGTAACAGCTGCAACGCAACAGAGCGTACCGGTCTAGCGTTCAACAGAGGATTTGCGATGGCATTCTACGGTCTTCGTGAATTCCTGTGCTTACAACGTGGAAATCCATGTAAAGCGATATAACGAGAATTTAGCGTATTCGAGTCTCAACGGATAGACTCAACAGCATACGCTCGATCGCCTTCAATTTTGGGAAGATATTAATCTTGCGATAACAATAACGAGCCGGTATCAGCATCGGGAAGGTTCTTTACCTTTGGTACAAAGATAGGAATGATCGAGACTCTAATTTTACTCGAAGATCATAGGCGAAGGCGAACGAACTTCGACGAAATGGTAACCCTTCGAGCTGGCTCGACGTCGGTTCTAATTTTAGCGAAATCTATCCGGCAGGCGATATTAGTGCCAGCCTGTGCGGAACTCTTACGTGTGAACGCACACGGTGACTCGCTGGAATACACGTCTGTTGCAACGTACGCTGGTAAGGCTGAGAACGCACAGTCACCGTAGGTTAGCCAGCTTTGGAATAATTCCATCTCTATTTGCCTTCTGGCGAAATACACGTCGGTCATCTAATAATGCACGCAAAGGTGCACGCGTACGTGCGGCACATGACAGACAGCGCACGGGCTCTTGTATGCGAGGAACCGTGTACGAGCATCGAATCGCTCGCCAGGAAATCGATGTCCCTCTGAACGGTACCACCTACGTACCAACCACTGTAGACTAATCTAAACGGTGTACCGTTATAAATAGGTATCAGGTGTATCGATAAATAATCTACTCCCATTTCGACAAATTTGCCATCGGCTTTTAACGAAATCAAATTCCTGTCAGTGAACGCTGCGAAATTGCAATTATCATGTTGGAGTAGCTACGGAAACCGGAGTTCTGCTTTAACTCTCGACGATCCAGTAATGTTACCGACAAACAAGTGCATATCAGCGTGGATTCGAGTACAACGTGGTAACAAACTCTGGGAAATCTTGTTCGAGGCACGGCTGCGAAGTTCGAAACGTAGAACCGGCGAATTTTTCGGAGGTAACGCGGAACGTTTGATGGAAAACCGAGCGAGAAACTCGGATCCGCTCGGTCTCGTAAATAGAAATATGCAAATCCTTCGGGTAACCTTGTTCGCTTTCCTGCTCGAGTTCGAAGGCAAACCACGAACGCCCGGAGAGTCAGTCGACTGTGGGACGAGGGAGCAGCTTGCCAAAATATTGTTTCGCTTCTTGCCCCTGGGGAGTTCGTCGAGAAGATTATTCGCGACGCGGTACACGCGAACCGCGAAACCAGAACAGTAGTCTTCGTCGAGCCAATCCTACGCTCCTGAATCGAACAATCGGTTGAATCTAAATTTATTCTCCGCGCGCAAACCCCGTGTCTCCGATAATTTTGTTTACCCGATTCGTCTTTGGTCGTGCACCGTTTTCGCAATGATATTTCGATGTTTGACCGAAGGAAATGCTCTCCTCCTTCTCCGGTCAGAAATCGCGGTAACACGGTCACCTATTCATCGTTATTGTTCAACATAGATAGACACTAAGTTGAAGGTGAAACATTGACAAGCTTGAAAACGAAAGATAAGCGAAAAAATAGAATGAAGAGAAAAAACTTGTTGGGCCATTGAAGGGCAAATGAATAGTTGCAAGAAGCTATCATTTGGGAGACTAATGTTTCCCCAATTTTTGTATTACTTATCTTGCGTGAAAAAGTAATAAAATAATTAGAGTGTTTAACATCAGTTTCTCAATGCAGATCACACTCTTGTATCTTGCTAATGGAGCAGGACAAAAGACACGTGTGCGTCTCGCTGCACGACTCGCGCGCGACTGATAATACTACAGTCTCTGCGCATCCTTGACGCGCAGTTCAGTGGAATAACCACGCAACTGCGCTGACGCAGTGACGGCGACGAGTATATGCTCGTACATTTACGTTACACGAATTATTCGCAAATTAATAAATACCTGACGTACCGCATTGTTTACTGGACTTCATTTTGCCGAGATTCTGATTTAACATGATCTAAACATTTGCGTCACAAAAATAATTCAGATCGTTTCTAATTGTTTCGATGTTATAAAGGTCACAAATTAAATTAAATTCCAACAATCGACTTTCGATAAACTTCGTAACAATTTAATACGTTACATTTTATACAAAAGCTGGCTTCTGTGTGCAGTTATATTATTTCCACCGCTTTTTGAGGTCAATCCTTTATTTTTCAATACACACAGTGCATTTTTACGCTGCTTTTTTTTACCGCGAATTTTTCGTCAACGTATCCATTGTGTCAAAACAGAATTGAGTGGGTTTCGAGGTCGTTTAATTAACTCGGTGATCCAGCTCACTAACGTTTGCAGATTTTACGAATGTAATGGACATGAAACGTTACAATGTTTTTGTCTCGTGTTTTTGAAACGCTTGAAACAAGAACACTCTGTCTATGTTTTCTCACATTCTCGGTTAATCACCGATAAAAAAGATCGGTGCTATCTTTTCGGACGAGCTAATAGAATTTTAGTCACGATATTTGAAAATAAAATCTATTTAAAGGAACAGAAAGTCTATTTAGCGAGGAACGCAAGCCAGTCGCGTGGCATGCCGTCACGTAGAAAGAAAGACGAGATGGTTGGAACGACCTCTGTGTGATTGCTGATCGAATTACCGTCGGCCCGACGACCGCCAAAGGATTCTTCGGATTCCGTAAGACCGGAAATTTAATTTCGAAGCTCGCCACAAAGGACTACTGGCCAATAGGATTAACGAATTCGACGAAGCACTTCTCCTCCGTCGATTCTTTTTGTTTTCTTCGTCGACTTTTACGTCCCCTGTGCTCGATCGTCCGCGTTAGGTCGCGATTGGTCCATTTTTTGAACCATCGTCGAAGGCAAACGCGAAAAATACTTGTCGAACACTTGGAAAGTTTGCGCTCTCTCTTTCTTCTCAGTTATGTACCGACATCGGTGTCGTCATTTATCATTGTCCTTGAGCTCGACTTTTTATCGGCCATCTTCGTTCTACTCGCTTCTTGTTAAAATAGGCTAGTTCTTCCACTGGAAAATAAACATGCTCGACTCTGATCGATAACGAGGTCAAACAATCGACGTTAACGCGAGCCATTCTTTTCATCGGTAGGCTACTGACATTTTAAACGATTCACTTCTTCGTTTTCTCACGTATGATTATCTTTTCGTTAATTTCTCTATTAGGTAATTTGTCTGGAATATTTTGTACAATTTCGGACCGATGCTAAAATTTTTCTACACGGAAATACCGTTGTTCGCGTGTCCCTTATAATCCACTTTCCAACCGATTAACTCGCAGCCAGGATAACGAGCTTTATTAACCAGCCTAATGAAATCCAAAGTTATCGAACAGGAGTTGGGGAGTCTGGAACAAGCCCGTAACTGGAAGGACCGGACATAACTAGACGCGATATCCGCGACTCTCGGAGTTGCTCTGCAATTCGATTCGAAAGGGGCTTCGTTGGTGATCCATGCTTCGCGTGGAGACCGAGTTAGTGGCACGGCTTCGGCTTCGGTGAACGGAAGAAGAAGAGGGTGGGGAGGCACAGAAAAGGAGGGAGGAAGAGCAACTACGAACTAGCTCGACCACGAGTTTCCCTCTAACTCCCAGAAATTCCGCGGTATTAATTTATCTTCGTACCTTTAGTTTCCCGTATACCCCTGGTTGGCTTGCCTTCTTCCATCGATCAATGTGTCGAGCGTATGATGCGCGTTCTAAGTACTTCATCCCTCGTTTCTACCTACGTATATAGCAGTGTTTTGCATGTAAAAGCTTACGGTGTACATGGAGTGTCGCGAACACGAGCTTCCCGTACAAGCAACTTGGCCTTCATTTTTAGCTTTTAGTCGCATTAAAAACACCAACTTCTGGATTTATCGTTTTTTTTTAGAGTCATCATTTTGGCTAAATGCAAATGTTATCTTTCGCGGCGGACCGTGGAAATAATGAGAAATCCAAGCAACATCAACGGAAATACGGGTTAACACATCAATCGTATTCCGATCGCCCTCCTCTCGGTTTTTAATTGATCAACTGAGCAATTGAAAACATCAGTCAATTGCTCAATGATCCGGAACACGAACACGGCCACTATATAAAGCTTTATCAGGGCCTTGATAAAGCTGGCTGCAATGCTGGCGAAACGTTGGGAATATTTTTCTGTTGAATACAGCTTACGCCCAATAGTCTCGAACGGTATTAACTGTAAAAAATCGGGCATAGAGAACCCAGAATTGTATTTGAAAAACTGCGTTTCGATTTTAATACCGAAACGTATCTATGCCATTTTCTGGTCAGAGTTTTAAATAAAACGAAGCGCTCTTCGAAACCATTGATTGCAAAAAAAAATAAAAGCGACGGTAAAATAATCCGATACTTTTTAAATCTAACAAATATTTAAATCAGAGCTCTATAAATGAGCGTAAAGCGTTAACGCAGTGTAACGCGTAACAGACGAGGAAAAGATTCCTCTGGTTAAAATGAAATTCTCTTCAACGATTCGAAGAAGATGACAAGACAAACGCCAGTCCAAGGAATCCCTCGAACGCATCGCGGTGCCATAATTTTCGCGCGTCCCGAGTCGGTGCATTTCTCTTTATGCTCTTCCCTTTTGCGTTCCACCACATAAGTTACAGCTTTTCACCTAGGCCAGCGGCGGCAGTAAATATTCCTTTGCAACCAATTTCCATTTGCGAGTCGAGTCTAGTAGTACAGTCGAGTCGAGTCGAGTCTACCCGCTCTTCGCGTCGCCAACCGCCACCCCAGCCATCCGCGTGCTCAACCACCAAGAGCTTTTCTTCTCTTTCCCTTTTTCCTTCCTTTTTTTTCTTTAAGTAAACCCACGGCGGCGCGTTTCCTCCCGCGACCGCGACAGACCGGGGTGAAAGTGAGAATTAAAAAGGTTCAGAGGGGTCCGAGCTTTTAGCAAGGCGCACAGGAAACGAGTGTTTACTCGAGAAACGTGTCGCGAACCGCTGGATAATGGACGCAACGCGTCGAGCATATTAATCGCGACGCTCGGTCTTGACTTTCTTTCCTGATTTCCGGACCAAGCGATTCTGGCACCCAGTCTTTTTGACGGAACGTCTCTGTGGACCGAAAACAGAAAACGATCATCTCCTGCCACAGAGACGTAAACTTTATGTATACTAACAAACCGCAGAGAACCGAGCGAACCGTTTACATTTTATGTATGGTGTTTACAATTTCATTTATTAACCGTCCACCGCAAGCGCAGTCTAACAAAGACAATACAGATTGTGTTTGTTAGAGCAAACATTGTTGCTTAAGTAAAATTTATCAAAGAGAATCCTGGCCGATTCTGCAGAGTAGCGAGGAGAGGAACTAATTTCACGCTATCTTTCGGAACGAGTTACTCGCGCACGAATGAATTACCAGTAGAAGAGTAGCTTGGAAAAACGTTGTCTCTGTTCCCGTAATACGAGCGTTGCACGGCACGCGCGTAAATCTCGCGTAACGGGAGCAGCGACGCGAAGATTCGCCGACAGAAATTGGCCAGATGCGAGGTAGGGGGTTGAAATGATGAATTTACCGCGCGAGACGGCTGGCTGTAACTTATGCAGCAGACACAGAAGAAACGCAAATAGACAATGTTGGAATCGAAACGAGAGAATAATTCTCTCTGACCGTGTGAAAAATCGCGCTTCGATAGACACTGTGCCAGGAGGTGCGAGCTGAAATATACGGAGATACACATCGCCAAGCGAAACGACGTATGGTAAAAAATGGCTAATTTTGAATCTTCCAATCATTTCAACGTTCTTTTCAGTTCGTGCGTTTACAAATTTTGCTGAAGAAAGTGGTTGCTGCATTTGACTGCAAACTTAAGGTTCAGGTATTTCGAGTTCCCAACGATACCCTGGTACAAGATATTCCTTTTTATCGACGCAATCAAACTTAGAAAGTAAAGTCTACCGAAAGAGGCGATTATCGAGGCAAATGAAATTTTAATTTTCTAGTATTTCACGAATTCGAAATTCAGGTTTGAAGTCAGATTCTGCAAATTGCAAGTTTGAAAGTTCGAAACAGGCGGAGTACGGTGAAAGTTTGCAAGTTGACCGGTGCTCCGTTTAGCGTTTCAACGGCTAGTCTAATTGTTTTTTCGAAGAGGCAAAAGCATACCGTGATTCGGTAAACGAAGGGTTCAAACGTCCTTCCGCCGACAATAATTTTCTTTCTCGCAACAATTTCCGTTCCACGGTAAATACTTTAATCCTTTCTCCGCGCGAAAAATGGGCTAGTGGATTTGTATACGTCACCTTTCGAGCGGAACGAGTCGGAGAAAAATTTCCATGCAAATGTACCCTTTTACCGCGTCGCGGAATGGTAAATGAATACTGGATGGAAAAACGCGAAGGGTGGCTCTCGTCTACTCGTTCCTCTCTTCCCTCTTTCTCCTTCTCTTTCACGCGCCTAACGCAGCGTCGACTTGCGAGCTGAAATTTCCCAGCGATGTGACGCGTTTGAATTATTCCCGCCTCTCGTTCCTCTCTGCCATCCGCTTCTTTCTCTCCCCTTCTTCCAGCCTGGTCTCGTTTAATATTTCATAAACGCGTACGGTCGCGAACGAACGGAACGTATGTCGAGCATCGAATCGCGAGTTTCGATTGAACAGCTTGGAAAATCGTTCTGAGGGGAAAAAAGTCGCGTGAAAATTTCAGGGGAAACACGCGATCCTTCGATTCGACGTCTCGACACGAGTTGAAGCAGGTAAGAACGAGCCTCGACGATAAAGACGATTTATTCCGCGAGCAAACTTTAGTTCGTCGAAGTCGTGAGAAAACCAGCCTCCTTTTCCGAATCTCTTTTCTTCGCTCGCAACATTTTTTTTCTTTGCTCTCCCCCATTTGATATCGCGGAACGGATAATCCCTCGACGAAGTCTCGACGATTCGAAACATGTTCGAGGATCAACATCGACGGTATCGTCAAGGATTAAGAAGAGAAGGTAGCGTAGAATCGAGGCAAAGAATCGAAAAGGTAGAAAGAAGGAGAAAAGGGATTGGAGGCGACTCGACTCGATGAGGCGACTGAAACACAGAATCGAGGTATTTATAGTTTAGAGTTGGCTGATAACTTCTGTTGAAAAGGAGGACCGATGCGAAAAGAGTATCGAGTGTTCTCGAGTGTTACGTTGCAAATATAAATTTATGAAACTCTCGGATAAACGTCGTCAGCAGTCTCTGTCGAGATCGGCAAATGTTTCCGAGTTCGAAAAAATGAGTGGTGTTGATCCATGATATGCGAAACTCGTGCGACAAAAAATGACACGGAAAGAAGGTCCGCAATTTATCCCGTTACGTACGGTCTGTGCAGATTCGTTAGGTCGCGTGGCTCTCGAATTTCGGTGTAACCGTTAATAAAAGAAGAGAAGAAGAAAGAGGGTTGGCAAGAACGCGTTCGTACGAGAAACGGGAGCTTCTTTGTCAGGAAGAGTTGCCCACCTTCCTTCTTAATTACCACGCTAGGTTGTACGTACGTTCCGCGTCTCGGGGGCTGGTCGAAACGTTTTCAGCGTGCACTGCCTCTTAAAACCTCGTCCGGACACCTCTAGCTTCGTTTCTACTCTTGGCTGGTCTGCGCTTTTTGGTAGAACCGGAAGCGCGAAAGCGTCGGCGAACAAGTGGCAAAGGCGTTCCAAGAGAGGAAAAGCTAGCGTTTTCGAGTATTTTGCTCTCGCGTAACTTAGCTTCCTTTTATTCGTGCGCTGCCACGCCTTCGTTGCCGGCGAAACTTTCCTCGGTTAAGTATATCGATTCGTTCTTGGTCGTTTCGGCAACGACCCAGCCTCCCGGATATTGCGTTCTATGCATCGAAACGCGTCAACTCGAACGTTTATTTACGCTTTCACGGCCGATTTCCAGGCAAGTGCAGTTCGTTGGAAAATCGTAACGCGTGCAAACGCTGTTACGACCTCCGCGCTCGCCGTGAAACCCGTTGTTAGAGAATTATTTCGACGTTGTTAACGCGGCGCGATATAAATCCTGATGGCTGGTGTGGCGTGAATGTCGTTGTGCGAAATGAGAACGATGTTATCGTCGAATCGAGACCCTTTATATCCGGCGCGGTATTACTTCTCTAAGTGACACAACCTCAGACATCCTGTCTCTTCGAGAGCTACCAGTTTCGAGATTCACCGCTGCCATTCGCTCGTTTATTTCTAACCTAGAGGATAACTTAAAGAGCTACAATACCATTACGAAATCTGAAAACAATGAAACACTGTTATATAACAGAAGCAATGGTCGAGTTTTCCCCTCGTGTATTCCTATGATCGAAGAAAGTCTAAGGATCGTTCCTCGAGTGGAAGCATAGTACAGGTGACGGAGAAGGTGCGGTAGAATAGCGTACCCGTCTAAGAGCATCTAGATTCGATTCAGTGTGTCACCGATACTTTTCTTCGAAGCCTTGACAATGAAATAAACGTCAGAAAATTTGAAATCGACCAAGAAAGGAAGAAACGAACGAACACGAACTTGAACTCGCACGTACGCGCATCTCGAGTAGACTAATTTCGGTAGACGATGAAATTCAATGGGTCCCAAACTTGTTCGCAGATTCGGTTTATTTCCGGTCTCGCGTGTTTCAACCTCGAGAGTCGATACAATGCCGGCCGTACAATCGAGCCTTTGATGCAATTTCCAGCTGTTCGAGGACGGAAAGACGCGTCTATCCGAACGAACGAGTGGTTGGAACGCGTCGTCGGGGCGGCGGTTTCATTGTTGTCTGCTCCGTGGTTCCGGGTGCGAGAGCCACGTAGGAAATTACGTTGCACGTCAGAACGCGGTTTCGCGTTGCAGAACACGAGCGGCTGCTTCTCTCGATCGACGAAACGGGTTGAAAAGAGGAAGAGACTTCGACGTTGTAACCCAGAAACCGGGAATTTCATTCCCGACTAGATTCCGAGTATTAAACGACGACGATTGTTAGGTTAAATCGCTTTAAACTGCGCGAGAATGCTTTGTGGGCACAAAACGTCACTCTGTTGGACGTACACTCGACCGCAATGCAGATTTCCTTTCGTTAAGAACTTGCCTTTGATTTTCCGAAAATCCGCGATCCGGAAGGAGCCTACGGAGAATTTCGAGCATTTTCGAAGCTACTCGTACAACACCTGCTGAATATTTCTTCGAAAACGCGATTGTAAAACGACTTTGGTTTCTGACAAAAAAAAAATTGACAAATGGGAGAAACTGCTACTACGACATAACTCGGACGAGCTGAACGAAGAAAACGTTCTCGATACTTTCCTCTATCGCGCCGAGACGAGGACCGGGAGGATACGAATGTCTAGCAAGAAAAATGAAGTCATCGTGGTCGAAGTTGCCGCGGAATCATTGGAATTTCGATGGAAGCGAAACTTCCAGCACCATTTGGAAGTCAAATTTTATCGCTATCTACAGTCGACTTTCACCGAGGTTTCGTGCAACGGGCTAGAGGAAAAAAAAAGGAAATAAAGTTCCGAGCGTCGATAGGTGAAAGAGGAACGATAAAGCGCCACCGGACGAACGTTGCCGAAAAAGACTCAATTTCAGAATCCCGAACACGAAATCGATCATGAGGAATAAAAAGAAGATAGTAGTCTTCTTCTTTCGCGCTTCGACGGAGCAAATTCAATTTTCACGACGTTACGTTGGGTCATCCAAAACTTTCTACCTATATTCCTGACAAATCTCCAATAATTCAAACGGAGAAATAAGATTTGTTACGCCACTACAGACGCGTAGAACGGACAGAAAAATGAAGTAAGAAATGTTCGCATAAACCCTGCAATAAGTATACGCGGCAGTGTTCAAAATTCGAATCGTGTTTCGTGCTATGATTCACGATTATTATGCGAAGAGGAAACAACGGAAGGGTTAATCGTTAACGCCTCCGAATTCAACAATAAAAGAGCAACGGAGCTCTTTCTCGAAACTTCTCCGACTCGTTACCCCGGCCGCTTTTTCTCCTCTCCAGTGGTGGATAACAATGTCGGAAACGACGCGTCGAAGTTCGTCCGAGAAGGTACGAACGCGGAAGGTGTGCTTTGCATCTTCAAAATACTCGATTCAGAAGCATCCGCCGTCTCGAAGAAAAAGAAAAGTACCTTACTCCGAAGCGAGAAGACCTTTATCGTTGGAAAAGTTTGTCGGCAAGCGGCTGTCACAGATTTCTTCTTTCCACTTTCCGCTATCATAACCCTAATAATCGAAATTGAACATCTTCTCTCCGAGTGAAGATGTTGTTTGTTTGAAAAATACAATTTACGATATTTTGCGATGCTGTTGTAGGTTCGTATTAATTAATTTTCATCGAATTACAGTGTTTTATAGAAAGAGCATTTACGACAACTTTCGGTTATCCTCGATCGACGACCGATTAAGGTACCGGGCCAAAACACTTTTTGATTTACACGAGTGGCCAATGTGGATACAAGAGGATCGAATTCGACGGCTTTATAATCCATCGGGAAATCTAACCGGAGAAAGTAAATACTCTCGGATTAAAGTCTGACCGGCCGCGGCGAGCAAACTTGAACTTCCAACGAATTCTCGCGATAAATCCGAACGTTGTCCTTAACGGAGCTCTCGAATGCTAACCGATGATCAGCTTCTGGATACGCCCCGGTCACGCGTGTACCGTTTTATAGCCTTACCGTGCAACTTATCCATGGAAAGAAATTCGTTGGCTTATCAATTAAATGGCACGGTTGGCGTGACTCTCTCTCGAGAGAGCGCGTGCATTTTGCTCGCATTCGATAGCGATAGAAATTTATTTTACGAGATATTTCCGTGTCATAAAAAAATTTATTGTCGTACCGTAAAGGTAACTAACTTTTGTTACGCTAAGGTAAATGTATATCGTGTCTCTGTTGCGTTCTCGACGATAGACAAGGGTTCCGAATGAAAATTTTATCTTATTCGTCTATTTTATCGAGTATGCGACGCTGTTCTTATGCGAGCACCGATTATACCCGGCATAAGTATTCGTCGATCGTTTTGCGTAGAACGATTACAGCCGATGTTAATAGCGAAGGGGCTAAAGGTCTTTTATCTCGCTCGTGAACGTAGCTCGTGCGAAGTTATTGCATACGGTACACACCCAGAGTCACGTTTCAGAGTATGTTGAAGTTAATTCAATATCGGATTAAAGGTACAGCAAGGGGCCAGCAGGTTGATACTACCGTTACCGGGCACCTCGTTTACCTTCGCCGGTACGAGTGTGCGCACGAAAAACTGGACGGTAGCGATGGGTTAGCGAGAATTAGAAGCAACTATTGTAACTCGATAGTACTTTGTTTCCATCCGGGGAAGCCGATCGATAACGTGCCGTTTCTCGAGTACATCGAACGTAATTAAATTAGTCGGTTAAAATTTGAACGTAACGCAACGATATTTCAATATTTTCACCGAACCATCACGTTTCTCGATATTGTCGACGATATCAGGAACTGTAGCTTTTCGGATAAACATCGAAGTAATTGAATCGCTCGAAAATTCGTCAAACAGCTACGCAATCTCGCGAATCTTCTTCCCACTCGTATCTGTTACCGTGTTTAATTATTTATCCGCGATCGAATACTTTCAATTATTTTGTACTCGATACATTTACGGATTGCCAGAACAATAATAACAAGAATAACAATCGCAATTATTTCTCGCGATATCATATTTCAACAATTAAATCGTGATTTGCGCAAACAGCTTTTCACTTTTGAACACCGATCAACGACAAACGTCTAAAACGAGATAAATGCCTTTTCCGCGCTGCAAAAAAACCGTACGAATAAGATATTAATATCGGCGTTTTGCGCCGTTCGCGAAAATTAGAACCGTGACGCGTAATCGAATTCAACAACTGGAATATTAACGAAGCTTATGTGGCCCCGACTATATTATTAATTTGGTGGGTCGTGCCGTCCCAACGCGTAATAACTGTTTATAATTTAATATGATTCTGTATCGGGTGCGGGAGGAAATGAGATCGTTTTAATGCGAGCCGAGGGGAACGCGGCACGCAGGGAATTGAACGGTCAAACTCGCAGACCAGCCGAAACTCGATTTACTTCTAGGTATCGCTCGCATTATCTATCTCTGGTTAGCGGCGTGTACAAGGTGCGGCTAGTTAACGACCAAGCCGATACTATAACTTTGTTTCGACGAAGTTCAAGGGGAATACGCGTATCTATTACCGGCAAAAATAAGATATCGATATTTTGCCTAAAGCGACTTGGTACAAGTTCGAAATAGCTTGCAACTTTTAACTCGTCGTAATATAGACGTCGCTCCAAGTGCATCGATTTGTACAATTAAAAATACCGATGCCCCGCCGTGTCTGACCTATAGTCGACAAAAGCTGAACCGATCGATCGAGCAGCTCGATTTGGAAACGCACGAACGGGAACCATGAAACGTCGAAGATCGCACAGCCAGCCAGAATAAGCGACGGTCCGAGAACGATCGTGTCAGCGTTATTAATAATTCTCGTTGACGTCGGATAGCGTTCTGGATTCGCGCGGTCGACATGCGATTCGGCTTTTTGTCGTTGAATTATTGATGTACCGGCGCATCGCGCGTCCATCTAAACGTCTACCTGGAAATTATTCTTTCCAACCAACCACTGTTTACTTCTCCATCCTGCCGCTTCTGCATACAATTATTTAAACATTTATGATCATCTCTTACGAGCTAAATAGCTTCAAACACTTTGCGTAGCTTTTCGAAATTATCGCTTGCCACCGTATCTGATCTAACGCGGAGAAATGCGACGCGTTGTATTACCATACGGTTGTATCGCCATTCGCTGTACGGCCACGCGTTGTAACTTCTACGAGTCGTAATCGTTACACATTGTATCGCGACGAAACAATCGGAACCAGCTTGATCGGACGGCTGACACGAGCGTTTCCCGAGTTCTCGCCAGTTGGTTTCGTACACAACGCGAAACAGAACAGTTTCGAAACGTTGTCCGCGACAGGAACAAGAGACACGTGTACGGTTACGAGAAAATATTGCGAGACTTGTAGCAAAAGTCGTATTATTTTAAGAAGGAAACTACTCGAGGAGAGCACTTTGTTGGAACTTTTTCGCTTCTTCTCCTCCCTGCTATTTCCTGTTCCAGTATCGCTGTTTCACTCGGTAATTAGATAACTTTTGATCCTGTTGTCTCAGCGTTGGATAATACCAGCGAACGTCTGCCTCGCGCAATTCCGTGTCTCGCTGCGAGAAGCAAAAAGCAGAACAAAGCTTTTTCGGTTACGAACAATTTTCAATGTTGATCAGGAAGATCGATTTTAATTAATTTGTACGTTATTCGTACGTGACCAGGCATGCGTTCCTCGCGAAACCGATTTCACCAGGACGTCAGCAATTTTCGAGCGTGCACCGACCGATTTAATACGCGTTCAAAAAACGCTACACCGTTGTCGGTGTCGCAATTCGTTTTGGATCTATTAATAAAAATCTTGAAATTAACGAATAATTACGTAAGCAGATTCCGTCGATTTTTAATACACCGACTCGAATTTTTAATAAATCATGTTCTGCCCCGAGAAATTTAAAAAGATCGGATGTTAACCGATCGAGTTATGTAACGCGGGAAGAGAAGAGCAACGAGGGGTTCGGTGTCGGGGTTTGCCTGACAATTCGGTCGCAGAGGATTTTGCCGGAGCCGGTGCCAGCACAGTCAGCGGAAAAATTCAATTTTTAATTAATACCGATACGGCCACTTCTCTGCCGGAGAGGTCGAGCTCGTCCGCATGATTTCGTTGTTCCGTAATTACGTAACGTCCGGCTCGAAATTGCATCGTGTGAATGCAGTCCGCGTCGTTTCATCCGACACGAATAGCTAACGTTTTCAGCTGCTGCATCCCATTTTCCGCGCTCCCTGTCCTCTCTTCCTCGTTTTCTGTAACTTCGTCCTAATACTCTGGCGAGGTTCTCATCGGAGAAAAAGCCTGACCAACGGAAGGGGAGCAGGTCAAAGAACGTTAATTCTGTGCGTCGCGTCGCATCGCGTCGCGTCGAGTCAAAAGGCGGTTCAAAGCGTTACCGAGGCGACACTCTGATTACAGAGAGGATCAGCCAGTAATTTGCGGTGGTCGTCAGTCACCTGTGGGACTCGAATCTCTCTCTCTCTGTTACCGACGATCTCGCGAATCAAACTTCCCGTGAAATCCCTTCGATAGTCCGATAGGATGAGGCTTCTTTGTGGAAAGCGTCCGATCGAGCCTCGAACGATTAGAACCCTCTGTTTCGAAGCGGTGTGCTTGATTTTGAAACAACGTCGCTTTAATGGCAGGTGTTAGTCTCTTTGTCCGTTCTTGAGAAACAATTTCGATTCGGCTGCTTTTAACACGGACATCTCGTCGCTTTTACGCATCGCGCAGAACAGTGGTTGATTTACTTTTTCAAGATCCAGCACCTCGGAATAGACTCTGGTTGCCGGACTGAACGTAATTAATAAGGCTTTAACGCGTCGTCAGCTGCACCTGTAATTTTTCATCGTTACCACGGATGCCGATTCTCTTCCGCAAGCATTGGCCTAGCAGACCGAAATGATGGAAGAGGCGCCGGTGTTCTTGTTGCCGAATAAGGAGGAAAACCGTCGCAGGAAAACGAGGAGCGGAGTATGCGGGGGTGCTGGAAGACCGCTAAGATAATTCATTAGCCACGCGAGGCATTGTTGTGATTCATTATCGGTGCTCGCCTTAGCCTCTCGGCAATTTATTAAAAGCGAACGAGAATTATATGATTAACGAGAACGCGGGTCTTTGCGGCGGTAGCTTAACGGGACGCAAAGCTGCGAGAATTTATTTAGAAATTATCGCGTAAAGATTCCTCTGGTTGACCGTCAACTCCAATTCCGAGGACTATCAATTCGTACGGCCGCTGTTGTTGCCCGCACCAGTCAGGAAATGGATTAATCGTCTTTCTTCTGAAGAATGCATAAAAGGGTTCAGGAATTACGAGGTAGATAGCACTCGCTAAGCCGAGTGAAAAATGATTGATGGATACACGGTGAGAAAGCAGCCGTTTCAGAGTTTGAAATATTTTGTTTCGAAATAAATATGAAGCGAAAGAGGGTTTATATCGTTACGTTCTCGCCTAAATCCATTTTCGTGTTGCGATACAGCCAACTAACAACCGCTCGAATCGCGTTTCGAACGACGATCGATCGTTCCGCGTTAGATCGCGCGTGCCACGCGACAAGACGTCCAACTAAGAGATCAACGGGTGCAAAAAAATGCGAGGACTAAGCGGTGGCAAGGCCTTTTAAGGTCCCCGACACGGTCCAGCGTCCCTTGACTACACGCTCCGTCGCGTCTCCCTGTCGGTCGATACCGATGCTCGTCAGCCGCTGCCCTCCATCCTGTTCTCCGCTTCTCTTCTCTCTTGCTCCTCTCTATACTATAAAGTCATCCCTTCTTCAGACTGCTCTCTACCGGCGAGACTCTGCGTGTTACGTCAATGGCAGGCAGACCGACCTCAAACCTTCCTCCACCTTTACCCACCACCCCCGACTACGTCGATGTCTTCCTCCCTCCTGGTGACATCACGATGCTGTCCTACTCTTCGCTCGGTTAAATTCATATCGTCGTGCCGGCACATAATAACACATCGATTATCAGTGATCGACGTCATCCACGACTTTTCTCGCTCAGCTGCTCATCACTGTCGTTAAACTTGTTTTTTTTTTCCTTCCCCTTCTGAATATTCGGACGAGAGACGCTCGTAACAACGTTGTTAATGCTAATGCGCGAGCACCGAACCGTCGTAGCGCAACGTTACGGAATAGTTGCAAATTGATCGATACGATTCGATAAATGAATTTTTAGTCGTTTGCGATATTGTTTCTCGATAGGTTTTCGTAAGGTGGCGTCAGTAGCACTTCTGAGGCTATTTTTTAGAGCAGCGCTCACAAACCTATGTGTATACACTCGCGAGCACCGATTGCACCGGCTGTGCAATTTCTCGATATGAGAATTTCAGATTTCTGTATCTAAATTTCTACATTTCTAAATTGGTAAAGTTCCAAATCCCTAACTTTCCAAATGCTCGCAATAAATGCGCTATCCAGAATTTCTGCCCGAGTATTTCTTAGCGTTTCGAAGTCGATAAAGAAAATTCATATTCAGGGACGAAAGGGTTAATCCTCGTTGATATTCTCATTGAAAATGGAACAATAGCTGCTTCTCGATTTCCAACGTTTCGTAGGGAATCAAGATCGTTCCTTGAGCTTACCAGTCGTCTCCGGGTTCGACAAGAAAGCACGAACGACCGTCCTAGATCGCAACATTCCGCTTTTTGTGGACGACGCGATTCGCGCTCGCGATTCTCCCAGCCACGTAATTGTTCGAGCCGTCACCGCTCCGAAGCTACGCTCGTGTTTTGTGGCCGTTTGCGTACCCGGTATTTGCATGTTAAACGTTCTCGTTATCTTCGCTTCGACGTAGCCCCGCTAGCGCCTGTCTTTTTACTTCGACGAACTTTCAAAGTGGAATGTTAATGTTGGACGCCCGTTGTTCGTGACGGCCTGTTAGCGCCGCCATGGATTTTAGACCGACTGATTACGGTCATTCACTCTCTCGCTCTCTCTCTCATTCTCTCCCTGCCACTTTCTTTCTTTCTGACTGATCCATTAGAATTATTATTATGTAAATAACGGAAGAGTAGCGTGTACTTAACACGAATTTGCCGTGGCGAAGAAACTTTCAGTCAAGTCGAGAGGAATTATTACTTAAAAAGTGGATACGCTTGGGAAAATTTACTTTGCCTTAGAATTTCAAAAAAAAATTACAAATGCCATTAACGACAGAACCGAGATAAGCGACCCTACTACCTCTATACATCATACGCCGCTACAAAATAATAACGCTACACCGTAATTATCTGAAAATCTTTACTAACCGCTATTTACCTTTCTATGCACCCATTACGTATTATTTTTTCGAAATTTGGTATGCGTTCGCGTGCAGTTTAAACGGGGTACGCTATAGTACGATCTCTGCGAAGCGAAATAATGTAGCGTTAAAAACGAAAAAGATATCTTAGAATTTTTCTTGTCGTTACAGCTTTCAAGTTTCACAGCAATTTTAGGCAAGAGTACTTGACTGGACTTGTGCCTAGCAGGCACACTTGGACCGCGAAAGATTAATGAACCCACGGGCCGTTGCCCAGCACCAATTTTGAACTTGCAGAGCAAACGACGGGGTCCAAAAATAGTGCACGGTACTGTGAAGCTACGAGACTCGGTGTTTTTACTACGCCACCAGAAATTAAAGCGAACGAGGGTTAAAATTTCTGAATTGCATTTCTACCGGTCACCGAACTTAAACGGCTTTACAGAAATTGTACAGAAGCGTTATAAACTTCGACGACAAGTGTTGTTCAGCTGACGTATAAAAATCGACTACGTACAGCGACAAAGTTTGATCGTTTAATTTTAAAACACTCTGTAGGTATATGCATCTCGTTTGACATGCAATGTAAACAAAAGAAGGGAAGAAAGAAAAAAAATGTGGTTTAAAAGAAGAAACGAACTATTGGAAATCGATCGAGAAGCAGGATGTTCCGTCGGTCGACGGAAGCGTGTTCGATGCTCAGCGTGAATAAACCGGATGATATTTCTAGCCGGTACACGGGTATACTAGGTCGACGGACGATGCCTGACCACGGAAAATAATGAACAGGTCAACCGAGGCCGACCAGTATTGACACTCCGCGTTCATTTACATCGTAATGACGCCAAAGTGTCAGTGTTGTCAAGCGCACGATAACACGGCGCCGAGCGACTGACAGGAGCGCGTACAGGAGAGAAGAAGAGGATATCGAGGGACGGGAAGAGCGATTTCGTGGTTGGCTAAACAAATTATCGCATTTCGATAACGAGGCCACTCATAAAGCGATGACCGTTTAGCCGAAACGCGAACTCGAACCCGCCCTACGTTCGTATCGTTCGCCTTATTTCGGAAGGGATGGTTGAAAAAACAGAACGAATAGGAAGCGGAGGCTAATATTTAACGACGAATCGATCGAATCGTTGTAGAATTCTAACTTAAACCTCGAACGTTCCAAAGACCGACCACTTTGAAGTTATTTAATTTCCCGACACCCTGTAGCGTAGTTCGAACGAGCGTACAGACAGATTTGCCTATAATTAGGTAGCGGTAGAGCGAACAGTATCGGATGTAAATACCTGCACACGCTGCTATCGCAAATGTTGGCTCTGTTGGTTGCGAACAACGTATAAACTCGTTAAGGAAAGTTCGCGCGGACCAGGCTGCTGTTATTATACTAGACGCGGATTGACGATCGTGTCGGATAGTTTCCGTAAACTTCTTCCTTTTTTCCTACTTGACGGTTCGCGCTCCATCCATATTATTAATTAAAATATTATGTCGGCGCCAACAGTCGATGCGATCGATCGCGATCTCCGGTCTATTTATACCCGCGCGTACATACAAGGTGGTTCGAGCGTCGTTTTTTAAACGAACTTGTATCTCACGGTTATTTATTTCCGGCCTCCGAAAAGAAGTTGGTACATCGATTCGACTGGACGAAACAGACTGTATATCCGGGTACGTAATCAATGTATCGACGCGTCCCGACGCTGAGCCGGTAATTAATTGCACACGGCTAATATCTTGCGCGTGCAACGGAAGCGAGTTGCGCGTCACCGATGCCCCGGTGCACGGCTACGTTCCTGGCAACGACCCCTGACCTGGGGCAACTTGCGGTGCAGTGACGTTGCGGCGTGACGTCACCGAGTGCATCTGTGACGTCAAGAGGGTGCGGACCAACAGAGTGGGGGCAATCTCGTCCAGGTGAAACATTTTACGAATTGGGTCAAGTTGCTTAAACTCTCATCCTTGTTCCTCTTGCCTTCTCCGTTTCATTGGCTCACCGTTTGCCGTCTTAGACCGCTGCTCTTCCTCCTCGCCGCTATCTTTTTATTCTCCTTCGGTTCGATCGTACAGGATGTTTTTAAATACGCGAGAGAATCGCGTCTCGATTATTTTCCCGACATAAATTGATCTTGAAAGTGTCGAGCGGGTCTTATCGGCTAAGTGGCGAAGAAGACTCGTCGAAATACGATAACAGGAACTCGTCTCGATTTGGTCGAATCGTCGCGGATCGTTAACGCCGTGTTCTCGACGAGCAAATATACTCGGAACCGGTATACAGCTGTAATAAATCGAGCAAACTTCTTCTCCGCTTTCTGGCCGCAACGGGAAGAGAGAACCTTTGATCCGTTCGACCTCGAGCCATCCAAAGGGAAACGCGGGTCCGCGAGCTTATTGGAAATAAAAGTAGCCACGCGGTAAATTGAATGTGTCCCGATAGAAGCGAATGAAACGATTTCCCTCAAAGCGCGGTCAACTTACTTTAAAGAGTGAATTGTATTGCACAGCCAAGAGAACAAACCGCGTTCGTTCCGAAGCTTATACGATCGATTTAATCGTGACATGTCCGTCCTTTTATTAATATTTACAGAAAAATTTAATCTTTCAACATTTTCCTTTCTTTTCCGAACGTGACTACATTTTTTTTCTTAGAGGTTGTACATTTGAATCGTTTCGCAAGACGGTGAATTATATCCTTATCGAAACAGTCGCTATTTTTCATGATTTCAATAACTCTCCTGAAAAATATCGATTTGTTTCAGCTGTCAGCACCGTTTTGTTAAAAAGAAGGTTGCAGTTTTATGGCGGTGTGTTGCAGTCGATTGAAGGTAACCCAATCTAGCGCGCCTCTCGTGTTCCTCGAGTCGTGCTCGCACACCATTTCCCGTCTATTTTTCTATTTCCAGCTGTACAGTGTCAGTTCCTTTAAAACAATAACACATCCGTCTTGATTCTTCCCTGTGTTCTACTCCTGTTTCTCGCGCCGCTCCCGTTTGTTCGACGATTTTCTTTCGGTCGTTCGTTGTTTTGTCCTGTTTCCGCCACGGTCGTTCCCGTTCCTATTTCTCTCTTTTTTTTCGCTGGAATCAATAACGGTGCCTGAGCCGACTAGCCAGAACGGGTCAAGTGGCCATCCGCGCCTCTGTAAAGGCCGGATGCTCCGGTACAGCGATTGCAGGGTAATATTAGCGAGCTAGTTTCGGCTAGATTCGAGCGAGAAATCGTCGAGTCAGCTCATCGGGAGCACGCTTTGTTCCGCTTTGACGAGCTCGCGCGAACGCCGTGCGTTGTGTTCGGCTTGGACAAGTTGGCGCTCTATCTTGGTCCACCAGTTTACCCTTCTTGCCAGCCTCTATTCAATCCCATATCGCTGGAACGCCTTAAGCCGAGAACTTAGTTGCTTTGACAGGCGACGTTTTGCTTCTATCTTTGATATTTCCTGCAGTCTCTATCAGGGGAACATTCGCGAGACCTATTTCCTCGCGAATACTAACTTTAACGCTTTGATTTCCGCGTCGCGTCGATCACACGCGATTAAATTTCTATACTTAAGTGCTCGTTAGTATATCCATTTTATAAATGGCTACAATAAATATTGCGGAATACAGTAATTTTGTTTTATCGATAATCGAATCGGCGTGGTCCAAGTATCAACTATCCGAATGGTCGATATCGATACATGGAAAATACATGCCAAACTGCATTTATCTACACCGCGTCAATTTGAAATTTAAAACACAATGAAAATGACCACGTAAACGTTCCATGAATATTTCTCGTGCAAAGTGTCTGGCACCTCGTCGAAGTAAACAATGGATAAACCAATTTATAACAAAGTATGATCCATTAGCGAATATTCAATTTTTAATTGCTCGTATCCGAAAATGGTAATGAACCTTTCAATTTTGTATAGCAGGGAGAACCTGCATTGTAGTTGCCCGCTAAAATATCCCACCCTTCTCTGTTTCTCCGCTTTTACTTTAGCACAATTACCGCGTCGATCAACCAGTTTCGAGACCAAAATGACGCTTCTATGCTCGCGCGAGATGAAGTTTCAGCTCGTAGACTAGTGTCGATACTTGTAGGTCCTCTTCGTCTGAAACCACGGAAACCTATGAAACACAACGTTAATTTCGTTGCGATAGACGCGCTCTTCGACTACCGCGTTAATAACGGCCATTATCGTGCACGGCACGTGGCTGTTTCGCATGATCCTTTATCTTCCTGTGCCTCGAGATAAAGTACCTCCCTATTTCTCGACTATCGATACTGACACGAATATCGCTAGCGTTTTCTCGCAACGATATCTCGAATCTAGAAACGGATCTATTAATCGTCGTTTGCACGTGAACGGTCTCACCGCGATGTACAACTAATTCGCGATTAATCTCGCTCGCAAAATCGGCAATTTCTTGCCCCCCGAATAAAGACGATAAATGTACATATCTAATCGACCTGTGTGGATCATCGAAATTACGCGAGCTGAAGAAGACGGGAGACGTTAACTGGTTTTAATCGAACAATTTGTCGGGGTCGCTCGAATAAAATGTTACCGCATAAATTTCGTTATTTAGTTAGGTTGACTCGTTCACGCGCAGCTCCAGGTGACGCATGCAAATGTTATCGTCGCGTCGATTCAGCGTCGAGCATCAATTTCCAGAGGATGCATGCAGGTGACGCGACGATTTTCCCGCTCGTAAGTATTTCGACGGTGAAACAGAAGAACCTCTTCTTCGTCCTTCCTGCCTCTCTGGCAGCTTCCTCCATGGAGCGGCAATAGAGCAGGGTTTTTCGAGGGTCCGTTCTCTCGATTTACGGTCTCTTAATAAAAGATCCAGCGATTCCACCTTTACACCGGAAGTCCCGTGAACCGTCTAACTTATGGCCCCATCCATACTGCGCGTACATCCGCGAGATTGCGATTATTACGACAGCTTTAGCGAACCTTTTCGACCGGCTGATCCGCACGGAATATAGGGAGGAGATATAAAGGGGCGGTTGCCGGGAACACACGATATCGGCTACAAATTGTTCGACCAGTTACGCTCACATAAATAAGCAGCGACAGATTCTTGGCGCAAAGGGATAACAGAGGGGTAAGTAGGGAATTGCTTCTGCGACAAGATTTCTGGCTTTTCGAACGATAGGTGTGCGCGATACGATACGTATGGAATCGTAAGGATCGTTTTCGTTAACGTTCTATAAACAGGTTATCCTGAAATCGTTTTTTAGCACTTCGTCGAAAACGTCTCGTTCGACGGCGCATTTGGTCGATACCGTATATTCCCAAAGTTCCGACGGCCATCTAGATCTTCCCTTTCTCTATAAACCTGCGAGAAAATTAAGGGGTTGCAATCTGAAAGAACGAGCCAGATACAATTTCCAAGACACGGTATCGACATGTACGAATCGAGTCGCGTCGTAACGTTCTCGAATCGGGCAAAATATAACCCATCGATTCGTCGAGTTATAGTCGACCCCAGGACCTTCCGTGCTTCTGACATCGCTCCACGAAAAAACCAACGGCAGACGTGCTTCCCCGTTGGGAAAACACGAAGCTCCTTTGGCGCTTTAAAAGCGGAAAAAAGACGATCTACTCGATTCCAGCCTCTATTCGCGGCGGGTTTATTTTTGGAATTTTCTAAAACCGATATCGCGACTGGTAAACGCCAACTACGAACACGAGTGACACGTCGCGCGATAAATACGCGTCGTTGGTGGATCGTTTTGGCTCGCAAACCGCGCCGTAAATTTTACTCGCCGCAAAAGGGGCTGTTAAAGCGGCGGAATTAAGAGAAACAGCCATTAAACTGCGAGAATGGCCAGGTTTCGACGAACATCGTGTTTTAGCGTCGACGCCAGAAATTGAAGAAAAAATAAAACTCCGATACAGTTCGATGTTACCGCCATTTACCGAGTTCGTAGACAAATTGTCTTTCCGTGTTGTACGTTAAAAGTTTGTCGTCATAGATTTTATCTTCCGACTTTTTACCGTATTTTCTGAACAATAAGTACCAACGAACTTGGTGAAACAGTGACCTAAAATGAATTAATCTGGCTTTCGTTCTGATCTAATTTTCAAACGTTGAACTTTCGAACGAAACCACGATTGTTTCGATTACCCGTTCTCGCAAACTGTCTCATCCGAATTCAATTCGAGATCCTTTTCCCCGACAGATTTGACCAAAAACGGGATCAAGAGAGCACTCATTATTCCGTCGCACGATGAAAGAGCAGGGTTTGGATTTACGTGGAAAATTCGGATGCCAGGGGCAGCGCGTTCACGAGGAAATGCATTTGTTTGCAGAGAGTTCGGCTCGGTCCGTCTCGCGCGTGCACGGAATTGCAGGAATCGCGGGAGAAGCAGCGACTCGTGTCCACGCGAAAACGTATATTACACGAGAGAGAACGTATCGGTCTCGACTGTCTCGTAAAATTTCTACCAACTTCTCGACACACCGAAATTGCGCGCAATGCTCCTTTTTTTCTTTGATCGGTTCACGACCGGGTCTCCGTTTTTCGTAACCGTCAAAAAACCTGATAAACTGACCGCTATTTTGTCCATTTGGTTCGACAAATTTTTGTATTTATCTCTGATAACAATGCCTGTACGTTAGCCATATTTCCCTATAAAACTGACAACAGAATGCGCGTTTAAAAGCAGTGCTAATAAACTCGTGCGTGTTCTATTTTATATGTTATTACAATTTATGGCTTCACAAGTAAAAGAACCGGTGTGTAGCAACCGTTGCAGTTTACAGGGAAAGCGACTTGCGACCCATACGTTTACAAAATTGCTTTTAAAATATTCAATGGAATACGCGTTAAACAGTAACGGGTGTAAAATTCCGTGAAACACCTGGGCAATACTTGTGGTCGGTTTAACGAAAGCTATTGTTCGGGCGTACCGGAAGTGGGTGCGGTACTTCTCGAATTTCAGCTTCTGCGCATCGTTTCGCGCCGAACTCGCGGCCACACACCGCTATTAGCCACTCTTCGCCCAGTAATTACGCTCATTTACATTTTTAATTACATGCCGGCTGCTTTCTTCGCGCGGGTTATTCTCGGGCGGCGAGCTAGAAAGGGAAAAAAGGGTAACAACCGCGCACTACAGGGTCCCATTGTAAAGAGTCCGCTCGCGCAACGGTCAACGCGTACACTTTTCAACCTTTCCCGGAAAAAATTCGTTCCGGACGGATTTTTCGTTTTCTTTCTTTTTTTTTCCCGTTTATTTTCCTCGCGCTTTAGCTTTGACCCGCGCCTCGCCATTGACGTCATGCGGATTATCCTCCGTTCAGCGTTCCACCGCGTTTCGAAGCTTCAATTTAAACATCGCTATAAACCGATAATTTCCCCCTTTGTACGTAAACGCGCAATTATGTGCCGCAAAACGTACGTGCCGTTATCGACGAGGAATCGTTCGCGTAGACATTCTTGTTTACAGGCTGCGTGAAAATATTTCTGGAAAAATAATTCTGAAATATATCTGGGCCACATTAAATTCCACATTCTCTGCAGTTACCGAAACTGCACTGGGCCGACTTTCATGTATAATGTAACTCGTTCTCGTCTATGTTTACTCAGAAGGTTTGTACAAGAGCTTGCAAGCGCGAGGTTGCTTTCAATCAAGTTCACGTCGCAGCCGTGGATCATCCCCGAAAGTTCACGATCGTCACGAAACAGACTAACAACGTTAAGTCATCGAAATACGCAACGAAACGGAGCGACGAGGTAAAACGGAAGAAATCCCGATGCTCTATCTCGCCGTGGAATAAAAATTACTTTTCGAACAGAGTGATCTCGACTAAAAACTTTTAAGAGTTCATTAGACACGATGGACCCCTCTGTACTTCGCTAACGTTATCGAATGCCTCGCATTTCTGACGTTCGAAAGAAAAATGACACCGGAGAAGCGAGACGAACGTTGAAAAAACATAATAAAAAGATGATCGCGGGGGAAAACTAGGGCTGATACATTTTCGCGAGAAAGAAGCGAAAGGTCCTTTTAAAGGATCCCTGAAAGCACGAATAAATCACGTCCCACGGGGTTTTCCCTCTGTCCTGGACTGGTATCAGCAACGGTAGCCGAGGGGGATAAGCGCGGAGATATGCCATGCACGTACAGGTCGCGTCAAAAGTAATGGTCCAACGTCAAACGGACCCGTGTCCAGCAAGCCACGGAACCAGCAACGATAAATACAAAAAAATTTACGAAGGGGTTTGCGTTCACGAATTTTAAGCTCGATCCGGACGAATTCTTTCCACGTACCATTATTTTTCTACGTCGCGTTTCGACGTGAAATCAAACGATGCTCGACCGTTGTCCGGATCAATCTCCTCGCTAATGACCGAACACCAGTCAATAATATCGAGCGTACGTCTTTTATTATTTTGTCGAATACCGATTAACATGGACGTTAATTAGACATTTTCGATTCAAACATACTGATTAGCTGATCAATTAATAATTGTTGCCGATTCGTGGGAAATGTAAGTGGCGTATTGGCAATTAAACGAGCGATCAGCCAATATTGATCGACCCAATCGCGAACGCGTTCGAATGCTCGAACTTGTGGGATTGCGCGTAACAGTGGTCGAAAGAAGCCCAGGAGTCATAATACGAGGAAGCCAACAAAATTCTGGAGAATCAAGCCGAAACGCTCGGTTCATTTTAGCCCTCTGTCCAAATTGGAGAAGCCACGATATTAAATTTGAGTTAACCGATTCGCTGGCGTAGCTCGTCGGCTACCGCGTAACCGAAACCACTCGACTAACTCTATAAATATCGATTTTCCCCGAAAACGATACCGCTCTTTCCTACATGCGTTCTGTAACGTATCGTTCCAACTTTTTAACGTGTTCGCCCAACGTGTCTTTTTCATTTTTTTAATGGCATACCAATGCTCGTGCGCGATAAGTGTCACGAATGGAATTGTGACAAATTGCGGCACGATTCTAGTCGTCCACCTGCCTCTTTTTCAACTTTCGAATCTAAAAGAGAAAACTAAGGTCTCGATAGTTTCCGAACTAGCATCGTTCGACTATTATACTCCTTTCCATCGTGTTCAGAACGTAATAAAATAAATAGCAACGATAACACGCTTTAATCGAGAACGAGTAAAGAATCGACATCTGGCACAATTTCCAGACTCGATTCTCGGGATGAAATTAAAAAGTCCGCTGTTTCGTGGCCAATTGGCAATAGCCACGCGCGCGTCGCAACAATTGCTTTTCCCGCGTGGGAATTAACGCGCCAACAACATCAATTTTCGTCACGTTAGCCGTGCATTGTTGCCGGACAAACAATTAACGCCGTTGTCGTTCATTTCGTCCAAAAGTTTTTCGCGAAATGTCGTTCGCGTCACGACGAATCCCGCCAAATGAAACGCGGGGCTAATAAAAATGGGAAACACGCGCGCTGCAGAATATTGGCAAACTATGAAATCACATACACCCTCGTTGATTGCCAGGCTCGGCACCGTCGCGTTGTTAGCCCCGGGCAAACAGGGCAGTTACCCAAGATTCTACTCTGGGACTTGAACACCGATCGAATGAAAACTGTATAATCGTAGGAAATAGACCACAGTAGACGCTAACGCAGCGTTCAACAGCGTCGATCTTCGATCTGTTTCTTCGCGAAGCTGAGATTTCAATTATCGTCACTTGGTTCGAACTTGCTCGTCGTTTCAAATCGATTAAAGATAGTTTTCGAAGAGCAATTAATTACTGCGAGAAAAATTCGGGTCGTGGCCAACCACCTGAGCCACCATTTTCGTGCCAACTGCGCCTTAAGAGGGAGGTAAAGACCTCTCCACGTCCTTTATAGATGCTTATCCGCTAGTTGTTATTTTTCGTGAAAAGCCAGTCGGTCTTCGAAGCGCATTGAAATTGTTCGCGAGTCATTAGGAAGCGAAAAAGACGAGTACATCTCGTTTCGCGTGCCTCGAGCCAAATCTTTTTGGGTACGCGACCAACCGCTCAACGATACGACGGCGACCATTAAGGGGCCGAGCTTTTTCCTCCGGTTTCCGCTCGAGATGAAAATCGAGTGTATTTGACGCGGCACCGCGTCACGAAACAGTGTCAAGGGCTTTTCTTTCGCGTCGTTTAAGAAATTTTTATCATCCGTCCTGAACGTCGGTCTGAGAGCATCGCGATCGCGTTAAACGGTGAATACGAACGATTAAACGTATCGAGGAAAATTCGCGAACGAGGCGATCGGTTATCGCTAATCCAGCGATATCAGGAAACGGTACGTCCAAGAGGCAGTGGATAACGGAAACTACTGAAAGGGTACTTGGGTATGCGCGACCAATGGTCGTCGACACGAAAACCGCAATTTAGAACTAACTTTTACCCAAAGTTTAACTTTTCCGTGCTTTTTCTCGCGCGAGAACATTGAGCAAACTCACCTCCTCGTCCGGATAGCTTCAGGCCTTCCTCGCAACTTGCTTCTGCAACAAAGTAACAACGAACCAATTAGCGAACTGTCTCGATTACCTTTTTTTGGGGGGGAAACGTTACACACTTTCGTGTACAAATTGCCGGTAAAACTTGTGACAAATCGAAGTGTACCAGGCTTACCGAATAAGTAACGTGGAAAAACACTTTGCAGACTTTCCACAAAGTCGCTGTAAAAATAATCGAATAAAATTGCTTTCGAATTGAAAAATTCGCCGCTGTTCCGTTATTAGGTCGAGAAGTTATTGGGCAGCCCTTCAGACTCGATTCATAATTTTTCGAACAAAGAAACTCGGAGAATTTTCAATCTAGCGAAACCTGAAATAAAGTTTCGTACCCTAAGGGTCAAGTAAAAGTCTCGAGCATGGCGTGGCTGTTAATCGACCTTGGGATATCAGACCGATAATCCTCCGTCTATTTTCTTGCGATAGAATCGATAATAGCAGGGGGTTGAAAGCGAAAGAAGGGACCAGCTACCGACTCGACCTTTCCGCCGGTCTTCGGAATTCGAGCCCAGTAATTGCCGCGGCAATTACCACGAATTACGGCGATAATTACCGTCATTATGCGGTGCAGTAATTTTGGTAATTACCGCGGTAAATCGTAAGCTCCGATTGCAAGCTCTACCGTGGCATCGGTAGATTTTTAAGACACGTAACGAACAAGAGATTCGCGTGGAGTCCTGTGTTCCCCCTGTCTTTACGACGAGGTGGTTGTTCCGGCAACCCCATTAAACTCTTGACTTAGGACTTTTATGGCAATCGAGTACGCTAGAATTAGCCACTCATCGTTTAATAGCGAGGATAAAGCACCATGCATTTTTAACTCGTTCGATCGAATCGCGAGCGGGAAGCAAAAAAAAAAAAAAAAATGGGAGAAATATGTTCGCTCGACGAAGCGCACGACAGTATCGGCCCGGCCGTTCTACGCGAACGTTCAAAATTGGCGGCTGCCGATCCGAGAAGGAAAATCTGATTCGACAACTGCATACGTAACGAGATTGGAAGGGATATTCAAATTAGGGCTCGTTCTTTCCGAATCGTCCGTAATGGGCCGAGCCCTCCGCGTCGATATTTTTATCCTCGACACGTTTCTTCGTCCTTCTCCGATCGCGGCGGCGGTGGCTACGTTTCAACAAGACGAACACGACGAGAAAGAGGTCGTATTCACCGACTCTCGCGCGAGTTGACTGGCAAAAGACCGATTCCTGGAAATTCTGAAAGCTATGAAAGTTTTATGACGCGCCACCGAAGACGATGGAAGAAGCGGTACCGGGGGTAGTTCGTGCGATGCCCATGATCGTTCGATTTTTTCCTTTCGCAGTACGGACATCGATTCCGGATATCGGACGATCGACGTACGGAGGCTGTCCGAAGTTTTCTTGAATTTTTCGGATATCATGACCCGGAAAAGTATAAATGTGTCGAGCAAGAAAATACAGTATCAAAACAGAACGTTCCGATCAGTCGACGTCTCGATTCATAACTTTGTCGAATAACCGGCTTCTCGATTCTTCTTTCGAACGTGTTTTTCGAAAACAACCATTACCCCCAAATAAGTAAATCGACGATAGAATTCTTCTTGACGGATCAGTCATCCTTTATTCGAATAAAGAAAGGTTGAGCGATTAAATGTACGCGTCGTCCAGAACGGCCTAAACTACAGCGATTTCTGTGTCGCAGTGGACGAAACCTCGGCAGTTCGCGACGCCAGTAAGACGCCATTCACCTGAGCGTGTTCGCGAAATTTATGAATACCCTCCACCCTCTCTACTCGAGACTATATTTGGAGATCTCGAGGATACAAGAAAAACCATCAATCTCGGTGACCCAGTTTTGCACGCGAAAAGCGAGCACGTCCAAGCGGCCCGAGAGTCGAGAATCTTTCCGGCCTGGGGTGCCGTTTATGAGCGAACTGTTCTCAAACTGTTTCGTAAGAAAGATAAATAGACGCTTTTGATAAAACTCGCTCGACAATGAAGCCGAGAGACCCAGTGAATTTCATTATTAAACGAGCTCTGATTTATCGCGTCGAGCATCGCGTGACACAGACTCCACCTACTCCCTTCTGTTAACCTGTTCAACGCGTTTCGAGACATTGTCTTCGAACTTTCAAGGAACGAGTTAAACTGGTCATCCGACGTTCAAATCGATAATAACTAATCGATATTATTTACGATAACGGGCATGAAATTGTAAGAAGCATGGATTTCGAGGACTACCTTAGCGAACCCTAGGGAAGGTAGGTGAACAAATTGGAAATTGGAATAAACAGTATAGAAGGGACACGCAAAGGGAGAATTGGAAAAAATTGACGCGAGACTATCAAACGAATGTCGCTTTTAAACTTCGTGCAATTAGTTCGGCTTGAAAAACGGAGAATCAAAGGGTCAAATCGGATTCATTCCGGACTCCATACACAGGTCCTCGATCGCGATGATCAAACGCACGGCTCCGATACGTTCGATTCGTTGCGCGTGTTTCCTGTTCAACCGTTCAAAAACGATCCGCAAACGAGTCCGAGGGCTCAAAGCGACGCGACGAAAAATAAAATCCGACGATTATAGCGTACTTTAACCGAAACATCGAACACGTTCGAACTAATTAGTTTTCGACGTTGTCTTTAATAATTCTTTAATAAACGACTTAGGGCTGGAATTATATTCGGTAATTAATTTATGTTCATTCGATAAGCCGCTAATGATTGAAAAGCACCATTTCGGCCATGCGAAACAACGTCGGATCATCAAAGGGTTGGAACAGAGACGGCAGTCGTTCTCAATAGGAAGTTTAAAGGAGGGTTCGTTGACCGGTTTGGATAGCCGAATTCGGCAAAAAAGCCGTACGCTTAGCGAGCGAAAGAATCCAGTTCGTATGCAGGTAAATCGCAAGAACGGCGGTATTCGTGCTTTTTCAACGTTTAAAGTCTCGACGAGTCTCGCCACAGCGGGCACTCGAGCCCCGAGTTCCTTTCACCGGGTCTACTCGACGAACCCTGCGAGTGCTGACTTCGTTTCCACGTATGCGTCGTATTTAATCCACGTTTTACGCCTCGCCGGCTCCGAGCGTGATTCAATTACGAAGCGAGGCTGGTTGGATCCGCTGTCGAGTCGTGTACACACAGCGACGTCGATCCACCTTGTTCGCCTCTCCTCGTCGACTCTTGCCACTTCCTCTACCCTTCGCCAACAACCTCTGGAATGCGAGAATTACCCTGTGGACGTACGCGAACCTGCGGGGGCTGCTTGTAATGTGCCCGCGTTTCGAAACGCTGCCGCCCCGCGAAGGGAAAACGAATAATAGCTCGAGGATGCACGCACCGATTCGCTTTTCTTGTCCTCCCCCTTTGCCCCGCAAATTTGACAATGCCGTGGCTTCGGAAATTAATTTCCGTACAACTGTTCGCCGGCAACGATTCCTATCGCCGTTAACGTGACGGAAGATGGACGTAAGGCTGGATAATTGTTTCGGGACACGACACGAACATCCCGCGATTCCGTACATTCGTTTGTCGACGTTCAAACGGATTTTTCTACCGTACGTCGAATCACGAACATCGAACACCACGGCATTTGCAACGTTGCTTCTCTAAGTGGCTCCAACTTGAGTCATGCAACGTAATCGTTGAATGACACGATGCTTAATTGGACGGCCGCTACGTAAACGTAACGTGATAAATGTCGGCGTCGGGGAGAGCATGAAAACGTAACATTTATTTCAATAATTTATGGTTTTGCAAACAATACACGGCGATGCTCGTTAGAAATTCTCAAGAAATTCTTGCTATTCTTGGTTTTAAAGGAATGAAGAGAGAAAGGGGAGCACTCGTGGCAAAGAAAATGATTAACGAAGGAAAAGCTCGCAGCGTGGATCCAACATTCAGACAGAAAACAATACGAAGCAACTTAAACTTGTAGAGAATCGCGTAAAATAGATTAGTGTCTTCAATCTTAGGTTCAAGCAACTATTTTCTTCTAAACTAAATTGCGCTCGATTCGGAGCGAAAGACCTTTCGATCCTACTTGTACCACCGCTGTTCTGTTCAATTGTTTCGATTGCGAAACACGGAAGGATAGAAATAACGTAACAAAAGTGATGTTTGCACCGAAATATGCAGGTGCGCGCATAAAAGTCGCAAAGCGACGCGATTGCAGGTAACTCGTTGGCTCCATTGCATCAACATAGGGAGAAGGTTCGTTGCGTTACCAATTCTCGGCGAAGGAAATGTAGCGGCTAATGGGTCGAGTGTGTTTGCAAAGTATAAACGCAGTTGCAGCCGAGCAGAGACCGCGCTAATTTTAAGGTGTATTTGTGTGCTGGTTGCAGGAAGCGCGCGAGTTATGCGTCAGAAGCCGACTTCCCTCCAGAGAGAGAACACTGGTAGTTGGCATTTTTGTTCCTTTCCCCTCGAGAACTTGCTATTATATTTTGAGATATCCGACGGGAGGGTCCCGAGCGACTTTAAACTTCCTCCCACGTTGTTTTACCAGTGAGATACTTTCGCGATATTTTTGCATAGGATTCGCCCAAAGTTTCCTCGGTTCTTTCAGATATTACCGCGGTAATTCAGTGACACGATTTCACCTTTTTGCGCTCCAAATTCACCTTTCAGACGCAAATTATATTATCCCGATTCAACCGTGTTTCGTAGACCATGGAAAGTTCGGACCAGGTAAGAATAGCGTTAACTATCAAATTACGAGCTCGATATTTCTATCAGAGTAGGTTCAAATTATGGATTCTTGTGTCCGGCGTAAGATTAAAAAGAAAACAGAAGCGCCATTCGTTGAATAAGAATTCTCTGTTTGTCCAAGCCGCGAGCAAAGTTGACCCAGACGAAGAGTAAAAGCGGGAAAGAGGAGGAGAAGGAGACGAAGAAGGCGAGGAATCCCTGTGAGGATGAAAGGTCGCGAGGGTGAATTCCTTCGTGGACGGGGTCAGGTCTGGCAGTATGGAATTACGAAGTTTAAGATAAAATGGATTCGCGGAATCTGAAATAGAAAATTCCCTGGCTAATACCGTCGCGAGATTCTCATTCTCTTCGCATAACCTTCGTCATTCGGAGACTCCGTTTTCTTCCTATCCCAGGGAAGTCTTTCTCATTGTGTACGACAGAGAGAGAGAGAGAGAGAGAGAGAGTGAGGGAGAGAAGAAATGATCAAACGTGGATAAAATCGGTCGAGTTCCTTCGAATCGTTTCCCTTCCGCGTTCTTCTTTCATCGCTCGTAACAACTCGCAACTGCTTCCTTATCGCGTCTTAAACTCGAATTCAAACAATATGCATTTCTTATCTCACACCGAACCACGTGTTCTCTCGAAAAGACAAATGTCAATTGTCATAATGGGTCTCGTTCGTTCTTGCAACATACGGTGATCTGCATCCTACGTTCACCGCGAAAGTAGTATCGTGTAGATCAATAACGACGGAGGCAAAAACGATATTGGAGCAGTACGAGAGATAATGTAAACGTATGACTGTGTAAACAAATGTAAAAATTTGAAAACGTGGAAATTTTGGTGAGGCGACTAGAATTCTTCTTGGCATTAAAGGGGTTAATTACTTCGAGTACCTACGCTGAACTATTTCTGTTCAGTCAACACGAAGTACCGTATATTCTCTAACTCGCTAACTCTCTCAAGTATCCTACTTATATTCTATATAAACCTAGTTCCTTAGTTTCGTAATTCCATAATAACGTCATAGTTTCGTAATAACGCGTCCACAGAGGAAGAGCTATGCAGTCAACTCCGTTATAACTAACAGGATTAATAGCAGAAGCAAAACGAGAAGAAACAGACCGTGCAAAAGGTAAAAAAATATTTTACCATCAATTTCTGCGATACGCGTAACAAAGATACAACAACCGCAACCGTAACAAACGGCGAATTAAATTTATTCCAGTCGTTCATAACAGCATTCCGCGCAGTTTACAATCTACCGCTTGAATTTCATACTATTCAGGAGAACAGAATTTCCGGAAAACAAGTTACCCAGGGTAGAAGGATCAGCTCGAAACAAGAGTAAAACAATGCGCGATTTGAAAGAAACACGGAACGACGAGTACGCGGAGAGAAGAAAGGGACGAGGAAGCGAGGAAAAGAAAGTGGAAACAGTAAGTGGCGGTCAAGAGGCACGAAATCTAGTCGACGTTCGCATAAATTAATAAGGTGCACGATTCTAGTGGAACGAGGGTGAGGCTGACGTCACTGGTAGTCGAGTACACAGACAACGTTTCGAGTAGAAGGGAAAACAGAGTGGTGGGACGGGGAAAGAGTGAATTATATCGGAAACCACTAACACACCCATTTTTTTCCAGTCGAACAGTGCACGGACCCCTTATATACACGATGCACTCGGCCCGCTTCCCCGCTAATCGGATTTTTGCACCCCCGACCAGGAGGAAAACCTCGAACCACCACCGGGCGAAATCGCTTCTCTCGGATAATGCAGCACCCCGAAAAAAAGAGGAAAAAGTGCTTCCTGTACGAAAGCACGGACTAGAAGCTGTCGTAGCTGGAGGAAAGGGTACACTGATACGGAAAATGTGCACTTCGATAAAATAAGCGGTTTCTAATTCGATCGTGAATCATTAACTACTGTCTGGCGGATCAAGGGTTATTTTGATCCAGCCGAGGTCGATGAACCCCGTTTGCCGTCTGATCCGAGCCTGGGTCAACGTGCCCCGAAGTACATGCGCTATCGGTCGTACAAATTCGGACAAACCGACTAAATCGTCCACGAATCACCGTCGTACAGGGTGCTTTTTAAAACTTTGGGACAAAAATATATACTTCTTCGAAGACTGTGTCTGGACAATATGGAACTCTCGTTTACTGACCTTTTCTCCCTTTTCTGACCCTATATTCTACATCCTGGGGTTAATGATTTGTAATTACAACGTTGATAACACGATTCTTCAGGTTCGCCTGTTCGTATTATTCTTGTCGACGACGATCCCTACTCTCCACGCGTTCGGACGGACTGTCTACGTCTAATTTAATCGCACCAAAAAAGAGAGACCTTCAAAGAGGAAGGGCAAAGTAACGATTCGAAGGAAATCGAGAAATTAATATTTCTACGGCTCAGGGAGTTCGGAATAAAAGCATACCCAGAAGGAAAGTGGAAAGGGTGAAAGTTGGAAGAGGTTCGTAAGAGAATAATTAACAGCCGCTGCATAAAATCCAATCGAGACGTCGTCGTCGTCGAGAGAAGACGACTCGCAAGAGAAAAGGAACGAAAACAAACGACTGGCTCAATGAGCGACGAAGAGATTCAGGGTACAGAAGCATATTAATGAATTCATGCTATTCCTGAGCTTTCGTTCGAAACCGGAAGCTTCAACTGTAACAACAGAGAGTACCATTCTACGCGACTGCCACAAGATTATCTTACCGAAACTACACAACTTGTGCATCCATTCGACTTCGTACAATGCCATTCCCATCAACTTCCCTGTAAACATCGAGGACTCCGGCAGTTCGAATCATCGACGAGGCGTAAGACTTAAACTTGGATTTTCATCGCGAGACGACTGCTTCGTTTTATCGACAACGATAGAACTTAGAAATTTTTCTGAGAAAGTCTCTCGCTTTTCTCGAATAAAACTTTAATTTTCATCCGTCTCATCTTTATTGTAAACTGGTCATGTTTACGTGACTCACTCTGAATTATCGTTTTGCCATCAAGAGATTCTACACGGTTTACAGGTAACTTTTCCTTGCAGAGTTTATTGCAAGATTACTCTAAGATAAGTAGCAGGAGCATGCTTCTAAGCGTGTGTATCTCCGTGTATGCATTAAAGGATATTACCGCTGCCCCCGAGGGATTTCAGAGCTCCGCCACAGGGTAGATCGCCACTATGCCGTATTCAGCACGGTCTACGGTTTCGGAGAGCTAACTGCGACCGTGATAGCTGTGTATAAATATTAACTTCATTTAACCCAAAGAGAAGTCGGTCGGAAGATTATGAGATAAAGCGGTAGCTCGTTCAGAAACGTATCCGTTAGCACCTCGTTATCGTTTCTCTTTATGAAACATTGATTACCTTCGAACGTAATATTGTCTGCAACGTCAGCACGGACTTTTCAAATGTCCGGCATCTACGAAATTTCTTTTCGAAACAAATCGTCTGCACCGATACGCGTTTCGTGCCGTTATGTATTACGCTGGAACGTACTAGGTCGCCGTGATGCAACGAGAATACAAGTTTTATAATAAACCAATAATCTGGTTAGTTGATGGGAAAAACGAGGCTTTCAGGGTTCCATTTAGGGGCGGAGAGGCAAGAAAACGGGGACAATTCATGGGCTTCGAACAAGGGACGAAAGGATATAAACGCATTACGAAATAACGAGTTGCCATCCTCGAGAAAGTCTGCCCCATAGAACTCGCGCGTATGGACGCGTCTTCTTGTTCAAACGGGGCACTTCGAAAACCGATTATGACGATCGAAATGGATACCTTCCATTTCTCGCAACCTATATCGTAATACAGATGTTCTCCTTGTTTTTGCGCGTTAAATACGCTTCAAACGCGTCACATCGGTTTGACGAGATTGGACATCTAGTTTGGTACGTGCACAAATTAACCGGAAATCTCCGGTGAGCTGATTATCGATGCAAACTCGTCGCGAGCTGGTCTCGCGCCAGCCCTTCCGATAATGTATGTACAGTAAAGCGATATCGCTACGGTCGGGTCGCGATCTCGTCACGCCTATTATCGATACCGAACTTGTCAACGGGCTTTCTATGAACGCGTCATGAGACGTTTCAAATGATAAGACGCCCGGAATCGATAAGGAAATGGGTCGACCGATATCGTATCGTGAAACGTACTTTGTTTCGCCAATATCTCGAATATCTGGATTCGAAGGCGAGCTCAAAAGAGAAGGAAAAAGTGTCTGGTCGAGATCCGATAGCGGAATTATTATAATTTCAATAATTACCGTTATAGCGTGTTCTATTATTGCCTTTAGAGAACGAATGTCGTGCCAAACACGGCCATTTCTACTGACACAGTTCTATCGTCTGCCGTATTACACACGGTTATTTTCACTGCGAGTATCCATCGCATGTCCTACTAGACATAAATATTTGCACTTATCCGAACAGTAAGGTAATTTTCAAATCAAGGGTTAATTTTTGCATTACATCATCCGTCGTCTACGAACAGTCAGAATTCAGTCAATAACGCGTAAGTACCATGAGCCAAAGAACATTTTCCATGAACTTGTAATTCGATAGTAAAAGAAAAATCGCTATCGCGACGACAGAAAGCTGGATAATTTCAAGGAAACATCTTCTTTCGTTACGTTCAAAGAAGTTGCTTTCTCCGTGTCGGCAAAGGTGCACTTTGTTTCATTAAAACGTGTGCAATATATTTCCGTGCGGAGACGGGGCGACAAGAAAATGTTTGCTTTAATTTTACATTTCCTTGTGACGTTTCGTGTCTCGACTTTGTTTGGACTACAATTTACAATTATTCCTTTTCTCTCTAGCAACGTTACGATCGCTTCGAGTTAATTAATCAATCGATATCGTACAAAATAACGGTGTGTATGTACGCAGTGTTAAGAATGTGGCAGGAGCATTGTATGTAAAGAAAGGAAAATTGTTTCGAAACACGCGAACAAAAACGAATGAAAGAACCGCTCGTCACCCTGGCAGCATTTACGACCTATATTTCAAGAACGATCGAACCGCCTTATATTCGAGACACGACGAGAGGAAGAGAGTTCCCTTCGTACTTTCGTCCCCGCGATCCCATCCCCGTTATTATCTATCGATATCACCCCTCTTTAGTCGTCCCAGCGATTATTCCCGCCACCTCATTCATCGTGCAAATATCCGCCGATAATAATCATTTCCCTTTCCATCGATCTACTCGAAAATAAAGGTTCAACGGAGAGCGTGCAATTTAAAAGTTTCGCTCCCTCTTCTGTGAATTTCACCACGATGCAGAGGCCGAGGCTGCATGCAACGCCATCGATTAACTTTTAATGCATTTTCGAAACTCGGTTAATCAAAACTCGTCCGTAGAATCAATCCCTCCTACCGCGAAATTTCGATTCTTCTTTCGGATACTGCAGGTATAAGAAAGGAATGATCGTCAGATATCGTCTCCTTCTTTTCTCATCTATTAAATTACCGAATCATCTATTTTCACCCTTAGACGTTGGGTCAGCGAGACAACGATAATAGTTAAGACCAACTTGTTAGCTAGGTAGTTCTTTTGTCGAAAAATCGATAAAGACTATCTTCGGCTGGATCGTAAGGTCAGCTTTTCACGGTTCAATTTCCAGCCTACGATTATACGAAGGGTGGTAACGGTTGATCCAAATCCCGACGTAGCAACGACTCCCATTAGGTGCCGCTAATCATTCCGTTAATCCATCTCTCAACCCTGCTCCACCCTCCCTTTCCGGTCCATCCGTACCGTTACAATCCAATCCCTACCCCCTGCAGTCGGTTTAAAGATAACAAATGTCGGGCGTTTAGGGGCCGCGATTACGACGGGCCATTCGTTTCGTGCGTCAGACCAGACAGCCGGTTCGAGGAAACCGAGATTTGCCTTCTATAAAATCTACCACCCGTTTCATCCCTCACGCATTAAGGTTTTAATCGCCATTAATTACGTTGTTGCGACAATGTGCTGCCAACCGAATTTATTTGAAAATTAGTACCGATCGTTTCGTTGTTCTAAAAAAGGTTCCGTACGAAATCTACTCGAACGTTGTTCCGTTTAACGATCGCGCTCGTGCGCAAGAGTTTGCTGGCTCAGCGCAAAGGGAAGATCCCGGGGACCATCTGCGACGGAAGAAAAAGGAAAAGAGAAGCGAAAACGAGAGTAGAATTTCGGTGTACGGTTACGTAATTTCATAATGAATAAGGTCGCATTCGTTTTAACGTTGACGCGCGATTCGAAACGGATTTAGCAGGATGTGCTCGCTCGTCCGTTCATTCGTAGACTGACTGGCATTCGGTGCACAAAGTGCCGCACGATTCGTCCCCCGAACGTTGTTCGCCGTTCTCCGTGGCGCGCGTGCACAAGCACAGACAACGGGTTCGCACATCGAGCCACCAGTTTCCTCCCCGAGCTGCCCCCAGCTGAACCGCCCTTGCCCCTCGGCCCGCGACCAATCCTCGCAGCCCGAGTGTTACCGGATTACAATGTTTGCCGGCGACTGTGCACACACCGTGTGGTTCCTCCCGCGTACGCGCATCCACTTTCACGTGGACGGTAACCGGTGTTCCTCGTTGCACACGTACGCGTATTCGTGATAACACAACGTCGACCAGGCGATATAAATAGAGACAAACCAGCTCGCACGCGCACCTACGACGAGTACTTGCACCGCAATCACGAGTTACGTTAAAAATTAATCAAGGCGAAACGCGCAACACTTTCGGAATTTGAGAGCTTGAATCACTCTTCAATTTTCCGGTGGAAGCAAACACAGAGAATTAGATTTCTTGACTCGTTAGCTTTTCTACATGTTTAGACCCCGATACTCGTGTCTTTGCTCCAGTGTTCAGGACCTAGACTCTACGTTTCAGAATCCAGGTCTGGGTTAGGTCATAGCCAAATAGCTATGTTGACGAATCTACTAGGTGTTAACAGGTTCCACCAGCAGATTCTACGCTCAACGGTAAACAACTTACACTTGCAGTTCCGGGTCTAACACATTCTAACAGGTCTTTGAACGTAGAAACAGATTTAAAAAGCAGAGTGTACGACATACGAACTTACGCTTCTGTACACTTACAGAAGATCTCCGAGCAAAGCCGAATAATTACTTGTTCGCGTTACGAAGAGCAAAGGAAGACGCGAATGTTAGGAGCCTAAACCGCATAAGAGGTTATACGTCTCGCAGGCATCTAGAACCTACGCTCTAGGTCTAGATTAAGTCCTAGACAAAGCACGTGCCACCCTTCTCTTTATTTTACCGTCTCTGTTCCTGACAGAGGAACCACCTGCTTTCTGAGCAAAACGTATCCTTTCCTTTTGTTCTCTGCCACCCGCTTTTGTTTCCGCAGTGCCATACGCATACACCAGGGTACAAAGAAACGAGAATACGCGTATACATGCCCCATGGTTTAGAAAGAAACCTCGGCTCTCGCAGTCGTTCTGACCGGTCCTGAATGTGGCACGCTCGACGAGGATTAAATCGAACGCGATGTTTCTTCTCAGACGTTTGCTCCGCGATTATACGCTCAAGCAAGTACGAGTCTCGCGTGTCGCGTTCCTCGCAAGAAATCATGTCACAGTCGTGTCACGTACAAAGGGAAAAACTGCGTGGTGTCGAAGCAGCGCGTGAACGGAAGCAGCTATTTTTCCCTGCTCGACGACGGAATCTCTGTCGTTGGATATATATCGGAGAAAAAGCGTGGAACGTTCCCGTATTCGCTGCAACGTCTGCCGAGGATGAGTCTCTTTATTCGCGAAAACGATTCGTAAACGAACGATGGGACCAATTTTATCGTTCGGAACAACGACGGAGATAGAGCTTGCGATCTTTTATAGTTTACCATTAATTTCTTCCAATATCCTCGAATCCCTCAGATTTGCGCTACATTTGAACGCTTTCGACGAAGGTGGTAATTCGTTGAAACGATAAACAGCTCGACCAAAGTCACGGGCAACGACGAAACAATGCGTCGACGTCACGCGCAGTTAGTAAGGAAGACGGAAAGCGGCTGGAAACGTCGGAACGAAGGAGCGCCAGGAGCGCAGACCTGTCACCCGGAACTTGACAAAAGTTCAGACACTTGCTAATGAGCGGTACACATTTCGCCGACACGCGTACCTACACCTACGTGTCCCTATTCTTGATCTACGTAAACTAGTCGGTGGTCTGCCACTTCCGCTCGGTTCATATGTCTCGCGCAACCGGTTGGACGACGCTGCACCGGGTTTGCTCGATTCACGCTTCCTTACGTACGAGTACGTACCGTTGCTTCTGAGCAGAAGCTCGGGAATAAGAAGCCACTCAGAAATAGGACAATCTCTTTGCTTCTCGCTTTTCTTCCGCATTCGCGCCATAGAATTTATTACGCCACTACTTAGACGATTTCTCAGAAGAATCGGTTCATTTTAAACTTTCTTTCTTTAGTTCGTACAATCGGACAAACTTCATCCTCCGTAAAGAAAATTAGAGTTAATTTTTAATTCTCCTGCTCGTTTTTTCTCGTTTAAGTATCGCGAGTATTTCATCCCTCGAATGGGAAAGACGATAGAAGAACGAGCAAGCTTTGAATTTTCACCCACTGAAGTTTCATTCCGTTGATACCGTTTTCCTCAGAGTCGCACGATCTTCCTAACCATACAACTGAGGCTACGTTTTCAACCGCGTTTTGAATACTGCGTCGAAACGAAGATCTTTCGAGCACGCGCTCCGAAAAGCTTTACCGCCAGTATCGTCAAGCTTGTAACGATTTTCGCACTGTTGCTCCCAAAACGAAGCAACCTAAATACGTGCTCACAGTCCCACGAAAACATTGAAATCGGCCTAAACTCGGTGCACAAGCTCGAATATAGTATACACACCTGAGCCGTAACGGGACTATTTGCCTGGAGGGCGATTTTAACGATTTCCAGACTGGCGACTCTGTTTCGCCGACGAGAACCTCGTATACGAGATTCTCTTGTAGAGTCACCACGCAAATTTGATCGATCGACGCGAGTCTTTTCGCGTGAAACGCTTCGAGACCCGTGGAAAACTTTTTCTGCCACGGTTGTCGAAGGAAACCGAGAACTTTCTTTAAATTGATCACTACCAACGAAGGACAATGCCGAGAAATTTGAACGACGAATAATTGAATAATACGGCTAGCAGAAGGTGTAATACGATCGAATAATTAATAGAATTACGAGGAAGGAAATTCTGGAATCGCGAAAGTAAAGTAATCAGAAGGTTAGCTGGGACGACTAAAGAGAGGAGAATCTAGAGAAACATCTTCCCTAGAGAAACCCTATGAAGAGCCAAGGGGAAAGCTAGGAAAGCCTCTTGTTTCGTTACGTCTGAACGATCCAAGGGAAACAGATTATAACGACGGCAACATCGCGCCGAACCGAAGGTATATTTCCAGCGTGTTTGCTCCCGTCTTCCGGTTATGTTACACTAAAGAGTCGAAAGTTCAAAGGGAGGATTAATTTCGAAGAATTCATTTCCGAGACAATTTCCTCGGTTAGCAGCACAGCGCGAAGAGAAGCACTTTTATCAAGGCCAGACAAACGTAACGAATGTTCCAAGTTCAGATGTTCGTTCGTCCTTGGCACGAGCCCTCGAGGAATTTGAGAGGCAATCCCATTTGCCCTACCACCGTCCCTTCCCTGTCTTCTGACTAACGTTTACGTTACTTTTCCCTTTCCTTCGTCGCTCATCCGACTTGCTTCTTCTTCTTTTACGCCTTATCTTCCACTCTCTTTACCAAGGTAAACACAAGACGACGATACCGACGGATGGTTTTCGGGCTCTTTGAGAGGCCAAGCTCGGTCCGCGTCATCTTCTTGGCAATCTGTTGAAACGGATCATAACGCGCATGCCCTCTTAGCCTCGCTTCGCGACGAACACGAAGGTGAAAACGAGAAGGGGAAAAAAGAAGACACGGCTAAGACGAAGCCGGCGTTGAAGATGAAAAAGGCGGGCACGGTTGACGCTTTGAAGTCGGCGCTTCCGTGATCGCCCAGAGTCTGAAGAAACTGGCGCTCGTTCTTTCCGTGTCACGATACGGTATCTTTCATGCCGCAGAAACGAAGAACGTAATGCTGATGAACCGGATAGGGAAACCGAAGATCTTGTCTCGATTATTCTCACCATTCTCGGACACTGATCTCCGACTTTGACTTTTTCAGCTATCGCGTAATATACTCTCCGCGTATTATCTCTCAGCGAGAAAAATAACCAAACCAGAAAGGAAACATTTACGCTCTCGTTGCGTTTCCGTGTTCGTTCCTTTTAACGGCGCCGTGAATTTTAGCGAACGATAAACCAACGAAATAAAGAAAGATATGTTTGAATAGCAGCCGTATTATAGCAGTAATTCGGGATAGTAAATTTAATTCGGTACAATTCGAAATTGGAACGCGTTCCTCTGCGTAAATGCGCTATTGAAATGGCAGATAAAGCCGTTTAAATTCCTCTGAAAAATAGAAAGAGCCATGAAACGCGTCAGTCCCGCGAGGACTTTACCGGCGCAAGCAGAATGAACCGAAACGAGGACGCGCAAGAAGCAAAATTTCTCGTAATTACTAAATCCCTCTTACGAGAGATTTCAAGAAGTTACTTTAAGCCTTCGAACGTGCAGCAAACGGAAACATTTCTCTGGATCGAAACGTCGAGCGACAATACAAAGAGTTCTTGCGGAAACGGTACACCAAGTTGAAACGCGTAAGCGTAAGCCATGCACTCCGCGCTCAACTTTCCTGGCTGACTAGTACCGGTGCGATACTACTGAAATTTCGCTTCGCATCGATAATTGTTACTTCCTACGTGCTACTCCGCGGCGTTAAAAGAACAAAATTCTGTAACAACCTAATACTTGCAGCCTACGTTGTTCCCAACCTTTTCAGCTCGAGTAGACGCGGAAAATTACTTTTTCCTTCAAACTTTTTCACCCTGGCGTGAATTGTGTTTCGCATTTACGACTTCAAGGTTCTTTTTCGCGAACAACTTAACTCTGTTTCGTCGATAACGAAACCGAAACGCTCAAAGGAAAATATTGCTTCGGAACGGGATTAAGAAAAAGTACAAGAAGTGTACAGGATATTTGGAGAAAGTGCACAGGACTTGTAACGTTTGATTTACGACGATACTCTTTGTGTTCCTCGCAAGGCCTCTGTATGTTTCGTGAACTCCCTCGGCACAAAAGTCCTACATGGTATACCCTATGAGCCCTAGACCCTTTCTTTAATAACGTATGTACGTTTCGAGCATTGTCTCCTGGTAAATCGTCAAGCACGAGGGTAGTTTTCGCCCAGTATCTCTGCAAGCGTATAATAGGCTGCATCGCGAACCCCCTCGAGAGACTAACGCTTGTAATAATTATGATATTCCGTCACGGGGTAGTTTTGATCCCTCTGGCTAGCCCCCTCTCCTTCCGCTGTGCTCGCACCTACGTGCACCCACCTTCGCCAAAACCCCCTTCACTCTCAACCCCCCAGGGGGTTGGGGCGCGGCCGTGTTTGCTCTATCGACCGCCGACGATTCACGAACTTAACCGAACGTGTCCGAACGGCAGCATGGAAGGGCACCGTGTATCACCCCGTCGCGTGCCACCCCTCTTTCTCTTTCTCTTTCTCTTTTTCTTTCCTCTCCTTTCCTTTTCTTTCCCTTCTATTTTCTCCTCTTCTTCGCCAACATTTTCGTTCATTCTTCTCTGCTCTCCTCCGATACCCCACCGATCGTTCTTTTCTTATTCCTTTTTCGTTTCTGCCTCGCTATCGCAGACTCTCGAAGACGATCACCAACGTCCCGAGAAAAGAAAGGGTAAAAGTGTCCCTACTATTCGGACGTTTGCCCGCGATAGAAACGCAAAAAAGTTTAAGAAGGAATCGAAGGTACTTTTGGAAGTCGATTCTTCGGGATCCTAATTTGTTCGCGGGAAAAATCTCTGACTTTCCATCGAAAGTCGATTCCGACGAACGCCGCACGACGGTTTCTTACGAAATTTATCGAAACTGTTTGAATTATGGAGACCGCAGATTATTCGACAGTGTAATGCACATTACGCGTTGCATAGCAAGCTTGTTTGCACATACCAATTCGGTGAAACGAGACTTGAACGAAATAATGGCCCCGGCTTCGAATTATCTGTCATGGTTTAATCGTAATTTATAAATCGGTACAATCGTGGAAAGGCAATGAAATTTCGTAGAACGATACTGGAGGTAAAATTATTTTCCCGAAAAATAACTCGTTCGTTTCTTTAACAAAGAATAGCTCTTGCGTACTTTTGTTTTTTCTTCCGGACAACGTTCCATCGACAGAAAATATTTCAGCTGCAGTTAAAATTTCATGAACGCGAATACCGATGACTGAAAAACACTTGATCAAAGCGATCAAGGATGTTTCGCTAGGATGAAGAATTCCTCGCACGCGTAACGCGCGACTACCTCGATCGTCCGCGCTGCTTCGATTCTCCCTATTCTGTTTTTCGATAGAGCGAACCAACGATGCGGCCGCGTCGAGTTTATTAATACTCGCGCATTTACGACTTAATTAACCCAAGCGACAAAGATTTCGGGTCGACTCCACGCGTGCACATGTACTCGCGATTAACCATGCGTACCGCGATGTAATTAACTGAATGCAGCCCGTCCGTGCTGTTGCGTAATCAACAAGTTCGCGTGTTTTTTTCCCCTTCTTCCGACTCGACCTCTCGCCATGAATACTAATTACATTTGTCCCACTGAAACAGTCGATGACTCATTTTAATCTCGTTTCTCCCGTTTCATTTCTACCTAAGAGTGCTTGCGCACTGATCGTTGCAATTTCCAATTTCCATTTACACCTCGCGATACCTAACACCTCGCGAAACCGTTTAATTGCAATTTCTCGCTAAATTAACTCCTGTAAAAATAGGCGCTAATAGGCTTTCGATCGATGACGCGTTAACGCTTTCGAATACGATTTCGATTCGTGGTTATCGCTCTCGGGCAAAATCTGTGCACCTGTGTCAGAGGGATTAATCGTAAGACGTCGATTGATAAAAGGAAGATTGAAAGAATCGTTAGGGAATAGCAACGAGACGCGATTGTGCAACGAAAGTCAATTCAAAACCTACATACGTAATCGAGCGAGAAATGTGTGACGAGGAAACTCGAGGGAGAAGTTGGCTAGATGAGTAGAAGAAAAAGAAGAAGATGAAGAAGTAGAAACGAAGAGAGAAACTGTTGTTCCTCTTTCTCGTAGAAGCGACTTTAAACCGACTCCTTTCTCTCCGTTAACAGCTCCAATCTCGTCGAAATACGCGCGGCACGTATTACCAGCGCCCTTTTAGAGAAAACTCGATCGGTCTGGTTAGTACATCGCTTATCCGTGGTTTGTTCTCCTCAAACCCGAAACTTCCCTGATTCGTTCGTTGTTTTCGCCTTTAAATCGCGTAACGATACACGTTCGCGCGGTTGTAGCCCCCAAGTTTTTCTTCGGAAGAACATTCGACGGATATCGAGCTAACGCGAACAGAATGAATCTTCCGGACAAAGGAACGAAGGACGGAAAAATGAAATTGTCACGGGTAACCGAAATCGGCTCTGGAACTGAACGTTGCGACTTACGATTCGCGGGAGGAAACAGAGATTGAGTCGTTACCGCGAGGAAGCCGGTGACGGGACGCGAAGATTAATCCGGTGAGGAGCATGCAGCGGAGAACTTGAATAATTCTGGCAGCATTCGAAAGCCAGAGCAGGGTGTTGTCGCATCGTCGAAAGGGGGCTTATGCTCGACGATCGAGCAGCCGGTCATTCGAGTTTGCCGGAGAACGAAGGCGCCACGCTCTCAGGAAAGTTCCATCTCATCAGCCATTAAACAAAGCAGCAGCAGACACAAAGGAGCGTCTGTATTGTCGAGAGGGTAGCTGGCAACGGCTCAAGAGAGAGAACCAACCCTCCTCTGTCGACTAACGTCGAGAGGTGCTTCTGATTAATCTCCGCTAGCCCCCTCGCGCTGCTCCCTTTCTTTTTCTTCCTTTCTTTTCTCTTTCTACGGTGCTACGGGGGTTCGTCCGTGCACCTTTCAAAAATGCAAAACGTTCCGAGCGGCGAGGGTGAGAGAAGCCTGCTCCTTTCAGCCGTAAGACTGTCCCCTTGCGGACGGATAACCATCCTGGAACGTGTAACTCAAAGGGACGAAATCAATGCCGACCACCACCTTCTACCGTCCGTCATCCTTTCTCCGAGATTTTAACATCGCCGTGAATTTAATGAACGATAAGCTGCCGTGCAATTTCTCTTATCCGAATATCTCATTGCCAACGACTCGATCATTTATTTCGAGCGATAAAATACTGTATGTAGTATTATATCTCTCCCTTGTATCCGTCTGCCGATGTCCGTCGTGGAAATTCAGCTAATTTTTATACGTTTACGATAACAAGTGGTTCGAGCCGTCGAAGGGGAACGGTATCTTTATTTCGCGCTGCTTCCTTTCGCAGCCCACGCAACGTAGCAAAGTTTTCTAATATTGGGAAGCGACCGGGACGATACGGTGTATCTTTAATATCCGTTATTGCTTCGTTTTTTCCCCGCAATCAAGAGCCGGAGAGGCGAAACGCGATACAAACAGATATTTTAAACGATAGAAAGGCGAACTCGATCGGGAAGGTATCCGTTTACTTGTTGCGGAGAGCCAACGTAAGCAAACGAGGTAATGCGAGAATTCTATGAATTGCCCGATACCGGAATTCCTTCTAACGAAAATTCTAAAGGAAGATTCTGCTAACTATGAAACATCGAGAAATATTACCGCTAATTACCGGAGCTTCTGAACTACGCGCGTGTAAAATTTGCACGAAATTAAAAGGAGAGAACGATAAAATTCCCTTAGTCCGCGCGATCCATCCTCGGATAACGAGCAGCGTAGAAAATAATTGGAAGAATCGGCGTTTTGTTCGTCCGAAAGATTTTATCCTAAAAAATTTCTCCGTTGTTCGATGAGCGACTAATTAAAATTTTCTGGATCGTCGATAAACTGGGCTCGTTATATGGCGATGTTTTTTGCATGCATGGCGCTTGTTCCGAGTCACCGACGACTACTCGCGGAACAAATAACGGGAAAAGGAGAAAGGAACAGACAAGTTCCCCGTCGATTTTTACGTTTGCGACCCAAACGAAGGAGAAGAGGGAAGAAACAGGGACAGAAACAAAGAGCAAGATACGCGAAACGCGGTATCCAGTCGCGTTACCGCGGACGCACCGATTTCGCTCTGCTCCACTGATTTTCCTCCCTCGTAGTATCACGACTGAACTCGAGAAAAATTTCCTATCGTGGCGGATACGGGGAAATGACGCGGAAAATCGGAGAAGGGAATGCCCGTTCGGTTCGTTGCAACCTTTTACTTTCTTCTTCCTGCTTTTCCGAGTTCATTTCCAATCGCGCGACCTGTTCTCTTCTCGTTAACGCTGCCAACTCGTCGCCGACGTATTTTGTCCACACAAATATCGCTGGCTCGAAGTAAAATTTTTACCCGTTTGCTGAAAAATCCTTGCAGAACATTTCAGAGTGCTTTCCGAAGAAAGGTCAGTCCATAGATCTTTTCCAACTTCTTCGTCGTATTTCGGATAAACTTTTTATTTTTAGCAGGCACTCTTAAACGTTCCTTAAAAATTTTTCAGTCCCAAGAAGGTCTAAAAATTGATCCTTTTTAACTTTGTAGCTGGCGATGGATATTCGAAACTTCTTGAAAGTTTTCGAGCGCTTCGAGCGTACTCGAACTTGGAATCGCTTTGAATTTTATTGAAATCTTGAAAGTCGTGTAATTCTTGGAAAAAAGAGCACGCAACAGAATGCAAATTTGAAATGAAAGTTTAATATCTCGCGAGTTTCAGGCGTATCCAAAATTCGAGACGTTCAGGAGTTGAATAGAATTCAAGGCTTCCTCTACGTATTTATATTCGAAACGATTCAAGGCGTTCCATAATCCATCATCGCGTATAACGTCGAGTTTCACCTGGCGAGTCTCACGGACCCGATAAGACAAAATAAATCGTGCTTCGATGATAATCAAATTTTCACTTAGATTTCAAATACTTCGAAAGGACTTAGAGGCTCGTTCCAGACACGGTCGAGGAAAAGTCCCGAAGCGAACGAAATCGATAAGAAACCGATTCGTTCAACAGCGTTCGTTCACCTAGGTAATTACGATCGCCGCGCCGGTCGAATCGATGGTTGGAAGTGTACGATAGGATTTCTAACGTTTGTTACGTGAATCCACGGAACAGCGATTTCGAGATCTCAGGATCGCACGGCAACCACCGTAACATTATTTTCAGTTCGGTCGTAGAAGTGGCGTCGGCGGAATACGACTCGGAGAAAGAAACAAATGGCACGTTCGTGGCTCAATCTATCGGTTCATTTGAATAAGTCGACCGTTGGAAACATCCTTTCTGGCTCCTACCACCTGCTTCTTCCACCCTTCTGTTGCTCATCGTCTACTTCCCTCGCGGATCCTCCGTTTGCCTCTCACCCCTTGCAACCGGTGTTTCACTTCGGTTGTCGACGCTTCAACGGTACGGACTATCTTTGCTGCCTCCCTTAAACGTCTCCTGATGGAGATCGCGATTATACTCTTTTTTTTCTCCCTTTCCATCGTTGCCGAGTACTTTCCGACGACAGACTGTCGAGGGTGTTCAACCCTGTTTCTTTTTTTCAAGAAAGCGAATCTATTCGAGCCCGAAACAAAAGGATAACGTCGAACGTCGATACTTTTTTCTACCGTAGTCGCTTCGATATAATCGATCACGAATACTCACATATGGAAAGTCGATTTTAGCCCACTGCGAAAAGACACCTTGCTTCAACTTTCACTCGATGATCAAACTGGACAACTGTTGTTTTCACAACGCGATGCGTTTAAATCTTGTTTAACATTGCCTCTACCAGTGCAGATTCGTAATCCGACGTAATATTTCCCTACTTACTACCTCGATAACCTAAAAGGTTATCTAGCATTAAGCGGAATATTCCTGCGATTTCTGTCCTCTGGAAGATTGGCAGTGATTGTACGAATAAACAAGATAAATGATAAAACTTATGTTTTACATGTTAAGAGCGCCTAGTTCAACTCTTCATTTCCTAGAAGCCTATCTTTAGCGTCAAGCTATTATTGTACGATATTTAACGTCTCAGCGAACATGATCAAAAGCACAAGTTTAATTAAGAGACCAAACAATATACCTCGATTTGTTCAGTTGGAGCGAAATAAAGGAGAAGCGAGACGAAGGCACAATAAGCGAGCGAGTATGATCTCGCCGTTTCTTGTAAGTTAATAATGTTAAACTTATCGATTGTCCGCTTTGCAACGCGCATACGTAATCAGGAAAATCAAATACGTTCAAGATTCGAATAGACACCTTTGTTCCCTTCGCAGGTAAATTATAATTTTGGGTGCAACTTTCGGTACGACCCTTGAACTCGGTTTCTTCGACGGGACGGGGCGGAAATTCCGTAACGCGGCGACGCGTTACAAATTCACGAAAGATCGCAATTGTAACGGAGAAAACTGAAGAAATTTCTCCTTCCAGCTTTCCTTCCGTGAACCGAAAGTTTCATCGTCGCGGAGTGCCGTTCCTTCGCACCTGCTCTTTATTTATAACCTCGAATTCACTTCCTAACTTCAACATCGAACGAATAACCACCGGCTGCTTGGAATTAATACGTAAATTTCTGAAAGCATAACTCGACAGTTATTTAACCCTTCTTCGTAGCATAGGGGTCAACTCGGTGGTCCAGAAATTAGACCGTAAGTTTCAGCGAAGTGTCGAATGTCGCTTACAAAAGCCCTAAATTAGTAGTACAAGTCATGAAAGTAGAAACGGATAAAGTGCATGACCAAAAACATAAAAATTGTTCGCAGTTGCAGGCACGCCGAGTTTCCGAGCTTCGAAAGTTTCGGGCTTCGAGCGTTCCAAGTTTGAAACGTTGCAAGTTTAATGCGTTCCAAGCTTTAAGCGTTCGAAATTTAAAGCGTTTCGAGCTCGAATCGTGCACATATGTACGCGATAACGTTTCTTTTGGTCCAGCACGTTTTCGAGTCGCGGTATGTTACTTTATTACGAAAACAGTTGCTACGGGTCTAGGTAACAAGCGATGAGGTTACCTCGCGGTAAAACGAAACAAGGATTATTCGACGATTAATCGTCATTCGTACTTCTGTTTCGCGAGAACGCTCGGGAAGATGGCTTTTACTGCATATTCCTGCTAGTTCTACTTTATCCGTTTACTCACGGCTCGTTACTCGTTGCTTTTCCTCTCGACCGTGCAAAAGTTATTACGCGTAAAACGCGGGACGAGCAGCGAATAGATTAAAAGCCCGACACCGTATTGCTTTATTTCTTAATCACGCGCCGTGTTCGAGCATTATTCGAGACGAATGCCGGGGAATTGTTCCTCGGGGAAGATACGTACCACGATTCGTTTGTTTTCGAGCATAGCGTGGTTGCAGAGCCGCGGTTCGTGGCCATTTTTTGCCACCGGAGCCGTAATTGAAGGCGCAACACCGTACTTCGGTTTCCACGGACAGAACTTTAGTTTCTTACTTAATTACCGCAACAACTATCCTCCCGCTTTTTCGCAGTTGCCCGCGGTAACCGTGATCTTCGACGGTTACTTCCTTTGTTTGCTCGATTGTGGTCCCGAGCCGCGGAATAAAGCGTGTAATATTCAACGAGGTGTTTTCATTGTACCAACTTTCCCCCGCCGGCAACGATAACGTAATTTTAAACAGTCTCTCCAGGCACTAATCTTTATTTTTTTCGACGCAATAAGTTGGCTCACAAAAGGAGAGATCGTTAGACATTTATCGGGAGAAATCTGGTACTTAAACGGATCGATTTATGATATTATTGCTGCAGTTCCGCTTCGAGGATCGTTGAAAGTTTGTTTATGCACGAATTGCGATTTTACAACTACAAGTGCTGCTCCTCTTCGTTTTCCCCGTTTCAGAAGCAAAGCCGTAATATCCAGTTTGGCTTTTTGCTACTAGAACCTCGTACTCTGACTAAAAATTTGCGCACGATGCGTGAATAATAGAGAGAATATGAACGCGTCGAATAACCATAAAGCAGTTTCAAGCGTCTCCAGTGGATTCTCCCGAAGACACTCGACGCCTCTCGTTCGCCCGCTATTTCCCTGCGAGAATAAGTATCCTTTCTGCGTTTTCGTGAATCCGTCGGGGATTGTAAAACGGCCGTCGAGCCGTGATAATTCTGTAGGTGTCGAGAGAGGATTCGGAACCCGAGAGGAAACGACGCGTTGGCCGAGTGCCCGTGAAACTTGGAGCTGTTGCCGGAAGAAAACCGCCTCTCGTTGTCTTCGTCGTCTCGTCTTCTTTTCTTTTTTTAATAGATATACAGGGTGTATACAAAAATCTATGTCCACATTACAAATCCTTGAAAATGCAGCTGATGTACGCGACAAACGATCGGTAATTGAAACGATGTTCTCTAGTAGTGGTCGAGTACAGCCGTTTCTCTTGAAAAAGCTATGAAGCAATTGTTTCCATCTCGTAGTGTTCGCAAAGATCAAACATGTTTCCGGTTCGCGCGATGAAAGCGATACAACGTGTAGAAAAAAGCAAAGGAACGATTTCCAATAAATACCCGTGCTCGCAACGACATCTCCAAGTGGTAAGATTTTCCGAGTGTTCAAATACGGAAAGACGACGTGTAGTTTATAGAAAGCACGGTGAAGTGTACATCGATCTCCTCGGGGGGTGTGGAGGAAGTGTCGGATCATGAGAGGGTCGGTGGCTGGTCCGGTTACCTAGCACAGCGATACCAACAAGGGGTTGGTTTTCCCTCGGGCATCGTTATTCACAACTATCCCAGACTAGCTCTACTAGGTACTTGGTAGAAGGATGCGGGGGGATACAGGTTGCTCGACCTCGAGCTGCGATGGCTCTCTTCTATTATTCACTCGTCCCTGAAGAGGTCAGATCCGCAGTGGACAGGGATGCTTTGCGACCTGTCCAAAGACGTTGTCTGGAAAATCTTTGAACTACCTTTCCTTCGATCTCTTATTCCGCTGATTTTCCGTCTCGATAAAAATTCCAACGAGTACTTCCTCTTACCGACCCGACACTCTTACTCGATCAACTTCGATGACCAGAATATCTTAATATTTGCAAAAGAATATTTTGTCAAAAGATTGAACAATCGGTTCTTCAAACAATCGACATAGGTAGAGTAAATCTTTTACACGTATGGCTGCAATGATCTATTCTTCGTAGTATCGAGTCGCATCAATTACTTCGACAACGGAACTTTTTCTTCCCATTTATTAATTTCATCCCCTTTTCGTCGCATCTTCCCACTCTTCTTCCCCGTGGCTCGTAGTTCACGTTTCTCTTGTCACTTTTTGCTCGACCATCGTCCTTTCCTTCCATGGTTTTTTTTTGCTCGTCCCTGTCGCTTCCCCATGCTCCCCTGTCTCTTTATTCTGGCAACAAGGGTGGACCGAGGATAACGTCCTCGCGACCTTTGCCCCTCTCTTGCCATGACCCTGCCGCGTTTCGAGTTATCGCGTGACACTCCTCTCGTGCCTTCTCACACCTTTTTGTTTCGCAAAACGAACAAGCGGATGGAATTTTATGTCGACGACGCCCGTAAAAACGTGATGGTGACGGGGATTATGAAAATACTGACTAGAATATTTTTTTCCCGGTTTCATCAACGCGCGTAACTCGCGGTCATATTAAAGGAAATCTTTGCCAACGAGCATTTTACGTTTCGTTCGTCTGCCACGTCTATATTGGTTTTCCGAGAATCGCCATGATTAACTCTTGAAAATGGTGCTAGTCACCAGTTTTAATCATGATAGTCGACACGTCGAGCAACTTTAGTACCTCTCTCATTTTCCACTTTTGCCTGTTGCTTTACATTTTACATTATTAATGCAGCAATTAAACTTATATTTTGAATGACGTCGGAAATCGTCCTCCGTTATCTAATTATTTAACCGGTCACCCGGCAGCTTCTATAGCAACGAACGTGTTAATCGCTTTTCACTTAGAAGGAGAAACGATCGTTAGCTGTTGGCGCGGCGCGCACACCGCACCGGTAGCAATTAAATGGCGCGAATTTTGCTCGAGGTTTAAACTCTGTTTAAGGACACGTCGCATGGATTAATTACCTAATCAGCAGCCGGGATTCCGAAGTTACGATGCTACGCTTAAACTTTCAGCTAACTTGGAAGCGTGAACGATGCGACCGCTAAATGTTGTACTCCTTTACCGAGCGACTAATTGCAGCGTACACCAGCGACGACTAGCAATAGTTTCACGAGTCGTTTATTGTTTCTCTTTCACCGATGCGACCAGCACTTTGCCCAATATATGCCAAAGAATGATCTACGCTATCAAGGTTACTGACTGTTTTTTTTTTGTTACGTTGATTGCGGTGCAATTCAACGGAAAGCAGAGATCGAAACACGTGAGGCTGGCAATAATTTTCGCGACGTTCGCTGCGATTCAGTATCAGTAATCTTCGCGGGAAAAAAGCAGCTCATCGAATCACGAAATAAAAAGTTTAGCAGCGAATCAGGTACACGGTCGCGCGAACGCGTAAGTGGAGCAAACAACGCAACAGAAATAAACGAACGTTTATTCGGCTTCCGTAGAATCGGTTATCCGTTGGTCAAGCTTCCAGCTGGGCTTCTGCGCGTTATTAATCGACGGGACTGCTCGTAACTCATCGCTCGGCCTCGTTACCCTTCTTTCCTCCCTGGCCTTTTTCTTCTTTCTGTTCTTCGTCGTTCGTATTTTTGTAGATCACACCGGGAATGTCCGGGTTTCAGCGTTCATTCTCGTCACGAGGTTTTTACTTTCTACGCGACGACGATGACGATGCGATTGAAAAAACGTTTCTAAAACGACAGAGCTTCTTCTGTCGACGATGAAAAACGTTCGCAAACGATGTGTAGCACGGAAATGGCTGTAAAGCTTGTCGTCACTGAATAATCCAGTCTCTTGACCTTTCAAAGATAAATATTTCGACGACTAATGCTTCCAGGGCTTTTCAAATTTTCAGAGGACTGCGTCGGAGAGAAAGTGTCTCGATGGAGATCTCGAGAGCCGTTGATAAGAGGGACTAAGAGAGTGTATTTTTTACGAACTCGTGCGATATAATATCGATAAGCGTTACGGTTTTATTAACGTTTCTCCACCCGCTTCCAGGTGGAAGAGGGTAAAGTCCAATTTTAAATACCGTAGTGACCACCGCAGAGGCCGTGAATAGGCTATGCCGACTCGTGACGTTCGCGAAAGGTCAGAGGTGAAGATATAAAATAGTAGTAGAGGTCACGATGCGCCTCCTTTTAAACTTAGATACATCGGCGCTAGCGTAGGTGGTCGACAGAAACGGGCCAAAATAAAACAGTCGATACGGACATCTTTTTCAACCGTTTCATAGAAAAGAACGAGAACTAAGACGTTGAATCGCAGTGTCTTTTACTCGCATCGCGTATCGAGATGAGACTTGTTCAGTTATTCTGATGACTTTTTCGACGATGATCCTCGCATTTAATTTCTAAAGTAACTTCCTTCTTAACGATAATTAAGTATTTTTAAACAATGCTCATTTACATTCGATCATGGACTCGGTTATCTGGCTGCGATACCAAAATAGTAGAACAATGTTCTCCCTCGAGGGGGAGGTTTTAATGACCCTACCACCGAATTCCATAACCTGTCTGGTATCGGATTATATCGTCTCTTTACTGCTTTCATGATCCTGTTCAAATTTTAATGTCTCGTTTCGAGTAGCGCGACGGGCAAACGAAAGTGCCTACCACGAGCGAGAGGTGCGCGTATCGTGCAGTCTTCTCTCCTTCCTTTAGAGCTTTACGATATCGCGAAACGCCCCTGGACCCGTTTAACTGCGATGGACATCGTAAGCTTTACGGTCACTCTCCACGGTCGACGGCCCACTTTCGCGATATTACAAATCGTTTCGATTTTCCACCCACAGCTGTAATCCCGTGACATTTTCCGAGTAACACACGGAACCACGGTGAAATCGCCAGCTCTTTACCAACCAACGAGCAATGCTAGCAGAATTGACCAAATTTTCAGTTGGTTATAAACGCAATACTTGTACGGAACATGTACACATTTGCAGGTTGAGAAATCGAAATGTCTGGAACACGGTCGTCGACTACGATTATTTTTGCACGAATTTTGTAGTTACGAAGTGTCATCGCTTTTCAGAACATGTGTTTTTGTTTCGTTCCATTACGTTAACTTCCAAGGAGCCTATCGGTACCTCTGCTCGTATCGAAGATTCGATAAAATATCATTCGTCAGAAACAAGGGTATGACAAGGGGCATATGTGTCTCGTATCACGGTGAACGTGTTAAATTTGATCCTTAGACGAAACCATAGATATCGCTCCTCAAACACGACTCATTCGACCGTTTCGAATCGATTTCTTTCGTAAAAACTCAAACCGTCATCTTATTAAATACGATGTTAATACTTTCGAGTGATTCCAATTTGTGAAGTGTCCTACTCCAAGTATAATTCACTCTGGAAAATATAAAGTTGCAAGAGCCGCCGGAGTTAAAAGTACGATGAGTAGTTTTTCTCGGCTATAAAATCGGAATCGCTGGTCTGACCCAAGGATCTGATCCATGGGAAGAAGGAAGGAAAAAGCAGGTGAAAGAAAGCCATAGAAATTGAACGACAGGAGAACCAGGGGGAACTTCTGACGAGATTTCCGGTCGCTGCGAAACCGCATCCTGAATAAAATAATACGACACCCCTGTGTGCTTGTTCTCGCGAAACGTATACGAAATATTCGCCCAACCTTTCCGCGTCCGTTGAAAAAACATAGACGAGAGGATCTAAGCTGAAACAGTACGTTACCACCGAGAGAAGCCGTGTTTCTCTGCCGGAAGCGGTCAGACGCTACGTAAATACCGCGAGTATTTGCAGACGCGCATCTGGAACTCGGTTCTACGTCCCACCTGATGGTGCGCAGGTAACTTTACACCGATCGTAAAGAAGACTAAAAAACGAGGCCAAGTCTGACCATGAAGAAAGAATCTCTCGTTTGCGGCAAACCTTGAACGCACGAGGATCAACTCCAAACGATTCTCTCGCTTTTTTCCCGTCTTTCTTCTCCCTCTTCTTTCGAAAACTTCCCATCCTAGGAAGAAAATCATAGGGAGAGAAAAAAGCCGGGTAATTATCGTGGTCAGTTAACTTGCTCGGCTCTTTACGGATTTTTTTGCTGCAAATACTGACGTCGACGTATCGCGCATAAGAGTGTCAAAGGTCGATACGTAAAGTTAAGCGACGATTTAAAATTAGAGTAGATATCGGTTTGAGTTTTATTCCAAAGTTTTAGTTACAGTCGCGATAGCGATACGACAGTACAAGGAAAACGTTCAAAGTTCAAAAGCTCTGTGCGCAACGCGGTACACGAATAGAAACCCGTAATAGATTTCATTATTTACTCGAGCTATTGAATTTCCTCTTTCTTCTGTCCGGGAAACATGGCCTGCTTTTGTTTCGATCGTTTAGTCGTATTTAATGAGAAATCCCGGCTATTCTACGATCGGGGTCGAGCGTTTCATCCCTTACTAGAATACCTGCCAAAGAACCAGCTTCTACAGCCTCCCGATAAAGTTTCTACCTTATAACCCGGCTCAGAGTCGAGCAAACTTTTTCCCCCGGAGCACTGGCCAACGTAGAACCGTGTATTCGTAAAGGAATTACCTTTCGTAGAAACGAAAAGTCGATTTCCGATTGCATCGAACTCCAATAGCAACAACGTATCGTTACGTTAAACCGTCGACTACCGTAAGGCCGAGTAACATAAATTTAATACGATCGAACGGTTAAAAGAGGCGACGCGTATTCGATTCGTCTCTATCCTAATTGACCGATTACCATCGCAATAAATCAACGATCACGGTGATAGCCGTTGAAACGAACGTAGACAGGTGAGCAAGAGCGAAAGGGAAACGAGAGCGAGTTTGCTTCGAGACATCCGTTCACCTTCGACCGACTGTACGCGTTACTTTCTTCGCTCCGCTACTACGTGCTTCCTCTGCAACTCCGTTAAGAAGTCGCTTTCCGTTCTGTAAAAGTGAATGCATAAAAGTATGCGCGACGCGAATGCATAAAATAGCGAATAAACCCAGTCATGGAATATTCCCGGCTACTTCTTTGCCAGTTTCCACGAGATACGTACAACGTCGATTCGCTCGTTCCACTTCGCTAGCCCGCCTCGAGCCGATATATCGAGTTTCGTGCGCCTATCGACGCGACGCGACGTCTAAGATGAGTCTACGGTGTCAACGTTCGTTCTAGAAGGATTACTCTGCCGGAGAACAGACTGCGTACGCTGGAATCCTTTGACAATTTATCCGACATTCGACTCGCGAGACTTATTGGCACTCTGGTTTCTTTGCGCTCCGACGAAGGTTCCATCGAGTCGAGAGGAATTGTTCTAAGCGCAGGCTGCACTTAGCCGTTGGGCAAGTGCAATTTTCTACCGTTTCTTTGACCGAACGATTACGATTTCTCTAGCTCGAGATACACCAAGCAACGAGATTATAGCACGGAAACAGCGCTTTGTACTTCGTTGCTTGAATGGTTATTCGGATTGCAAGAAACTTTCCGACAGTTTGCGGATCTTTTATCGTTCGACCAGAACGACGGTTTCGATTGCTTTCGTATCAATTACCACGTCGTTAAAACGCTCTAATATCGTTAACATTACTAGAACAATTATCGGTGAGACGGGTTCGCGAATGGGTTTCGTACATTACAAATATATTTGAAATTTTCACCGGCAGTGGTGGCATTTTAAAAGGTAACTGTCTCGCGTATCGAATCCCGCATCGATAATCGGCCGATTCATCGAAACGAGGTATTTTCTACCGAAATTCCAGCTTCTCGACAACAGAGGATTCGGTTGAAGCGGTAGCGGCGCTGTAAAACGGCGAACGAGACGCTTCAAGGGCTCGGTGCACTTAGCTCGAAAAGAGCCCCATTTCGCATCCCTTTCCTGCGCGCCATACCCCCAGTCAGCACGACCGTGCACTTGTATCCCCTACGCAGAAATGCAATATGTGCACACGGCAAACGTGCCGGGAATAACGCGGAAGTTCACACATGCTAGGCAGCCACAGAAATATCCTCGCGAACACGCGCTGCTCTACGCCGAGTTTTGCTTCTGGTTCATCCACCTGTCTGCGATTTCGCGTTTCGTTTTTAACTCTCGTCTGCTATCTACGTTATACAAAGTAAATCCAACGACGAATAATTTTCTCATCTATAAATATAAACTTTTGCAAAATTTTAGTCACAGTCAGGGAACAAGTATTGTACGTCTTCCCTCGACGATATCGCTCGAGAAGGAAAGCAGACGGAGGAGAATTAAGTTTCACTTATCGTTCTTTGTTTCTGGATGCTTTTTCACCGACGTGTCCTCTCAGCCAGCTTCAGCCGGAATATTAGCACCGACGGAATAAACTAAACGATAAGACTTCGCCATCGCTAACGACCTAGCAGAAGAGCGTGTTGTTGCCAAGTCTGTAAGAGACGCCCTCGACGACGTCATCCGGGAGGTTGTAAAATATGAACGGACGAGAGGGAACGACGAGACAACGTTCCACTCGCTTCCGTGTTTTATATCGTGCTTTTCGTATACAGTGGCAGATTTTTTTTCTCGGGGAATAAAATACGAAACGGTGTACTTAACATGCTTGTCAGATTATTTATCGAATCATCTGGATCCTCCGACGACGCGTATTCGTCGAACCGCCGATATTCCTCGAGTGTTCCCGCGAAAGTTTTATTTTATCAGTTTATCGAATAAAAAAGGAAGAAAGAAACGCGAGAAGGTGGTAAATTTTCCAGCTCTCTGGACGAATTTGTTTGGATGATAGTGCGATAGATAGCGAGACTGTCGGGAATGAATTTCACGAACGTCACGGAGAGAGAATATCCTGGACGAGTTGAAAAGCGTTTACGTTATTCGTGTCAAGACGCATTTCGTTGAAGAACGATCGAAAAGCTATCATACTCCTTTCGCAACGCATACGAGCCAAACATGTACATATGTAGGTACATGTACGCGTTTCGAAGCTTTTCACGTCGCCTCCGCGGGATCAACCGATCGTTTCAGCCTTTCTTCCGTGCCATACCCGACACAATGCCGCTCTACTCTAATATATCAGCCGTATTACCGACTACCTATAAAGTGGCGAAGAAAGAATGTCGGAAGAAAAGTCGAAACGAGACCAAGGGAACGCGACGATGAACCGAAATCGTCAAAGACCTCGGAAAGACCGGTCTCGCGATATAGAAATCAGAAAAGAGGCAATATATCGGCAAAACTTCAATCGCCTCGAACATTCTCGCCTTTGCCCCGGTGAATGTTGAACAGACAGGAGCCAATAATATGCGGATGAATACGAGATATGGTCTAGCAGGCAAATAACGATACTTGACTTTCGAGCATTCGAACTGCGCCAGTTGATTTCGAAATATTATTTAGAAAAGAAAAACCGTTCCGACACTTTACCGTTAGTCTCGTACGACAAATTACGATACAGCTCGGTAAAATCGCAGTCGCGTGAATCGTTGCGTTGCAATCACGACCATCTCTTAAAATTGTGCTGGAAAATCATACGACGTCGAACGAAAAATTGTTTCCGAGAAAGGGAGGAGAGCCTGGTTGCCAGGGAAAACGTTCCATTGCAATCGGATTGTCGCAAAACGTTTGCCGCTGCTCGATGAATATTAAAATTTTACGTACACAATGTGCTGGCAGCTGGTTGGTTTTCACGATGAAACGATAACATCGCGACGATTGCAACGAATCAACGTGCTACACGTATAATTCAGACTTTCTCTGGAAAAAAGAAAAGAACGCCGGTTCGTTCAATTCTCGTTAATGATTTTCAAAGAACGCGAAATCTAAAGATCGTTTTACCGACGAGTAGTTTTCGTTCGACACAAGTGAAAATTGTTAGAGAAAAGAAAAAAGGAGTTCGGTAGAATTTTGAACGTCAAATTTGCTCGATGCTGATACCGTACGGTGCTTCATCTACATCTAAATGGGTCCATTCTTCTTTTCATCTTGAAAACGCCTGCCCATTTACACCGAAAGAACATCCTAACGGTACAAGCTTGATTTCAATTAAGCTTCGCGAACAGCTCGTCGAGATTTTTGTTCGTCCCCTCGCGTCCCCGACGCTCGTATTCATCGCAACGAAGCCAACCCGTTCGTACGATGCAGTGAAAATATGTTTTCCCCTCGTTTTCCTTTTTTTTCGCAAGATGTTCCGCAGGAAGGTTGAAGAGGAACGAACAGAGTAAATGAACGAATGTATTTCGATCAAACGAGCGTTAAATTCGACAAAAGGATGGAAACGAATAAAGTGGATTTTCAACGCACAATTTAAACATTTCGTTAAATCGTAAATTGGGAATTCGTTGAACGAGGTCGCGTAAACTGGTGAGCGCATTAGGCTTTTCTAGCCTGATTTTATGTTTCAGTATCTTGAATTGGTAGTGCAATTTCATCGACATTTTCACTCTAAATTCTAAACAAAGACAAGTTTTCCCCGCCGACAACCCGCGGTACGTAGATGCGAAAGGGAGTGAATAGTTGAAAATTACGATGAACTCGTTCGCGAGAAGAAATGCCAGCCTTCTATTTGCCCATTTCCTTTTTCTCGTTTGTGATTCCTCCATGCGTCGCAGTAGATATCGTCAAACGATCCACTTCAAAAGCAAGCTACGCTTTTATGCGGAAGCATAAAAGTAAAAATGCGACAGCAGATACAGATACGTAGACGATCATCGTAAACTGGTGTCCACAAAAAAGAAATCATAGAAAAAGAATACGTCGCAGATACGATCGATTAATTTGTCCATTCAGAAATTTCACCGAGCATATCCTTCGTTTCTTTTTTATTCTCGTTCGATCGATGGATTAAAATATCGTAAATTCGTAGTGACAGTGATTACTCGTCAGTAATAAAAGCGTTAACGTTCTCATTGTAAATGTAAAGGTAAGTGTTCCTGGGTTACCTACGATTCCGTTTTAAACGCGCGAAACGTAGGCAGTAAAAACGGCTGGTAAATGCGACGATCGAGTTACGGGCGATTAGATTTCGATCTCGAGCCAGGTGAAGAGTCGAGGCACGCGTTAATTACCGGTACTTTCGACGTTTCGCTGCTCTTTAAATGCAGCCTCGAAAATTAAGTGCTCCTCTCCGTGGTGGTAGAACGGCTGACGGAGAAAACGGAACACGGAAAGAAGAGGGAAGGTTGAATGGGCGAAAGACGGTCGTTTCTTGCAGCCGTTTACAATTTATAATCGCATTAAACAGACGAAGAGAACTCACCGATTCCCGTAGTTTCGGCTCGTCGACGAACTACCTCTGCCAGCGATTCGAAATCTGAAAGACAAAAACGAACAAATATAGTTCGATCGAGATTAATTCCCCGATAAATCGTGGAACAATTAAATTCGTAATTGCTCCAATTACGTCTTTCGGCGCTTTTCAATCACGGATAATTCTCGATCTGCGAACGAAATTTCTTCCTCGAGATCTTTTTTCTCATTCTTTTAACAGAAATGACGGTTCAGGGTTCGGTACGTGTCCTTAAAGTCAAGCGAGTGTACAGAGAGTGAAATTTTGTAAAAAGCATGTACATGTAAAACTCGTATTGCAATTACGTAATTGAATCCGGAATTCATTAAAACGGAGCGGCTTGTACGAATCAACGTTTATTAGCGTTGCGCGAAAGAAGCCTTTAATTTCGTTGGCCGCGATCAAAAGATTGTCCAAGACTGCAATAATGGTAGCGACTCGACGTTCTTCGAGTTTCTCCTCGAGTATCCGACTGATTAAAACTCCGCTCTTAGCTACTTCGAGTTTGCCGTACGAAGCTGCATTGCGATCCTCGAGAAACGCTTGCCCTTTTGCTGCGCGAAAGTACGCCGTGCACGGGAATAATTTTCATAATTATAAAAGGGACGTTTCGGCGAAAGGCGAGAAACGAAGAAAGAAAGAAAAAAAGACGAAAGGAGGAAAACGAATGGAGGTGATTTGATCGTTTTAATTCGCGGTTAAATAAACGATTAATCAGCTAGCGTAAGAGAACAGGGAAGCACGTCGAGTCGTTAATTGATTTTTCTTCCTACAAAGCTGCCGGGGAAAGCTTTTCAACGGCCACGAGTCGGAAAACGAGCGAACTGCTGGCGGAAATCCTCGTGCAAAACAGTCGGCGGTGCATCCGGCAACGGGAGAATCCGAAAAATCCCCTCTCGACGGAAATCTTTCCACGCTGGAATATTTAGCGGACGAACGAACCGACGGGGGGCAGCGATGGAAATCATGGAGAAAATCATCTCTTCCGCTGCTGCACATTTCAGTCGGCCGAAAAACGTGTTATTAACGCATAAAGAGCCAACATTTATGCCAGTGTCAGAAGAAAAGGGAAAAAAAGGAAGCGTCGCTAATACGAGGCGATACGTATATCGAATGCAATCCAGGGACATTCTTGTTTGTTGAATCGCCAGAGGCTACGATCCCCTGCCACTCTTATAAGCTTTTTTAAATACTCTTTTACGACTAGACATTTTAATTCGTAGGAGCGTGAAAAAACTATCTTCGTTAAATGCACACCGCTTTAATCGCGTCCGATCTCTTTTGAACGTTTCTCTGGCCGGAAACTGTATTCGTTTGCCGGTTATTGCGCGCTGGTCGAAAGTAACTAGGGAATAATCTGTGGGAAAAAAGGAAGAATGTTCTCTGTGACTTCGCGAGAAACTGCATAATATGCAAATCCTCTGTGGCATATTAAATCGCAAGATCCATTTCCCGTTTGAAATATGAGAGATCAAAAATAAGATATCGACAAGTGGACAACGTTAATGTTAATTCTATACAGTTATAATGTTCAATAATTTATGAAGAAACCGCTCGAAATACCGAGGCAAAGTTTCACACAGATTGAAACGAGTTATCCATGCAAAATGGTTCCGGAATTCGATAAAACATCTATGTATATCTGCGTAAACGTTTTATGTGATTCTGACAAGACACGAGTCGAAATAACTCATTTCAGTGGTTCATTACGGATGTTAATACCGGTCGCGTCGACGGTCCCATCATAAATTAAAAGTTCGTCAGGCGAGTGTCCACCGAAACGGATGAACCTCGGAACGCGATGTGAACCGACGGAATCACCGATCGGAATTTTTTTTCTCGGCCAATCTCCCTCAATTTTCAGGCAACCGAGAATCGATAGACTGTCAACACGAGGTATCGTTACCGTGAGCACACTCGCGATGTTCTACACAAGTGCATCATTAACCTACACGAGTGTATCCTGTTACAGTGGCAGATAACACGTTTCTTATTAAATTAACAACTAAATTTGCAATTTTCGCGCGTTGCATTCCTGCATTACATCTACGTGATTACTGTAATCTCGTTTTTAAACGAAACGAAGAGCGACGAATTAAGTTGTCGATGAAATAATTAATGAAATTAATTAAAAACTACGCGCGATAGAGTGTTCTAGGAGCGATAGAGAAAACGTCAGACATGCAAAGAGTTTTTATAGAATCTGAAGCAGACGGAAATCTGAAATTACGAGCCACCCAGAACCTCTACGGCGCATCGAGAAATACTACGGCATATAAGTTCCAGGTGTTCACGTACTGTGACGTTCACACACAGGATACTTGCATATCTCACGAGAGCATACGGGGATCCCATTAAGAGGTGGCACTAGCTAGTTTTCCTGTCGTTTCTTCGCGATACCACCGTCTGGTAAATGTATTACCCTCCCTTTAATTACACGCGTTACTTACGCTCGTTAATTAGACTCCGCCCGACGAATTAGAAAACAGGGGAAAGGGTTGTTGCATGCAAGTCATCGCGAGCGGCAAGTGCCCGTGCCGTGCGATATTTTTGCGACACGATGCTTTCGTGATTTCGCTAAAATATATTACATACGTTAAGGAAAACAAATTTCGAAAGTAAATCCAATCTCAAATTTTCCGTTCCACGTGCAATTTTCAGCGTAACGTTCTTGAGACAACCTGTACATCCATAAATTTGAGGGTTCGCTCCCCGTTCCGTAATTTCCTTATTTAAATGTGAGTCTGTTACCGCAGAAGCGTCTCGTTAGATTTCTCTTACAGTTTTCCGTGGCTCAATCTTGAATAAATGCATACAGAGTTTTATCCGTCAAGATGGTACCTTGTTGACTTCCATGCTTCACTAGCTATATTTTCTACGTACACCGGTGGCCAATTCAAGCGCGCGTTTCTGAACTTCCCGCGAACAGAAGAAAAAAAGTGTGCAAGATCGTCGATAGAGAATCAGGAGGTTTCCGCTGGCTTTTTTTACTTCGTCCGTATTAGGATCGCAAAGCTGGAACATCCAAAGGGAAAAAAGCCGGGAACGAGTATCTTTCCTATTTACATTCTCTTCGTTGGGATCTCGATTACGCGGATGCTCTGTTGTCGGTTGCATCTTTCAGTTTGAGGTGCACCACTTTGGCGTATAGTTGACGAACTTGTTAAGCTGCTTTGCAGGAACGGAGACGAGAGGTCACGTTTTAAAACGTTTACGCAACGATGTCACCAATTATGTGTGATTCGCAGCTTTGAATTACATACTACCAAGAAATAAATTTCATTTTACGGACGAGTAACAATAAATTTGGGATAAAATAGTAAGAAGCTTATCGTGAAAATAGTTGATAGAGAAACGCTAGGATTTGAGCGTATATTATAAGCTCGGTAAAGGAAAAAAAGTTTACCACCCATTGCTAGGAAATATAGCACCCCATGGTACCGAAGAGAAGCTCCTACGGTGAACTGTATGGCGGTCTCCCAGGTCCATATAACTACTTGTTATATCATGCAAGCAACCGTGATAAAATACGGGTAGTATCGTTAAAAATTTCTCTTGTATATCCGCTAGAGGATACGCTTGCTTCTTTTATCTCAAGAACAGCGTTAGATGTTGTCTCCTATGCAACAATTTATTAACTGCGATATGCGAGTGATAAATTTCTTTAATATCTGTACCATACTCGGAAACATCCTCCTGCAACGTTTGTATTTAAACGTGGTTTTTGCGAGTAAGAGTATTCGTCGAATGACCGATTGATCGTGCTACAGTGTACGATCAAATTATTATGGTGAACTGAGAAAATGATGCATTTCGTATTTATACATGGATTTTCCATTTGTTTGGAATCGCATAAAATGCATCGTGTGAAAGATTTTTCAAGAACGCAGGGAATATGAAAATCCATCCGTCTAAATTTTACAGATAACGTGAACGAAAGTCTTTGCAATAATAACACGTACAAAGCACCTAATGGATGGATGGCGAAACGTTATGCAGCAGAACGATGGCGTACCGTGATACATCACTGATCAGCGGCGTCTTACGTTCAAGTAAGAATATTTAAACTCGTAAATCATTGGATAACGTCGACGTCGTTCGCGGTGCGCCGCGAAGAAACGTGAATCGACGTTTTATATCGCACGTAACTCCGAAAGCGAAACAACCGAGTTCTACCTGCGAATCAAAGGAACTGGTTGGCTTTGATTCACGAGCAGGAATCACGCGTGTAGCTCGAATCGCGACAATTTACCCGCTTTCTCTCTCCGTGAACTTGAAATCGAATTACACGCGCTCACGCACACCAGCAATTCGCTCTTACGCAATTCCAAACGCACGAATGGGAATAGCGACAGCGGAACCAAGACCGTGAAATCTACGAGAACTCGTACACAACTACCTTGCAATCTCATTGTCTTCGTCACGCGTTAGATCGTTCGTAAAATGTCTCCCACGATATTTTACAACGACGTACACGTTGATCCCTATCGATATCTTTATTCCTTTTCTGACCCGCGTTTCGTAATTAACCCTAACTATACCGAGAATATCGTAACAGGCTTTACGAATTTCATCGAGGTAAAAAGAACTGTGCGTGGGACAGGAGCTGTTAACATATTTGGACGAATTCAAATCGAGGATAATTGTGTTCGAATTGGAAAGTATCTTTCAGTAAGGTACTTTAATAAAAAATTAAATTTTATGCTTTCGAGCTGGTTAAATTTATCTATCAACGCGAAATACCGCAGAATTCACGATAAAATTCATTCGCTTCCAATAATGTATAATTCACAGCTCTGGAAATTACGATACCTCATGAATATACGAGATAGTTCATTTTCCTCGCTGATATATGAGCACTTCTGTACCATCGGTTTCAAAAATATATTCCCACGGAGTATATTTTAATTTAATTATCGCTAACGCGATTAATAGTTACACTTCGAAACCACGCGTTTACATTTCAACAAATTATAGATACAAATTTTTGATATAATTCCTTCGGAATTATAACGAATATATTCGAGAATGAACGATATTTTATTTCTTTTCAAAACCTACCTTCGTATACTTTTATTGTATTTATTATCGAAGGAAAGAATTAAAATTGGTTAGAATCGTATCGATCCGAGTGCGCTGGTAAACATAGCGGGAATATACATAGTATCCTTTACCTTAGCACCGAGATAATTGAGGTCTCTTGCACAAGAAACGACCATGATATATTTTTTTCCTTTTACAGAAGGTTTCACCCGTTCTTTCGAAGTGAAATGCCTCGTCGTTGAACCAACGTGTCAGTTATGTAATTGCGCGAGCCACACGCGCCAGTGGTCTCGCTAATTATGAGAGCGGCTGAATGAAGCGAAGAAAAAGACCGGGAGTAGAAAACAGAAAGAGACCAGGGTTGAAAGATTCACCGGGATATACCGTTCGTATATCTACCGTGGACAATGCACGCCACGCAATTCCCACCGGCATCATGGCATCCTGAATTCTCACAGCCAGAAAGTGCGTTCACTCCGTATGCGGCGGTCGTCGACCGCTTTCTTTCCATGTGGCAAATATTACCTGCATTATCGTCGACCTATTTACTTTTTATTCTACATTTATATGAGAATTTACTCGATAAATTAAGTATATCGCTTTATGCCCGCCGATCTTTCGAACGATGAAATATAATTAGTAAGTTTTTAATTACGAATTTCATCGTAGCGGGTAATCAGTAATACAGATTTATGATAGTATACGTGCGATCGCGCTTGGTTTCCGATAGACACAAGCGATAGCAACGTCGTGTTCCACGATGCATTAACTGCAGCTGCTGTAACGCGTCTGCACAGGACGGACTAGGTCTGCGCCATTACATTATGCACATGTGGGTCACATAAATACATCGATCTCATTGGTAGCCGATAACAATTGGACCGATCCATCCGATCGACGTCAGTGGCAACGTTACCATAGAATTTAGATATCGCGCTCTCTTGGAAGATGTTCAATCCATTGATATTCCACGATAAACAGCTTCGTTACGTACAAGAACACTCTTTCATCCTTCTTCGTATTATTAATAGACGTCTCGATATACCACGACAAAATAAAACAGGCTGGATAAAATTATAAAGCGATAATACGTTCGCGGTTCTCGAGATAAAAACGAAACTTGGTATTTTTTTCGAAACGTATCCACCAATTGCAAAATACGACAAATCGTTGACAATGCGTTGTCCGTCATGTCGGCGACTGCTCATTAGCCAATCGGGACAAACGGAACAAAGATAAAATGAAAGCGAATGGCTTCCTGAACCGACGAAACTGACTCACGTCGAATTACCTCATTAACGGGGTATAATAGATAAAAGAATAAAGGCATCAGTGTCTAGTTTAATTAAGAAGCTATCCACTCACGCCACGAATATTCGCTTTGATGCTTCAACGTTCGCGAGCGACGCGAATCTCTAAGTCAAAAGAGGGTAAAGGAAAAATATGAGGTAGAGCGGCACCAACGTGCTTTAAGCTTCCTTCTCATCCGAGAATTATAATCTCGAAGCGTTCGCATTGCATCTTCCTCTTTATAGAAGAGACACTAAATTAACTTACCAACTTGAATTGCTGGAAAAAAAAGAATCGGAGAAGAAAAGAGGAGAAAAAGTAACCAGACACACGCGATTATTCGCAACTTTAACAACTAGGATAGGAAGCGAGATTCGAAAAACAAGAATGTCCCAAGGTATCTAGCAAAATGAACGTAGCCAAAGTTACTAACTAAACAAGTTTCTTGCTAACAAACCCAATGGCTCGAAACAATGTCGCTGACAGTCGAGGCTTACGAGGGAATCATTGGAGAAGCTGCGTTAATATTGTTCAGAAGTTCGTGCTACGTGATACAACAACTATGAATGTACGGGGAATTGGGTAGAGAGAAAACGGTTATCCGATAAAATCGAACGATAAACTTCGCTTTCCTCCGCGTACACCGTAGAATTGTTCATACATGGAAAATAGTTTCGGCATTAGAGGTATTAAGCGTCGTTCCGAAGTTAAACTTTTAGAGTCTAATGCAAAGCTAAACATCGCACGCGACGCAAGTCGGAACAGAGCTGCAACGCGAACGGCGAAGGAAAATCGTGTGGACCGATGATCGAAAGTTGAAGATGAAATTTTACGACTAAACGTCGAATTAAACGGAATAAAAAGTAATCTGGGAAAATGGAACAGCCGAGTTATCTGGCAATTTGTCGACTTTCGATAACAGCTGCAATAACGTCGTAAAAGTCGACTCGTTCCTTTAGCTAAAAGGATAAAAGAAAAGCTACGACTGTTTGTGCCTTATCTCGAGGCAAGGTAAGAGAAGAGAGACGTTGGCAACGGTCGAAGAAAGGTTGGTAAGGCAAGGAAGGTAGCGAACACTCGACAACTTGTGGATCGTTTCATTATCTTGGAGTGGTACTCGCGCGCAACTTCGAAAGTTTGCCGCACGGATTCGGGGGGCCATATCCGGCAGAGCAGAATAATCATATTACCCAGCCCGCGGAGCCTTTGGCAGCCACCCTCTTGACACGGTCCTGGCTGAGGTACCGCGAATTTCTCCACGCGAAATTCCTATTCGCCACCTCGGATATCATCGGTGTAAATAGCTGCTTGCTTAAGAGGACTATACCATCATCTCTTGTTCTCTGCTTTGAATACGGACCGCCTGTATTATGCTGCTGCCATTTCCCATTGCACATCTTATCCCAACATCTTATTGTTCATGTTCAATCTTCTCAAACAATCTCCTTACGATTGTTGATAATCTTGACCGGTGACACCTACTCGAATTTAGTAGCTTTTGTTTCCGGATTAGAAAGTTCGATTATGTCGTATCAGTCCCAAGTTGATGAGTGAAATACAATTTAAAGTACACAATTCGTACAGAGAAGAATAATAATTCTTAGTAATTAATGTTCGTCACATTACGCGTGCAAGAAACAGCGCGAAACGATAATAGAACACCTTCTCGCCAATCAAATTAATCGAATCGAGTGTGTTTGACCGAGCCAAATGTGAACGTTCTGATCTCTCGTCTTGCATTCCGCGCAGGGAGGAAGGTATATTTATTGTGCACTCCAAGAGTCCGTCTATGATGTAATATAGTAATGGATGCAGCAATGTTGACTTTGGAAGTATTTAGGTCTTCCCAGGAAGAATCGAGAGCCTTAGGTGGTACGGTCAATATTTGCTTCTTCTATGATAAAATCATTTTCAATCGAATACTATACAATCAAGAAGTAAACGACGCGACGCGACACAGCGTTTCAATCTCGAAATAAGATTCGCGAGCGTCGAAATTATTTGCACAAACGGGCATTGGAACTCTTTTCGAGCAACCACGAAAACCGCACGCTCTCGCTCTTCATTTACAGTTACCATCGAATTGCATTTTCTCGGTAACGTTCCATTCGTCTCGAAAGTAAGCTTCTCTCGGAGCGAAAGAAAAGCTCGGAAGAAAATGCCGATTGTCGAAGCTGAGATTGTTCCCGGCAAAGGGAACGCGAGGTATAACGAAGAAAGTAAATGGAAAAAGAGCAAAGGAGCGAACACGCGGTGGGGGGAGAGGCGCGGTTACACGTAATTAAATTTGCAACTGTTAATCGAATTCCAAAGAATCGATATCCAGCGAGCAGTCGGAGAGACGCGGCAAAAGAAAGGAGCAAAGAAGTAGGGGTGATTTCAGTGGAAGGGTTCGAGAAAACGAACGGTGCGTCGATCAATAAAATCGGACAAACAAACCGACCGACCCCAACGGCCAGAGGAAACGACGCTTGAAACTTCTAATTGGAAATGACCGTGACAATGACCAAGAGTTGCAAACTAAACGATTCGGAGGGGTTGAGGACGAGAAAAAGAGGTAACCCTTGACTCTTCAATCCTGTAATGGCGCTCTTCCTGTGTACCTTCTATTGGTTCAATCGGTCAACTGTCCAAATCGTTGATAAAAGTCGCACGATCGCCAACACGCAATCTGCCCCTTCTTTTTTCTCCTTCTTTTTTACCACTCACGATCTTTGTCCTGGCCCTTTTCAAATCCGTCTGGTCAGACAGAAAAGCCGGAAATTCGAATGATTACGCGGCGCGGGGAACAAACGGGACAACCGAAATAAAGACCGTGTTCGGATCAACGTCGACGCGACCTTCCCTCTTGTAATTCAGCCATCATTTTGTCGCTTAATCGCTTCATCGAGCACGCTCTCTCTCTCTCTCTCTCTCTCCTATCCTCGTGGATCATTGAGGCCAATGTAGACGTATGCAAACGCGTTTGCGAGAGATTGATGACGCGCGAAAGATGTACAGGGTGTCGCTCGAGTAGACCCATATATCAACGAGACTTTTCAATCACGAAATTAGTGTCTCGGGGTTTTTGTAGCTCGGTTTGTGAGGCTTATCGCGCTTGCGATTAGACGCGTATAAAAGCGTTCAACGAAGGATTTTATGTGTCACCGGTTACATGACACCCCGTAATCAATCGGCCTTACGAACCTGAACCACATAGCGTGCAAGGATCGGTGCACTTTCAAACAGGACGATATTATCGCTCTATCGATACCTTAAACGTCGCTGCAATATTTCTCCGTAATGCACAAACTTTCAACATTTCGGCCATAAATGTATCTCGCGCGTAAACGCGTCGACGAATCAATCGGCGCTTCCTAGCGAAAAATATTCCCTTCTGTACGATTCTATCTATAGACCAGTATGTACTCGTGAAATGTCACCAGGGCCGAATATTACCCAACTGCGGGAGAAGGATTCAACTTCTGTCGTTGGTGAAAGTAATTTTCGACCTTGCATTTACGGGCGAAGAAACCAGTCGGAAACCGTCGCGTCTAAAGCGACAGAATTAATTAAGCCATCCACGCCGTGCTACATGGAAACTGTTTCCGGTTTAATTATCCAGCGGCTTTTCCTAGGGACTAATGCAGATGACGTGTAACGCGTCTGCGTATTCGTCGAGCTAAGGTATCTACCGCGTCGTAATAATATCGTTCCGTTCTATTTTATAAACATTATAAATATCGATGGAAATAAAGGGAACCGTGAACGCGTTTTAAAGTGCGATAAAAACGAGCAAACATCAGGAACGGTACAAAACGAACGACCGTTGTAAATCAACGCTAACGAATGACTCGTACACCTGACCGTTTTCTACCAACGCTGCTGCGCAAAAGTATTTAAACAGTAGTACTTTTGCAACCAACCCCGAATTCTTACCTTCTCGCTACTATTCTATAGACTAATTATAAATTAATTTCGTTGAAATTTTTAAACGCCACTTCTATCTTTGATCACCGCGACAAACAATTATAGTGTTTTTGATGAGAATATATTATCGGTACAAATTGCTGACTACGATAACTGTTATAATGGTCGATCGTTATTTTTTAATCGCAAAAACCATGGAACGAGCTGAAACGAACAGCTTAAGCTCAACTTCATTACCAAACCTGTTCCCACGACAAAAAAAGAAAAAGCATTTTGTGCACGAACTTTGTCAGCCTGCTTGTTCGGTCCGCCGTCACAATACAGGGTCAATTAAAATTGGCTGACACGGATCGATCGTTATTTTCGTTGGCCGACGTTTCGCGTCCCTACGGCACAGGATCCACAATCGACATGCTCGCACACGATCCATACAACGCCGCAGCGTGTAACGGGACGACACACGAGCAGCTCGGCTCGGCTCGGCTTTCATGCACGAAACGTCGCACACGGAATCACCAGGAACGTGTCCGGAAAAGGGTGGACACACAACGCCAGGAAAATAGGAGAAAGTAGAGGGGTTGCTCGCATCGAGAATCGAGAATTGCCAACCAGCGAGATGTTATCGGTTCCTGGTCTATTTCGCGGGCGCATTGCAGTTTAATCAAAACCACCTTTTTACCGACAATTCGTTTTTTTTACCTCCGCTTCCTTTTTCCGCGAGAAAATACGTGCTGTCCATCGTTCTTCACTCCTACGCTCGAATCCTTGCGCGTTGATACGAGAATTGCTGCACCGCCCACGCGTCATGCATTTACGTCATTAACTTTATTTAATACCATCCCAACGGGAAACAGTTTAAGTAGCCCGATATAGATGCACCGAGAGGGACACGAAGTAGGTCGGTTAATTTTTAAAGTACAATGTATGTAGAAATTTATAAACGATCTTCCGTTAAACACTCTGTCATGGACAAAAATATACACCTGTTCATAAGTCCGAACACGAAAACTCTCTGTCCGAACACGAAAACAAACTTAAAATAGCAACTCTGAAAGACGTATTCACGAAAAAGAAAACTAGATGCGAGCCAACAAAATTGTTGCCAACATTATGTTTGAACGCAAACGCGAGAAAATTTTGAAACAATTTTTCAAAATAAAATGTAGATTTAACGACTTAATTGGTGCGTTTATAGCTCGTAAAACGAGTTTCAAAGAGTTTGGATATTCCTGTCAAACTTTAAACACAATCGCCGCTTTTCGAATTTATGAGCCTGTCACCACTACCGATCGTTCAACTTTTCAATTCTAAACGGATAAAATAGGGTTCGTCGTAACGGCGACGATAGTCCGTCGTCTTCGAACGGTGACTGTTCTTTTCGTCTACTCCAAACTCTCGTATTTTTTCCCCTTTAATGGTCAGTCGACGAGTCGTTGAAACGACAGTTCAAGCTGTTCACCGGTTTACCGGTATCGGTGAAAAGAACGCGCAGCATCTCTTTCAGAGACAATCAAAAACGATTTTACGCTCGATCGTCGGTCCTTCCTCCTTGATGTCTTTTATGAGCCACGAACGGCTGGGTCAAATGAAAGAGAAAGAGGCTGTCCGTTGAAAACGCACCTAACGAACAGCGTTCGACGAATGGAGTACGTCGCGTGACTCCTGTTCGTCAACCGCACGATCGAATGCCTCGTAAAAGAGCATCGGAAACGTTGCATCGTCAGCGTCGTCATATTATAGTTGTTCCTCGATAGGAATGTACAGAGTATTTTGAGACATTTCACGACTGCCACGTAAACAACGGTGTAACGTCACAGTGAAAAGAGAATCAAGTCTTAAATAACGCAAAGTCAAATAATAAATTAAGAGAAGCGATCCCAAAGAAAGCATCGAACTGGAGAATCTGCAAGCAGCCCCAGAAAACTGTTTGATAAGAGAGAGATATGTGATCCAAGCCACAAACGGACTAAATATTTGCGCCGCATTAATTGCAACGGCCGGCGCCGATACTTGGATTAATTGATATTTGCAGAGTGGTCCGTGGTAATTCCATCGGCATTCCGCTAATTAAAATATGACGCGACGACGGCGGCTACCATGCCACGTCGTTTATAAATTCAGCCAGGACACCGCCATCGCGATCCCTCAAGCATTGTGATTCGTGTAAACGTAGCCGCAACACGGTTTACTAGGCTCGGCGTGTTTCGTCTGGTGGAAACCGATCGGTACCTTGCTGGCAAATATTAACTGCTTTCGTAATTTTCCGATAGACCGTGCTATCCGTGTTACCGTGTCGCGCGCGTCTCTGTCTCTTTCTGTGCAACGATCTACGTTGTGCCCTGCTACCCCGGAAATTCTCTTTAAAACACTGATTGCTACGTCCTGTGATCAAGTCATTGAAGGTGATAACCTTCAATCGCTTTAACCCTTTCGCTACGAGCGTCGCCTATATGTATACGACATCCGCGTGACGACCTGTGTGTACGAACGTCGCCTATAGAAGACGTCAGCGTGATACCACTTGACCATAATTTAAATATATTTTAATTATATAATATATATATTTTTTAATTTCTCCAAATATGTTGTTGTATAACACTTAAAGAATCGTACGATCCGGATAATGACAGTGCTCCGTTCAGTACCGCTACTCCGGCGGCACGGTGGCCCGCTCAGCGGTGTCACTCCGACGGAGCACATTGCCGTAGCGAAAGGGTTAACGCTCGTACGCCCGCCGTACGGACAATCTTTTTAGACCCATAGATTCTTTCATTCATTTTCTTCTCTATCTTGCCATATTCCTTGCTATATTGCTATAGAAATTTCTATGTTACGTATAAGGAATTCTTTTATCTACGAAATTAGGAACACTGTACGAAGCAAGTATTCAAGATTGCTATACATCATGAGCGTAATCGCATAAATATCGCGATAACAAGGTATGTTCAAAAAGACCCGGCTGCTGTGCGACTGTTAATAATTACCCACACATCGGCGAACTGTTTCGTTGGACGTTTCGCGTGCGTGAAAGGTAATGGCTGATATACGATGGGTATTTTATTCACGGGTCGTTCTAAGTACATTGATCCGCGACCGTACGGTATAAATCTGGTGTTCGTTTAACCATGAAATTAATCGACAGTATGGCTTTCTTTATCGTGGCATGGTGTCGCTTCGAAATGGTTGAAAAGTAATTACAAACCATAGGTTCCTTCGAGCGGAATAGAAGTCCACCAAGATACATTGCTAAGGGAACCGTTCCACTAAGTTGCAAGAAGAAAATTACATCCAATTACGTGAACTCTGATTCTAAACCATATTTACCGTGCGATCCTTCGGTAATGAAGAACCTATAATTTTTCAATTTCCATCCGGACCGGCTCATTTAACTTCCAACGACTAGAAAAGGTCTCAAACATTTCAAAAGCAAATCAAACACGTTCAATAGCCTCAAAATTCGATCGTGTTCGCTTGATTTGATTCGAGCATGGCACAACTATGGAGAAGCTCCAAAGGTTATAATTTTGCAAAGTCACGCCGCGCACTTTCCAAAGCAAGGGAGGAAGTCATTGTTCGCGTCTTCTATGGGGTATTGAAAGAATTCAGAACGATGCTGAGACATTCTCGATCGAATGCTTGCACTTTTTTCAATTGGCGATATTTCACAGATGCAATCGATGATACTTCATTGACATAAATTTTGTGAATGAAATACGGTGAAAAGTATATTTCACGGTGTGCGAGCACGTACTGGTACGATACTGGGAAAAGGGTTGGAGACGAATGACGAGGGTGGTCCCTTCCTTTATTCCTGATCCCAGAGAGCACGAAACCGCGGCCTCGATCGGCCATTACTTACAACTCGATTTATCGCCGGCGAGAGTAACGCACGCCGACGTTGCTCACAGCTGTGCCAGGGATAATGCAGGTGCAGGTGCAACCAGAGGATGGCTTCCAGGACACACGAATTTATAACGGCTGGCCCGTGTACGAAACCGACCTTGCTCGATACGACTCGTCGCGTCGCCTCGCGTCATTGGGAAACGAGACCAGGCTTTTCCAGCTATTTCTTTTTTTTCTTTCTTCGCATCCTATTACACGGTTCGTTGCCTGTCCGTCAGGAAAATCTCCCCCGGGGAAGATTTACAGACTCGTAAATCGTTCCCGATCTGCTAGGAAATGATGTTCGATCTCTACCCGACAAAGAGACAAGGACGAGACGGCTCTGCATTATTCGGAGCCATTTTCACGCAAAATTCTTGCTACAACGGTGAAGCAGAAGATCTCCACCAACGCGTACGATGGGAAATAAAGAAACATGAAATTTTATTATAAAATGTCATTCTAAGAAATCGATCATAAGATTGATGTAAAAAGCATTCGTTTCGTTCGAATTTTTCTGAAGGAAAAATGTTTGAAACGTTCCTTCGCCTGGAGCGGACAACCAGCCTGACCTCGAACGAAACAGTAAAAAACGAGATTCGTTTCTTCGACCGTACGTTTGCCGAGGAACATACTACGTCCACGACGTAGCCATGCGCGAGGATTTACAGGGAAACTGGTTTCCTCGAAGAATAATCCGCAAGATGCGAAGAAAACTTCAAAATTGGTGTTCAAAGTACGCGAGAGGAAGGGAACCGTGATAAATCGACCGAAAAGGATACTAACTTGCCGAGGTTCCTGCAAACGTTGGATACTACCTTTGTTGGTCTCACGAGGGTCATAAGTTTCGTTGGGCCAATATCTTTTCAGCTGCTATGACATTCTATAATGGCGGTCATTATACGCGAGGAATACGTAAAGCATCGATAAATCAATAGACGATACGACAACTGAGTTTCAGGGAATCGAACAAATTTCTTTTGAACGGATAATCCGTCCCATCTTTCTTCCTAGAGTTTCCAGATTCCATTCTTTTTGTATAACGTCGCCGACTACTCTTATATACTTCAAAGTTATCTGTGATGCAACTACTTCAATTTTTAATCGAAATAAAGACTTCCGACTGTTCAGAATATAGAAATTATTCAAGTTCGGCGCGTCATTCGATAAGGGATTTAAATAAGTTTGAACAAACAATAGTCTCTGGGAATGGAAACAAATAGATTAGAACGACGTCTGTGTGAAATTGTCGATCAATATCGAATTCTTCGGAGAATGCGTGAATTCACCAGTTTCAAAGGCTAAAACGTAACCGTTATTGTAGTTGGTCGATAGAGAGAAATTGCATCGAGCATGTCAATCGTTCCAGTATTTGTTTCCGTACTTTTATCGTCCGCGATCGAACCTTTTGCCGCGTATTTTCTTTTTGCGAGATGACGCGCTGAAATCCGTCGCATCGTTGCCGAGGATTCTACGCGTGGCGAACTTTAAGCGCTTAACGATGATAACATGTCTTTGCCACTGCGGCGTGTATAAAGCGCATCTGTCTAATTTATGTCCATCGATGAAACGTCTACGAGGAATATCTTTGTCAGACTTTTCATCGACTCTGATCACCGGTGGTAATCAGCCACGTTCATCCATAGGTAATATACTCCATCGAATTATCCTGTTTTCGTTCGACGAGTAAACTGACTCTTCGACGAGTCTTTACTCGAGGCAAGTCAGAGTCGGGACACGTCCAAGGTGAACCAGTGCTCGAAGAGCAGCGCCACGAATACCTAGAGGTACTCTACATACTTCGTGGCTGGAGCGTATGTTGTGCCAGTAACTTTAAGAGGACAAACTTACTTTTTTTTATCTAGTCTAGTCTTTTAGGAATTCGACAACTTTGAATCCTTGAAATTTCGAAATTTCGTGAAATTTTAGAACTTTTGGACTGTGAGGAATAACGAGCTACAAGCGAGAGCATCGCGATAAATGACCATATTCGATGCTGAGTTTCGGCTCATAAACGGTTTAAAAGCCCAACGGTAGACAATAAATACTAGTTGGCAGGAGCAATATTGCTACAAGGCAAAACAGTTAGCATGGTTCTCTACACGATACAATTGATTCATTAACTAGACTCACAACGTAGAGAACAATGTTTTAAGCGGTTCAAGCTCTTTGCAAAGGCATTCAAGCACGAAGACAGCTTCCTTCCTTCCGGTCGAAACTCCACGACCAGGCTCAGCAATTCTGCAAAGTTAGTTTCGGACTATTCTGACCACGAGTGGCCATCAGAATCGCATTCGAATGTTCCTTTAACACCGAGGTTACGACTGCTGTCGTTACAACGCCGGGTTAGCCGACCACGATCGTTACAGGTAATAATACGGCATCTACAAGCCAGGTAGATGTTGTTCTTCCCGTGAATACCGCTTCCAGGTTTGCACGATTTTTTTCAAAACCGGTTCCCCTCACGGAGATCCCGAAACGATTCTTCTTCTTAAAGGCGACACTCAGGCTCCACAATATCTTCCTCTTATTCTTGCGAAACTTTGCGACCGTTCTTCGTGATTCATCCTTCACGTGATTTCCTTTTTTCTCCTCGATAAGTACTTGTTTACGGTGTTTCCGTTATTTCGGTGTATTCCCGTCGTTAAACTCGTGAAAATTCTTCGTGTTTTAATAATGAACTATGCGCAATTATTAAGATGTTCTTTCTTTCACCCGCCACTCTCGCACACGAACGATACGTTTTCCTTTGACAGATACTGCCGAGAAATTTAAAAGTAAGCATTTTCGCGCCTGGCCTATCGTAGGATGTAGCACTGCCGGTTATTTACCGCGTGGTCGGTTTATTTTAATGCGGCCGTAACAGTAACTGTCTTCCCAGAGAAAATTGCATCGGCGTAAATATCGAACGCAAACGTTCCGCCTATAACCGCGTAACCTGTTTCGCGCAGCGTTGCTTCTATTTACCGAACAACGCTTAAAAGTTTACATGGTTTTAAAGCACTGGCCTCCCGATAGATGCTTAAAACAACGCTCGGCTACGATGACGCTCAGCTGTTAAAGCACGTTTCTTTCGTGCTCGCGAAACTCTATAAAAACTTTCGACCATTCGAGCAACTTCCTTTCGACTACCATCGCAAGCCACTGTTTCGAGCGTATCCTGCATACGTACGCGTCATTCATAGCTTTAAAAAAGTTACTTCGAAGAAAGAAAAGTACTCGATCGAGTGTACACGCGTTGTACGCTCGTGGAAAATTCCGGAGCTTACTTACGGAAACGTTTGAATGTAACGTTTCACCTAACCACGAGATAAATATTCGTTATAAGCTTATATTTTAATAGCGAGCAAATATATTACCGAGAGAAGTAATCCACATTATTACAATCCTCTTAACCTTTTCATTTTCGAATATTTTACAGAGGCAAACGAGATTACCGAGGGAATTATGTTTGGCAGCTTTAATAAAATTGTTAGTTCTCAGATTTAAATTGCTACATAGTACGGTCAATGAAAAGAAAATAACGAATGTTGATGCAAAGAGGAAAAAATACCAAAGAGATTTCAACCGTCAAAGCGTAAATTCTGTGTACATCGTTAAAAGTTTCTCGCGTGTTTAGTTCATTTGAAATTGTGGAAACTTTTTATGTACGAAAATAAAGAAAAATGATTTGTCCATAATGAATACAGCAACTTACTGCATTAAAGAATATAGACATTTAGTGGAAAATGCATTGTATCTTTTAAGTAAAATTTCATCCCTTATATTCCTCGTTTGGCAACAGCGCGCACTTAAAGGTTAAGGAGAAGATTCGCCAAGGAACAGAGCAACGACAGCAACTTGATCGAAGTAACTGTATCTTGCGGTTACGATACGACGATAGAGACATAAGATAATTAATAAAGAAGTCGTCGCATTGGTCGAAGAACAATCTTACGAGTAAAATTCTCGTGAAGAACAATCCTTCGACTGGTAGGAGGTCACGACCGCGCCCTGAGGAAGCGAGCTGATCGTTCGGGAAAGTGAACAAACCACGTTCCATCCCTACCACCATCGCGGAACCAAGGTTCTCCCTTTGCTCCATGCCCATCTGCGTGGTTCTGATCCTACCATCCGTGGTCTCACGATTCCCTCCAACGATCCACCCAACATCTTCTCTTGGTTCAACCTCATACTTTTCCTCTTCGTCTACCTCTCGCTCGCTTCATCGACCAACAACGCCTCTCAGTCTGCTTTGATCTTTCGCTCTATCTGTTCCACGTTTTCTCATTCAATCGTTGCAAAACACTACTATTCTCTTTCTCTCTCTGTCCGTTTGTGATCCGCTTCGTCTTTCAGGTAATACGTCCACACTATCCCGATCTTTATCGTCTCCGTTACGCTAATAACTACTCTCGAACAAGAAGTCCTGGAGGAGAAGGATCGCTCTCGTGAATATGAGAACAGTTTAGGCGAAACCAGTGCCGTCGTGGATCGGTCAGACCGGTATTCCAACCTGTGAGTAATCCTAAAGGCGTGCTCCTATGTTTACAAACACGAGCAAGTTGAAGGAACCATGAATGACCAATGCATCGTGGCTACTTGATTCAACTTAACGGATCATCCCATATAGGTCATCCGTTTCGAACGAAGCGAACGAGCAAATAAACCGTAGCTCATTTTCGATATTTTAGCCACGCTGAACCTATGGAAAATTTGATCGGGTAGTATTTCGACATCGACAACGGTAGTCGATAATTAGACAGAGATGTATACGAATTTCTATTCGTCGACGACGTCTTCGAAACGAATTACATCGCGACATACGTTACGCGATTAAATTCGAATCTCTAGTAGGTACTTGTAACGTCAGCCTGTTTTATTCGACACGAGCTGCTTCCTAAATCTGTCACAAACGAAACGAGAACAAAGACATTTTTATTCGACGAAGACGCAGTTTCATTAAACTTCTTTCCAAAGAGATAACATTTGACAAGTGAGACTTGCCCGGGGCATGCATTTAATCTAGGGAAGCGGGACTCGTATATAACTAAAACGTTACACTCGGCTACGTGATTACTATCGAACACCAAAGATAGTCCGCGTGTTGGCACAGTACAATGAATTCAGGAATGGTCGGTAAATACTCGACACTGATACGCTTTCGTAGCACGACTTCGGCGAAATATATATATCTAACTCTGATACCGAATTCTAGAGAAAAACGAAGGGTAGGTTGTGGAAGGAGAGGGCAAGAGGGCAAGGGAGCACGGGAAACAGAGGGAGAGAATACAAGAGTAGCAGAGCAGATGGAATGGAGCTCGTTTCGTTCGCTTCTCTCGTGTAGTTGGAACGAACTTACTTTGATCCACTGATCTCGAGATTAACAGATGCCCCAAGGGTTGATGGCAAGTTCGTCTATCAGGGACGAAGGGTGACGAGAGAGAAACGGAATGCAATACACACGGCTAGCTTTTGCTTAAAGTTGCGCGTCTCAGAATATTCCGGTCCAGATCCTTTGCTGTGTATCGAATCAAAGTTTCAACTTTGAAATGTAATTAGAAATACAGAATGTACAAAATAGAATTTCCGCACGATCACAATTACTAGAGAAATCCTTTGATTAATTTTCGACTAATTTTACGTGGTCTACCCTTAAGACGCTACGAACAATATGTATATGTAGGCTCTCGTGAAATTGAGAGACCCCATTTCCTTATACTTCGTTTCATCCCCTTGACCCTTTATGATAATTTAGTTCAGTGCATAAACCTTTTAACCGATCTGGAGCAAATTTTGCAAACTTACTCTTTATGGCCCTATCAAAAATATTGGCTACTATAACCTCTGCGCCCCGCTTCCTACACTCGATTTCATCCCCTTACCCTTTTAACTTCGTGAACCCTTAGAACGTTCTGAACCACATTTTGCATAATTATGCTCTATGCTTCTGTCGAAAATGTAGGGAAATCGTGAAACTTGCTGGTCCTGTCCCTTACACGGGATTTCACCCCCTGATTAATTGGACGACACGTAAAAATGTTTCGGTAGCTTGGAAGGTATCGAGTCACTTGTGCCATAGCTGAAATAACTACCACCTAAGAGGGAATCTCTGTTCACAAAATTGTAGGAAGAATCACCCTATTCGAACGGGTCGAACGATCTACGAGGATCCAGACGATCCAGGTAATACCACACCCTTAACGTCGAGGGATAAGGGATGCTGTATAGGTATTTGACACTTTGTCGGAAAGTTACAAACGATACACAGAGAAAAACGAAGGCGCCTCGTGTGAAAGTCAACCTTCTGAGAAGGGTCGAGATGAAAAGGTATATTGGTAGTGTCGAGATAACATTCCTCTAACCGAGTCACCTTTAACGACGAGAATTTATTGTATTTACACGATACGATGCTAACAAATATCTTTCGTCGCGTAAGGATTGACGAATTACCCATTGTCAGAACTTCAGAAATATTTATTTTCCTGATCTAAAAAGTATATTTACTTTTATGATCCGTATTAATACGAGGAACAGGTTACGAAATTCACCCGATTTGACCTGCAAGATTTTACAAACTATCGTGGGAAGAAAGCTATTATATCATCTTAAAGGTTTATACGCATTGAATGGACGAACGTAATGGATAGAGCGCAATTTATGGCTCGAGGAAATGCAACCTGTCTTCGTTACTAACAAGCATCACAATGGCACACGAATACGCATAAAAATCTAACTCGAACTCTTGAATTACAATGTAACTGATCTAAACTTTCCTTATGAATGCCGTTTGATCTCGTGTTTCTTTTGTAAACGCGATCAAATTTCTAAACTACATCTTGTTACTCAACATTTCAAGTCCTGACACCACCCCGATATCGAATGTTTTGAATTATCGTTGCATTCGATTACGTAGCATAATCGAAAACAAACGGTGCATTAGATTCGGCAAATGCGTAATTTTCCAGAGACATCACTTGCCACCAAAGGGGTTAATTGCATGGAATAGAACACGATGAATCTCTAACAGATGAGAGCAACGTTGAACACGCAATCGACTTTGTTTTAAAATACATGTGTACGTACGTGCAAACCGCAAAAGCAACAACGAACCGCCTGAACTGCGTAAAATGCAAAACGAGTTTCAAACTTTTTGTTAATTGCGCCGTTTAACTTGGTGTAACGTCGATTCAATGGTTGGCAATTACGTTCGATCTGCTCCTCCGACGCGACGTTTCAATTAAACTCCGTAGAAACCGCAAGTAGGGATTTGCGAACGGATGTATAATGACACATAATTTCCCTAATTAGCAATCCTGTTTAGCAACGATACAGAACCTACCTAAACGGTACACGCGAATCAAGACGGAAGCTAGACGCGTCGAGCAAGGAAGCGAAAACGGCGCAGAAAAGATTTAAAAATGTTTTCGCTTCTGCTGAAACTCAGAATCCCACAAATTGCGATCCATTCAAGATTATTTGAAATTCGAACAGACTTTTCCTACGAGTGGTTTTTCTTCCCCGAAGTGTCGCGCGACCGAGTTCAATCAAGTCGAATCTTTCCTATTCGTTTTGCTACATCAGCGTTCTCCGAATGACGTTTCTCCAAAGCGTTCAACGAAAAAAGAAAAGATTATCAAGAGTTCAATGCGATATAAGAAGGAGTTTCCAAGAAAAAAGAATGTTACATTTCGCTTCTTAACGCTTTCGATTCAGAAAACTACTCCCACACTTTTTAACGTACCTTCGCTAAAGAATACGTTTGCCTATGGACGGTTAAACAGGTTAAACTGAAAAAAAGCTACTTGCTTTATCTGCTTCTCCTTTCCCACGACGTCACGTAAATAATCGATTCATCCAACGACAGATCTCATCGACAAACTATAACTTGTCGTAGTCGCGTTCGTTTGACACGCCTAACTCGATCTCGACTACCTATTACGCTTATTTGCTCTTCGTTATTTTCCCCTTCGGTCGCGTATCAACTGCAACCTGACAGAACTGAGAAAGCTGTATTCTCGGTCAGAGTACGCGCATAATCACGCGTGAATAAGGCCCGATGACGAAGCGTACCGTATATTGAATTCCGTGAAATTGGAAGAAATCGGACTCCGTCTGCCTTTCTGAATGGTTGCAATCGCGGAAAAATAGCTAGTCACGTTTATACTTGTACCGAATCGAGCGAATGTATTTCTTGCCTCGGCGAACACGAAATAAGAAGGTCGAATTAAAGGTATTTCATGTGTCGCGATACGTGACCGTCGACGTATCATCGATACGTCTGCAAAGATACGAGAACATGTTCTCGAGATTCTGATGACGCGAGCGTAAAATGGTACACTTTAGTCGCCATGAACAGAATATCTGTCTACGTTTGCCTGCTGATAACGAGTTCCATACCATGTGTATAGTTTACAAGAAGACTTGTTCGTGATTGTATCATATAAATTTATAGACATTTAATTAGATTTTTGAAAGTCCTTAAAAATATCAAATTAAAGTAACATGCAACGCCGAATCGAATTGCAGTTGACCCGTAACCGTCAATCTCTTACAGAAAACTGCGTAGAACAACGTATCTTTTATAACGAGAATTACCAGAGACGGCCAACTCTCTCCAACGATACATCTTTCTCTCCTCAGATTTTTACGAGCCCGAGCTCTTTCTTTACCACGCGGTAAACCCGTAGCGTCTTTTCCCTTCCCGCGAGGGTAGCTCATTTTTTTTCCACGACTCGTCGTTAGTATCTGGAACGGGAAGCTGCACGATGCCTCAGCCTTTAACACCACTTAAGTGCCGTTTAACGACTTTTTTTGTTTGTTACCGTTGTGCTTTCCTCGCGTCACTCTCGACACGACCATTTTCTTCGTCTCTTGCCCATCAGCTTTTCGCTCATTTTCATCCTTAACCCTACCCCTTCAGCTTCCTTCGCTCGTACATCGAAGAATAAAATTCTTTTTCCCCGGGAAGAATCATCGTGTCCTCTTCAAACACGAATCAGCGATGTTAAATTCCTGCCACGCATAACTCAAACATTGTACCGCAGAAAGACCGAAAAATATTTGATTGTCGCATCGAGCGGTTTGTCTTTGTTCGAAATTCGATTTATGAGGCAGGAATTTTCAACCATTATCGATAGCGATTCCACGATGGTAATTCCGCGTTACGCAACAGGATGAAAATGAGAACGACGGCGTGCTAACAAAAGGATTACATACAACCGAATTAAAACTAATGTCTAGAGTGCTGGATAACAGAGAGCATGTAATATATTCGCTAAGTACTTCTCGGCCAACCTGTCCGTTCTTCAACGATTTGTGGAGCTCATTTACACAACTGAGCAGCTTAATTCGCTTGAGCTATTAATGGTAACACACTGGCTTCGTTGATTTAGTTGCGTTATTATAGGCGAGACACAGAGTCCCTATTCAAAGCTGTAAGTAACACGAAAACAGAGTTTCACGAAACTCCTAGCAGAAATGTAGAGATATTGTATGGGAAATCTATAGGAAAATCCGAGGAGACCTAGGAGAGTCATAAGGGAAGCCTGGAACAAGCCTCGTAGAAGCCTAGTATACGTTGGCGAGTACGTTAGGCTTCCTTAAGGAAAATGAGGATGCATGGGGAAAAACCCCGTCATTGATGTTTTCAAAGAAAACTTCTATCTCGATACGATGGGAACGAGCTAATTTAACATTTCCATCGCTTCTATCGATAATACTTCATCTTCGTCGGCCGCGGCAAAGCAGTTAACAAAGATAACATCCAAGATCTTTTCCCTCTCGATACAGCGAACTAATTCGATTTCAAAGGAGCCCTCTCTCGAAATCTTCGACGTTGTGTTAAGGTATCCCGTTGAAACGCTGTCCATGCATTAGATGCAGCAACAATGTGCGGTGCACCGACTAATGCAAATACATTTGCAGGCGTGCTGCGGTATATGCAACCGAATTATACCGGCAAAGCTAATTGTACATCTCACGATTCCACGGTCACGCGGACATTCGAGATTCGGGTTGCTGTAGTCAACGGTAACGTATACAGCCTAAAGGGAAGTTAGGGTGCGAGGACTATAAAGGACCGGGGATCGACTTTAGGGAAGGGCCACACCGCGCGATGGAGGGAGGCCAAAAACACCGAGGGACGAGGACAATAGATAAAAGAGAGGAAGCGGAGCAGAAAGCAGAGAATAAGGGGGAGAAAATGGACGGTGGAGAAGGTGGATGTGGAAAGGTGGTCGAAAGATTTCTGTTATTTGACGTAATGATCCTAGCGGAATGCGACCAACGCAGAGTCGGGGGGAATATTTTCTTGGCAAGGCAATTTTACCTGGCTCCACTTTACCCCCACTATTCAAACCGTTCTTCCTTCTTGTCCCATTTTCTCTCCCTTCCGGAACCTGTCATCGATCCAAGAGGAACGAAGCGAAATGCCACGCACAGTTTTTCAACGAATCTCGTTCACGGTTTCGCGTTAATTTCGTCAACGATAACAAAATATTTCTACTTAAGAAAAATTTTCGCTCGTTAATATTCAGTCGAAAGTAATTGTAGATACTTCGAACAAAATATCGGACGCTGCTTGTATTCTGGACAACAGAAATAGCCGTGACTTCGAAACAAGGTCAGATAAGACAAACGTTCGTATCAACTTTTTTTATTACTCGGGTATGCTGAATCTACCACCGAAGTTATGCGCACATATCATGATACACTTTGTATTTAATAAGTACAGAGCACGCAAACGATGCATAAACTTTTAAAATATCCCTCAATCGAAAAGAGTGGCGTCGTCGAGTTTCGTGGTAAAGGCAAAAGCTTGGTACGTTGCCTCGTACTCTCCAATATTGCCTGAGAAAAATACTTCACCTAACCAAATTACTCACCGCCCAACCCACCATCGTTTCCCGATAAATGTGGAGAAACCCTTGCGTCGAAAATCTACCGCGTAAAAAGAGAAGAAAACACGAAGAAATAGATATCGGCCTCTGTTTAATCGAGAAAAGTGCTTTTCTCGGGTAAATTTGCGAAAAAAATACGTATATAATGAAAAAACATAGAAGTTCTCGGTCACTTGCAACAACAATATCGTCCGACTCCTTAATATCCAACGTGTAATATCCAGCGATCTTTCGTTTAATTATTACGATACGGGATGAACTTTAAGGAAAGCGTTATTGTTGTTACGCTTTCGCGCTTGAAACTGGCTGAAAAATTTAACCGGAATAACTCGCTATTAATTCATCGGTGCAATTTCGCGAGCAAGGTTACAGTTAAATGGTATTCATGAAAAGCCAACAACGTTGCTGTAACGTTCCATGTATACTGGAAGAATCCTTTGGGAAACACCACTGAGAAACTCCATTATCATAGTCACGTACGTCGAAACGAAACGTGAAAGATTAATGCAAATAAATACACTGATCCCTTGGTTCGCGCGGCTAGGAATGCCTCGGTTTATGCGGTACTTTTTACACACGATTTCAGTTTTACGCGGTCAACTCATAGAGCACGAAGAAGTCTCGAGAACCGTTATCGAATAATTTACGATACACGTGTCTCGATAAAAGGTTTAATAACGCGAAAAGGCCGCGTTGTTTACCCAAATGCATTGAAATGCCACGAAGCAGTAAGTTCCACAAAGCGATATCGCCGTAGAGAGGTGAGAAAACTTTTGACGAGAACTATCGATGAGTTTCCACGAAGTAGAAGAATCGAACAAGAAGGTTTAAGAGTTGTCATCCTTTCCGTGGCCAATCACGCAAAGTGCTTTCAACCGCCTCAAACTTCTCTCCCGTGTTCATCGCCGCTCTCCACGCGTCTACCTCTACCTTTGCTTACGCGAATATTACACCAACACCGAATCACGATAATGTACAAGTGCACATGGTACACACACGGTCTCGCGTGTATCGCTGCAAATATTTACGCACACGATGTATACGATATAAACGGCTAGCCAGGTATTTCGATGCGAAACTGCATTATCGAACAAGAGAGAGATTCGTGCGGAGAGAAAGCACGAGAGAAGGCTGAAAACCACCCTCTATAGCGACTACACTCGGCCTTCGGCGAAGAATCAATGCGACCACCTCCTCCCTACATCCACCATTGCTTCCCTTCCTCCTCTCCATAATCGTTTTCGACCCTCTCTCTTCTCCCTGCATCACGCAACAAGGAATGAGATACGTGAATAATGCTAAGAGGCCAGAGTACAACGGGGTTAACGCATCGATGAATTTCCCATTTGCAACCTGGAAAAGCCAAGACAACGAACCCGTGCGTGGATGTTTACGATATTCCGATATCTATACCAACACTCGATACCGATACCAATCTTCAGTATTATGAACCAATTGTCGGACCATAACAGTTAATACCGCGATCTCGGCGTGCTACTTACATCCGCCGTGAACAAATTTGCATCTCCATTTTGACCAACAAAACCTGATAACCACACAGAATTTTCTCGTTCGATTTTTCACGATGGACATCGCGGAGACACTTTGGACTTTGTCGAGAAAATAGAATTTTAAACGAACGCCGGATTCGCGGAACGAGCTTCTCGCGCGAGACACGGAAAAGTTATCGAAGAAAAATTTACGAGAGACCGAACAGAAATCAAAGTTGCTCGCGTGACGGAAACCAGTTACAAGATCTTCGCGAGTTTCCTGTAAACGCGATTATTCAAATTCCAGGTGTCACGATATTTTGCGAGGCAACAGCGATAACATTGACGAGGACGCGACAGGAAACGATGCAAGTTCCAAAAATCCAAGCTCGAAGGGATGGAAGGTAACAGAAGACGATTTCGAAAGTGTGTTAGGTCGCGCGGAAGCTCGACGATATTTTGACCTCGACAAGAGGGTCGCGGCGGAGAATCGAAAATCAGGCGAGTCGGGAGGGCATACGTGACTGCAATCGGCAAAATTGTCCTTGGTCTAAGGAAATAGCAGTCGGGCAATCCTTGACGCGATGGAACACATGCAAACTACCAGTCGCGAGCCTTTCGAAGACGACTCGAGAACTTTTGATAACGAAATAAAGCGAGACGAAAAGACGCGGGGAACCAATAATATATCTACAGAATTCTTCGATGAATCTTTACTGCGAGGAATTACGGTATATACTTTTCGTGAAATACGTTGCAGAATTCATCTACGTCGATACATTTTAAACAAAAGTCGAAGGAGGGTGTAAACGTCGAGAAAGGAGTTTCTTTGAGGAATCTTTGTTCGTTGAACCGCTGATCGATGCAACGATTTACCGTACAAAGCATACAGGACGGTCCATCGAAACATTTTTCAAAGAGACCACCGTTATGAAACATGAAATGACGCTGAAAATATCAAGAGGATACGTTCTCGAGATCTCAACATTTTCTTTGAACACTTATTCGGTGTGTCTACCTCGACTCCTACTCGCGACTGTGCACAAAAGGATCAATCATCGAGGAATTTATTCTCAAAGTAATATGGAAATTTCAAACACGATCGGATATTCGAAATCTTTTCACAAAAATCATTCTGTAATTTGGTTAACTTAACCTCGTTGACATGCCATTAGTTACTAACAACGCGAACTGTTAACTAGAAACCACGGGAGTTCGAGGACATTGTTAGAAGAAAGTACAGACGTCAATAAGTTTCAGTTGGTTGTTAGACCGAGTTGCCTGAGGTCGGCCAATTACGACTAACGCTATTTTCCGAACAGTAGAAAATAACATGAAATGCTCGAAGAGGAACGACAAAGAAAATAAAATACAACGCTTCGGGCGTCACACTACGAACGTTGATATTCGAGTGTCCTTAGGAAGGAAGGATGGCTCAAGTGGCATACGGCCGTGTTACAGAAGCGGAGACATCGACGCCTGGAGAAGGCCAATCGATGTTATCTAATTCGAAAGACAACGTCCGAAATGTTGTTGCAACGCCGTGAGAAACCCTTTAAGATCATTGGATCTCGACACATCTAACTAATCAACGAGAAGAGAATTTTCAAATCTGTAAAAAATTCTAAAAAGCAACGAGTGGAAAGTAACAGTAATGATACAATTTCTTTCCAACCCAGAGCACGCCTTATATGCGAAATAAAACTGCGATATCGTAATCTGACTATTTCTTTGAAACAATTTACATACATATTCTTTTATCCTATGGGGGTTGAAGGAAGTTTCAGCTGGTAAAACTTTCGAAAATAAACGCGCAATTTCATTTGTAACAGTCCATAGAATGATTTGTTAAAAGGAAGAAAGCCTTTCATCTTGCAAACATGTTCGGTTAATGTTGTTTCTGTGCCAGAAACCTCGTGCCAAGATCAAAGGTACTGTAACGTTGGTCTGGAAGGAACGGTAGTCGGTCAGGAAGGAGCAAAAGCAACTCCCGGAAACGGGGCCCCAAGGGCAGCGTTCAATTTAGGCGGAAGACCATTAAATCGAGCAGGTGCGCGTCGAGAAAGAGACGCAAGACGGACGCGGACAGTCCTTTCACCTGTCGTGGCGGTTTTCGAGTAACGAACGCTCAACCCTCGCCAATTTCCATGCTCCCAACCCTTCGCGTCAAGCTAAGGCAAACGCTGGGACCTTCCACGGCACAATGAGCTACCAGCCTGTTCTGACCACAAATACGCTGAATATGCATGAAGGCCCTTGTCTCTACTATCGGATACGTACGTCCTCGAATTAGGTTTCCCGCAAGTTCTTCGAGTCCTGTTCGCGCTCCTGCTCCGAGCCTACTCGACGACCACTCTAGTCACCTCTTGTAACCTTCTCGAGGGTTACGTGCTTCATCGAGACCCCTAGCTGCGCTTTTGATCGCGTATCTTTTCGGGACATCCCTGCTTTTTTCTGTTCGATCAAATTTAAACCGTTTAAACTCAATTTTAATTCTTAATGAAACTCATCTGTAGGAATCTAATTTTCCAGTGAACAGAAATATGGTTCGAAAGAATGGACCATAACTAACGGAGAATACAAACATTGCTAATCAAGATTAATGATTTTCACTGCATATTTTCAAAGTACCGCAAAGTAGCATTATTAAGCTGGTCAGGTACACACGATTTCTCGGCGAAGATTCAATAAAGAATGTAACGGTTGCGCGGTTCTATTTGCAATTAAACGACCGCTAAACAATATACATATACAAACGTCTCCTTTGTCTTCTGATACGTTTATACAACAGCGCGAGAGTTATCGTGGCATTTCACCGGTTACGATTACCATTCTGGAATACACGGAAAGGTAATACAGCAGAGTTCTCACGTGTAATAAGATGTAATCCGAGTTTCCTGTTGCACGGAACAAAAAGGGTCTTTAACAAATTCCACTTTTCCGGCTGCCTACACCACAGGAAAGTAATTCCCTTTCTATTCTCCTCCTCTAATAACGCGTTCTTCTCTGTCCGCTGCTCGGTTGTCACCATAAATAATAAATTTTAACGAACAACAGACGAAAAACTATACGCTGTTAATGGTTTGCCGTTAGAAGCTTGGAAGCAGATTTACTAACCACCTGGGACGGTTTACAACGAAAGGAAAATATATACACAAATCGAGACTGACTATTCAATCCTCGCCGCGTAATCAAAAGCGAGCGTAGGAGAATTTATTTGTTTTCATCGTTCAGAACATGCGGTGAACCGACCGCGTTGCGATGTAACGCGTGCAGAATGTAATTAACAAGTTAAGCGAGATTTCTCTCGAGGACTTGGTATCTCACAATCGAATGAATACACTGACGGGAAATTTAAAAGCGGTCGAAGAAACACGCGGGAAAGATATAATGGAGCATGCAAGGAAAAGATTTTCTCGCGTACAAATTCTATTCTATAACAGTAAAGACAGTTACAAGAAATAAAAACATAAACTTTCTATATGGTAGCTACTTCTTATTCGCGACGTTCACTTTATCCTTGCTGCGAGACGATATTTTCGAGGAATAATTTTCTTCTGGTTAATAAATGATTTTAAGCTCTCTCGCGTGTTCGTATCGAGTTCTTCAAAAGTTGATCACGTTCTGCATGTACATATTTATAGGAAATACCGGTCTCGCTCGATACCTCGTGGGCCCTTTACATTCGAAACAAACACACAGGTACATATAGTACAGGTGGCCGGGATCCGTGAACGTAAAACCAATATCGCCGCGATGTGGTTATCTACATATTGCAGACACAGCAATATTCTATAAATAATCCGTATAACTGTGATGGCGAACACGGCAGGAAGCTGAAACGTTGCAGCCGTTGTATACCGTGAAAAAGACCCATCTCTTTCACCCGGAAATTTCTTGCTCCCGAAAAATATAATCGATGCGAGGAATACGAAAATAACACAAATTGGATCATTCGCTACGAAACTATGTACAATCGATTACTGTCAATAATAAATGCGACTTCCGGAATATAACGAGATTTGCATGAAATCTAGAAGGAAACTGTTATAATTATCGGTATTGCGACTCCGTTAAGCACTATCACTGGATATAGAGCGTTAATTAGCCATTCGTATTCGATTGCGACCCAATTAAATGAACAACCCAAGATATTTCTTTATCCGCTACGCATGCATTAATTAAAAGTTCTGAGAAAAGATCTGGTTTCCACAAGTTGATTAAAACGGAACACGGCTTAATGCAATTATCTAGGTACAAAGTTGTCGTAGACTAGCATTGTGGTCCGACTCATCGGATAAAGTTCGTGTGTGGATTGCGGTAGCCGCGAAAAGTCAAATATTGAACGGAGCATGACAAATGTCAACGCGGAAGCGACGGCGACGCAGAGAAACGTCTCGACTGAAACGCTTTCGACGTCGGTAAATATTTACGATTTCTTTGAGAACAGGACTTTTAAATCGATGCCGAAAGCACCGAGAGAGCCTCGGTGATTTCGACGAGATCCTGATATTTACTTGCCGGTAAATAACTACCGTCTACAAAGGATACCCCGCTGAGAACTAGCTAACGTTCGACCACGAATCTCTGCTCTAATGTTTACGTCAACAGGGTCAGCCGGAAAGAGCATAAAACTCGCGAACCGCGAACGATCGATCGCGAAAGCTACGATCGCGGCTGGAGGCTCGCCGGAAGTCCGAGGACGCTTAACCTTTCGATCTTTGATAGCGGAACGCGTAATAGGTTCGCAACATGCGCGAAAAAGGGAAAGAAAACTAGACTTGCGTCAACGACCTTAGGCCGCGTAGGCTCCACCGGTAGCCGCAAGTTCGCCAAAGTCAAGCTACGTTGAGCACGATCGACCGCGTGCAGTCGTTAAAAAGAACACGCCAAGTAATAACCCACGCGAGGAGTATTATAAGAATTCGTTTGGACAATATCGAAATGTAGAGGCACTCGAATGACTTGCTTCCGAAACGCCATTTCTCTGGGAAAAAAGCCAAATAGCGAAGAAAATAAGAAAGACGTACCGATAACGGCGAAGCTCGAAGACCAAGCGATCCTTGGTTGCAGGCAAAGTCAGCTCCCCGGGATGCTGATGAAAAATCCTCGAAAAGCAACAAAAGGGCACTGGATAAACGAGGACTTGGCGGAACACAAAAGGGCTCAGAGTCGAGTCACAATAAAAGCACGTAACGACACCCGGCGGCGCTTCGAAAGATCCGCAGATTCGCGCCAGACCGATTTGACAACCATGGAAAAACAACTGCGCGGCGTCGCAAAACTTCACACGGGAATCTGTGGCGCGACTTTTAACGAAACCAATATGCGTGTGGAGGGTTGATAAAATAGGAAAAGCGGGAGACACGAGGATTGTGTTGGATGGCCGTATACGCGTGATACGGTGTCTGATGGCGTGGCAGGGAACCGACGCAGGAAGGAAGAAACGGGCAAAAAAGAACGCACGGCGATAAAAGAAGAGATTGGCACGCGGTCGCGGACAAGTTTCGGAGCTTGAAAAGTAGCGACGCGTTTAAACGGAGCACTTTCCCGTGCGAGGCTCTGCCGGGTACTGGGGGTTCGAGCCAGGCTATCGAACGCACCTCCGTGCGCCGACCAATGGGCGCCGATGTCGCAGACCGTTCGGCCAATCGTGATCCGCGACACCGGCATCGCCGTATGCATGCCGAGACTGAACTGCCGCCACGCCACACCGCGCCACGCCGTAATCAAAATCCTTCCGCGACATCGCTTTTATTATGCATACGCGCTAATCCTGCAGATTATTTTTGCTTTCCATCTTAATGCAACTACTAAATCGTCGCCGTTCAACACCGCAACGATCGCTAAAAGATTCGCGCTCCAATTCATTAGATCGTTTCATAGCTTTGTTTCGTCTTTTGTTTACGTTTTCGCGATATACTTTCTCGCTGAAAATCAATTTTATAGGGTAATACCAATGAAATATGTTATCGGTTACTATTCTGCGTAATGTTCTTGATATACGTACCGACGCATATTCGTATAGCATCATAATAGTCGAAATTTAGTCGAAAGTACGATAAATATACGCGTAAATAACGTCGTAAACATCTAATTATAATAATTTTATCGATATCGATAATTATATGTATTAATTTATAACATCCATTTATTGCTAAATTAACCAAAGATGGGTTGAATATGTTACCCGAAATATCAACGCGAAAAATAATTAGAATTTATGAGGCAATTTAGTTTTCTTTCATATCAATCCTTTTGTAATGTTCTTCGAATATAACAACGGTATCGAAAAAGAAAGAGCGTGTCGGTTAAACGTAAACGAGGAATAATCGAGTTATCAGCTATTTTCGCTTCCCTCGCTTTGTATTTATTAATTGTTTCTATCTGCAGCCGCGTAATTGATGACTTTTCGCGAGCCAGTGAACCACGTTTCGCAGAATCGCGTTAGAACGAGAAACAACAATAGCGACAGGACGAACGAGCGCAACAACGATACGATCCCTTGAGCAATAACCAGAATAGGATTGCCCTAACGCATATTAACGCTTCTAATTTATGCGAGTCCATCGACCGTGCGAGATCGCTCAAACCCAGCTCTACTATTCAGCCGTAGTATCGTGGTTGGTCACTCTGCGCAAACTGCCAAGCATGTCACCGTGATCGCGTTGATCAAGAGGTACAAAGGGCCAGGGAACGATCAGAAACCCTAACCACAATCTAGGACATTATCGATGGAATCTGAATGACCCCTCGTTAATAACGTCGATTATAGTAATTGGAAATTTTCTATTATGCGTCGTCTGATACGGATAATCAACAAATATCTCGTGAAAACGTTGTTAACTATTTTGGCGTGGTCATTTTTAAGCGATTATTATAAATGAAGGATCGCCCCAAAAAAAATGACTTAACTTTTGGCTGGAAAAGATACTGTGCTTTAATTAGACGAAAGGAATTTCGTTCTTCGGTTTAATTTCCATGGAAAAGCGCGAACGACCATTCACCTTTTGAATAATCGTTCACGAAACTTTTCACACTTTGCCGGATTACCATACTTTCCCGCAATAAGAATGGAGCCGTGGCTTCACGCCGTGCCATTTTACTTCGTAGATGCTGCCATTTCTCTTGGCAAACGATCATAAACGTATCTCTATAATCATGATAATCATCGAAATAGCAACTAACGCGTTACAACCGTTACACAACGGTGGTGCACGATTTATGATCTAGGATATTATATGAAAACGATAACCGTGACAAATTTCGAGACATTTTTCATAGAAATGTATCAAAAATGTATTGCCTCCTGAATATCGTGATTCCGTTGGAACACAAAGACGATGGAAGCAAATTAGATTCGAAACGATACCGCTCGTTTTCAGGAACAAAGATGTTCCGGTTATCCATAATCATATTTGGCCAATTAATAACCACCTTTTCTGCTTTGGCTCGTTCCCTCTTCAATCTGGATAAAAGTGGCAACGACCTTATTCCAGACTTCCATTATTTCCAGCAATTCGTCTTCGTTATTATTCTGCTTCCAACGAGAATATCAAGGAAAATACGTATACTGAACAATTACCGCACGGTACCATAATTATTTCGAATTTCGATTTATTTTTTCTACGAAGATACAAAGTTTCTTCAGAATCTTATTTGCCGTTATCACCGATACAAACGCGGCCAAAGTTTATCCCTTTGAATACCGTAATAGAGTCGAACCATTGATTAATCCTTTTCCTTTAGTCTCTTCAATCTGCGGCTTACCTCCGAATACTATTTGAATCGACAAGTCTTTGAAACACTAGTCCAGATCATTATAAATTCAAATAGTTATTGGGAGCAGACGGTGCGATTTTCTATCTAAACGAACTCTTCTCGTTACAATGATGGAAATGTCGATAACCGAAGGCTATTCGTGTGCAGTGTCTGTCGAATCGTAATATTCATTTTCGCGTTATAATGTAACTCGTGCGATCCAACGGGTTCATAACAAATCCATCATCGAGACGGAGTCTCGTTGATCGATGCGCCTCCGTTTGTTCTGTATTCACCGAGACAAAACTCGGTTCAGATTTTACGGATATATGTATAAAATCCGCGATTCTTATGTTACTCGTACCAACTGTGAGCGTAGATATACATTTATAAAGCGTTAGCCGATACCGTCATAATTCTTCCGGCACTTTTTCTTCTCTCCTTTCGTCGATTTAATGAAAAATATTCCGTGCGTGAACACACGACAGCGATTTCTCGAAATCGCTTCGTCCGCGAAAGTTAAACGCGCGACATTAATCCGTACGACCGTGTCAATCTAGGGCAGGCTGGTAGGAAAAAAAGCAAGAGTAATCGAGCAGCTTTAGGAGCATTCTTCTAAATCGATGTTCCGCAACTCGGTTCTCGGATGACAGTCACACTATGAATCAACGTGCGCGCCACGCCTTCGTTTCATTCACCCTCCGACCGAGCGTGCCATTTGCTGTCGTGAATAAGCGAGACAGAGACGGGCACAAAAGAGATTGAGACAAGGAGAGAAAACGGGGTAGCAAAGAGAGGGAGAGAAAGAGAAACAACCACCAGGGGCAGAGATTGCGGTGTCCGTTTTGGCCTTTATTGGAGTCAGGTCCGAGACGACTCGACATTAGTAGCGACGGTTACGAGCGACCCGCGAATGGACAAATCCCTCGAGTCCCGAAAAACCGATTTAATCAAATATTTTCCCGCTGTATCGCTCGTCATCCATTTCATTTACATGAAACTGGATTTTCAACAATTCTACCGGTGTTTTTATTTTTATTATTTTTAATAAACTGCAGACGGAAAAATACGAGGAGAAAATACAAGAACAATCTATATGATTCGCTCGAATGGATCACGCTACAAATTCGCGAAACCAGGCCGTCATTCGAGCAAAATTAACTGTCCTGTCGAGCTTGGCCACGATTCAAATTGAATTGACTATCGTTATGCATTGAAAGGGCGCTGGACATCGGTGAGGGACAGGGGTACAGACGATTCATTCGATTTCCGGCTCGATTAGCTTCGACGACCAAAGGCGTGACTGAAAAATGTCCCACGACCGATAATTACGGCTTCGTTCCTACAATTATATGCCCGGAAACTGTCCAACGATTTACGAACGACGCCCAATAAATTGACATTATTTTGTCGGATATTTCTATCCGACATACGAAAAGTTATCGCTCCGAAATTTGAGCGCCATTGATATTCAAGATAAGTTTCATGGAAACCTGCGAAACGAGTTATTCGATTCCACACAAGACACTCTATACATATATATTAGCGCTTATTTTCCCTTTGGTATTTCCAGTCCAAACACCTGAAGACGCTAAAGGGATTCGTAGAGAAATCATAGCAACGACGAACTGAAAATTGGAAAATGAAATCAGAAACTTGAGTTATATCCATTGTAAACTAGACGACGTTGCATCGTGCTAGTTACGAAGGCAATTTACCAGCTGTAACGAACAACAAAGTTTCGTTGTTACTGCTTCCGCGCCGTGAAACGTCCTCTTTGTTCCTTCTGTCTGCTTCTAATCACTTAACGCGCACCCGTGACAAACCTATTTAGCATTCCATTTTGTTCATTCGTTTAATTCGTGACTGTTTCAAGTAGCGGTCCATCTCTTGTGCGCCCGCTCGACTTAATTAAATCTCGGCAGCTTTGAAAGTCAAAAGTAACCGAACGAACAGAGAGAAATCAGAAACGAAATACGGAATTCTAATCTGTCGTCGTGATACTGCAGGATGTTCCACGGAACAGATGGCATTTCGAACTTTACCGTAACTGTACTCGCGCCTTCGGAACCGCGGATCGTCGCTTCGACATCGAAGGTAAACTAGAAACTAGATTACGAATCCCACGGATAGTTGGCCAGACTAATAGGCACACGTTCCGAATTATCCGTTCTCACGATGTTCCGACGTAAAGGTTTCGCGCGATCACGCAATGCGCCTCTTAATCCAATCGAATATTCGATTAAAAACTAATCAACGATTTACCACCTCGTTTCGCACTTCGAAAATTCCGACCGTTACATGCGGCAGAAGGTTAGTGTATTCGGTTGGATGCGATTGTACTCGCGTGTTTTATCGCCACGCACTGTATTGTCACGCGTCCTACCGCGCACGGTGATTATATGTATTGTTAAATCCAGCAATTTCTTGCCGTTACGCTCGCGATAATATAACGGGAGAATGTAGAATATATTTTATGGATCTCCATGTGGAAGAAGGTTGTCGGAATGAAAGGTTGCGTAATGCATCAAGTGCATTGTACACCAAAACGGATAATTAAAATTTAACGTTTTTGAGAGAGAATATTAATTTTCCCCGAGTCGCCCTTGTTCCACGCCGACGTTTATATAAATGTAAATCACCGATGGAAACGAATCGAAGCGGTTTTCGAAGCGAAAGCATAGCGATCGTAAAGCGAAATCAAAATACGGGGTAGTATTTGCTCCTGCGACCAAATATTCAATCATATCGAACCGTGCATTTTATTTGAGATAAGCTATCGAGTTGACCCGTTTCTGTATATTTAAAAAAACACCAGAACTTTATGGAGCTGACCCGTCAAAAAATTTGTTGCATCGACCAAGCAATAATGACATACGTGACCCCGGCGTATCTCTGTAGCCAGATGCACAACGTTCGCGGTGTTATTGTTGTTACGCAAACAGTGGAAATCCGGCGACTACGGATGTGTTTATCATCGGATTAATGATTCCATTGCCCGAAGCTTTCTGCTTGTCGGCACAATCACCGAAAATGCTTGCCGTATCAAATTTTCTCGCGACCCTATATACTTTATCCCGAAACCGACATAATAGCACGCGAACGTCTCTTCCGACCGTTATTTTTGTATCAACGACCAGTATATTCTCGTCTCGACGATACCGTGCGCTGATCCGCGTCCATTTCTGCCCAAAACTGTAGCAACCTACCAACCGTGAAACAAGAATACGTTATACGTTATTGAAGAGGACCGCGACATTATTTTCCGTATACCTGGACATTCATGCATACGAACGTACAATGCAGGAAGTTTGGATAACTTTTCCTAGCTGATGCCACAGAGAACGCCAAATTCCAATGATTCTGAGATAGTATATTACTTTATGAATGGAATTTACGGTTGTCTAATATCCGTGGAATATACTAGTAGGAATGGGAGGATAAAGTTTAGAGTTACATAATGCAAATTAACGTAACGAGATTGACTTGTTTTCGACGAATGGTGTAGCCCGCATGGACTCGTCGGTAAGGTTATCTGGTAAAGTTGATCGTGACTACTCTGATGGCAAGAGAAGCAAATACCAGCCGACGTTTAATTTCCTAGCTAATTTCGTGACTAGTTAAGAGTCAACCATCGTACACGTGCCAGTTCTATAATTGACATATAATCAAGGCTTTAATGGAAATTTCAAATACCTAAAGCTAACATCGTCGATCCTTCAGTTTCGTTCGTTTCCTCTATTCCCTCGTAATACGGTTAAGAGAGAAAGTTTGATCTTGGCAGTAACGCAAACGACGCAACGCACGCACTTCAGAATGGAGTCGAGCGCTGAAATAACGTTCATACAATTTGTCGTGTTTTACTTCATTAGTTACTTCTGTGAAGTGTTCTCGAAACTCTAACTACCGAAAGCGTAAACGTGACATTCGTCGTTGCGCACGATGTGCGAGTGAATCTACATTCGACACACGCAGAGCATCCAACTTGTCGCGTATTATTTATAAGGAGATAGGGAAACACGGTATACGTAGCACACTTCGGGCATCGTTTACTTTGGAAGAACAAGCAAACAAACAGCACTCGAGACAGTGTCTGCCTTAACAATCTAGGAACACGTGCTCTAAGCAGTTCTACCTCTTCGATATTGTGAGTTCATCTTACGGGAAGTGCTTACATCTCGGAAGCTTAGCATTTAATTAGCGTCAAAGGGTCGAATCGTTATAGAGCGACGGTTGATCGTAAACTTCGACCCGTGTACTAACGATTATATCCCAAGAATCGCTTAGATTAGCTATGAAATTACCCTCGATCACACTCGTCCCAAGTCGTTTTCGCCGACGTAACTTAATAACTAGAAACAGTAGAGAGTGATTTCTGAGTTCCTAAGTTCATCCGGGTCTTGCATCCTTTGAGGACACGAAACGCGCGCATACCTCGGAGAAACGAGAAGGTGGAACCGTAGAAATCCCCTTGAGAGGCCGTGGAGAGACTACCCAGGACCGAAGCAACGCAGGGATTCCTGGCCGGGGTAATGCAATTTAGTAGTTGTGCAGCTGTAACGAGGAGACCATAGCCATGTTACGCGCGCTTCGTGCGCCGTTCCTATCCACTATAGCGGTCGTTATATAGACGGTCGTTCGGTTGTACGGCTGGTCGGTTGGTCGGTCCACATGTCGTATTTGTACTACAAATCCCCTAACCTCAAATCCCTCGTTTGCAACGCGCGCCATCCCCTAATCGTGCCTACACCGACGCTAGCCGTCTTTCGCCTTCGCATTCTCCTATCCCTTTCGACCTGGCAATACGACAAAATGCTTGATTAGCTTCTACGCCTCTTCGCATCGTCGATCAACACCTGTGCGTCGCGTCGAAACCGCCTAAACCAAGATCGCTTCGAAATCTGAAGACCGTCGTTGACTCCTAACGTCGATCCGAATCTTGGATAAAAATAGCAAGATACTTTAGCCGATGCACGTAGTTGGTTTCTAATGCAAGATCTCTTCGAAGTACAGAGACGCCTACAGATTCCTGACGTCAATTCGAATCTGCCAACAATCGATTTCAACAAGAACAGTAGAACTCGTAAATCATCCTATCACTTGATAACAGTGACTTAGCACCCGTAAATACAAATCAACGCTAGACTCTGGTCGTGATCTCGTATACAGCTTCAGCCGAGCGAAACTTTGAATTGCACCGAATATCCTATCTCGATTGCCGCCCTTGAGAGTACAAGACAGTGAAATGATCGATGAGACCGGTAAGACGTTCTCGGCGTTGTTCCTGACAATAGGAAAAGTATCCGACAGCTTGTTTCAACGAGCGCGCGTAATAGAAAAAATGTTCAACATCCAACTCGAACCATTTTGCAGCCGCACGATTCGTGCAAGTATATGTACAATACACGCGCTATGCCGACGTTTTCATTCATAACGTACGTTGGACGGACGTCCTTAAAACAAAAGCCAGCGCGAAAACTACGCGATGAAATAGCATACAGTGTGTTATTAACTTGCTTCGTCGTCCAACTCGAAGTTAACAATGAAGCGTCAGGTATTTTCTGCCGTGAATTTGATTTCTCCGCAATCGGGCAAGCGCCGCGCATGTCCAATACTGAACTGGTATACAAGTTGGCATTAACAACAGAATAAATTATCCTATTCGGCACGAACCTTTCATAACTCGCTAGAAAATTAACATAAGATCAATATTGCTTTTTCACCGCACCACTGACGGACCACCGTCCTCTGGTTCCACGTACCTTGGTTACCCGTAAAACTTTACGTTTCCAGAAAATTACCACGCGAGACGGTGAAAGAGAAAAGCGTATCTCCGGATCGAAGATACGTTTAATTCGTTAACGCAGGCTTGTCGTTATCGTTCGTTCGAGCTAACGGTATCTGTTGGGGAACGCCAAGGCTTCTAGCGGTGCAGCAGTCGAGAGATCATCGACGCACGCTATCATCTTTGTACGAGCGAATCTCTCCTAAAATATATTTGTTATACTAGCGGCATGCAAAAGTTTTCTTTCCTTTTAACAGTACTTCCGGAATACCATAGAGTATTTATCTAACCTACAATGTGCGTTAAAGTGCACCCTAAATCTACCAAATCGATGCGACGACACTTTTCAACGAGAAACGGGCACAGCTACGTGCCACTTCGATGTTACTTATAAATGGTTCAATATTTTTAGTTAAAATATTTTTCTGTATTACCTGCCACTTAATGCCACCTTTCGGACAGGAAATATAAAAGGTTCGTGCTTTACGAAACGGCGTGCATATCGCGTAGGCGACGAAAGCTTTCACGTATCCCTAACAACATTGTTGCACATGAGTGTCAATCCAACGTAAAGTTTTGCGAGCCCAACGATAACCTTTATCGAAAGCGATTCTCGATTTTACGTAACTCGATGACGACGACGTTCACCGAATAAAAATACACTCTATCGATGACACGATAGTTTACGAACGGTTAGCTTTACCGATCGACGCGTCAGCCGATATAAAAATAGGGATCCTCTTCCGGTTACCCGGAACGGATGTGCCGGGGAAGAGAAAGGTGCACGGTGACGTTTCCAGGTTCACGTAAGAGACTACGTAACCATGGTTCGCTCGCATGGAAGCCGCGTACGTTCGCGTTACTACCATGAAGAGAATCGAGACGCGAAGAAAGGGGAAGAGTGGCGCGAAGAGCAAGCAGGCGAGAGCGATAGAGCGAAACGAGGAGAAAGAGATGAAGCGTGCAAGTACGTATTTTGTAGTAGACTGTGGTCCACGTGACCGGTTGTGCTCTCAGAGTGGAACGCCGAGGTCAATGCTTTCCGTCCAAGGCCAAAGGACCGGCAGAGCCAAGACTCGAGTGGGTACTCGGATACGAAGAGTACACAGCATCCAACGTTGAAGGCAAGCTACGCGCAACAAGGAGAAACCACCGATCCCGGCCCTCCCCCTTTACCTTTTACAACCTGCTTCTTCTCTCCTGCACACCCAGCTTCTCTCGAGGTTAAACGAGGTTCTCGCTCTCGTCACGAGAATCTACGTGCCGCGTTACGTGGACGCCGATGATACTTCCCCGCGATTCGAATGAATTGGATATCGAACGTCGAAGACCGGACAACCGGTCGAGAAAACGAGAAACAGCTTGCGACGAGGTTGCTCGTGTTTCCGAACGAGATCTCGCAGAAAATGTCTCGATGTCGAGTGAAGAGCTGAAACGGTTGCGAACGTTTAAAGGTTAGCTTTAACGACAGAGTTTGAAAAGGTTCAGCAACTGGTATGAATAGGTGTCACAAAGATCGAACGCGAAAATAGACATTAAGGCGTCCATTACGGTGCACGGTATATAGGTCCTGGTTCGTGCTATTGTTCCGAGAGGCCCGTTTTCCGTACGAGACTTATTTGTCCACTTCGACCTTTAAGAGCTACATGTTCGGAAAAAGCTGGTACAGCGAACGCGACGAAACGACCGAAGGAAACGAGGGTGTAAACGTTACGAACAGAATAGGTAGAACCGAGGAAATTTGTTTATTTCTTGCAAAGATGTTCCTGCAGCCTTTCTCGAAGGAAATTTGGTCGACGAGCTTCGTCAAATGGTCGATTCCATAAATTGTCGAACAGGTTGGTTGATTGAATATCCGATCAGCGGGCACAAGTGGCGCAGTTAGGAATGTATGTTAGAAACTCGTTTAATGCTAGCCCTCGGGACTGAAATTCTGCGGTGATGGCGGTGGAAGCGGTGGCTGCTGCCGGTGCAGTCGGTTTCGAGGCACGCAAACTCGCGCCAACCGATCCGCCATTCTACCTGCTCGTACCGTTACACTTAACTCAGTTTATAGTTTATAATTGAGTCTGAAGAACGAATCGAGAGTTTGCAATCCTGCCTCGTGGTCTAGACCATCGTATGTACAAATCTTTTGTTAGTTCGGTACCAACTATCTCTTCAAGCTTCAGCCGCGTCGATGAGGCGATGAGAACTTTCTGACAGAAGATATTTGCCAGGTTGTCGTAACCACGTGCTAATACAACGGCGATTATGGAAACAGCGGCGCGCAATATGCAAGTTACCGGCAGGTTGCTCGCGACGAGGACAACGATCGGGAATCGTTTAATCGTTTTCACACGAATACCGTGAACAGCAGCCATTCGCGTCTAAAAGTTTAGGGAGAGAATCCAGGTCCATAGCCTGGATAGCTTAATGGTTGTAGCAGTTGGCCGGCAAGCGGAAGATCCGGGTTCGAATCCCGATCCAACGATCCGATTGGCACGAATATTTTTCTCCTTACAAAACGTCGACGAATTTCCTAATACCATCGATCGACTATAGCTACTATTTGCTTACTACTTCACCCTCTTACCGCTTTATTGAACATCTGTAACTTTACCGATATCCTACTTCGGCAAAGCTTAAAAAGCCACTTACTTCCTCCCTGCAACCGTGTTTAATTGATTTCAGGCAAATAATTTTCGCGATATAGATGTTGCTGATACTGTGACAATTTTTCAATTTCATTCCTCTGGTAAATTATTTGACAATATGGACCTCGATCTTTGCTTTCTGACCTATAATCCTCTTCGAAACGAACTTGGGCATATTTCACGTAATCTCTGATAGAATTCTTACAGCATACATTTTCAAGAACATCCTCAGGTTTTGAACGTTGATCACAAAAGACAAAGAACAAGCTGGTAAACTTGTAAATATTTTCGTTATTTTATCCAGCGGTTGGGTGTGTTACCGTCGTAGAAGAGAGCTTATAATTTTACTGAAAAGTTGCGAGCTCGTTGTTGCGATGCTCGCAAAAACAGGTGCACAGCATACAGGACCAAAAAACAGACGCTAGAATGAATTGTACCGAGCAAAGTGTCGCGGACAAAGGGAACAATGCGAGTTCAGATCGATTTTTCTGCATCGAAACGCCTATGCACGCGTTGCATTACGTCAACTGACCCAATTTGGGGAGAGCCGACTAGAACGCAAACACAATGTTCGCGTTGGCCGACGCCTAATAAGGTATGAAGAGGCGTATTCCGAACACGAAATACGCGTGCACACGTTCACGGGCGTACACACCTCCACTACGGCTGTCCTTTACGAGGGTGCATCAGGATGAGTGTCTTCAACGACGACGACAACAAAGAGCTAGTCTTCGGGCACGCGTGCATATTCAGTCTGGTCGACCAGTCGCCGAGTAAATTAGACTATTTGGCCCGCTCCATTATCGGGGGAAAGCTGCGGAACGGAGCTGCCGTAGCTCGTAATACACCACCCTAGCATTCGCAACTTTGCGACTCCGGGGCTTTCAAGAACTTCCAGCGGATGCGACAGACAGAGAGAAGTGGAAGGGAGCGAAACAGAAAGAAAAGAGGAAGGGCGAGCGTAGGAAGTGAACCGACATCGGGGATAGAGAAAGGGAAGCTTGGAACAGTGCTGCGACTTGGGACACCGGCGTGAGAGAAAGATTTGCAGTTTTAAAATGCGAAGAATTATCGAATTCGAGATAAATTTATTTCTTAAAATTCACGAAAGAAAATAGACAAATATTTATGTTTATGGAACACTACGTGTAAATTGTTTGATTGCGCCGAGGTGTTAACGAAGAAAGAAAGAGAGAGGAGAGAAAGGATATAGGTGTGGGTCGATTGGACCGTTGTATGTCCACGGATTAAAGTGTAGGGTATGGTATGAGTACGTGGGCGGTATTGAATATATAGTAAGAGTACGAGAAGATAATAAGATAAGCTAAGATATGAGAAATGAGGTGTAAGAGATATAACGCTATTCGAGAAACATGAAATAGTACCACCATTTTAGCAATGAATTGTATCTTGCAACGCAAAACCTATGCAGATATTGGAAGAAATGCAATAATACAGAGACCTGGGTCAATTGCTGTTCAAATACTGGCGCTGCCGCGGAACTAGATTGGGGTGAAGGTAACGCAGGTACTTCGATAATGCGAGTTCGACTATAATACGGCATATTTTAAGAAGCGGTAAACCGTCGACAGAAATATTTTGTCAGAAATAGCGGTAACACTCCGTGTTAGTTTGAACTTATTCTCGAAAAGACGAATGCAAGCTTGCTCACCGATTCGTTACAATGCCTATCACGATCAATGCGAAATCCGCTCGACGAATGGTACGACTATTCACAGAGTGAAAGATGAAATAACGCAGGAGTCAGGTAGCGCGGTTTTGAAGCGGAAGCGGCTGCGCAACCGCTGACTTCCGGCCCGGTTTTGCGAATCAAAGGAAGAAGGGAACCGTTTTATCCGTTCCGGACCGGTTTCGAATGGCACACGTTCCATTCACTATCGCCGAGCGTCATAATTACGAGTCGCTGTGACACTGCTGCGAGATGTTTATTAAATTTATTAAAATTACGAGATAGATAGGCGACGGATAGCTTTGCGCATCGAAATTCCGCGAATTTGTAGCCTGTGATGCGAAAACAAGCCAGATAAAGATCATACATGTATCTTCTTTTCATTCTGTTCACCACCTTCTCCGCGTTATTCGCGAAACTTTCTTATTCAACGAGGTAGCTCCTTTAAACTCCCGCGCTAAATAAAGTCGAGGGACGTTTAATTTACATACATTTACTCTCTCCCTTGTTCCCTTTCTCCCTACCGTGCCTCTAAGAGGCACGATGTCCTTCTCTCGGTGCGGTCTGATCCACGATATCTCGCGGCAACCCTCCTCTACCCACCACGATGACGACAACCTCTAACCCCGGTCCAGCAACCCTCTGGTTACGCGCTCATTTTTCTCTCTTTCTCTCTTTCTCCTTCCGTCAATCCATCTTTCTCTTTCTCATTTACTTCTCTTCCCCTTCCAAACCACCCTGCCTGCTCGACTAGCTCTTCTACTCCCTCTCGCGTTTTCTCTTTCTTCCCTGCACTGACATGACGCGCTGCTCTCTTTCCTTTCCATCCTCTCTCTGTCTAACCCGAAAACTCGCTGACCTAATTTCCACGAAACTGCATTGCGTGTCCTACCTGCACGGTTGCACCTACCGCATTCGAAACTGCACGTCCCTCTTGCCTCTCGATATCCTCTGCGTGCATCTATCTATCACGCGCACACGTGTATTCGTGTAACGCGTATCATCGCCACTCCTCGTTCTCCCACACCCTCTTTCAGATGTCTCCTTTCCATACAGGCCAAAAATTCTGCCATTCGCCGTCATCGCGTTCGCTTCCCACACCTGTACAAGGATGCGTTATGTATGATCGCGTGTATCTGGCCAACTCGATATATCGTTAACTCCAAAAATCTTCCTCCACCATATCTCCCTCTATTGCATGTATAACAAACATCGATCGTAAAGCACTTTATCGGTCTCTGTACCGAATAGATCCTGCTAAGCAAAGGTCCTCGGAGATAGGGAAAATTTTGTTCGTATTACATGCTCTGTTTTCGATCCTGGAAATACGTATAATAAGGAAAAAATGGCTACCGTGGCTGGTTACGTCGAAGAGGATAAATAAAGGAAAAAGAAAAAAAGAAAGAGAAGTCGAGCGCCGATTTAGACCGATGAGAATCGACGGGTCACGGAATCGGCTGACCGAGCAAAATACGAATGGGGGTATCGAAGAACGGAACAGAAGGGAGAAGAGGGTGAATAGCAGGGGGTTTTGATGGAAAAGTTTTATCTTGGATCGCAATAGCATTTCATACTCATTTTGTGGTTCTTTTATCGTAGCTCCGGCGATGTACGGCAACGCTGAAGTTATTACCGGAGAGGGGAAAAGAATTACCTACATTTTGCCTCTGTAAGTAAGCAAATATAAATTTCGCGGAAGCGTCGATAAAATTCTGAGAGTTCGTCAGTTTCTTATCGGACAAGTTTAGCTTATAAACTTTACGATACGAGAATTTGTGTTATCCTAGAAACACCTGTGCCGATGCTACGAGGTGTGGCTAATCGGTAGCCTCTTAATTTCTACGAAGAAACGTATGCTTCGAATTTTTTCTCTTCTGTATATGTACTCCTGCGTGTAAGTATCGTTGCGAATTGATTATTTTATAACCGATCACTTAGTGTGATCCTCAGAAGTTTTCCTATTTCTTAAACGCATCTCGCGTCACGATCGTTTTGCCGAAGAAATGCAAATTGCATATCCGGTCGATGTTCTCGATAAACAACAATTTGCTCGCAATCAAAAGCGAATCTTGACGAGTCGAGAAACAGACACGGAATGATAAATTACGCGGAAGCTTGCGAGTCGGATCATGGTTGAAGATAAAAGAAAGTAGAGATTCGTTCGTTCGTCAATGAAGTCTAATTACGGCTAAGAAGCACAACCGCGATTAAACATCGTTTCGGGCCAGCTCGGTAACAACTTTTAATTGCACTTCTCCGATTCTCCGTTGAGCGAGAAGCGGAGCCGGTCGACGTAGTAGCGATCCCGTGAGAAGAGGCCAAGTAAAAGAGCAAAACGGGATGAAAAGGTAGAAAAGATTGCGGGAAAATGTTAGGCTCTGCTAGTCCAGAGTAATCGATAATTCGGCTTTCGATCAGAGAAACCAGACTTCCATCCGCGGCTGGTTCTTCGGTTCGAAACGCGTACCAGTCGAGGTCAAAGTGTCATGAAAGGTTAACCGTAGTTGAACGAGTTCACCTTAGAGTTGGACTTTAATTCCAACTCCTGTACAACGCGGCCCGTGCAGTTTAATGATCTTACTAACTCGCGCCAGCTTTTCCATTATTAGTTTGCTCAGGGGTAAACCCACCTGCCTACGTGGCTAGGATAAAGACACCGATCAACGGTCTCCATTGATCTGATGGATATCCTATGCCAGCCACGATACGGTGAAATTGAAGGCGACAGACAGATTACTGCCCCTGATCACGCTATTCAATATTCAATTCAAACGTGTACGAAATGACAAGCGACATCTACAAAATGTAACGATATCTTAGCGTTTTGTTCGTCAAGAGGACGTTTTTTATTTCATATTCGAAAACGATCATTCTTCGCGACCAACTCGCTCGTAATACATGTTTTTAGAAGATAATTGGAACGATAATTAAAGAAAAACTTTCGAATAAAAGTAGTTGAAACAAATTGTAAGGGAAGTGCGTAAACGCTCCGTACGGTGGAAGTACAAGTTCCATGTTCTCGTTAACGTAAACGTTAACGTAGCTTGCTTGCCCCAGGGTGATATCTGCGCGTGATCCTTGTCATAGTTGTTAACTATTCTAACGAATACACCGTCTTGCCGTAAGGTGTTCGTTAACGAACCAGTTAGATCGGAACAAATTTTCGTCGGAGCCGAATAAACGAGTAAGTAACGCATTTGATTGATCCTACCCTCGAAATTCCCAGGAACGGTACATGGTTAGATTCGGAACGTTCAATTCGTACGTTTAAGGATAAGGGCATTGCGTGCAACGTGTGTAAATGGAAATCGTGACCGAACATGGAACACAGATATCCGTTAATGGACAAGCGGCCGAGTGTCATAGTGGCAATTGCAGTAACAACAATTGCGTTCAGAAACGACGAGATCGGGTCATCAGAGAGATGATGGGTGCCGTTTGCGTTGGACACCCGCTGTTCTTCGGAAGGAGTAGGTAAATAGTAGGGTAAAACTGGACCAATAGTTCTCGTAAATAAAGGCTATTCGCGAACGTCAGAGGCACAATACGGATTCGAACGTACCTGCATGGCTTTCCTGTGAATTTATAGTGTTTCCATGTCGACATCGTTCCGTCTACTTCCCAATAGCCCGGCTATAAAACAGTCATTGTGCATTTGCACGACAGCGAACGCAAGATGTCTCTACGAAAAAAAATGTACTCGTCGATAACTGGAAATTATTTTGGATCAAAGTTTATCAGCCGTTAAAGGTAAGCGCAGATGTATCGATCAGTTTGCTTCGGTGTTGCTCGTTTGCGAACGATCGAATTATCGAATCCAGTAACGCTTTAATTTCGTTTACTATCTTTGGCGCGATTAAAATCGATTTTTCATAAATGACATCATCGTCGATGCGTGACCTCGATGAGTTACAACGGTACGTCAGGAAAATTCGCTCTCGTATATTTCTATTAACATTTATTCCATTTCGCGCGCACCGCTGAAACCCGCGTAATTCGCATTCTCGGCCATAACCAGCCCATCTAAAACCAAATCCAGTTAACGTTCAATTTCCACAATAGCCCTGAGACTCCGCCTAACTTTATTACAGCTCAACAACTCGAAACAACTTCCTGCTACGCGGTTGATCGATGCAACGAATCGAGATATGTTCGCGGATGCATGGGAAGTGATGAGCAGATTTTTAACGAGAGAACTTCGACTTCGTACTTCCATTGAAAATTGTAATTTCTTCGTATCGTTATAGAAAAATCGAAGCTACTTGAGATAACAATCTGGGAACGAGTTACAATGCAGCTTCGTTATTTCGTTGATCCGCGAAACGCTGCATTCTGAACGTGAAAAATAAGTAAACACGTATTTCTGGGTGAATAGAAGAGGAATAGAATCATATCGGAAGATGGAATTGCATTGAATCTTTTTTGCTGATTAAAAGGTTGATAGCTTTCTATTTGTAAGAGGCGTCGCGTTCTCAGCCAACAAGTGTTGCTCACCGATGCGTTACAAGTAAATACGTAGATCAAGCTGCGTCAGCGGTTTCAAAGCCTGTCCGCTACCGCCGCGAAATTTATGATACGTTTTACGCATTTTCTTCGCTTCTCTCTTCCCGTATTTCTTCTTATCTACCGGCTTACAGAGTAACGCGCCGTCTCGCGACGACTTTGGTGATATAAAGGGATTCTCGTTCAACGAATGCAAAGGCATTCAAGGCGGCAGAGTATCATAAAACTTCCTATACCTCTTCAAAGTATCGCGAAACTCATTCGAGTTTATGGAACACATTCACGGGACGTATACCCGCGAGAAATCGTGAGGATGCGAATATATCTGAAGAAAATTCGTCGAATTATTCGTGCTACCGCTAGTAAGTTGATAAAAACGATCGTTTCTTCAATTATTCTAGGATCTACGGTTATCGTTTTCTTCGCAAAATATCGCTACACTTCTCTGAATCTCAATTCTTTGGTCTCTTTAACGCTGATTTATCTTCCGAAAATAAAATATTAGCGCACTTTATTTTCTCGCAAATAAAGTTATCTGTACAATTTGTGCTACCTGTTCTGATCAAGTCCTGCGCAGGAGTCTTCGAACGTGCGCGTACACCGATTTAATTACGATTCTCTTCGTCTTTATTAAAGGAGATCTTGTTTAAAATGCGTAACTCGATCGAGATTAAGCGATAAATCCGTGCGTGCGTCGAGTGCAAGTCTATTCCAGCAGGAAGCTGTAAAACACGTTTAATTGCGAGGCCTTTAGGCAGGTAAGCATCTAGGTCAGAGTGTAAAGTTTAAGGGTTACTGCTGAAATTTGCATACAGCCGAGTCCCGAGGCATAGTATCACCGTGTTCTCGAGAAAGCTGTATATGCGCATGGACATAAACGTATACAGCGGATGCATGAGTATAGTGTCCGCCAAGATACAGCGAGATCGTAAATTAAATCTGTGCCAAACAATGCCTAGCGAACTTGAAACTTCAAGCAACGATGGATATAGCTGAACTCGCGAGTGTACGGTACACGAACGTGGATTCTCGTTATTTTATTACGAAGCAATTTCGAAATTTTAGACGATATACTTGCGTTTTAAATGTGTATCATTCACATGAAATGTGTAATATAAAAATTATACTTTTGCACGCGTACTATTATTTGAAATGGTTTAACTATTCGCCACTAGAGAGCAGATGTATCCGTATACAAGTATCAACGGAAGTTACTGTGCTGCCACCATAGAACCTCTTTAGGTTGGATATTTGTGGCGAGCACGTTTCACGAGCGGTAAGAATTTAATACCTTTTTAAATTTACATGATTTCAAATATGTTTGTGGCATTAATATTTTCGCAATATTTTTCTTGCTAACTTGAAGTTAGTTATATAAATGTTGTTGATGAAAATCTTGCCTAATCAAAGAGTTAAACAAAAGGGTTTCATAAACAAGTGCCACACGATACGTTGCTAGAAAACACGTCTCTAAACGAAATGTTCGCTCTAAAATTTTCTAGTTACATTCACATATTTTATTAAATTTTTTATTAAAAATAGTAAAATTCAAGGAAACTATTAACATAGAGCATTATAAAGTGGAACAGTATTGTCGAATAAATGGCATAGTACTAGAACCATATTTTTGAGTACGAATACACGTTACATATACGATTTTGACTTACGAAATAGGTACGCCACGATGCAGATATTCGTGAAAACTTTGACGGGTAAAACCATTACGCTCGAGGTAGAGGCGTCTGATACCATCGAAAATGTGAAAGCTAAAATTCAAGATAAGGAAGGAATTCCACCTGATCAACAGCGTCTAATTTTCGCTGGAAAACAATTAGAAGATGGGCGTACCCTCTCTGATTATAATATTCAAAAAGGTAACATAAAATTTTATATAAACTTATTTTAATATGAAACTCGTTAAAACAGTGGTTTATATTTTTGACAGAATCTACCTTACATCTTGTACTTCGACTTCGTGGTGGTGTTATTGAACCTACTCTTCGTATTCTTGCACAAAAATACAATTGTGACAAAATGATATGCAGAAAATGTTATGCCCGTCTTCATCCACGTGCAACCAATTGCCGTAAAAAGAAATGCGGACATACAAATAACATTCGCCCCAAGAAGAAGCTAAAGTAAACTATACGTTCCAGTTTTCTCCGGTTATTTTGCAGATGTATGTATATCTTACATTTGATTTTAATAAAACATACATGAAAGAGTAATTCTGCAGATTTTTTTTTCTCTTTTATTGTACATTTACAGTGTATATTACAAACATATGATATATAATTAGTGTGAATATATAAATTTCTTGAGTAACTGGTGCTGTTTCGTGTAAGTTTCATATAAATTCATATCTTTGACATTTGGTATGGAACCACCAGTCTAAATAATACGAAATTGTATTAAAATGGATAAGAAAACAAGCTGTTCTTTATATATTATATAGACTTACCTTGGCTCTTTCAACATATTGCTCGTATATATTTATACTAGATTTTTTTACTATCGGTAATGTAACTACAGCAGGTATAGTTTCTGGAAATGATGCTTGTTGAATAAATTTTGAACGAAGTTTCATATAATCCGAAGGATACGTTGCATTACGCCCAATTAATACATATCTGTAAGAAAAAAGAAGTAGTTTATGTAAAAAAAAGATGTCCTGTATAATTTGTAATGTAAGTATATGCATCATTTTTACTTTTTGTATAGTATGATATCATTTCTCTTAGGATACTCAGGTCGTGTTCCATATACTTCTTTCATTGATGGAAACAGTGTTTCAAAAGACGTGAATTCTGAACTTTCTTTTGAAGTAATTAATTGGTAATCATTAACATGTTGATGACTTTCGTCATCGTCTGAACTTGAGTCGCCGCTAGAACTTTAAACGATAATAATCTGTCAAATTAATTTTCAAAAAATCACACAAATTTTAATTCAAATTATGCAATACCTTGCACTCGACGTTGTACTACTGGTACTACTTTGCCCAGTCATAGAAGGATTTTTCATATTTAAATTTTTATTACCAGTTTCTTCCCTTCTTCTACCTGGTCGTACTCGTACCGCAAATGGACTAAAACTCGTTGTGAAATGTGGCATAAAATCTCTAACGGAATGGCTAATTTGATACGAATAAACTTCAGAAAGTAGAGATAATTCATATGGTCTACAAACACAAATAAGAACAAGCTAAGTCATTTTTATCAAAATGTACGAATTTTTATATAATTGGTACCTGTGATAATCGTAGTAAACATCGATCATTTCTTCCATTGAATTCTGTACTTGTATCATTTCCGAACACGATTTTGTTACTTCGTTCAATGCATAAGGAAGACATTTTAAAACATTACTATCCCACCATTGTGTTAGGAGCTTCGTTCTCCTAGAATATTGACAAGCGGGTTTATGGTGAAGATAATAGTCTGTTAAAAGCTCCCAAATAGGTGGTTTACCTTCCTCGGGTACAAACAAACCTGTAAAATATAAATTTGACCTAATGTTTTTACTATATTCTTACTTGTACGGTTATATATACATATATTTGCTTACCTAAGAATAAATTAATTGTATGTTGTTTTTCTTGATCACTGAAGGTATTACTATAATATCTACTCAGAGTCTGCATAATATCATTGCCTTGACTAGTCCATGGTGCAGTTTTTCTAAATCATAAATGAAGCGTCTTTTTACAGTTGTTATAAATATATTGCTGTTGTAACTGTACCTGTAAGTTTTTATTCTGTGCACTAATTGAGAACCGCCATATTGTAATGCTAATGTGTCACCATGATCTTCGTATAATTCCTCTAACATCCTTACACAATCGGAATCAAATTCCAGTTTAGGAGATTCCAATACCCCTAAAGCACATAACTGAAATCCCAAAGCACATTTTCCTATCGCAAATTGAGCAGTATTTGTGCGATCTAAACAATCCACACAATTAGTTCTAATAATTCCAGTTTGTAGTGTACCTCCTTTACCAAAACATTGTCTTACTTTACTTTCAATGCAACTTAACTCATTATACTTATTTTCTGTAGTGTGTTTAGAATCAGTATTATAATTGTAAGATAAGTTTTCATTTATTAGATTTTTAGAACTTTGAACATCACATGTGTTAAATGATAATACTGTATTTACATTTGCTTTATGAGGTTTTTTAACGTGATTAGACTGGGGAAGAAATAAATTTCTTTGGCTGTAATATGGATTTTGTGATTGAAAAATACCTGTTTTTAAAACAGAATTATATGCTATATTTCCCAATCGTGCCATAACATTAACTTTCTTCCTAAAGAATACAATATACTGCTAAATTGAATACTTTCGAATGAATAATAAAATAACGTACAGTAATGATAATTATACCTTTTATTCATTCGAGCCATGTCAAAGCTTATATACTGAATATGATGTTCTGGAGGTAAAAATTGATTTAAATATTTTACAGCCATGGATAGTTCTTCGCTTAAAGTACTCTCGTGTTTCTTTTTTTCTCGTTTTTTAACAAGATTAAGAATTATAATTGGAGAACCATACCTTTTTAATAACTGATTAAAATGTGCACCTGAAATTTTTAAATATATATTTTATGTATGTAAATTATTTGAATATTTTTTACCCCATTTACCTGCTGTTTCCACATAGGGATCAGCCAAATCACAAGTAATAGTAGGTTTAGGAACCATTTTGCTAACATCTTGACTCCAATGTCCAGGGACTGATCCACGCATTTGTACAAAAGCACTGAATCTACCTTTACTTAGAGAACTTACTCCAGAATCATGTACAATTTGTTCTGTTTCTACTTCGTTAGCAACATCTCCCTGATTTTACAAAATTATGTATTAATACTAATTGATTAAAATGGAAATAAAAAATTACTTGACAGCGCTTACATCAAAATTTGCACCACGTTTCAAAAATCTGGTACCCGCATATTTATTACTCCTTCGAGCTATAATAGTTACATACATCGATCGTCCAAAAATGCTAACATTTGATTGACCAATAAAACCATGTATAATGTATAAAATCCAGTCGCGATGTAAGTCTTTCTCTACTGGTTTCAATAGATGAGAATTCCACACAAATCGACGATTCGGATTACTTCGTACACCATAATCGACATATTTTTCTATACTACTAAAGAGTTATTAAATTTAGTATTGAACTAAAGAAAAAAATGTATTGTTTAAATATTATGATTAACCTGTTAGTCTGATAATTCTTTTTAAATGCCCACATATTAAAAAAGTCTTCTGCATCTTCAGTCTCATTACTGTCTCTCTGATTTAGTTTCTTATTATCGGTAGTAGAAATATCAGGTTTAATATGTTTTGGTGGAGACATATTACTTTGTAATGTATGTGTCAGATCATATGAGTAACTAAAGTAAAAGTTACTACTAAGATCTATGCTTTGAAACATTTTTACATATCTTTGTTCATCAGGATGAAAAACACGAACATTATCATTTGGAATATAAATCATTGAAGTATCTTCTACTTTATATATTGTATGATGACCAATTACAGCCACTTTTCGTCGTTTTGTGACTAATATTATATAATATCCTTCCAATAAACGTACAAACCCTACCACAAAGAATTGAGCTATTACATTAAAATGCTTTATTAAAACAAGTAAATTGTAATATATTTTATATATGTTTAATATCCTTGAAACTTCTGTGGAATATTTCTGTTAACATTTAATGCACTGTGAAAATATGTAACATGCTTATCTCCATAATTAGGTAAAATGGCATGCAAATATGATGAAAATTACATCACGCTAAAAACATACACATCTTGTAATATTTTACACGTGGTATGTTTATATTTGATGCAGTATTTAACATTGAACTCTATTGGATATGGATTTATCGCAATTATAATAGTATAAAATTTCCAATTCGATAATTTAGTATAGAGATGTCACAGAGACTGACCAATGGCATATTCAAGCTATATTTATAACATTTTAGTGTACTAACTTTACTTCATTTTTTATGACATGAGCAAATAAATATTTTGGTGTGTATCACAATTCATAATTACTTTTACAAATTGAAAATTCCTTATTGAACTGTTTTAATTCAAATATATGTTATTTAATTTTGAATATTAAACTCAATGGTCCTTACCAAGAAGACCAAAAGCTGGTACTAGTCGAGGAAAAGTGTCTCTCTGCCACATCGTTTTCCAGGTAAATTTAGTTTGAGTTGGTTTGTGCAATGGTTTTTGACATGTTTGGTGTTCAGATGCTTCTGATACACCATTGTCAGATGTAGGTTCTTTGTAAATGTTGCCTTTGTTAGCAAGCAAATATAAGGAAACTAAGTTCTGTATAAGTTTTAGCAATAATTGTGCTTAGTATTAAACATGCAATTAGGAAGTAAAAAACATGCAAAACTGTAAAACTTTAATTATACCTTTAACAGTACTACATGATAATAAAAAATATGTATGTACCGTAACAGCTGCGTACAATTATGCGGGTGTTTATGATTACATAAAAATTTGATAATGTTTTATACTATAGAAACACCTACATGCATTTACAGTTTATAATATTAAGAATTAGAAAATACAAATATTAATATGACTTACCAACAATACCAAAAGCTGAAACAATCCTTGCAACTCCACCAACATTGTTTCTTTGTCCGGCTCTGGTACGGTTCCCCATATCTATCATATTTACAAGATCTTTAATTTCATCCTGAGTGTATTCTCGTTTATCATCTACAACAACTAATTCTTTTGGTTCCATTCGATCAATCTTTAATACGCGAAACCGCGTTAAAGTATTATTCGAACCCATCAAGTAAAATCTCTGTAAAAGAATTGTATGTTATTTCTGAAACTACTTAAAAACTTAATTAAATATAATCTTACAGATTTCGTTTCATAAAGTGCGATTTTTTGAATTGAAGAAATAATTGGATGAAAAACCACAGTTGGAACTATATTTTCATCCATTTTCAATTAATAAATTTTTAGCTCATTGTTATATTCTTGTAGTTGACAGTTATGTTGATGTTCTGAAGTGATTTTTGCTAATGTGGCGAATGTCGATAAGGTAGTGAACATCTACAGAAACAAAATTACCAGATGGAGTCCTACCATAACATAATGTAAACCCACCAAAAAAGTCTATATCTTTAGCCTATGATAAACAATTTGTGTTATTGCACTTGTATTTTAAATTTGTTTTCCTTTAAAATTTGCAAAATATGACTTAATACGCCCAGACTCTAGGATCTAGATATGTACATAAATACTTACTTATTGATTTTTACAAATTTGGAGGAAGAATAAAAATACTAAAATGTAATTTTAATCATTTATTTATAATGATTTTCAATTAATGAAGTAATAATACAATTTGTACAATATATATTGCCCTGCAAATATCTATATTACTTTGATCTATACATTACTATATCTAAATTATGAGAATTTTTTCTTCAGTTCAAGAAAGTAATAACCAGTACACATAAGACTCATTGTAGTCAATGCAATACAAATACGGTAAATTATTACATCTGATGTACCACGTAAGAGATATGATGGTTTGTCCATATCTTCCTGTAAAATATACATTTGAATGTAAATATTTTTATGTATTATATATCATATATTATTAATGTAGTATAAGATATATTTACTTGAAATTTTTTATATAACATTAACATTTTTGGGGGTAATGTGGCCTTATATCTTTTAGTAGCCGTCTGTACTGGTTTAGTTTTAATCGAATCATAAATCACGGTCGGTACTTCTGTAGTCTGTAACTTATTGGGTGCCTATAATACAAACATAAATCTATTAAAACATTATTATTATTAATAGAACTGCATCATTATTGTATGAAATAATTGGTATGTTTGAAATGGAATTATCCTTAATTTATGAAAATATTATATGATCAACGTGTTACAATTTTATAATAATCATTTTTTAAATTACTTTTTTTATTGATACTGCATGTTACATAAATGGACATAAGTATCCTATACATGTTTGTTGTAACTCAAAAAGAACTGTTCCCAATTATTAAAGAACTGAATATAGTATTTCCCAATCGTTACTCTGCAAAGCACAATATACTGTGTGTTACAGAAATAAAAGAAGAACGATTGTGAAATGAACGTGAACGTATTCAGCAGAACATGTATTAAAAGTTTACTAGAAAACTTAATAATATATCGAACATTTAGCTTCGGTATATATAAAATATATTTTTTATGAGTAATTACTTACTAATGGATTAAGAGCTTGATTTTGTGAAGCTTGTCTTAAGCGACCAGTAAAAGAATTAAACCGATAGAACGACATTTTCTATAATTGCGCAACCTACTTTGCCTTCGACGATCGTTCTTTCAGCGATTAGTACTGTACCGCACGAAGAATTGATCATGCGTACACTGTAGCTAGGTACATGCACAATAATATGTTGGTAGAATTCAAGCTGGTTACTTGTACACAAAATATCCTAGAACTTAACACCTGTAAATCATTTGTACATAGATGTGAAAATGTTTTGTTTTATACCTGTATTATTTATATATGAATTAGAAATTTATTCGTTTTATGATATACATAAGGTTAAAATATTTTATAATTTGATGTACCCTACTTAAAACTTACAAATACACATAGTGTATCTTCATATGAATTAAAAAATTATATATGCAAAATACTAAGAAAATTTGTTTATAAATCTTTTGGCTATATTGTATGTATGTTGTGTTTTATACAGGTAGAATGCATTGTTTTATTACTTCACTTTTTACTGCATTGATCTCTCAGTCATAAGTAGCGCTCTCTGTAAAAAATGATCTATAGGTTAGAAATTCCAAATAAGAGTTTTACTTGTAACAAATAACAATCTTTTGTACCTGTATTGAATCATAATAATATTGTGAATAATTTGATCAAGAATATCCTCTTAGTTAAAATCAACTATGTTATAAAATATGAAAAATGTTATATGTATAATTAATTTAAAGTATATATATTTATTTATGTACAACAGATTTTTGTGGATGTTATTCAAATTCGGTACATATAGTTGTGGTTGGTATTTAATACTACTGTTTCAATGATTCTATAGAACAATTTCATCAAATGAAATTATAGCACAGTAAAACTAGATTTTTATGAAGAGATTATTGATTTGTTAATATAGTTTAGATTATTTAAAGATATATGTTGACACTATTCTTGAGGCACATTTTGTTACTTCAAAGAAAAATTATTGCCAAATTGCACAATTTTTTTTACAGAAGGAAGAATGTAACTCTTAAAAGAGTAAAAAATGTAATCTTTCAGTCATTATGATATACATATATACATCAAAAATTAGTTATACAGTAATAAAGAAAATTGAGTTAAACATTGATTATTAATGTCAATGTATATCTCTGGTATAAAAAAGAATCATGGCATATAAAAAATAAATTTACCAGTCTATGGAGAAATATTTAATCTGTAGTTAAAGTATACTTAATAATAAATATAATCAATAAGTTATGATCAGTAGATGTAGATGCAGATTCAACATTGTAATCTCTTCAATTTACTGTTATGTTTGTTACTTAAGTAAAAAGTGTCTATAAAATTTACAATAGTATATGTGCTACATAAACTGCCCATCAAAAGAAGTTTAGTAACATACAGTATTGATATATTTAATATTTATATGTGAAAATAATACATTTAGTTCTCTATTTTATCAGACATAGTAATTCTTATGTATGTTTGCAGGATCTTACATTAAAGAGGATACTTGGATACTACTGTTTCAAGATGGCTTAAGAACATAATTGTATTCAACTTTGATAAAGATATTAATATCTTTTAGCAGTATTATAACATAATATGGTTTGCATATATTAACTGAAGATGTTAAGTAAATTATACTGTAAAATATTGTACTAGTTTTTATGTGTATGGTGCTGGATTTCTTAATATTATTTCAATCGTTCGCCGCGACGGCAGCTCCGTATGTTCTGCTTTACCGACGGGTTGCAAAACAGCAAAACATATTATGGCTGAATGGTGGTTTTCTGATAAAGAATGATTTGTTGACTTGTCTAAGTACATTGTATAATGTAAAAGATATATACAGCGAGTGTAATTAATGGTGAGATTTAATAATACAATTGTAGATAGAATTTGTATAGTGTTGTATAATTTCATAGTGTTGTAATGTGCTTAATGTATCTCATAAAAAAGTACATGATAAATGGTGTAGAGGATATGGTATGGCTGGATAAGTAAAAGCAGCAGTATTTCACTACTTTAGAGTTTAATGTTATAATTAATTAGGCAATAATTGTAGTTAATATCAAAGTTCTATCTATATTTTAATTTTAAAGTATCAATTTGATGCTTATGGATCGTATGGCTCTAGGATACTGTGAATACTGTGACATGTAATAAACAGAATCTCATGCCAAAGTTAAGAAAAAATCGGAGAATTGAAACCAAGTGGGGTGTTAATTATTATACAGCAGTAAAAAATGCTGTTTTTGTAATCCAAGCACCATCATATGTGCCAAAGGAACCACCGCTCTCTTTGAAGGAACATGGTTCAGAATGTGAAACATTGCTCATGTGCGCACAATGTAAAGACTGGTGAGTTTATCAATATCTTTAATATCTTTACCTTATTACTTTGATGCAACCAGCTAAATATAAATAATATCATATCATTAGTAGTGTAATATGTAGAAATAATTTTTACATGTTAGATAAAAATATATTAAAAGTAAATATTTTATTTTTTGTTAGTTTCCATTTTCGAAACAGTCTGGAAGATCATATTTCAAGGAAAAGTTGGATATTGGGATATTGGTGTCAACAATGTTTTATAACTACTTGTGGCCATAGGCCTAAAGAAGGCTTATTGTGTTCTGCATGCGTGCAATTGGAACGTAATAAACGTTCATATTTACGAAGCAGAGGTTTACATAAGAGTCAGAAATTTGGGGCAATTAGGATTTTTTACAATCAGTGTCAATTCTTTGCACATTTGAAAGTTCACAACGTGAACGTGGTAGATATGGGTGACTTAATGTTGATGCCTTTACCGACAAATATAAATCATGAGTGGAACTCAGAAATAGATACAACTTTGGAAGCACTTATGGAACATACATTTATAATGAAAGTGCATATAATGGATTGGTTAAAGGAAAACAGTATTGATAGTAATTGGTGGCAATTGGCTGCCAGTGAATCAAAGAAGGGCAGTGATTTAATTAGTCTTGTTCTTAAAGGTTATAAAGGCAAATTTTATTTCAAACCATTAGAAATACCAATAGAAGAACAGTTTTCTACTTTCAATTCTTCTTATTCTACATCTAACAGTAACTGTACATATTCAAATGATGAAATCATTGATTCCTTAGAAAGCATCGATAAAAGAAAAAGGTCACCATCTATGGATACTGTAACTCTTGTTTCTGATAAAGATGTGATTGAAAATGAAGACAATCCTTGCATATCGAATGACATTGCTTTTGTGGATTGTGGACCTGCATCAAAACATTTTGAACCAGAAACTCCATTATCTAGCAATACAAAAAAACATACAACAGCTTTTGCAAAATCATTACAAAACAATTTCATTGCTAATATGGTGGCTACCAAGTCGAAAAAAAATAGAGCCTCAGATTTAAAGTGCATTTCACCTGATATGGTCATGTCATATGGCAATACAATGATTACACCGAAACTTAGTAATAAACGTAAACGTACATTGCCAGTTATAGTAACCGCCAAAAGCAATACTTTAAAGACAGATTCGAAGAAAAAATCGAACAGAACAATTCAAGGAAATATCTTAAGTACAGATACATTGTCTAAGGAACAATCCGATTTGTCTTCTTCTGTAATAGTAGCGGATAGCAACAAGTTAGATAAATTAAAACAAAGTATGCATACGTTAACCGTTAATTCTGGTCAAAAAATTTTCACATTTCAGAGTGCAAAGCATGTTGATATTAATACGATTATTAATCAATTACCATCACACATTATTAACAATAAAAAGATTGTTTTTATAGGACAAGATTCAAATGTTATAACCATAAATAACAAACAAGAATCATCTTCTAAAAAGGTAGTTCAATTGCTTCCTGATACTTCTGTTGAGAAAGATAATAAAGTATCGCCAATAAAAGCAGTAGTTCCATTTGCTGCATCAAACGAATTACCTAACAAGAACATTAATAAGGTAGTAAAGGGATTATCGTCTAAAAGAGTGGTTCAGTTAGTAGCCGAAGCCGGTCTTGAAAACGATACAAAGCCGTCGCAAAAGAAACCAGTGATACCGCTTCATTCATCGAGAGAATTGCCTAATAGAAATATCAGTAAAACTACTTTAAAAAATCAAATCGGATCTACAAAAAATACAGCGCGATCGTTTCCCGGTAAAGTTATATACCAGAATGGTCGAAAATATATTATCAAGCAATCAACTTCCACTAAAAATTCCAAAAATGTATCCAATACAATAATGTCAGCGAAAGGTAGAGTGGACTTAAAATCTGTAAATAATATTCCACCATTAATACCCATAAATCGTACCGAGTTAGAAAATATATCCAATCAAGAGAGAATGAGCTCGCTTCAGGGTGACGTGTCGCCCTTAACGCCTTCACCGTCTCCGTCAGAACTGTCAAGTAGTTCTAGTTGCGACATTCAGTCAAAGCAATCCTTTTCGATGATGAAAGGTAACCAAAAGATTGAGGGCACTCATCCAAACGTCGAACATATAGACGTTAATGTCAGTGTGCAAAATCAGAATAATACCTGTGAAACTTTATCATTTTACAAAGGCGACGACGAGAATCTGTATCTCGACGTAAAGTTTCTGAATCAGAAACTGGTTCATACTATCGCTGACTCATTTACAATGATAACGAAGTGTAAACAGGAGATGTTGAACGAATTCTTTCATCTACCTTACCCCGAATTGATGAAACGATACGAACATTTGCAACAAATTAGCGACGAGGTATTGAGGGTAATGAATTTCGTGGACGACAATGTAGTTAAAGAAAACTTGAAAGCTGTGGATATTTTGAAACACGTTCTGAAACATTGTATCGATAAATGCAGCGAAAAGATCGACGATACGAACGAGGACACGCCATTACACGAATGGGAATCGGAATTTGAGCGGACGGAAGAAAAGTTAATTTGCAAAACCTGTAACAAAATTACGAAACCCAATTCCTATATTCCAGGCTTTTCAAAACTTCCCAAAAACGATCTTTATTGTTCGTGTTACAGACACGTTTGTCACAAGTGTCACATATATCAAGGCAACTCGATGCGTTTCGTAACTCATCAGACTTTTCACAAAAAGGAGAAACCGTATCTATGTCCCGATTGTTACCGTAAATTCACCGCGTTTAAATCATTGGAAGCCCATACGTGGACCATTTGCTTTCATACATTGAAAAAACGTGTGCTTGGCTGCAAGATTTGCGAAATAAACGGATTCCAGGACATGGAATCCATCGCTAGGCATTTCGGGATAATGCACAGTCACAATAAAATAGCATGCGACAAGTGTTATGTCGTTTTACCTTCGTACTCTGCATATCGGAAACACCACAAAGAGAAACACCCGAACTCGGACGATCTGCTTCCTATAAGGCTGGTCCTTTGCAAACTCGGACAATGCATTGTGCGTTGCGAAGAGTACATGCTTCACATGGAAAAGCATCCGGTCGTTCAGAGATTAATATGGTTCAAATGTCCATTTTGTACGTTCGTCAACGCGGAAGCGAAACAAGTGATGTCGCATTTGCAAGGTGAACATCTTTCGCGCTTGAAGGAGTTGATCAGTCCTGAAGTATTATGGAATGTTTTGCCAGCTGATGTACCGAACACTAGTCCATCGCAAAGCAAGTTCGTCAACACGAAAGCGGAAGCTGAAGAAGATGGAACGATCATGCCGAAAATTATCAATGCTAGAACCATCACGTCCGAGGTTTTCGAACGCGGAACTCAAGCAGCGGATGATGATATAACTTACGACGCTCAAGGGTCGCTAAAACTCGTCAACGTTAAAACTGAACCGTCCCAACAGTCGAGTAAAATGATACCTAAAATACTCGACGTCAGATCAATCGCCGATTTAACGTTGTCCGACTCGAAGTCGATGAACGACGAAGCAACGAAGAAACATATAAAGATGGATAGCGAAGAGATAAATACTATAAGTAGCGTATGGGGGAAGCAACCGATTAAACCTGAACCAGACGACATGTGCTTAGAAGATTGCTTGCCTAAATTTGAACAGGACGAAAGTATCAGCGATAGTTTGAAAAATAAGCTGGTACTTTATGAAAAGACGAAAGATGTCGAGTACATCGATACGCAAAATACACAATTCAGATCGATCTCGAGACCTCCTCCTCTAGCTCGAATTCCGCAACACGTCTTAGAATCCAATCGGCCCAAGGTCCTTGAACAATCCACAAGAACAGGGAAGACCGCCATATTTTCTCGAAATCAAAGATCCATTAAACGTCCTCAACGACTTGCTCTCGATTGTTCAGCCAACGAGATCTTTAACTTTTCCTGTCACTTGTGCAAAGAACAAATCAATACATCTCAGGCCGTAATAATGGATCATTTTCATAGAAGGCATTCTCAAGACTGTAAATTATCGATAGTAACACCAAGGTTGCTGCGAATATCCTCAGAGTTCATTAACGGCGGTTACAAGGATCTGTTGGGTAGTAGAAAACGCAAGTCTGACAGTGGTTCGTCGAATTCGAAAAGAAGACGACGATGGACGCCGAAGAAGCATAGCGACTCGAAAAACGCGAATTTCGCTGGTCTCGGATTATGCGTGAAACAGGTAACGGCAGAGGATAGCGAGGGAAATTTTATATGCAAAAAGTGCGATCAACGATGTACCGATATGACAAATTTGCGAGAACATATCGCCTCGAATCACAGAATCAGAGGACGATGTTTGGTGTGTCTGGAGTGTGGGGACAATTTTGTGGTCGCGCCTAGTTTACAGATGCATCTAAAAGCATTTCACGGGATAGAAGATCCCATCACTTACATGGCTCAAAATACGTCGTACGCTCCGGACAACGTGGACGATCTTGAAGCCGAGGGAAAGTCCATCGAAGCAAATCAATGCCACGTTTGCATGGCCGTTTTCGAAGACAAGGCAGCAGTGGACAAACATTTGAGAGTTCACGGGATGGCGTTCCTCAATAGGAAAAGGATCGAAGCACGGAATGCGTTAAAGAGTCCGGAGAAGAAAAACGAAACGGAAGAAAAGACAGAAACATCCGTTAAAGTATGTTCAAAGAAATCTGTTCAAAAGGATAAACCGGCAGAAACTATATTAGAGAAAATCAGTGTAAGTTTGGTTAAACAGGCCTTGCGTAAATTGGTCAGAATAATGGAAATACTTAGAAATCATAATTATATTAATTTCATTATTTATTACTATATAATTACTGACATAACGTCGTTAGGAGTATGCGACAGTTCAACTGCACTGATCGAACAAGACGTTGCAATTGCTAAGCGTTTCCACTATTTTGTGCTACGTTTTTGTCTGATTTATTCGAGTTTTTAGTTGAATACTAATGTGGATCATTTGTTGTTTCAGGCGACCATATAGCTAATGGAGGCACGGCTATCAAAGTCAGAAGAAACGGGAGAATAGTAAATACTTAACAATTTCCAGTTTTAAATATGACAACAAATCTGTGATTTTAACGTTTCGTTTAAACAAGGAAGAATGATACATTTTCTCCTTTTAATTAGAGAATTAATAAGGGGTTACTAGTTATTTTATTAGCATCGAAAGGAGAGGAATGAATTGCTTCTTCTATTAACGCTCAGCTCAATAGACGTACTAATTTTTTCTAGGAAACGTTCATGTCTTTTGTATATACAAATATATGGATAATCATAGGCCAATATGTAATTTATTTTGTTAGAATCTCATCGTTGACGTGTATTCAGATAATTAAGTTACTTTATCGTGCACATCGTTGAAACTTGTTACTTTAATCTTTCGTGAATCATATATCCATCTCTTAATACCTGTATATTCGTTGGTCATGAGCGACTTTTATCTATGACGCCTTTCGTATCTCTTGGAAATTTCATTAACGCAATGTAAATAACTGCTCTGTTAAAAAAAAAGATGTATAACTTTTTGTACTCCACCAATTCATATGCATCGTGTTATACTTACAAATAGATAACAATAAAATATTCTAATTTATTTCTAACGAAATTTCTCCTGCTCCAACTTCTCGGGTGATGAACCGAATGAAAAAAGAAACGTGTGTTCCAGTAAATAGGTAGAATATATACGTATCTTTATTATACCATTTGTTAATTGTACCGACAAAACATTATTGCTTAGTGGTAGTAAGTCAGTAAATTCAATGATTGACACATCGAGACGTTTATCGAAGTACGAAACGAGAGAATACGTTTGCGCTTCTTCCAGTTTTATCTACAGATTTATACACGAACAATAACTCGTATCAGCATGAAAATATCAGTGCATCGCGATTTAAGATTCACAGCAGAAATCGACAATTTTTATTTTCGTTTTAGACCGCGAACAAATATCACGACCTGGATCACTGTTTCGAGCACAGTTCGTAGCTCTCGAGTGTAAGTTATATTTACCCTCGTACCTTTTTTTTTTAAAGTACGGTCTTATACATATATCGTGTGATGTACTAATATTGCATTAGCTTCTTCAGAGTCAGACAACTCGATGTTTCCTCGTGGGTTTACGAAAACTATGGACTATGACCGAAACAGATTACACCGAGTACAGGTACTGAAGGAAGGGATCTAGAACGCTGAACACTTTAACGTTTGTTTGGACCTGTAAGAGTTTCCTCGACTTGTCTTTCACGACCTTACGGGATTTGAGCTTGTCAATTGTACGAAACGATATCGAAAAAACGAAAAGCTCAATGAATTTACGATGAATTTTTTCATCGAAACAGATTTCAAATAACAAAACGGGAATGATCATTAATACGTTGGTCCCTCCGTAATCCATAAAGTCGATCAACTGTATACTTTTACCGGTCCTGTATATGTTTGTCTTTGGCACGATTGCTAGGGAACACACACGATCAAAGTTTAAATGGCAATAAATTTTCATCCCTTGTACGAGTTGATTTCTGCGCGGCACAAATGTGGCCACATATGATTCTCGCGTGCAATCTTTCACAGTTCTACGTGTTACGGTTAATTCTTTTGATCCCAAGTTAAAATTAAAACGTAACGTTCAAACTGAAAATGTTGCAATGACCATATTCTCGAAGATATCTGAAATGTTCAGCGATCAAATATAATGTACTCGAATGACATTAATCGGCCTAAATCGATCGTTGGGATCATAAGGATTAAAGGAAAAGAGAAACGCGTTCATGGATCGCGTTCTTTGTCTGTACCTTTTGGCACAAATTTTACGATGTTCCTCGTTCGAGACTATAGACTAACGAAGGAGGGAAGGATATTGCAGGAAGTAGTGTCTCTCCCACGGATTTACTTTACGCGGCAGTTGATTCTTCGTTTTGACGCGAAACGTTCTCTTCCAAAGTGTTCGAATTCGTCGCGGAATTCGATGATCGAGAACATTCCGATGCTCGAGTATTCTCACTCGCGTCTGCATGAAGCTCGTTTTTAGACGACAGTTTGTTGTTCGACATCTTGGTCGGCGAGGATGACAAGGAAGAAGGTGATTCGGTGATCTTCGTCTCTGCCTCGACGGAACCGTCGTTCTCCGTGATCCTTTTTGATTCGACCTCGATGGCCACGACGTCGGACATCACGCTCGACTCTGCGGTCGCGGGCAAAGCTAACGATTCTGGAAGTTTCATGTCTCGAGCAGCGTTTCCCAGTTCGCTTAATGGGATCCCAAGCTCGTGGCGAGTGATCCATATGTCGGAACTGGGACTACACGAGGAACCTCGAGGCAATTGGGCAATTTTCGTTTTCCTTGCGTCTTCCATCGAATGCCATCGATGCGATGTTGCGATCGACGATCCAGCAGCGATCGCGTTCAAGCTGTTCGCTGGAACTATCCTGTGAGGGAATCGTGGTGATCCACGGATCTTCTCTCGCGAGGATGTTTGACTGGTACTTGCTTCTGAAGAAGAAAGAGCGATTTTCATATTGGGTGCATCTTAATGCATAACACTTACCTTCAGACAAAATATGCTCGTTGCGAATAGAACGCGTTATTAACGACTCGATATTGACAGTTCGAAGCGTTATAACGACTCAATTGCGCTTTCTGTTTTATAAATTTTGCGATTAAACATATTTTTGAAAAATATCATAATCTACTTTAACGTGTTCTTGAAACGAATGGGCGTTCATTTTTCGAGGGCATATATCGTATATGTTCGTAGCAAAAGAGTTAATATAGGTCGTCCGTTTCCTCATGATATATGATACACTGAATGATTAATCGATAGTCAGAAAATGAACAGTTTGGATACACTTACTGGGCGGTAGGCTGAAATTGACTCTTGGCTCGCTGCTCTCTTTACGACGTAGCCCCAGGCTTAATCTGCGATCTTCTTCGCTAGTAATACTAATTATTGGTCCTGAGCAACACCGAGGATGAGGCGAACGAGTGCCTTGGGCATTCATCTGACAGGTAGACGCAGCTTTTGTGCCTGGCACCAAACCAGCGATGTAACCCATATGAACCCGCAGCGCTGATGCTACTCCTGCGGGATTACGATACAATTTCAATCTGACTTAACCTTTCGAGGTCTGAATTTGTATCCTCCGATCTGAGCACCTCGGTTTAATTAAAATTCCGTATCTCCTTGAATTACTACGATCTCATAAATTTGTCGATACTTCAAGAAACGAAGATTTTGGCCCCACGGTAGAATCAACATTTTCTTTCGTTCTTTGTCGTTTAATCACTTAACCAGATTGAATGAAAGTTATCCCATTCTTACCCGAAAACGAGGCGGTCGATGTTTTTCTGCTGTTAGGTCGACTGCCAAAAAGACTCAAGAGTCGCTGAAAAACACCCAATCGGTTCGGTCCTTCTGTTTCTCTGCGCCGATGAAGCTTGTAAATATCCGCGAGACTTCTTCTGGCGCCGTCTGGTTCCAGATCTGGTTGACTGCTAAACGCTACGGTACCCCGGCGTATGCCTGTTTCGAAGGAACATCGATAATAATTCTAGCTCGCGTTCCCGTAATCGTCAAGCAAATCGCTAGCAAATTTACTGACATTCGCCGGTAAGGCGAATCGAAGAGGCATCGCAGAAGCGAAAGCAGGCGCTACGATATCGTAGAAGAGGAAGGAGGAGATTCGTTCGAAATTTTCCCTTAGAAAAGTACAATTTTTACGCGCTTCGTAACACGAAATAGTCCGAGACCGCGAGAATTTGTTCAACTTTCCTTTCTCGAGAGTATAACCGATTTGTTCCGTGCGAAATCAGCCGTTCAGAGCATTTCCGAGCGGTGCTATCGTTCGATCAGCACCGACTTTTATATCTTTGGTTATTCGCGCGGTCTCGAACGTGCTGCTTCGAGCATTTAAACGTTATACCAGAACTTTCCTTGTGCAACCATAGAAATCCGTAGAAAATAGGGGTCAAAGGTACGGGGAATTAAACTTTCGAGACTTTCGCGTTCGTAATTGGTTACTTAATTCCTATTTTCCACGATTTCCTCCCGTATCGATCCTACAAACTTTCCTACTCTATGCGGGCGTAACGGCTTCTTCGCGATTAGTCCGGACGCGTAATCGCGCGCGATTCGTCCGAAACATGAGTTTCGATCGACAATCTCGACGACGGATATTAGATTTTCACGATGAATAATTATGAGAATTTTGCTTGAACGCTTATTTGTTCGATCGATTTTTGCGGTCGTCGAGTTTGTCGATCGATTTTCCGTTTAGCTGGGCGTCATTGCATTCTGAAACAGCGAGGTGAGCGTACAAATTCAATCGTGCAGAGTTCGGTGTATGCACGTGCATTGACCTGTCAGGGACTTGTCCGAAGTTGTCAAGAGGTTTGGGATTCGAAACTCGAGGGATACACGAGTGCAGTCTAGTGTCTCGAATAGCAATTAATATGTCAGGAATTGTACGAATCGTGTTCGCAAAGCTCTTGCAGGGGCTAGTAATGCGGACTAATGTCAGGGTGACAATTAGACCGATTTCGTGTCAACCGTTTCATCTATGATCACGAATAGCAGTCTGTAAATTTGCTCGATACAGCGGGACGAGTATCGAGTCTGCTGCCTCGTTATCGAGTGAGCACAAATTATTATAATTAACATCGGATAGACTGCTGCTTCAGATCGTCGGAGTAACAAGCTTGCGTTGAATAACGAACCTCGTACGTTGCTAAACAAACGGAACGGAAAAGAAGGAAAAAGGTATGGCTTGGCAACTTTCTCATGCAATTTCCTTGGAAAAACACGTGCTTTTTTCAACGTAAAACTCGTCAAGTTACGAAACACTTTATGCACGTCGTAAGAGTACAGTGAATTTTTGAAAGACGTTCAGCATCGCTATTCTAGTCGATCGATTCCTTCGGCGCAAGCATGTCAACTTTCGAATCGTTCAGAACAATTGCGTGCAATAAATGAAATCGTGTCACCTTTCTCGAACACCTGTATGACGGAAGGATGACGAAGCGAGAACAACATTTAATTATGTATCGTTCCTTCTTTCTCTCCCTGATAATGTTTCTTCATTCATCGTGCAAACGCCGATCGATAGCAGCTCGTTTCAACCATACGATATCGTCGTCGACCAACAATTTATAGTACGTATCTTTTACAGAGTTCAGTTGTTCGCGACAAACAGTTTTGACCAACGCGACGGATATTTTATCGGACGGGAAAATGTAACGCGTTCCGTAACGACCTACTTCTTCTTTATAGGTATTGCAAAGCGCAAACCCGTCGGTCCGTGTGTTCCCCTGACACCACTGAATATTCGCGGGAAAATAAAATTTACGAGAATATCAAAGGGAAACGAGCGACTACAAAGACTATCTTGGACCGTACGTAACGCGAACGTATTTGCACAACGAATTCTCGGTGTTACGCGTCAAAGAAATTCACTTACCGGATGAATCCGCGGACGGCCAGCTAGCCCTAGGGATGACCGGCGGAAGGACACTGAGCAACAACAAAGGTAGTCCTCCGCCGATGCTGGGATTGCGTTGCGGAATCGATGCGCTCGACGAGGCGTGCGATGCTTCCACCTGTTCCTGTGCCAATTGTTTTTCCAATCTGGCAAGTTCTAGCTCCAGCTGGGCCATTTCACGGCGATACACGCGATTCTGCACTTCCACGCGGTACTGAAGCTCGCTGTTTCCTCGACAAATTTTATTTCGGTTAAATTCCTTTGAAACAACGAGCCATAAGACTGCGTCGCGAAACCAGCCAACTCATAAGCGGTCGGAGAAAATGTTAATCGGGTAAAGAACGAACATCTCGATCTCGAAATTCCGTTCGAGTTAAATGTCAGGATTGCGCTTATCGTTCGTTTGACCTAGCTGTACGATCGCGAAGAAGCACCTTAAATTCTTGGATATATTTTTCCTCCGTTACGCGATAACGGCCAACATTCGCTATAAACTATTTCGGTTCAATCTCTCGACTCCAGGAGCAGATGTTTCAAACTTCATGAGTCTCTTCGCGCGAAACGAGAAACAACGCGAGACAGCAAGAGTGATGTACGTCGACCTACGGCATCTCGTCCTTTTATATCGGATAAATTCTCGCGGAAAATTCGATAAACTTTCCCGAGTTATCGTATATCTTTTTAACGAATATCCGATGAAAGTCAGCCGGTTGAATAAAATATGACGAACGATATCTGTGACCTGCTTTCGAAAGAATTGTTCCTTTATATCCACGGAGGGGTAAACTGAGGGTTCGGTTACCCTGGACTCAAAGAAAGGATACGATTGTCCCGAAGCCGATTCGTTCGAACGATTAGTTTCAAAACGAAAGACTTTTATCGTCATCGAAACCAACACCGTTCCGCTCATCCTCTCGTATCCCATCCTTCTCGCCATTTCGACTCTTATCGAGCTTTCGATTTTCCATTTGCCCTCGATCACCGTTTCCTTATCAACGGTGCTATCGTTTCAACAAGCTACGGCTACTTACGTTCTATCGTCGGTGACGAATCTCCTTGTATTGCACTCTATTTTCAAGCCGAGGCTTTGTACGACGGGATCGGCTCTCTCTCCGGCTAGGATATTGGCCAGCTGGGGAAGGAACAGCAACACCAACGTCGTGGTGGTGGAGGCCAAGATTAGGGCCGTGATCGTCACGAAGGCCAAGGTCGCCCGATCCGATATTAAATTAGCCAATACCACTACGATACCCGACGTGATCACCACGAAATAGACGCTCATCCCGATGTACTGGGAATCGTTCAAAGCCGGGATCTTCACGTGTCTGGAATCAAGCTGGATATGTGGGCGAATACGAAAAAAGAGATGGATGGTTTGTCGGACGATGCGTGGTTAGTAAATTACGAGATCGAGGAGATGCCACGTTAGATAAATCAGCCAAACAATCTCGTCATTTACTACGTACATCTTGTACCGAGTGGAAGTATAATGGAAATAAGTAAACTAAATCGATAACGATAGCAGATCCATGTGCTCATTTTAGAAACGTTAAACCGTGCAAGGTTCTCGTCAGCATCGTACCATCGACAGAATCGAATCGACACGTTTCGTTATCCAGTCGTTGGTTCGTTCAATGACGGTTCGCCGGCAAGAAGACACCCTTTGCTAATGAACGTCTAATGGCATCCCTCATTAAACTCCAATTCCCTTTTTGACCCCGCCTCTTCGAATCGGAACTTTCGTGTACGCGTGGATTCACGAAGCGTTCGTTCCGTTCGTTTTTATCGAATTTTCGCTGACATCGTGAAACCAAATTACAGAAGCCGTTCGCGTTTGTTACGGCGCAGTTTACTCGAGCATTTTTACCTCGTTTCCCAGGCCATGTAGACACCGACGATCAGCAGTAGGCCTTTGTAAATGTAAAGAGCTCCTAGCCAACTGTTCGTGTGTTGAGAACGACACACTTCAACCTGCGGCGAAAAAGCATCGACGTTGCATTGATTGATTATGTCGTCGATCGCGTGCGGATACTTTAACGAGGAACGTGGCCGAGATTATCGAGGGGGACGGAAAGGTTTGTTTCTTTCTTTTTCGACGATGTTTTGGTTACCTGGGGTTGATAGACGACACCCCTATCCTGAGGGCTAATCTCCAGGGTTAAGTTTCGAAGATGACGTTGCATAGGGTCGAAAGTCACCCACAGGGTCACCACGAGGCCGTCTATCAGTAGAAGGACGCAGATTAAGCTTATAAGCTGGGTATCCTGAAGTAGCTGCAAGTAGCAGGACTGTACTGACGCTTTTCGTGCACGCGATACGCGAGCTTCGGATCGTATCATCGTACGATTGAATTGTCAATCGAAAAAGATCAAACGTGAATAGTATTGTTTAGTTGTTTCTCTTTTATGTTGTTACGGATATATTATACCTTATTCTTGACAACGCCGCTTCTGCTTCTCGTGAAAATCCGGTGCACGCGATAGGTCTTGGTGAACATCGATCCGAAAGCCAGAGAAAAGCCGGCAGACAATAGGTACACCCTCGCCTGGAACGATACAACGAGTAGTACTAAATATAACGTTCGTCTAAAGTTCAGTGATTCTACAGGGTGTTAAAAGAAAAAGATTCAAGAGCTACGACGTATATAATACCAGCCAAAGCGAGCGAAAAATTCTTTGCCCTTTTAAAGTCATAAACAATATTTCGTTTCTATAAAACGAGTTGTTGGTTTTCACGCGAGACAAAGTTGTTCTACGTGCAAAGGATAGAGTCGCGAAACTGAGTGGAAAGCGAATGCGCGGCGAAATATCAATCTTGTCCGTACGTAGTAACTCGCTAACAAAGATATAAATGTAACGCCTGGTGATCTACGTTAAAGTTACAACTAAAGTTTCTCAACATGGTAATCTAATAAATTTCTGTTGTTTCGTACTCGGTAATTAAACGACCAAACGATAATCAATGACTTCTCGTAAGTGGAGGATTAATACTCACGGTGCACACTGTAGGATAATAGTCGTTGCTATCCGGAAGCGTGGCGTGATCCAAACCCAGAAGTATAACCGCACCATAGACCAGACCACAACCGACAGCGGCCATATTGTTCAGTCTAGGGCTTGAAAGCTTTATGCTCCTGTCAGTCATGGCGAACAGAACGATTTGTACGCGTCGTACAAGATGAACCAGTTAAACGAAGACAGGACTAAATCAGAGCAATCTTCGAAGCTGCGTTTAACGTTTTATGAAATTATCGTAGTACTTACTTGTGTTTACGAAAGTGCAGATTGAAAGCCAGGAAGGCGAGTGCCAGAGTGACTCCGACACTGGCCAGACAGGTAACCGCGAGAAAAGCAGCTGGTGCCACGGTAACTACTCTTAACCTGTTCGCAAAAATAATGGCTATTTTCTAAAATACTTTCGGATTATAATAAACGCGGTAATGGTCGTCGTAGCGAACGATGTGAATGGCGAGAAAAGAAGTTGATAAAAAGTTCTTTCAGCCCTCCAATCTGGCCGAGAAAGACTAAGTTTTCATGTACTTATTTCCAGAGCTTTTTACCGAGCAAAATTTCATAACGGTTTCGTGCGAAATATAATAGAATAATGATGTAACAAGATCGCGTTAATGTAGTAGATTTTAATAGAGAAACTTTCAAGTATATTTTCATCCCATATTTGATACGACGCTCTTTGCAGCCATTTTTATACGAATTATCAACGAAATCGAATTTTACGCTGCCACGCGAAATCTCATCGTCAGTTAATCTTGCTAGGTCCTCGTTGCTTTTGAGACTCTTTGAACGCGTTATATTATAGTTTACCGTGCGCATAATATCGCTATTAGCGTGGAAAGCTGATAACGTGACTATAAATGATTACGTGGTTAGGTTCGGCATTCATCCTCAGTGAGTCGGAACGGATCGACTTGTCAGCCGTTTATTTCTTATTCATGGTTTAATTAAATTCGTATAGTACCATCGATTCGAATCGATACAATGAAAGCGAGTGTGGATGTTACGTAGATACGTAATTGACCCATGACCAAAAAATGAGACGAAAATCGATATCTGCGAAGCGTGATAATTACACGAAGGTTGGTCAAATATAGAGTGAACCCATCGGAGTAACCAGAAGTCTGGGGTGAGTTAGGTCCCTTACTAATACTGGTACCAAAAATCTATGCGTGACCTCGGAGTAGGTCATTTTTCATTCGGAGAAAATTTCCAAGATAGTTAGATTCGCGTTGATTCCCACCTACTTATGTTAATGAGTCTAATATAGTACGTTGACGTAGGTAAAATTTATGAGGCGAGCAGGAAGTCATTTACATTTGATCGAATCTTAGAAATTTCAATAACGGAGCGTTCAGGAATGGAGCACAGCAATACGTACCGGCAAACCCTTCGGGCCGCAGGAGGGTGTCCACCAGGCCATCTGGTTATCGCGCATCCTGGGCAATTCATTATCAGTTTGCCGTCTTCCGGGCTGAAAATCGCTATCCTTCTTATAACGTGACCTACAAGCGAAAGAAATTTAAGACACTCTTTACTCGAGTACAAATTGCTACTCGGCCAATTATATTATATCGTTTATCTCCATCTCGATAATATCGCGCTCGCCTTTGTATCGTGCAAATTTTCATCTTGTCTCTTTCTTAAAACAACGTTATTTAAGATTTCAATTTCACGAGAAACGTGCACTTTAATTATTTTGATTTCACCGTTACCTCGATGGGTTTGTTTCGTGCCGCTAAGTCGACGAAACGAAACTAAAGCTTACGATAAGGCAGTAATAACTTTTCTAGTGTGCGAGAAAAGTACCAAGCCATTGAAATCCACAAACGAGACGATATTGGGATTTTTTCTCATCAGCTTAATGATAGTAGGCGGATAACGATACTCGCTTCATACTACCGGTGGTTTTTCCATAGCCATTTTCCAGAACCGAAGGCAAAAGAGGCCGAGTAGATCGCTTTTTAAACTTTCTATTCACGAAAACAATACGTACACTTGCTTCATGAATATTTCAGAGAATTACTCTTACTATCCTTGTTCTTGCGAAACTATTGCTTACTTCAACCAATTATTTTTTACTTGAAATTTATGCACGGTCTCGTTCTAGCTTTTGCATTTTTACGAAACGTTCGATACTTATTTTCTTAAAAAATTCTATTTACCGTGGAAAATTGCTTTTAATTAAAACTAGTTCAGTGTGCACCGTATTAGGCGAGAGAATTCTAATCGTTAGAAAACATTTTCGTTATTAACATCCGTGTTCCCATATTATTTAAAATGTTCTTTTATAGAGCAAGGGTTAATTTTTCAGGTACTCCAGTGCCACGTAATCCTTTTTTCTCTCTCCGCTACTCTCAAATTTTTCAACAGCACTAGTTTAATTACCTCGTTTTTAAGGGCGATAATTAAGAAGAGTTATAGAGCGATTCAAATTTCATCGCACTTTTTGAATATCTTTTTTAACACCCCCAACCAGCACGCTTTGGTGCTTGTTTTATGGTTAATTAACGATCATTTATTCTTCAATACCCATCAACGTTCCTTCCTCTTTCATTAACGGGACGCTTTGAAATAAAGGGGTGTTAATCTAGGTTTCACTATTTTTACTCGCTGTGCCCGTTAAACGAACCGAATAAATTTCGCTTTTGGCAAGATAGATAGTCTCTTCGCCTTCATAATTTCAAACAGTTTCAAACCGTAACATAACTTGCACCTTATTTCTTGTCAGTTACGTGATGCTGTTAAAGATACGTCCGTACGTCTATTTAAGATTGATTTTTTCCCCAAGGTAACGGACATTCGCAATTTATGTTTCTCGACCGAATCCTCTTCCCTCTCTTTACGACCATTCAAAGAGTTTGTTTTCCGTTATCGTTCGCGAAGGAACGAAGCAATTAGTACGGAAGATTGTTTCGACTCGAGAGAACGAAATTATCGGACGTTGCGGTACCATTCATCATTGTCTGGAATACTTGATCGAGTTTACAATGCGAACAAAATAGGACACCGTTGTTGTCCAGCTCTTCGTTTATTCATTTTGCTTTGTTGCGGATTTTCGACCGATTTTCTTAGGCACAACTTTCCTTGCGATCGAACAGTTGGTATCGTATTATTCGTATCTGGTTAACGCATGAATTTTCATAAGGATCAGTCGCTTATTTTAGTGGAACTGACTGTACTTGGCTTCTTGAAGTAGAAACAGCGATACGTAGTCAGACACAAAATAAAATATTTAGGTCGAGTAAAATGTGTGTTACAAGTTCGAATGAAATTCGTATAGTTGTAAAAGTCAACGTGTCCTGATAGAAAAAGCTGAAAGCTAATATTAATTGGCGTGTCGTAGATATACCGACAGAACAGAGGTTGATTCATAGCACGCTATATTGAACAGAGGATTTATTGTTCGTGGGTGTCGCACAGTCGACAGACGAACATTTCTACAGCATATTTAATGGCTTCTGCGAGCAGAATTCAGTGCGGGTATCTTGGAAACAGAACTTCCTCCCTAATCCAACTTTTTTCGAGGACAGAATTAATCAGGACGTGAGCGGAACCAGAACAAACACTATTAAACTTGTGACTTTGGACTTCCTGCCAATCTTCATTTGCCATATAATAAGATTTCAGGAACTTGGTGAGGATCGTTGCGATCTTCGCGAAAAGAATATTTACGGTACTAGGACGTCGAGATACAACTGGTCGTTTATACCATCTTTTATAAATCTTTTTCCTTTTTGTTAATACGTTCGTTCAGTTTCGCTTACTTTCCAACGAAGTTTAGAAATGAAGATAACCGAGTAACTTTCACAGCGTATGTCACTAGGTTAAAGCAGACAAATCCCGGTACTTTTCTTGAGAACGCGCAGCTCTAAACGCGATGGTAAAAGGACGTAAAATTGCTGTTCACGAATCGACATGCCGCGACCGTAAAAACAAAGATCAGAGTATTTTGTCCTGTTCTCCCGTCGAGATTATGCTTTAAAGTTAAATCCAAAGCCAGTGCCAATGTAACCGTTATCCGCTACAGGATTTGATGGATTACAACCGCGGAGCCTTGACTGACGACCGGCTAGATGGATGAAAGAGTGTGGAAAAGGTAAACCGGAATAAAAAAAAAGGAATACAGGACAACGGTAACGGAAACCAGAGGTAAAGAAGCAAACGGTTGATGGTGTCCAATTTGCCCGAACAAGGCGAGGGTGCTTTGTGTTCGACTAACGTTGACGGAAATTCGTGCCAGTTCGTTGACTCTATCAGAAATCGATGCTCGAAGGGTTGGCCAGAAAAAGGAGTTCTTCTTCATAACTCGCGCAAGGTAAACGATCCGAACCATCAACGATCGTTCGACCACGTTTTATCCACGAGCGGTGAGAATCGCGTGAAAATGGATGGAAAATCGGTCGATTTCTAACGCTACTTTGGGGAGCGTGTATATAGAGGGAGAACGCTGTAACTTCGAGTTCCGTAAAAACGTTTCGCTGGGAAACGAAGATCTTTCGACCCCTCCGATACGAGTACACGCTGAAGAAACAAAGGTTCTCCCAACGGGACGATCAAGAGCAACCGGATAAAGAGCTTGAAAGGTTGTTCTTATAAAAACGTCGAGGAAATTGCAGGATTCGGGCACTTTTGAGGTTCTTTAACGCTCGAGATACAGGTGCGGCGGATGCGAAAGCTTTTAACCCTTTCGTTGCGAACAACGTATATGCCGGTAATTGAAAATCAGCAACTAGCGGAGAGCAATTTATACGCGTATAAGAATACTGTAGTATAAATAAGGAAGAGTTTAGATGGCTTTAATGTATCTGCAGACATTAGCTGTATTCGGGTAAAGAGAGTTAAAGAAAGAATACGAAAGATTTAGGATCCCGTTTCCGATCGTTCGGAATATTTTTCTTTCTACGAATTGTAATGCGTGGCTTCTCGAACTCTTATGAACTGGGGTCCACAGTTCGAAGACGGCAATTTTTCACGACCCAGTCGTTTGTGATTCGTTACTTTCCGAGGTCCTAAAGTTCCAAAGTTTCGAAGTTCCAAATTTCTTTTCGTGCTAATGGACGGTTGGAGAACTTGCGAGAACTGTATACCGAGAAAGTATCGTCAGAAGATTATAATCGAGTGAAAGATGTAGAGAAAGCGAAGCAAATTCTTTATGAAAGGTAAAAAATCGTTTGGATCGTGACAGGAGAAGTGTCTCGTCGATAATATGCGAAGAACGATACTTGTATTCGCGATAGTACTCAAATTATGCGGTAACCCGGTTATTCGGTGGAAAATTCATTGCGCGATCGTCGTACGAGTGTAAACGGATTTCCGACAATTTACACGAGTAACATTTGTCGCGGTAGAATTTGTCGTAAAAAAAAGCGGACACGATATTCATTGGACGTGTTACGAGGCTGCCTCTTCGTTGGAACGACGATTAATACCGAGTCGGGTGCAATACATTCCAGCTTCTCTTGTTTTCTATCTCCACTTTTTCTCGTTTCTCGGGCACGCTCCCTTTCGCTGCCGTTCGATTCCTGAGGGTCCTTCTCTCATTAATTATTCATCGACTTCTTACCGACATCCGCCAGGTAGAATGGCAAACATCTTTGGTCGTGTTCGCACGAAGCTCACGCCGATCTCGTTTCATGCTTTGGATCGTGGAGATCCGGCCAGGCCGCAGTCCTGTGCGGTGGCGGGTACACAGAAAACCACCTTCCCGCTACACTATTCGAGTCTTATGGCTCTTTCGACTCGAGTTCCCACGCTGGAAGCTTTTCAACTCGTCGCCGCGGTAACCTTCGAAAAGCCTCTAACGCGAAATCTAATTAATTTATCGTCAAACTCGTTCAGTCTAATTTGATACGGATTGACGGAACTTTTCTCCTGTGTGATCCTACGCGAGATAATTTCTCGATAGAACGACTCTCCGTTGAATTCCGCTCTAGCTTCGGCAAAATATCTATACATCCGACAAATGAAATTAAATTCGTATTAACTTCTCGAGCGCGGGCTACTAGATCAACCGTTCCCCGATATCCATCGAATACGTATTACGTGGATGACGAAAGTTTACAAATTTCTTTTAGAGAGCGAACTTACTCCGAGAAGTTCTCCGATCCAAAGATATTGAGTTTTTCAAACTTTTTCTAATAAAATCTCGAATAGTCGAAATAACAGTTAAACCCTCGACGAATATGAGAATTATTAATGGAAAAGAAAATTTGCTTAGGATCGTGCTAAGCGAGTTAAGAGTATCGATAACCGGTCAATCCATCACGGAACGTTTAAGCGTATCGATATCTTCTTCTCGAAGAGGCAATTTATTATGGCGAAACATTCATAGATCTTCCTCGGGTAATCTCTATCGTGAATCATTTCACGTAACCCGTATTCTGCTTCTTGCAACAACGTTAATTACGCTCTCACCCTATCGTAAACGCATATCGAATTCATGGCTAGGCAAGTACGCGGCTGCTTTAATTGTCTCATGTTTGAACAATCGCGACACGAGTCACCGACGCTCGATTCAGTGTCGAGGCAGACCGAGTTTCTAGTTGAAAAATCAAGATATCAGTAGTAATGGACTCAAGTATTTCGCAGGCAGATTCGAACATTCGTCGACTCGTTATAATTGTTCGAATTTTTGTCGCGTCGATGTTTTTTCCTGTCTTCAATTTTAATTTTAATAATCCTGGTTTTGCTATACAGTAAAAGTACAGTAATCGGTAACTATCAGAAACGACTGGCAACGTTCTGTTTAACGGAGAAGTATCGAAGTGGGTGAAATCTATCGGCGAGACCCATATAAACCCGACAAAACCGAGCAACCTATTTGACGAATCGCGTCTTTTCACTCGTGCAGAGAAATTACTTGTTCGTTTTCGCGTTTTTCACTCTCTCGTGGCATGTTCATCGGTCGCTCGCGCTCTCGTTATGAAAAAAACACTAAACTGGGGCGTCGAAGTGGAGCTACGAGTCAATGAGTACACGGTCTATTTGCATGGCACTTTGTGCCGCGGACCTGGACATAACCCAGGCCATTTTGTTTGAAATTTGTTTCGTAGTCGTTAAAGTGTTTGCACTATTATTCGGAAAAATAGGAGAGCAAACGATTTGTCTGAATTAAACAAATGATTCTGTGTGTCGAGCAATAGGGAAAGAATCAGAGTTTCCGGTCGAACGTTAAACGACGCGTGAACCGAATGGAAATTCCTGGCGAACTTTATCCACTGATTTCCGCGTGATTTTTCTCAAAAGATCCGACCGTGATACTTACGCGCGTCGAATATCAATGATTGTTCTCGATATTTTTCTACCTGAGTTCTAGCAGTCGAGCAGAAAATTATGAAAAATCAATATTGGAGTAATGATGCGCGAATAAAAAGTGTTTCCAATTTACAATTTATCTAAAAGGAAAATATCGTGATTCTACTGTATATGGATTACGTGAACAATTAAAATAGTTAAGGAATTTTAATTGCTCCAATAAGAAAGAAAGGAAGTCAATTTACGAAGTAGACAACCTTCCGAACCAATGCACGTAGCGAACGCGTGTAACAAGACAACAATGACGGCAAACGGAGACACGAGTTAAACACAGGTTCACTTTCATGAACAATTCGAACGAACGTACGTAGCATGTTTAACACTGGAATACTCAGGCAGAAACGTTAGCCAGCCATACAGTTATCGCATCGACTGGAATCATATCGCTGGCCAAGCATTTAACAATGGAAGCCGTGTAAATGGGCTCATCCTTTCGTTTAAACGTGTCAGCTAACTGCGATACGGACGCATTCCTGATACTGCGTCGCTCAACGACAGTCAACAGTCAGAAATTTAACAGACCGTGATTCACCAAATTTCTCATAGACGCGTTCTCTGTTCTCTTACGTTCTCTTTCCATCTTTCGATAATCATAATTAAATTTTACTCACCGTGCATCTGGTAAAAGGCCGTGATACCCACGCGATCCGCTCCATCGAACGAGACTGGTCCCTGCAACGAATAGATGCATCGGATCAACGAACATAAAAGTACTTTATTATCGTATCCATCCACTAGTAATTAAATTATTTGGACTGTCACTGCAGCTTTCGACAAATGTATTTTTAATTCTCTTGGAAACTCGCGGTTCAAGTAACAAAGTTCGAAATATGAAGAATGACCGTTCCACGGGATAACGAGTTAGATACATAGATTTCGTAATTGACGTGTATTTTGATAGACGCGCTACACGGAAAGCAGAAAACCAACCATTATTGCCACCGCGAGTGATCGATGAAAGAATTTGTTCGCGATGCGAAAGAAGGCTTATTAATTCTTCCTGTTTCATTCTACGTATGTGTGTGCATCGTTGTTTTTACATCAAATTAGTATAAGCATTTCACACTCACCGAAACACCGATAAAACGTAAGAGCTTCAGCTGTTCCAGCAATCTCAACGCAATGTCCTTTCTGGTGTGCGTGTACTGGCTGAGGCTGGTGTTGTCCTTGTTCAAAAGGGCCTCGGTCCTCTCCAATCCGAGAGCTATGGCCCAAACGGCGTCGTACGTTTGAGCGGCGAACTTCGAAAGTGTCACGCCTCTTTTTGCCAATTCCGACGTGAACTTACTGCTTGTCTACGCACAGCAAAAAACCGGTGTTTTCATCGAGTTAAAAGCAAGCGAAAAATTATACGTTGCTACGCGCGCTCGACCGCGTTTACGCTCGAGGACGTTTTCATTTCTTTCCATGATGCGACGCAACACGGTGCGGGTTCGTATAATTCCTTGAAAACGCGCAACATTTCTTTGCCGTTCCGGCTCGATAAAGGTTTCGAGTTGAAGGATTAAATAAAAAGTGCAGTCGCAATCTTTGTACTTTCTTTATCGTGTTTCGCGATTAAGTCTTTTTATTGCTTTCCCTTCACTAGGAAAGATCAATTTATCGGATCGTAACGCGACGCGAGAAAATAATAATCGCAAGGGATGGTAATTTCGAAAATTGTGAGCGAAGTAAAGTTTAAAATTTATCGCGGACGAAACGAGTTAACGCGACCGGGAAGTTTTAATAATGGAAAAGTGCATTTTTCCTTGGAATGACACACCATTTGCGCCATCAACAACATTGCACGGAAGATAAACGCGAAATTTTATTTTCTATCGTTCGGTGCTCGGTTAATCTGCAGTTCCTATGGAATTTCGAATTTTAGTACTATCTCGTATATTTTTGGTTAAATCCATTAGCTAATGCTAGCCGCGCATCCGATGGCTGTGTGCGCAATCGTTTTCACGAATTTTCCGTGAAACTATGCGGTGCCTTGTATCGTATCGGTTTTCGAAAACGAAGATATTCAGGTCGTATCGGGGGTAGAATTTAACTTTCCCGTGCATCGTTTCTCAGAGTATGTAAATAAGACGTTACACGTGCGCGTTCGTTTTTGATTCCGATATTCGCGGCAGAGAGAGTTGCATGATATGTACCACGAATTCCTATTTTCCCAAGCGTAAATATTTAGTATACTCGAATGCCTGTGGAATTATTCATGATGTCGTTTGGAAAAATGAAAAAAAATAACCGTTTTGTCGGCGTAGTTCGCGAACAGAACGGCGCTATCCCTTGTCGAAGGTAGAAAGTGCGCCATGGCGTAAGAAACGGGAACAATTTCGCAGAAGATTCTGCTCGAGTTTCGTCGAAGCAGGCTTCTTCTCCCTCGTGTAAACGTAATTAGCGACACGTGAGCCAGTCATTAGCTGGACTGCTCGAGCATGGAAAGTTCGATAGAAGGTAGTCGAGGGGCCATTATCACGCTTTGCTGCTGTATCGTTTCTCCGAGGCCTTTAATGGACACCAAAAGAGGCCTGCCTGTATCTATTTATGCCACTGATAATGACACGTTTCTTCGTTAATTCTTCTTAGCTGCGTGCTACGTGTCGTTCGCATCGTTACCGAAAGAAACTTACCTTGAATGGATACTACCCCTTTCGCTGTAAACGACATTCAGAATCGACAATTAACCCATATTCGTGTGACGTGAATTTCCATAAGAACCTGTCACTTTAACGAGAACGATCTTACTTAACCAGAAATAATTGTACTAAGGTGACAGGTAGTAGAAACAGTTATATATAGTCAGACTCGAAATAATATCCGTAAATCTGAGATTTCAAATACGTGCGATTTCAGACGAATCTTTGGAACATTGGGATTCTGAAATCTGCTAGTTTTAGAATAAAAAATAAGGCGTTTCGAAAGTGAATCTCGACCCTTGATAATTTGAATTAATGTGGAAATACGTGTATTTTGGAAGTGCAACTCGAGACAGTATGGATTCTTTTCTTCCATTCTTCGTATAAAATTTTCAATTCAGGATTAAAGGTTTATCGCGAAAAGATTTACGAGGAAGGAAATACTTACCAGCCCGGAGGAACTGATCTCATTTCCTAAGGCGGATCCGTGGCTCTTGACGATGATCAAACCATCCAGAGTTTGCGAGAGCTGCGACGGTGTGCATTCCTCTGGTCCAGAGTGCCACCAGTTACCAGCCATTCCTGATAGGTCGATCGTGTCACCTGGCAAAATCCATGCGTAGTCGCCTCCGTGCATTCCCAGCTTCCAAGCCTATCGGAACATATGCAGTGCCAACAATTCATAAAACATGCGACTAAGGGAAGAGTCTTCCATTTTGTTAGAAAGAAAAGCTCCGAGATAATTACCGTTCCCTTTTCTCTTTACGTCTCTTTCTCTTTGTTCGCAATTCTGGCAAAATCCGTAGAAGCAGATAAGGCAAGCTTTAGAATTGGATGTTACTGGAAGGTTTGTGTTTTTTATGCTCTCTCGAATATACGGCTAATTCGGACAAGTCTTTTATCTTAAACGGATGGATGGATCCACCGTGAATAGACGTTTTTACGGGACGTTATAAGAACGATGAAATTTTTTATTTAAGAAAAAGTAGTATACGTTGCTTTAAAACACACCGTCTAACGAAATTTTCTGCCGTATCAACTACTGCGAGAAATTAACGTGGTTTTTGATCACATTCTCGACTGGTCGCGATACGTCCAACTTCAGAGATCGATCGGCGAGCGCGACTGTCAAGGAAAAAGTTAATGGTTTCGCTCGCATTGCCAGCCAGGGTAAAAAAAGAATGGTCGGGAATGCAATTCGCATCCGGAAGATCGAAGCAATGCGCGTCACGGTATGCCGGAAATATTTACGATGTTCGTGTTGGAAGGGTGGACGTTTGGTGTAATGAGAAATGACTTTGAGAAGAGGGTTGCTCTCGGACCCTTCGAGATGTCTTTGTAAAATATATCCCATCTCGTGTACCGTCCATCTTCGCTCTTCCTTTCCACCGTTTTTGACCTTGCCTTATTCCGCTCATTTCGCGACCACTTCGACTCTCTCTACAAAGTACATAATACGTCGGAACAACTTCAGCCGAGAATTCAGTGTATATCTTAAGGTCTTATTCGTGACAGTTTATGTCTTTTATACGAGCCAGCATTATGTGGCCATGAGTTGTATCGGCACGCGTTGTATCATCACGCGTTACGTTGTTGTACATGTAACAGTGTTTACACGACCTTTTTACATTATTTACGCGTGCCGAATTCACGGCTGTAGTTACGCTCACACATTATGGCCCCGGAATGTTATGAAGCTAACGTCACAAATGGAAGGGACGGTGATTCCGCGTGAGAACATAACCGCGGAATAGCATTTTCCCTCTGAACACTTTCGAGATAATAAATATTAAAAATGTTTACGACACGATTCCATTCACAGCATGCGCGACCGTGGAAGATACAAAAGGAAGATCAGTTTGTTTTCTAGTAGTTGTATTTTATCAATTTCACGAGCTATTGAATCGTGACACCCTGTGCGTACTTCGAATGCCGTTAGACCGAGTTTTAGCAGCGTCATTTGTCAGTGAGGGCGGTAAGAAACTGATCGTCACGGTATCTTATCACGCGACGATCGCGAATGATGTATCACCCTTTCGAGACGATGCAGTTTTTGCTAGTAACCAGTAAAAACTTTTAACGCCATCTTCGGTAATCTATTTTCCCGCCGCTTCGGAAAACCTAGTCCTTTATCGACCTTTCTGACTTTCATAGGAGTCGAGAAAACCATTGCGCCGATTGAAAACTGAATTGAAACTTTATGTACGATACCGTTCCGCTGGCTCGGCGTTAATATATTTTTGCATTTTCACATTTTTTTATGCTAATGTAGTGTGTATTACAGTCAACTGGAGAGTGAGTGCAAAGATCAACAATATTTATACCTTTTTCATCACTGAAACGATCGCACCGCTCGTTACTTCCCCGATGTTTAATATTCGTGAGTCAGAATCGAGCTATTCGAGGTTTTTACTCTTTCTTGTTCACCGGTGCACAGCGAAACAAGCAACGCGGAAATGTTTCTGTCATAAATCAACCGAAAATGCAGATAACGTTTACTCGAAAGCGTTGATTCGTACCGTATCGTTTACAAACAACGGGCGCATTCTTTTGTTCCGTAACGCGACCGAATGAAATGTATCGTTGAACCTTAATCGTTCTTTTAATCGCGATTAAAGTCCTGGGAAAAATAATTATTAGTCGAACAGAAGCTGAAAACGCCTAGGGGTGTTTCACCGATGTACTCCAGACTCCATTAGGTCGGCAATTAAAATAGAAAAATTGCCACATACATGGCGAAAGTTGGTTGTATAATTAAACTGTTGCGTTTTCTTTCACCGACACAAAAAAATAGAACGTTCCATGGAACGTGATACAATTCTTTTTCATTTTTAATAAACCTTTAACGATGCAATTGGAGAACGCATACGCGTATAAAAAAAACAGTTGAGAACAACCCGAAAATTTACATTTTTATACACGCTTTTTATCGCGTTTCTCTTCCCATCCGAGAAAATCAGGACAAGTGTATATTGAAAGCTATACGTATATGTACGCGTAGAGTCGAGGGAAATAGTAAGGTAGGAATTGTGGATTGCACTTTACGAGCGAATAGCCGAATTTAAGATAGCATCGATGTAATTCAAACCGAACCAAGGGTCAATCTGAGTTTGTTGCAAATGTAACGATATGACGTAAGCGCGCAAATATCATGAATGCGTTACGACTGTAATTTCATTTGGTATTTGTGGAAAATGTCGGTTGCGAAATACGCATTCCAGTTGCCCGAATGCGCAGAGTTTGAATTCTTGATGCATCTATGCGAAGAAGTTGTTTGTAGCACTAGTTAGCATTAGAAACGGACGAACTTGACGGAAGTTTGTAAGTCACAAGTGATTAACGCTCCACAGTGAAAACAGTCAGGTATAGTCAGACACGTTCTACCTCTAATTATTAAGGGTTCGATTAGCTAACGTTTAAATGCAAGCGCGTTAAGCATTCAGCGACTGTAAATAACCAGTGAACTATTTTACGAGTAACAATGATGGAGTCGTCCTCTCTCTTTTGTCCCAACGTAAATTTGTTCAAGACATCCCTGATGCAAAAAATTCAGTGAATTGCAGGAAAAATCAAGCAAGAACATATCTATTGCTTTGATGCTGCGATATTATTCCAGCATCGAATTTACATTTTTATCGGTAAACTGGTCAAACACTTGGAAGTTGTCGGGTAAACAATCTGTTGAGAGACCGTTCGAAAGGACCGGTCTCGAAAACATAAAGCCAGCGAGAGGATAATAGCAACGAGAAGCGTACGTGTGTGTTTGTGGTTGACAGAGAGAGAGCGAGGGGGTTGAAACCAAGAGAGAGAAGGAGAGGGAGAGAGAAAGCGAGAAATTGCGTCCTACTTTGACACAATGTTCATTATTCGCTTAGCAGAGCACAGGCTGTGACCATGTGTTTGCGCTTCATCGATTTTCCAGAGAAAATCGAGGCGTAGTGTCCTTCGCGATGGACGAATTTCAATTCGTCGATTAGAATGTAATCGAACTGTGGAAAACGTATCCACGCTAAAGCTTTTCGCTGTCGATAACGAAAAGCAATGTCCTTTACGATTTTTAATATCGCGCGAATAACGCTGGAAGGTGTAATTTTTGGGAAAATTGCACTTTTACGAGAAAGGGTTGTGAAAAATTCGTAATTGAACTGTTGGTGGGTGTGCGAGCAAACGCTCGTAAACGTGCGGCACACCAGGTGCGAATGGTGGACTCTTTTATTCTTGGGTAGTTTGAAAAGAATTGCAGATCTAGCGTGTTTTCCAGGAAACGACGGCAATGGGGAAACAAAAATATCGGGGAAACCTCGATGCAACGACCACGTATTTTTCTACGTTTAGCAAGCTTCCCGATAGAGTGTTTTCACGCGAGTTCGTTAAAACGATGACCGACACCGTATCAAATACTTGATAGATTTTTTCTATAGAGCGTCCGTGCAGAGATGAAAGTTTTAAACGAATTCTAGATAGGATTTACATAAAGTTAAAGCTTATCGTTGCGCGTTGCTTTCGAAATAAAATGATGATGTTGTTTCCGCATGTTGTTTCTTGCATATTTCAGACTAAAGATACGTGACCAGCTTGTTTAAAGTTATATTTTACGTGGCACAAAACATAATTTCGATGAACATAAATTTCCAGAAGTAGGATGATGGATGCTATAAATTATCATACGACTCCACTTTGCCATATGGTTTTTGTTTATACCAGTGAATTATTGATCATAACATATTACCCTCGGTAGACAAACTGAACGGTATACTTTTAACCTTTTAAACAAATTGGCAAAACCTTTAAGAACTTTAAACTTAAATTCTTCCTCGATACAAATTAAAACGCGAAAAGAAATATTTGACTTGAACCATTAACGAGTCAGGTCGAAGTTTGAAAAATGTTCATCGATGATTCAAAAATAAAATAACATTTTCGAGTTTATACAAGTTTTTGCAGCGAACTCACCTCGCAGAAAACGCGTGGCGCCAGGCGCGGTGAGAAACTCCCGATGATGATTCTCGTGTCCAACTCCTGCAACCAAATAAAACTACGTTTCAGCGGGGCCGATACTCCTCCTCTTTTCAAGCGTTACTGCTTTCATGTAGCTTCATCAAATTATAGTCTACCGAGTAATTAGTTATGAAGTATAATTAAAGGGATACACGATGCACCATGACTAATTACATTTTCTTTCTTTGGCATGGCCTAACGAACTCTAATGCACGTTAAATACTTGTTCAAGGCACTCTCTTCCGATCTTAACGCTGATTGATAACCTAGCTTCTCCCTAGGTTTTTCTTAAACTCTAGATTGCCCTTGGATTCTCTCGAAACTTCCGCTAACGACTCCACATGAATCATTTCAGATTGCCATCGACTTTGCTGATTTTATTTCAATATTCCTTTGAAACTATCGGTATTAATTCAGAGGGAAACGGATGAAATTATTTAAGTAACGCGTTAATCGCTCGCGGAGACAATTCCTTGCTCGAAATCCTACAGCTGTTTCATTTACTCCAGGAAAGTGAGAGCAGTTTATCGGGCAAGGTTCTCAAAGAAGGTGTAACCGTGCGAATAAGTAGTGTCTATGTACGAGTCACACCACAAATATCTTGCAAAGATGGTTGGGAAGAAATTCAATGAAGCTTAAGTAGAAGCATGTCATACTTTCAAACTTCGCAGCTGCTCCTTGTAGTCGTTTTCCGCGAACGTGATGGTAGCGGTGCACGTGATATTCGCCTGCTCCAGTTCTGTGACCAGATCGTTTACAGCCTGAAACGCAAAGACAGACAGGTGACGTTGATGCGTTGAAACGGACAGAATTCAGGTTTATCTGTTACGTGTTTAGCGTACAATTTATCGCGCAAAAGTTTGTTACGTAATCAGGATTCTTCTTTCGAGTACAACTTTTGTATCGTGTAAGGTTCGCATCGATGTGCTTGGCTGTAAAAAGTTTGAAATGTAAGGGTCTGATCTTTAAGGGTAAAGAGCAACCGTTATGAAGTCTCCAGGAAAGTTAGAGGTCAAAGAAATTTGTAACTTTAAAAGTTTAACTTTTATCATTTGTAAAACTTTGACCTTTTCGAATGAACAAGATTTTACGCGAATCAGATGTTCGAGTTTGCAGATATTTACGACCATAAAGGGCTTCTTAGGTTGGTAAATGAAGTAATTCTCGACGTAACCGTAAACGCATGAAATATTCGTGAGCTTACCAGAGAATACATGTCACCGGTCTGCGAAAGAGCCGTGACCGTGTCCCATCCGAAATGCTTGATCAGCGCTATCCTGGCAGAGTTGTGGCTCGAATCCGGTGCGACGGTTCTCAGGAACAGCGGAAACTCGGTGGAATCTGACAGCGCAGGTGCGGTGGATCCAAAAGAAACTTGAATCACGTTCCAATAGGGCACGATCTTGGCCAAGGTTTCCGTGACCTCGGAACAGGCGGTACCCAGCAACAGAGGTATCAGATCGTTCTTCTCCGCCGAGTACAGAGCGTGGAAGAATCTATCTACCGCCACTCCCGGATCGCACTACGAACAAACGTATCAAATTTACTCGAAATCAACGAGTATGCAAACCCCTTTTCACCTAATTAAATTTACAAGAAAACTCTTTAATAATGTAGAATGATGGATCTCTATGGAAATTTAAGCGACACATGATCGATGTGGCACTTAACGCGTTAAACGTTAAGATATCCGAAACGGCTACGTATTTTAGCGGCGATGCGAACCAAACAATTCGGAGTCGAATCAGACCACGACGAGACAAATTCACGCGAGAACATTACCTTTCCATTACGTGGCTATTATGTCGTTGAAGAAACACGAAATCACGGTTTACGGAACACCGCGACGACAGAATATCGTGATACAGAGTCCGCGAAGAGAACTCTCTCCAGAGAGTAAGACGTGCTTCGAGTAGAAAGTAAGCAATTATAAGGTAGCGTGTAACGAGAAGCAAAAAAAAAAGGGAGGAAAAGGATCACGAATACTTCTGCTAGATTTCTATGTGTTCGTCGGAAAAGTAAGGCGAGAGAAGACACGCTGAGCCTTAACGAGCAATTATTCAACGCGACTGGTGACTAGGGTGGACTTGAAAGCTTACACACAGCTTCGCTGTTCGTTCGAAACTCTACACCATGGCAATTTCAAGGAAAATACGGACTTTACGGCGAGACTTTGGCTTCGAGTATGTAAGCGACGAAAGAGAGGATGTAAAAGTAGGTTAAACGTACAGCTCGAGGTGTTCGGTGATCAATTTGTCTTCGATGACGAGAACGGTCTGTTTTATTTGTTTTACGTACACACGAATATCGTGGAACTGGCAGCTATTATCGAACAATCGGTAAGACGAGCAAAGGGGGTGATCTTTATGTTGACTCGATAACGCGACAGTCGGAGAAACTTTAGGAGAATAGGGCGAATCCGATCTATCAGTATCTTTCGTATCTTGTTGCACATTTATTCGATTTTAAAACGTTCCGGTAGGACTTTGGGTTGACTTTCTCCTTGAAAAATCGGAACTTCGTTAATGACCGACCTAGCGAAGTGCTTTTTCAGCGAAACGAATCTTTGCTCGAGAACGTCTTCTTTCCTCGCGTCTCTGCATCGACGTTCGCCTTTATGATCAAAGCAACTAACACGATTGCTCGCACAACGAATCTGTTCGTCATGCATATCCATAACCTTGGCGACGGTTTGAGTTTACACCAGACGTTTCGCTTGATTATATTCAATTTGACGGTGAATTTTAATTGTGTCAGTAGATGCTTCACATTTACACAGTAGAGTCTCGTTATATTAATTACGCGGACTTCCGTGTACATTGGTGGACCCATGGAAATTACTGTAATATCAAAGTTCGAGGCGTTGCCATGTATTGTATTGCTGAACATTGCGTCATAAAATTTTGCAAGCTACAGTTTTTACACATATTACTGGAAAGAATGCGTCAAAGGAACCAAGGAAAGATTAAAATTACGGGCTCCACATAGCGATGTTAGTCTCAAACTTTCCAACAGGAATTTACAACGGAGTTTAAACATCGGAGCGAAAGGGTCATAAGTTGGTGCTACGCTTTTACCTCGATCCCGTTATATGTATGCGCGAACACGCGACGAAAGTTTTGTAATGAATAGCGAATCCGAGGAACAATACGCTTAATAGCAGTGAATTAAATGGTCCACATTTTTCACCCGAAATTGGACGTATTGATTCTCGATCGGAATGTCGCGCGTTCTTTAATCTCCTTATTCGGATCAGTACGAACGTGATCGGACTTTTTATGGAATTCGCGATCTAAGGGAATTTCTAAAGCTGCTTTTCCACGTATCATCGATGAATTTCAAAGGTTTCGTATGAAATCAACGCGAATCGAAGAAAAATCTCACCGTCCAAATAATTCCGTGGCAAATCGCTTCCAATCTCTTCGCTGTATATTTTATTTTTGAACGTGTTCAATCGTGGTTCTTATCGCACAGAAAAATCGTGTGTAATTAACGCGTGACCAAATACACCTCAAATTCTACTCTAGAATTTGACGACGTATAATCGAAGATTTGGTTCGATGGTCATTCAAAAAGAATGGAAGTTATGGACGTTAGTACCGATTTATGCAGGAACATTCGCCATCTGATACGATGGCTGCCTTCTCCCGAGATATAACTAAAATCATGAGGTTTTATAAATGTTTGAACAACCCTGCATAGAGGGTCGGATGTTATATGTCCCTGGGAAACAAACGATCTGTTTTATCGTGGCGCCAAAATGGGAATAAAATTTCATGGCATCGATGGAATGGAATATCGGTCGAACACGACAAGAAAAAATGATCTGTGATCTGTTTTCTACGAACGAGGATATCTGCAACGAGCATATCGCGTTGCGTTACAGTTACTGTTTCAGGATATGTAGCGTTACATTTAGCAGTTTAACGAGGATACGGTGTATCGTACTGACTGAAATTTTAGGAGACCAGGGACTAGGGAAGCCTAGAAAGATTTAAGAGGCTCTAGGGACACCCGACGAATAGAGAGTATGCATTACCCATCGGTGACCGCCACTGGTTTATGACAGACACGTGATTGTCCTCCATCGTGAGCAGAGAGTACGCAGTAAGTAGTAACGCCCGATTATAGTCAGACGTCAGGCTACTCTTGGAATCCGGGAGTTTCGAGGATCACTCGGTGTACGTGAATATAACCTTTCAGAGCACGAAGGGAGTGCATTGAATTATTAACGCGCTGTCTGCCGTAGACGTCACCGGTGATTCCTTTTATTTCCTAATTATTTTCGACTAGACTATATTTGCAGCAGTCAATGCATAGACGATGTTCAGAAGCTTCGGCTTGTCACTTCACGACAAAATAATCTTCTTCCATTTTTCTATTGTCTCTGATTGAACTGAAGTTGTAGCACAAGTCACTGCGTCCGATGGCCGCGTAACTGTTTCCATCTGTTTCTTCGGAATATATCAATTCGAAGAAAATCGAAGTAGACATGAGCACGATGTCCTTTGCAAGAAAAAGAAAATTACTATGCTGTTCAACCGGTTAGACTTTCATTGAATTTTTGATGATTTTCCCCAGCAGCGACGTGGATTTATAACGCGGCCTTATATCCGGTCCATAAGTTTTGACAGCGTAATCTTGAATGACTTAAGGTAAGGGTTAACGTTTCTGCGCGATAGAACGCAACTTTGTTTCACCGCAGGATTATGCCACGAAGAGACAACTTTGCGTATACCCCTCTAATGTTATGGCAAGTTCTGATAGCGTTCTACGCATAGTTTCAAGCTTTATAGCCTCTGCAACTTTTTAAACTTCTTCGGTAGTATTCCATGCGACACATACAACGCACTTTAACAAAAGACTCGTCCTCTAATAACTAGATTATGATTATGATAGATGCGATAACAAAAGTATCACATTAGAACTTACAATGTTTCGACGTCGCATAATCCAATCGTTAAAAATACTTGGATGTATCTGAATGGTCGTTACGAGGATAAAAGCATCGATGACCTTCAAGGCAGCTTTTAAAGTACGAAAAAGACATTTAGATGTTACATCTTCATCCGAGACACCCCGTATATAGAAAATCGCGTTACTTTTCACTTAGGAAAGCATCGTTAAATCTTGCCACGATTCTTTATGGAGAATTTAATGCAGTTGTGCGGTTAAAAGAATATATACGGTATATAAAAGAAAAAACAGTATCAAAGCGGCGTTCTCATTAAATCCTTGTTCGCGTGGGCGTAGTAAGATTTCACGCGGATACTTTAGAAGGGGAAACGTCGTTTTTCATTTTCCAACGAATCATCTTAGCGTCGCGTTTCATCGCGAAATCTACCGATCCACTTTCCTTTTGCCAGTCATATTTCTTCCGCTTCATTCTTTTTCTTGACCGATGTTCAAATCAATTTTAAACCATTCTTTCCGCGTAACGAAATCGCTTTTCTCTATAGACGTTCAAAGAACGTGGTTTGCTCTTTAATTTTCCTCGCGGAAATACGTATCGCCAATTTCCCCATAATTCTATAATGTTATTTGTTTATTCACGCGATTCGTTTGCGTCCCGTTGCCAGATTTTCGTTCGAAAAATTACCTTCGCAACATTTCGTCCTCAAAGCGACGCGATACACGCTTCGATAGCGATCGCTGATCGAATTTGCGAATTTTTATCGATATCGGCTTCGATTCTGTTCCGTTAACTAACCGTGACAAGGCAATTACCGTGTACGTGGTTAATCATCGTGCGTTCGCGTAATTGCCCGATCGTTTTCGCTTGTTCTGCTCTATTATTCCCAATCCGAAAAACATGAACGATCAATCTGTGATAAAACTTGAAAAATTATTCGACACTTCACAGTATCGGGGACACAGGGTGTCTCGAAAGAAAGCGAGCCATAAGAGTAATTTTGAGTACACGTACGTACTCTTCATTTGCCATCAAAGGGACAATGGACATTAAGTACGTGGCGATACAATACGTTCTATCTAAAATGCTGGATTTACAAGTTCAATCTATATTCGTTTTTTTCAATTTCTGGCTGTCGGGAAAACCGCGATTCTCGTTGATGCCCAATTCTGCTGTTGCTTTGTATCCAGAACGCCTCGTTCATTTTCCATTTACCCTCACGTGAAAACGCGTAACAGCGTGGTCGTTCATCAGCTGTCAAAGTTGATTGGGAGAATAACTCTCGAGGAAAGCTGTTTTCTTTTCTGCTTTAAAGGATAACATCGCCGAGGATAGGATTCTTGGCAAAAATACATTAATTGCTTTGATCGAATCAATCGCTTCGAAAGAATTAAAGAAGGAAGTGGTAGGGTAATTCTTCGTTTCCAGCCTGTTTCAGACGCCGTTGACGAGTGACGTCGGTGGAGATAAAATTGAACAGATACTCGACGACGTCGCGAATTGCTTCATCAAGGCACCATTTCCTTCTCCGTTTTATTTTCTCGCTTCGTTCATTATCGTTTATCCAATTTCAAACGTCTTTCGTTAAGGAAATAAGGATTAAGCCCATATTTTATGCTGCGTTTAAAAATACCACCGACGTGTTTATATGAATGATACCTCGAATAACCGAAGCTGGACTGTTCGCGCAGTTTTTATTTCTACCTCGTTCGGTTGTAATCGATTTCCTTTGGTTTTCCTAACCGGTTGCGGGAGACTACGATAATTGTGGTTTAATAGACGTGGCTTCTCTTCGATACCATCGATACGATCAGTGTAACGCGCTCAGTGTACGGCATTAAATATAAAATGCTTGATAAACGTTTAATGCTATCTTAGGAAATTTTATCGTAATTGAAAGCTTTAAAAAGATTATTACTACATCCGTATTTCTTTTTATTTCAACAATAAACAGGATAGTATCCTGCGTTACTTAATTAAAACTGTATCTCATGACAGAAAGATACTTGATTTTCTTTTACGAAAATATTTTAAACGACGTTTGAACCTGGAATAGATGAGGCAATAAAAGGTTAAGGTTAAAGAGAATAAATTCCAGAGCGGACAATTTTCCGAAGCTTTTGAGCCATTTTTTCGCCCGTCTGTTTGAATCCGATAACACCGATAGTGAAATGGTTCTCACGGTAATCCACTTTCCAAAACAGATCTAACTCTAATTTCCATATTCAGGAAACGTAATTCCGCTGTTTGCTATTTCGCAGTTTCACCGATTAAAGCACATACGGTGGATCGGAAAAAAAATCAATTAGCGATTTACGCCATGGATTAATTGCAATCGAACAATATCGCATCCTCTGTAATCCCCATTGATTAAATCGTGTAACGATGCGATGAAAGTTTAATTCATAGAGAATTGCCAATTATATCGTGAAAGTATAGGAAAATTTGATATCAGGTAACAAAATCGAATAAAGTAAATTGTTTTATTTAGCAACGAAGCGACGCACGTTTCCCCGCAAATATTTAGTGGACAAAGTTCCCAACTAATTAGCGGGAAACTGAAACGGAGCCAACGCAGAATTTCCCGTGCGATGTAAAGCGCGCTAAAACTCGGTCACGGGATAGGATAAGATTCTATTTTACGCCGTGTCGTATTCGATACCGAAATAAAATCTCATTTCCATTTCGCGAGAAAAGGATTTTCGATGCAACAGCCTTCTGTTCGCGCAGTTTCATTGGTTGTTAGCGGGTGAAAAGGACGACGAAAATCGCCTGGTCGCAATTCGAAGTATGCAAATTCTCTTGCACGAACGCAAACAAATTAATGGTGAATATTCAGGGATCAACGGGAGAATGTTTTGCTGATAAGCGTTCGTTTAATGCATCGAATAAACGCCGGGTCGGCTGCGAAACGGGTAAGCCAGCGTGGAAAACTGGTTTCACGGGAAATTCTAGTTCTTTTTTTCCCCAAACGGTTTTTCGACGACTTTGTCAGCGTGAGATTGGTTGAATTACGTATGGCCTACGGCCGTTCCACGTTCCGAATCCCCATTTTCAACGGGCCATTCGCGTTACACTCGCAACCACACTAGCGAACCGAGAAAACGTAAAACAGTCTGACGCACTCTGTTCAATTCAACGAAGAAGACACATAAAAGCCACGTGACGCTTCGGGCTCGTATATAATGAGAGTTCCATCAGAGACGAAAGCGACGAACGCGAAATTTCTTACTGAAAAACGATCGGTACCTCGAATATTTTACGCAAAAAAGAAATTAGGATGCAAATTCAACAGACATTTCCCTATGAAATATCTGTTGTCGAAGATTTGCAGTTTTTCCTCGTTTAGATACGAGAGTTCAAGATATTTAATTGGTGCCGTAAGAAATAAAATACATATGTGTTGTGTTTCCTGGATAATAAGGCTACTCGAGCATCGCAACAACTTTCCACGAATTATACAGAACTGGCCATCGATTATGATGTTCGAGATTAAATTCTACGCATGTTCACGTATTTATAACAGCTCAGTATTACTTTATGTTTGCTCGAAGTACATTTATTCGGTAAAACAAAGTAGCTTCTATCGGAATAGATGAAAATGAACAATATGCGTTTACATTTTCACAATTAATTATTCCACTTGATGATTAAATGTTTATTGTAATTACGATTATACGTCCGTCAATAAACAATGTAATCGTTAACTGCGATTGACAATCAATTATTCAAATTGTAATTGTTATTCGTTAACCACATTAAATGTGGCTCAAGACCGATTATATCGAATTGCTGTCAACCGATTACACGAATCAACCATTTCATCTAGTTGGTGAGATCGATTAAAAATTTGCATCGAATACCACCGTTTAAGTTCCAATTTTCGCTGGACTATGTAGATCGTTTCCCCCTGCGCTATTGTCATCGGGAAATGTTACACACTCGAACTAGCGGAAAACGCACGCGATTTCGCGTTTGTTACAATTCTGTTGATTCTGTTTTTTCTTCCTCCATAAAGCACGCTCAAACAAACGTTGTAGTTAACGCGACAAGTGTGTAACAGAGAAACGGAAATTATCACGAGAGGTAGCAGTTTTTCCCGTCGTTTTTTCAACATAAACGCGGACACACGATGCACAAGATTCAAGAGTACGTTTCGATCAAACAGCCGTCGCGGTTTAATTGCGCTTTGTGAAGTTGAACTTTTTTTCCGCGATATCGCGGTCAATTCATGCGGTTATCGATAACGTGTCGACGCAGCTAAAAAATAACTTGTTGGTGTAGTTGAAAAAAGTAATAAAAATCGTGGATCGTAACGAAGTTTAACCCGAATTTGATGTTTGCCCTTGTTTTGGCGTATAGTTTTCCTTTCAGCGAGGTCAAAGTTTCTACGCGTCACGGTGGAAACAAATAGAAAATGAAACGATGTAATTTGCAAATTAACGTAACGGTAATTTAGAAACGAAATGTCGACTCCCGTTGACAGGCGACATTTCGAGAAACTTGTCTAAAATTTGCCTGGGAAAACGCGGAATCGATTACGACAGCTTCGGATTACAGCGTGAACGTATTATTCGTTCGACGAAAAGGAAAATACGGGGAAGCAACGTAGTTCTTTGCTAACTCGTTCATTTTCCACGGTTTAAAGAGGATCGAGGTAGACTGGAAGTTCTTTCCGAAATTTAGCGTAGCCCACGGTGCAGTTAGGTGAATCGTTCGAGCTGTTTCGTGGTTACGTATTTCTCGGAGGTCTGCGGTTATAGCCAAAAGTCTGATCGCGTGATAGGGAGCACACATATCGTACTCGTAGAAAATCGAGCATCCAAGAGCCAGCTGGAAATTTTCGTTCGGTCGAGTATCGTGAAATTGTACCCGACTAACGTATGCGATGTATTAAAATGTAAATCCTCTTATTTACACGTTGAGTACTGCACTAGAAACAGTCGTGTCAACCTAAATTAACATGCGGTGGCACGCGTTATTAACGGTGCTACAAATGAATTATTTCATCTAATACCTACATTTACTATCGTAGAACCTCTTGTGTTTGGATATTAAAGTATAGTTCAGATTAAGGAAGTTGCGATGTAAATTTTTTCGTTCAAAATTGTAGCGTCTGTCATCGCTGACAAGTATGACTCTCGATATGGGGTAATAAATCTTCTTTTGTCTACACCCGGAAATCCCATAACAAAGATCTCTTTGAAACGGCGCAATGGAGCACGCGGAACAAATAACTCTCCGTTTCGAAGCGTCGGCTCGGAGTAATTAATTACACGGCTCTTACCTTAGTATCGTTGTAAATAAGACGCAGCTGGAATTTGGACAAGGCGTTCATTTCGTTCACTCGTTCGACTGCTAATCTAGCCGCTTGCAGTTCGCTGGGTCCTTCCGGTCTCGGCTCTTGACCTCGAGTCATCTCGAACAGGCCCAAGATGGTTATATCGGTCTTTTCGAACGGTTTCGCGCTCGACATCGTAACATCCTCCTCTTCCTCTTTCTTCTCTTCCCGAGTGCTCGATGTGTTCTCGAAATCTTGTTCGGTGGATATCAACAACGGATAGGGCGTCGAGACGCGCTTTTCCTCCGATTTCCCAGCGTTTATGTTCGAGGAACGACGACCGGAAGAGGCACCCGGTAACCAGAAATCGTCCGTGGTGTCGTTAGCCTTATCGTTCGCGTCGATCGTTTCCTGCCGCCGTTCCTCTTCCGCGTTCTCGTCCACTTTACGATGACGATGGAGAACGTCTCTGCCGGCGCTCTTGGGCAGATCCGGTGACATTGTTGTCGGAAACGACGCTAAAGTGACCTCGGGAACGTCCAGCTTGGGCGGACCAAAGTGCCTTCTATCGTACTTTTCAATTTGAGGTGCTACGGGCGGTTTATGGGTGACTTTTATGGGGAACTTTTGCGACCCCTCGAAGCCAATGAAAGGCTCCTCGCTGGTCTCGTTCAGCACCGCTGACAGATTGCTATCTGCCTCCGTCGGATGAACCGTAGGCTCCGTTTCATTGTCTCCTTTCGTTCTGGGATTATCCGCGACTCTATCGGATCTGTTCCTTCGAACGGACCGCGAATGATCCTCGTCGCATTCGCCGTCGCAATCGGAAAGCGATACGTCTAATCCGGGGGAACTCGACGTAGTCTTCCAGTTCAATTTACGTTTCCTCTCAAAGTTTCTTTTCATCCTAGGGTCAATGTGTCTTCTGGCATGGTAACGCACGGTGTTCGATACGCTCGTATCGTCCGTTCGAGTATCCGTATCGATTTGCGCGCCGTTTCCTTTTCGTAATTTTCGTTTCTCGTGCCGTCTGCGGAACTCGACGATAGAATTGTCGAGTATTTTGGTCACGCCATCGAAGAATTCGCTATTATATTCGCCATTCGACTGGACTTGTTTGTTCGCCGGGTGGCTACAATCTCGTTTCAACGAGTTCGTTTCTTTCCGCGATGTTCTATTATCCTCGATGTCGATGTTATCCACCCGATTCGACGAGCTTAGACCGCGTTGTATCCAGTCAGGAGCGTCGTCAGAATTTCTTCGAGAGAATTTTCTTTCCGCGCTAACGTCGACTGGGCGGTAAGGAAAGGTCACGGGGTCATGACACTGGGGTCTGCTCTTTTCATTGCATGGAAGGACGCTGCGGACAGAGACGAGGCTGAGAAGAAGGATCAGGTTGCAGGAAAGGTGGAAGGTCCCGGAAGATGAGAATGGCAGGAGGAGACGAGAGTGATCGCGGCGCGTGCCGACGCGCGTCATAATCAGTCGTCGCCGCTGTTTCGACGACTCGTGGGGTCCTGCTGGTTTCTCATCTGTAAAACGATAGGATGTATTCGTTAGAAAAATTGAACTGTTTCCTCTTATACGCTAATTTTTTTATTTTACCCCGATTTCAACTTCGTTTAAGTCAGCGAACAGAGACGATCAATATTTTAAAAAACATTTTATAGTAGATTTCCAGGCGAGTTTGCGTGCTCTATTGTAAGAATTGATTGCAATTAAAAGAGCATAAATCATCCAGTCACGCGGTAGATTGCTAGGGGAACCTTTTTACGCGAGAGTTCAAACCCCCGTGAAAAAACATTAAACTTTCTTTAATGCTTCCCCTTATTGCCGTGCAGTTCTTGTAAAAAATAGTAGCGAAAACGTAGAGCAGCACGTTTGAGGTTAAATATAAATTCAAATATTACCAGCAAGAATAAAGAGTTATCGATCAACCATGCCGCGTACTGTATTATCAATCTGCCTTTTGCGCGATGATATAAATGCCATAACTTATGCTTTCGAGTTGGCTAAATCCTACAATATCGGCAGTATTTCATCGCAGTCTCCTTTATCGCGATTAATAAACGTCGGCAGATTTATTCGTAGCACGAAACTAGTAGCGCCTATTAGCTTCAACAACAATAAATACTCTGGCAGAGAATCGTATCGCATGAGATTCCCTCCGTTTTGCAAATAGAAAATCCGTGTACGAGCAGCTGGAGGAAATAATTAACCACGGCAACCCTTTTATCGCAACGTCGACGAAATTTCTGACCTTGTTCAAATGGGTTGAGCACGCGTAAACGACGCTACCGATTAAACAATGAGATTTAATTTATCCAGGTTGCGTAACGCAATGTTCGCGAACTTAATGTCTTCCTCCTCGACGAATATTCTCTCTCGACGTTTTAACGTAATTGACTTTCTAACTATTTAGCGAGCACTTGTTTTACACGGTATGACCCACTCGTTTCGCGGCAGGCGACACGGAAGCATCTGTCACGCGATATTTCATCTGTTCTTTTATTATGCATGAAAGTACCAGTCGAATTTCAGCTTGCTGTGCAGCCACGCTTCTTTTAAGCTTTAACGATTTTTCGATGTCGCGCGTGAAATATTTGACAGAATGACACGTGTCGCGTTTGAGTTTCACGAAAAAGACACGTCGTTACACCACCCAGATCCGAAATTATCGCGTTGACTGTCATACGGATTACCGACGCGACGCGCGACGTCTCGAACGCCGTGTACCGAATCCGTAGCAAAAGAAAATTAGCACTACACCGGTAACCACATTGATCGTCCCGGTGAAATTTGCCATTTTCGGTAAGACACGCGGTAACATGAATTATTAATCTGTTTGTTGGCAAATGTATCGACCCTGGTCTACATTAGTTTCGTAGACGAAGAAAGTGAAATGAATAGAAATGAACTTATGAATACTTAAATGCAAACGGTCACGAGTTGGATCGTCGGATTGTCGCGATAAAAACGTTAACGCGTTAAATATGCATCGTTTACGGGAAGAGTTCCGAGTACCATCGAAATTACGCTATTAATTAGAGACACTAAATGCGAACATGGGAATAAAAAATTAATTTTTCGTAGTCATATAGTCATTTTCATAGCCATTAGGCGTTTTTAGTATCCTTCAGGATCATATATTTGAATAATAGAACGCGAACAAGTATTGCAACTTTGTCTACTTACAAGTAAATCACATTTCCGGTTATCGGTATCCCCGGTTGATTTCTATAATCCCGCCCACCCTTTTATTTCGGGCATCTCGAGCCGAAGAGAGGGTGGATCGACTTCTTCGATAGACGCTCGTTTGACAGAGGGGTGGATGCTTGGAAATCTCTTGTATGGGTGGGCCTCTCAACCCCCTGACCTACCGTCACGCCACGTAAACCCTGCTTCTCTATGCTACCTGCGTCCCCGTGAGGAACACCACGGAAGAAATAGGACAGAAAGTAATGGTATGATAGAGGGCGACGGAGATAGAAAAGTGACATACACGTACAATGGACCGATATATTCGCGTCTTCAATTTCCAGTGGAACACTGTTTATCGCGAACTAAATTAGAATCGTGCCAGCGATGTCTGTCAGATTTTTTTTAGGTTTATGACATGGTGGCCTGAAAGTTTCGCAACACGACCCTCCTGTCGAACGAGAATTATATACGAGCGAAAACTTGTTAATCCTCGGACGAAGAATGTCCAGTCATTCAAGATTCAATCTTAAATCTGTCTTAACCGTCTGTAGAGGGTCGAGATCATGACGCTCGAGTAATGCTGCAGTAATTTTCTTGATTATAGTCAATGCGTTAATCGATCTAGGCTCCAGATTATAGGATCTTCGACTTATAGGATCGAACGAAAAGAGAAGACGTTCGAGGAAATCAGGGGATTCGATTTCTTGGAGGTTTGCGGGGAAAATAAGTTTCCAACTGAATATCCGTATTGCCGGTGGATCATGCGGGGAATATGATTGCTTCCGCGTGTTTGGAAACAGAATATTCCATATCTCCTGGGATATCGAAATAAGGATTCATACGCAATCCACGAACGATGCGTGGAAATTTACGTCCACGAAAACGGGTACCTCTTTCGATTGCGTTATGCATTTTAAACGCTCCTAAATTTTCTGCGCGATCGAAGATAGTGTCATAATTTTAGTACAACTTTGACCTGACATCAAACTTAGATTAGCCCGATCTTCAATTTCTTTCTTCATTTTGGTCTTCACGAATACGTGAAAGAACGATCTTTAACGCTTGTTACCAAGCGGTTTACAGTTTAAATAACCAGAGCGACCAATATCGAGATTGAGAAGGAAGAACGGGGATGAGATTGGAAGTCGTGGAAAAGAGCAATCTACTTTACGCCGGAGAAGGATTCTTGCAAAAGTTCGTTAAGTCTGCACGATTTTTGTCGAGAGTTTCCCTAGCGATCGCGTTCCACTTTTCTTTCCTGAGAAATTCGCTGAAAATCCGTCGCGAAATATCGCGTCTAAACGAAGCAAAACAGAACGCATCGTGATTGTTGGTACATAAATTATCGCGGCCGTTTTCACCTTTTGCCGATTATGGATTTGCGCGGTAGCCGTAATTTTCCGGCTCGACAAGAGCCGTAATTAAAGTATCGAATTTCATTGTTACCAAAGTATTCCTATTACGCCGTTCTCTTTTCGAACTCATTACGTCTTGTCGTCGGAACGATTTGCGTAACTTATAAAGTACTTTGCAGTTTGATAAAATGTTCAGGAAAATTGCGCGAGAACGTTAAGAGAATGTTGCGATGTAAATTTTCGAGGCTTTTATAGACAGTGCGCGTACGAAGCTTTAAACGCCAATTCGAAATCGAAAAGAGTATTAAATATGCATTCACAGGGAATAATACAGGACCGACGATAATGCGCATAACCACAAATGGAGATAATTGAGCCAAATGAATTTTGTAACGATCGTTGTGTACAGAGGGATTCACAAAAACGTAATTGAAAGAAAGAAAGCCGATGCCACGAATTTAATGATAATAATCCATATTATCGGATTACCGTACAAGGTTTAACGCGTTTTGAACAAACGCGACGAGAAATTTACACCAGTCAATGTTGCTTATCAATCTACATGGCAATAAAGCGTGTACATATTTTATTGGGCTACTATGCATCAATGACGAACACGTACGTGTAACGTTGCGATCCGCGGTCAAACTTAATCGATTGCATTTATTAGAATTAATGGGAGACATCGAGGGTCGCCACGGCCTTAAAAGCTTCGTCTCGTCCCGCTTGTTACTCGTTTATTTTGTTTGTCAATCTTTCGCGTGCAGTTTCGTAATCGTTTTATTTTTTTTTTATTAGACCCCACTTCAAAGAGAAGATAAAGATTCGAGGATCCTTTGGTCGTTCGCGAACTATACAAAGGTTCTTCAACGATCTTACGAATTATCGGAAAATTAAAATCGTAAGGTTGGAGGGGTGTCGATTCACTCCGCGATAAAGATCGGAGATAAAAGATGAAATATAAATGTTGAAAGTTACGGTTTTCTCGACCGGAGATTACAGAGAACCGGCAAAGTTCCTTAAATTTGCACGCGGCATCAGAGTTTCTTCCTAACCATTATAAATACACTCTTTTGTGAAAGATATGCAGCACAGAGCGTAAACTTGCATACTGTAAATAAAGGAATCTTCGCCATACTTTTTGCGAACATACCACTACTTTGGAAAGTCGATACCGAACTATTTTATTCCCTCTTTTTGTCGACCATCGACCAGTTGCCCACCGATCGACTACAACAAATTTATTTTTAACATCTACAGTAATTCATACCATTATTTATAGTACTAGACGCAGCTTTATGCACGTCATAAAAAGAAACGAAAAGGAAAGACTAACTTTCCATAGCGTTATTATTTTCCTAACGAAATAAAAGGTTTGTAACTTTATATGGAAAAATAAAGCCATTGGTCGCGGTTGAAAGGGCAAAACGAAATTAACACCTACCGCGATAACCAAACTATCAACCGCGAGTTTTCGTTACTCGTGAAAACGAGTCGATAAAAGCCGATATAAAATAGTACAATTTACCGTAAAATCGTGTAACGTTGTTTCGGACGTCGCATCTTTCTTCAGTACCGAGTTCGACCAAAATCGATGTCGATGATACTTTTGAACACGATCATCGTGAACGACCTAAGCCTTCACGTGTCACTTTTCAGTTGCAGGAATTTTTTATGTTTTCTTCGTGGACTTGTTGTCTTGTCTTTATTTGAACTCGCGTCCCAGAGGTATCCCTTTTTCGGTATTCCTTAGTGTTATACGTCTGAAAAATATTTGCACTTCGTCTGGTCAATCGGGGAAAATCAATTAAAAAGATATTTCGATTAGTTTCTCTTGAACGCCTCTGTTTGTCTACGTTAATCGCAATCCGGCGTGTTTAGATAAGCGTCGAACGTCTTTCGCACTCTATTCACGAGTTTGCTAATGCTCGCAATTGCATAATCTGATCGTTTGCTTGTTCCGAGCGAGGTAGCACTCCTGGTTATTTATTCACGGCTCATTGTCTTCGCGCTGTGAAGATTTCACCGTAGAAGTGTCCAGTGACACGTCAGGAAATACGAAGACGATTCAACGATCGGTGGGAAACGTTACACAAATATTTCGTGTTGTAGAATCGTCTATGTTTCTCGAGATTGTTGCGAATTTGTTCGAAGAGCTATCAAGATGGAGCAAAGCGGAGAATATAGTGTGTTTCGAATGGTTCCGTGGCGGCAATAACGTGAGCGTCGAGGGTGCCGCGTCGAAGCAACCGCGTCGCGTGCAGGCGGTCCGCGCACTGTTGCCTCGGCGAAATTCTGCGAGCCTCGTCTTCTACAGGAGTTCTCGTGACAGCCAGTCCTAGTAACGCGCAGACGCTCGTTTCTCTTGTATTTTCCTTCGAACGGCTACCTTTCGTTCGTTAAACGACCACCTGATGTCCACTGTTTCCGAATATTTCAACCATCCAACTATCAAATTTTTTCTCCCTCTTTTTAATTCTTTCCCGTAGAAAGGAAGAGATGTCCTCCTTTTCTTCGGAACAGTTTACAATTTCTCAGAGAATAAACGTTGCCTTTACCGGAATTTAGAACTTGGATTCTCTACGCTTTAGAACAAACTTTCCCACCTTTGAAAAAGGAAATTTTACGCGGTGCATTCGTTTGTACCGCATTATTCTCCAAAGACTGGAAACCAGTTCGAGACCCAGACAGAGCGACGTTACTTATCATTCGAGTTTCTCTAATCTCGTTCTAGCACCGCTTTCAATCATATCTGTTTCCGCTATCGAACGATTTATTTGAAAGAGAGAGGACAAGGTAGGAAGAAGAGAGTTCAAAGGGACGTCCCGATCCTCGTGGTCATCTTGAAAGCTTTTTCCCTCTTAACCTTTCGACGCAAAAAATGCAATCTGGTTCGTTTGAGAATTGACCTGCGAATAAATTACCACGATTCCGGAACGAATTCCAACCGCCGAGTATAGAGTGGCGGTTCGATCTTTCGTTTAGAGCGCAAAAATTGTTGCGGTGGCGTTTGTTAACAAGCGCAAACAGGGAGAAAATTTTGGAATGTTTGGTCGACTGGTGTTTTTAGTCGGCGTATCGATGTGTATTTATATGCAAATGAACGAGCATCGGTCGCTCCCGGGGAAAGTAGCTTGAATAAATTACGTTGTTCGAAACCGCGCGAACACAATTTCCTTCGTGTCTTAGGCCGCGTGTCGGAGATGCAAATGTGCAACCCGGTTGCCGAAGCACGTAAGCATATTATCAACTGGTTACCGTACGCTCGCTAACGACATTACAAACTTCAATTGATCGTTTGTTTTACGGTCAAGCCCGAAATAATCTCGCGTAGCTACTTGCGAGCTCTACTTTTCTAATAGTTAATTCCATACACGAGTTATATGTCACGTCGCGTTCGAGCATATGCATGTTCAGGTTTAATTCGTGTCATTTTTAATACTAGAATGTAACCTTTACTTTCGAGACAACTTACGACCGCTCGATCCGAAAGGGAGAATCGTGTCGAGATAATAAATTGAACTTTTCAATTTTTAGCAGAGAACGTATATCGCCGAATCTCGAGTAAATGGGAATGTTTCGCTTTCGACGAATATCGCCGAATCTGTGCAAGTTTTAGTTGGCGAATAAATTTTCATTCGGACTTTAATTACCGGGAACACCTGCTCCATTTCGCCGTTAGATTCAGCGCTTTAAATACCATTTTGCAAATCCAAGCTTTAACTTGTCTTCCGTTTGAAGAAAACCGTAATCTCTGTACGTTCTTGCGAGATTTCGCTAATGCGTACTGTCCAGTAACGTAATCCATCGATCGACGATTCTTTTGCGAACTTAATCCTTTTCTTCCACCATTCGCTTCGAAAAGTGTAATAGAGATGCTTCTGTGCCATACTAAAGACGCCGCTTTCTACGTCCACGTTAACGAACGGACGTCTAAGGATGTCTCGGCAAGCGATTATCGTCAAACGTCTTTAGACTCCGCTGTCGAGAATTCCTGTATAGGTGGTGTTAATAGTTAAAGCGTTAAAACGGAGCACAATTCGCTCAAACTTGATCTTCTTCGATGTCATGGACAGTCGATCGATCGAACGTTACCGCTTCACTTCCGTCGACTGTACGAAGCGATTGCTTTGGATTCTCCGGAGGATACCCAGAATACGAGACAAGATGTTGGGTCATCGGAGAGTGGCTTTGTGCTCAATGCCACGGCAGCTGCGAACTCGCAGCAGTTCCAATTTGCTTTGCTGGTTTGTAGACGTCATCTATCCATGAGATCCTCTCCGTTATTAAATTACTTAGACGTTACCGATGAGGTAGAACTAACTGTAGAATGTGATGCTTCGCGCGTTTAAGCGGGAAAACGTGAGGAAACGCGCCGTGGTGACATTTAAAGTGCGCTTGAATCTTCGCGATTCAAAGTTTTCCTTTCTACGATTTGAATTTTCGATCGCTACAAAATCATAGGAAGTCGTTCAAGATAAAGACTATCTTCCAGGCATTTTTCGAGTGACTTTACATTTGAAATTTCAGCGACACCTTACTATTGTATTCGACAAAAATTCTACGACGAAAAGATTCGCTATGAGGAAGTCCCGCTTTATTGGATCACGTTGAGTGTCCATGATACGATACCTCGATAGCATCAGTCTATTCAAACGGCATTCGTGCGTCGTATTACGGAGCTGGATGCAAAGTAAACGCAGGTATCGTTTTTCCCTACTATATTTTACACGACGCGCTTCCGCGATCGGTAAAATCAATTTACGCGCCGAGTGAAAAGTTTGACAACTTTGTAATCCGAATCTTATAAAAATTATTTTACCCTCGAATAAATAATTCGTGACGTGGCGTGTCCGAAAAACTTGACGCGTGATTGATTATCTGCTAATTTTCTAGCCGATGATAAATGAACGATGCGCTAAGACTAATTTTCTTATCGGGGTGGAAATCGAAGGTCCACGAAATTAAGTATCTTGTCTGCCTGCTGCGAAAAATAAATGTTGGCGAACGAAACGTTGTTAAGAAAAGGGAATGCTCCGTGCTCGATTAAGTCTCTTTCCAACGTAAATCTTGTTTGCCCGTTAAGGAGCAATTTCCACTGAACTCATTTGCTTGAACGCGGTTCCAGCGACATTCCGGAAAGAGAATTTTTCTTCAAGGTTACGTCCATAATCCAACAACGGGCGATCGAAGATCGAGCGAGATGAAAGCGTTTCCGATCTTGCGAAATTCGGCGACGTCAGAATTTAAAGCCTCGCAGAGATTTCGCGATCAAATCTGAATCGTCAATACCCTTCATACGCTTGACTGTACAGTTCTCTTATCTTTCACATTTTCTGACGCTGGTCTTCTGGAAACAAAGAAGAACCTATTGTTTTGTCCTTGCCCGGAAGTGCTTGTCCTCGTTTCTTTCTTGTCAAAGTTGGGTATTATTTAGGGAGGTTCATTCATCACCCAGCACGCTTTTCTATCGCCATTGTAACGAGAAGAAACTTAACAAAACTCGAAATCGTTTTACGCTTAACTCACCTTCGTTCCATCCGATGAAAGCAAGAAAGGTAAGCGATTTATAACAAAGTAACGCTTACCTTTCTTTTCTACTCGTTTCCCCGTAGAGATGTATTTTGGAATTTTGCGAGACAGGCTGGGTAATTAAGGCCGAAACCTAGAAACTCTTACGTGACGTGGAGTAATTGGTTCGATCAAGCCAGTGGTTACGTAAACATGTCGATTCAACCCTCTCTTGTTTCTCCTTGGTTTTATCTTCCTTCGAACTACGTGTATTCCTCATCAAAATCCCTTCTACGGCACTCTTGAACGGAAGTCGTTTTCCTAGCAGAATAGATGTATCTTTGATTACATCCTGTTCACGTTTTCTTTGCCCGCACCTCCTCACCGGCCTTCTTGCGTTACCTTTATAAATAATATTCCTTTGCGCTGTAAACCTCCACATTCTATCCTCAATATTGTTTACAATAATAACGGAGATAATTAACAAACGAAGGCAGATGGCATTTACGGTATCAGGAGATATAAACGGTGCTGTGTATGTTTTTATTCATTTGCGATGCAGAAACCTAATATTTTACAGTACATACGTGCAAAGGAGGAAAAAGTATGTACTGATTTCATCGTACAAGAACAGAATTTTCCCTGTTTGAGGTTCAAAATTGCGTTGTTCTATATTCTATCTCGCAAAAAAAGATTCATCCGTTCGTGTAGATTTAGCTCGAAAATATACAAGCTACAGAAAAATGGCACGTGAAAGAGTTCATCGTAAACAGTTCATCTTTTCTGAAAGCAATTTCTCGCATGCTACACTTGTTGAACACGATCTTTGTTCCGTTTTCAACGGGAAACGTTGGCATAATTTATTGTTTATCAAACGTAGCATGAATTGGAACACGCTAGATGCAGATACCAACGATGTACATATACATTCTTCGCGCCTATGTCATTGCAACAGCAACTTCGTGGCAATTTACGATAACGAACTCCGTCTTGGAAAGATGCATGTGTTTGCCGCTGCAAGCAGATAACTCTTTCGCAAAGGATCTTCCCAAAAACTGATCCTTTCATTATTCATCCGATTATTCCACTTTTAAGAGCTAAACGTTTCGCCTTGATTTATTTACCACATAAGTTAACTCGTCTCGTTAAAACACCTGCCGCTTCTGCGGACGATATTAACTCTCGCTTGTCACACTGGCTTACCTAGGCCATTTCTATGACACATCATTTTTCGAACGAGCCGAAGGTAAGGGAAAAAATATAGGAAAAAATCTTCATCCGTTGCAGTTGTCTGCTCAAAATCGTTTTATTCGCAGGGATTCTGAAACGATGTGACAAGCAAAGGTTAAGCATGTAATGTCTTCCTGCGTGACCTACGAGAAAAAACCTGTTCAATGCAAACAGAGTGATCGACGATCGGTAGTTGGCAAATCTCATTGACGAAGCGTGACTTTTCGCAAGCTGCAAGGCTCGAAGTTGTAATTTGTCAGCCAACGAAGTAAGGTCAGAAGTTTTCAACAAACTCGATCGATCTTCGTTGACGTAAGCGTAAAGAAAGCTTGCGTAAAGAGAGCGAGTGGTGCACTTTCGGAAGTTGAAAAAACACGCTTAATTATGTCATATCGCGAAGAAATTTGAACTACCGTACAAATTTACATAGTTCCAGAAACCGTGCATTCGAAACGACCCGACAATTGTCACGGTACAAAGTCGAAGGAGCACGAAACAGCAGGTTTTTTTTTCTGGTTTGAAAGCAATTACGCTCGAGAAATTTAATTACGGTTCTTCTACGAGTGTCCAGCGCGAATGCGGTAAATGGAGAAATGTCCTCCGATGGGAATGCATCATTTAAAAGAGTCTCGGGGGAAGTTTGAAAGGTTCACAGGTGTAGATAGTGAACGAGTGTGGGAATACACTGAGTTTTGACCTAGCAAGGACGGTTGAGTCCATGGTCAATGAAACAGAAAGAAAAAGAAAATGGGTGAAGAACAGAACGAAGGGCGCGACTGGATGAAGGTGCTGCTGTACGAACTAGCGCGACATTATAAAAGAAGAAGAGAAAGAATGGAAGTCGGCCGGGAGATGCAAGAAAGAACGGACACTCGAGCTTTGGCTGACGTCGCTTTACGTGCCGACATAATGGCCCTTGTCTTCACCACAGTTCCGAGTTCTATTCAAGCTGCAGGCGACTTCGGCGAGCAACAGCGGATGCGATTCTTAAATCTACTTTAGCCAGGCTAGTTTCCTTTCCTACCCTCTGCTTCTCGCCGTCTCCTGTCCGTTACGTTCATTGTATTCCGGTTTGTCGATCTATCCTTTAAGTTATAGCGGTTGAGCGTTAAAGGGGTCTAAACTACAGCACCTCCGTGAGATCTGAACTTTTGGGAACCGTAACGGAACTGGACACGAGTTTGAATCAGGTTCGGATTAGGTAACGAAGTCGAACGGCTGAGCTACTCGCATTGATTGAACCAATTATTCCGGTGGGACAAGCTTAAGTAGAGTAAATCATCAACTATTTACAAAATTAACTGCTCTTAAACTGCTGATGGCTCTTGAACAATTTGAGATCGTGATTGCAGCCACGCGACTAAGTCTATTGTGTTGGAACGTGCAACGTCTGAAATTTCGTGGGAACTTTCTTGACTGCCTAATTACCTCTTTTTCGGGATAACCTGCATATCTTTGTAAGGAGCGTTATCGACCAAGGAGATAAGTAATTGCGAGCACCTCCGTGCATTAAATCAAAGTCATCTTCGGCCTGCGAGTCTGTACATAATTTAACACTAGACGGATCTCTAATTAAACACGAGTGTAATTGACACGATGGAAGTTATGACACCTCCTATACTTTAGCCTCGTCCGCGACGAAATACTCTGTAACGTAAAATTGCAACGCGAGATTTCGCATTTGCCGTAAGGCTATTTAATCGGCTTCGCTGTCGCGAACACCGAGTACGAGGGATAAAGGTAAAGGAAGATTAATGGCGGAGAACAGGCAGCGTTCAAGTGTTCGCGCCTAGATCGCTTTTGTCCTCGTAATTACACCCTGTTTGTGTTCGTTAAAGCGATTTACCAGTTCGCGGGTAAACAATAGGGCATCGCGTTATGGTTCAGACGATACGCAGCAAATATGAAACAACGTCATAGCTCGTATCGACGACGTTGGACGATTATTAAATATCAACTGTCTGTTCGATATCGAAGGAAATGAAATTTACGATTAGGATACTTTGAAAGCCGTCGCTTATTCCCTGTTTATAGTTTGCAGGAAACGCGTACACGAAGGCAGCTATTTGAATTTCATGGTTCAAGAAGAGGAGATTCTTGAGATTCCGATTCAGCAATCTGATCTGTCAAATATTTTTCTTCCTACATATCTGCGTAACGTTCAACTCGCAGCATGCGGACAGGCAGCAAAACATGATTCGAACGAGTAGAATTCGAATAAATAGAGTTCCGCTGTACACGCATCTTTGTTCGGTCGAATTCCCGCTTCGTACAAAGATCGGTATATCAAGAGCAACTTTCAATCAGCAGAATCTCGCGTTTCTAGTCAGTTTTTGTCGCTGCTTCGTTAGGACAGTCTTGTGATCCTCATTCATGTTTTGATCCGCTTACACCTACGTATGCGCTATGTACGTGTGCGCACAGTCGAGCATGACGACAATCCGATCACAAGGATTCACCTGTTTGTCTGTCCTTCTCCCGTTTGTACCTCGCTTTATATCGTTCTCGTTTGCTCGCGATACAAATTGAATCTGTTCGTCGTTTATTCGCTATTCCCTGCTCGTGATGAGATCCATGGACTCTCATTCATTCTTATTCTAATCCAGTTGTAGCGTCAGAGCACATTACTCGCATCTAATTTTCCGCTATGTTCATTTCAAATACATGTACAGGAGATTACAGCTGAAAGGTGTAATATTGCTTTACAGTGTAATGGGAAATGAATAGATTCAAACCGTAATAATGCCACACAAATAATGCTCGAGATAGAACGTTGCAGGTTTATTGCCACGTAATGAAAATTAAACATTTGTACACGACTTGTTTGTAAGCGGACAAACTCGGATTAGCAAATTTGGACATCTGTGTCGTCGCCGGTGCGAAAAATTCTATCTTTGACGATCGACAAGGGGATTCGTTTCTCCGAAGAAAGAAAGACACGGAACAGAATGTATATGTTCTAAGAAGTCGATAAATAGAGGCTTCTCGTATAGAAGCTGCTCTCGGTGTTACATTCTTGGTCATATATTATTTACGAGGAGGATGAGATCCAACTCCGGTATCGCTTCCCTGGAACGATCTACGACGAGGAGTCGCCTTCCATTATTCAACAACGATGACCCCCTGTCCCTTGAAATCGTTCCACGACAGAGTTCCTCGTCAATCGCTCGCCTAATTCACGCGTTTCGAGGAGCATTTATCATACGAATTCGACAAGGGAACAAGTATCTAACAATGAAAAAGATTCGCACGCGAATAAGAGAGAAATCGTTTATCAGAGGTCACGTTTGCGAAGGATACGCACCACAGGTGTTATCATTTAAACGGAAGAAAAAAGTTAATAGATGATGCGGTTAATGTGGACGGTAGTAAAAATAGACAATAACAATTTATTAACGCTTTAATATTTTATATATAATATATATACGTTATAGTTACTTTTGGTGTTTGCAATAATTTACGACTTGCGTTGCTTATAGTATAAATTTCACCGCAAAAATTTTGCAATTTAAACTTTGTGCATAAAGTGTAAATTACATAATTAATAGAAGCATTTATCTTGTTTAAATTGTTCAACTTGTATGGAAGCGTAATCGTTATCAGGAATAGCTATCACATAAATTTATTGCGAGAGTCCGGTGCTTCCATCTCTTGTTGTTCGCAACAATCACCTGCTCCGTTAGTAGTAACAGCCATTACGGTCAGACGCAAGTAGATTCTCTATGTCCTCGGTCGGACACTTATCTAGTCGTTTCTACACAAATCTTGTACTAGTTTTTATTTTCTGCAGTACGTGTCTACGGGTTGTGCTAAAATTTACTTAAAATACTACAAATTGTTCTTGCCCGTTCGAATGACTCTTTTTAGTCGCGTTAACTGTAATAACAAAATTTCTAGTTAGTCTAGTCATGCTAGGGCGAAACTTATGTCCCTAAATGGAAACGGTGGAGAAATTCGGGACATTCGAATGGAGAAATTAAACGGGACTGGGCAGACGAGATTACGTCTCATTCTCGAGCGATGAAAATGCATTTTCATTCGGCAGAAGGATTCTTCGAGCTTTGAAACGTTACATATTCCTCTGTTTTTTTTTGCAGGCGTCAAAGCTTTCGACTCCTTTATCTCGACCCCTTTGTACTTTTCCCCTCTGACCGTTGCTCGCGATGCACGATCGAACGACAATATCATCGGTGTCAGTGCACAATCCTCGTTTCAGGCGACCGACTTTAGCCACCGGAGTTCGCGCAAGCGTCTTCCGGATCAGCCTGTAAAAGCGACAGGGGGTCGACGGAGAAAGGGGAGCGTTCGCAAATCAATACGTATATGTCCGCCAGTAACCGACCAGTTGGGGCTCGTCCTTCGCGATAAACGCATCGAGAAATTAAACGAGCGTCGAAATTCAAGCCGTACCGTGTCCGTTAGCCGTTTTCTCCAGAACAGTACAGTGACTGGACGATCGATTTCTGCTCGTTCCATGAAGAAGGAACACGCGAGCTGGAGTTTTCGTGTGCCAGCACGAACGACGATATCGCGAGAAGGCGCGAGGTGCCAGCTCCCCGAGGTAACTGACCCTGTGCAACAGCGCGAACGTTCAGGCTGAATCAACTCGAGCACTCGAAGAGACCGGTGACCTCGACACGAACATCGATCGGCAGCATTTCTTCCAAGGAATCTTCCTACCACCTCCATCGTCGGCCCGAGATCGTCGCTCGTTCGGAAGCGTAGCAGAATCTCGTGACGAGCCGGTGTACCCGAGCGGGTGGAATCGCGAAGCGTAGGGTCGAGATAAGGTCGAATTTCAGGGTATTCGATCGGTGGCAAGTCGAGTCGCAGCTAGGGACCACGACCGAGCTACCGAGTTCCAGAAAGGCCGTCAGGCTATTGGGACGTCTGGTGGGAGCGCGTGATTGCTCGTTCCGCACGGATTTCCCGAAACACCCCCAAAACGGCAACCCGTCGTCGTCGTGGTGCTGCCGGGGCCCCGCCGCTAGCCGCGAGAGATCGCGAGAAGGGAGCTTGGCAGGATCGACCGGCCGATCGCCCAGAGGATCGGCCTCCTCGTGCGCGACCGGCTCCACCAGCACCACCTACGCCGCTTACTGGCGGCCCAGTGAAATGGAGGAGAAATCCTCGGCTCGGTTCTCCGACTATCTGTTCGCCAAGATGGACGGCCAGGACGTGTCGGCCTCTCAGGGTCCCCGTAAGGTGACCGCCGACACCAGGAAGTTCATCAGGGAGAATCTTCTCCTCGTGGTCACCTTGTCTGGCGTGATGTTCGGCGTGATACTCGGTAAGTCGCAGCAGACAATTTTCTAATTAATCATTATCTAGATCTCCCTACTCGAGCGTGCGTTCGAATAATCCGACGAACGCGTTGACCTGATTCCTTGGTGAACTCGTCGATGATATGCCAAGTAAATGTCAGCCGTATCGAGAGTACCAAAGGGAGAAGAGGAAAGGATAACGTTGCTCCCCTGTCGGAGAAAGTTAGCAAACTTTCGTCGACGTTCCTTTTCGATACACGCGAACGTGGCGAGAAGAATTTAGGGCCGCGTTAACGTATCCTAGATAACGGTTACGTCGTGCCAAAAGCGGCCTACGCTTTCGTCCATTACGGGGAATCGTGCCAAGGTCGAGTTCATCCGATACGAGCCGATCTTATTTTTCACTACGACGCTGCTGTTAAATCGATCACTGTTCGTGGACAAGATAACTTTTCGCTCTTATTTCTATTGCGCTTTCCTGATGCCCTCCCTTGTCACGTGTACAAATGTCACGCACGTGCAGGTAATGACTCGGTTATGTACGCTACTTTGCGATCGGGGCTTCATAATTATCGAATACAGCCTGTTTCGTAACGAGAAAAATAAAGAACTTTCGAATTAACGCCATTCTTTGTGTTTCCCACTCTTGGGCGGTTATTAGTACCTATTCTGTGGCGTAACTGTTGTTTAACCGTTCTTTCGGTCTTCTTTTGTCTTTCTCTAATTAAAAAAAAAAACAAAAAACAATCGTACAACAACCAGAGTAAGCACTCAAATCTGCGAGATTATTCCAGAATATGCATGAAGTAGGTGGTTCCAGAAATTTCAAAGCGGTGATTCCGAGTTGAACGATACGTCGCGTTCCGAACGCCCTCGCGAGGTGGTAACCGACGAAACGCGAAAGTGTTGTTGACTCATGGTTCAACATAGGCTCGGCAGCGTGTCGCTATATCGACTACTACGAAATCGATATACATATATGTATTTAGCACATTTATTGTAGCGAACACTTTTCAAATATTCTCTTAACTGTGTTAATTATATTGTCTGCCTTAGTGATCTTTCTGCTTCTTGTATCACAGGTTACGAAACGCCTCGTACATCTTTCAATGACGTTCTTAGTCATGTATAACCACCCTGGTGAGACGATTAATTTCTTAAGGAATCGGCTGTCACGGAATAGGTTTCGTTCGGGATCGACGGGAACGACCCACATCGAAATTAACATCGGTTACGTAAAACCGGTAACCACGTTATCCCGTTAAAAGGTGTCAATCATCGGCAAGAGGTTTCTTTCAAAAGTCTCATCTAATTAACTTGCCTGCACGTAGGCTCAAGGACCAATCAACCTTGAACGAGCGTTTCATCCGCCCGAATCAACTTCTTTAAAGATGCGTTGAAACGCGACCTGTTTTCAAACGAGTGGAGAGTCGTCGGCGGATCTTCCTCTACCCTTCTTTTGTTCGATTTTAATTCCGAGATAGTGGTTTTTGAATTGTTCGAACGACAGAACTACCTCTTGATAAACTCTACGTAATACGATGTCTCTAAATCTATGCAAATCGTTCCTATTAGTTGATCAATTATGCAACACTTTCGACGGAAAGCTTTCATCGGTTTCGCGCACGTATGTCGATAAGCGAACTATTTTATAACTTGACCTGTTTACACCCACTCGATGGCTTTATTTATTTCCGTAGACATTTCGAAAGTTACAACATGTAATACATTGACTCTACGAATTTTTATAGCGATCATTATGTTCCAACATTTCAGAGGCAGGACTTGTTTTTAATCTTATTGCGTCATTTCGTCACGTTCACCTTGAACAGCTTTAAGCCCTCTAAAAGCAGCTGTTATATTCGTAATCTTATTGTTTTTTTCAGGGTTCGGTCTGCGACCCTTGAGCCTTGGCGATGACGCGGTTATGTTAATCAGTTATCCTGGAGAACTGTTCATGAGGTTGTTGAAGTTAATGATTTTACCACTAGTGATTGCCAGTCTTATATCTGGTAAGATTAAAATATGAAACATAGTCCCTTGAAATATCATTACCTTATATGTATGTAGTTGTTATTCCTTTGTACTATGAGATTCATTGCTGAGAACATTTTTTAAAATTTCATTCAATCGGTTGAACATAAATTGGAAAACTTTGAATCACTTATTTTCGGGAAGTTGCTATGATTTTGTAGCGTTATTACTTTTACGATCATATATGATCGTGCTAAGTTTGAAGCAAATTCCGAAGGTCATGTGCTCCCTTCGTAAGAAAATAATTATAGTGCAAAGGATTAATAGAGGTTTTATAAAAAACCCATTTGTTTGGGAAAGCGATGTTGAAATGCAATTGAATTTCAGGCTCCGCCAGTTTGAACGCAAGGATGAACGGCATGATCGCCGTTCGAACTTTGGTGTACTTTATACTCACGTCGTTTCTTAACGCTGTCCTTGGTGTTATCCTGGTGCTACTTATTCACCCAGGTAATCCTGGAATTCGAAAATCGATGACTACTTCGCACAGCGGAAGAGCCGTCAACATCTTGGACAGTCTGCTCGATTTGGGAAGGTACTAATCCATCTTACGTGTTCGAGTTTCTAAGAAATCGTACCGGTTGTTAGATATCGATTATTACGTTCGTTATTTCCGTACCTTTGCGTTGTCACGTATGACAGCAGAGTTCCGGAAATTTCCCACGATAAAAGTAGAGTCCTTTAGCCGGTCGCTGGGGAAACGCTTGACTCGTTCTACTGTGAACTCGCCGACGACAAAAATACCCGGGACAATTTTCATGGCAAGCGAATTCGTTTTATCGATTACATTCGTCTATTTTGCTCGAGAAATCGATCAAATTCTATCATCGCAGGACAACGTGTTCGACATTCGATACTCGTTCGCGTTGATATACCGAAGGTCGAACTTATTAAAGCTGAAGAGAAATTCAAATACCTAACGAGACCACGTGATTTCCCACGGCGCAGATGCTCGCATGTTATTTCGATCGAGTCACGGATGAATCAATAACGATTAAAGGTTTATCAACCGCTGACCAATCGAAAAGTCTATTAATAGACATTCCGATCGATGAGATATAAAGTTTGCTCGAAGCGATCTAATCGATTCGTCGTCTTCCACGAAATAATGTTACTCGTTTAATCTAACACGACGCCTATCAATTGAACGTATCAATTGATCGAGTGTCGCTGCCAGGATTAAGGTCACACGAAATTGACGATCGGTGAACTTTTCCCGAAGAAAAGTCGAATGACACACAACTACGACGAGAATAGAACTTTCATCGATCGTACGTACTTTTATTTGTGCGAGTAGAAGAGGCTCGTTTGAGGCGTGCGTCCGTGATGCATATCGTCGACTAATAGAATTATACGCTATATCGTGAATTGCCTATGGAAGCCGTTAAATGCAGCTATCGATTAAACGTTTATAAACAACAAATCAAAGAAAAAATGCACAATACATCTAAGACGAACTTTCACGTCCTTTACAGGAACATGTTCCCGGACAATATTTTCCAGGCAGCCTTTCAACAGGTAAATTATTCTACGAATACGAACGATTAACTCTCGAATGGCAGGATTCGGGTCAATCGTGACCCAGACAGTTTGAACGTATTTTACAATAATTAACGGTTAGGCATTCAAGTTTTCGAGCGAACAAATTGAGAACGAACTCTATAGTACACGTAGGATCGGTGTAAAAACATGGTTCTGCGGTTCGAGGATTAATCAACGACGAGATATTGATGTCTAACGTTGAGATTGAATTTTGTCGATAGGCGCACACGGTGTACGTTCCAAAGACTCAGCCTTTTCGAAATCTCTCGGATTCGATATCCACGGACGTTATGGGGGACGAGGAGTTGATGAGAGTAACTCAATATAGAAGCGGCACGAATACCTTGGGTATAGTTTTCTTCTGCCTGGTGTTTGGCACGTTCTTGGGAACGCTCGGGGAGAAAGGCCAGATCGTGATCGACTTCTTCAAAGCTGTTTTCGAAGTCATCATGCGAATGGTGTCGACTGTAATGTGGTACGTGTGCTTGCATCGACTGACACAATTTATCCGAAAAGAGAGTTCCGAAAACATAATTCTCGCGCGATTTACAGGATGACACCGGTAGGCATCACCTCGGTAATAGCCGGCAAAATATTGGGCGTCGCCGATTTGGCGCTGGTGATGTCGCAGCTCGCCTGGTTCATCGTCACGATCGTGATCGGTGTGTTTTTCTATCAGCTGGTGATCATGCAGCTGATCTATCTGGCCTTCGTGAGAAAGAACCCCTTTAAATTCTACGCCGGCCTCGCCCAGGGTACACTGACCGCCTTCGCCATGGCATCAACGTGAGTCGACGACCTTCGAACTCAGCCCGACCTTCAGAGTACCCATAATATTATCGTTTACCCCACATGGCCTCGGTCGTCGTCGACATTTCAGTTTCTTTTCCTGCTCCTTTACTAAATTACGCGCAATTTACTTTCATTTTCCTTCGAACTATTTCTTGTTTTCTGTTTCATTTAACGAGGTGTCTTTTCGTTTCGGGAAAGGCAGAGAGAAACTAGTGCAACGATACGACAAAGACTCGAGAAACAAGTGAACGCACGATTCGAATCGATTGATAGAGACAAATGTGTTTCAGCCAGCCGAGAAGAGGCTTTGCGAGGCCGTATCCTACCCACTGTTCCAGAAACGATCCATTTTCAGCAGCGTTTTACAAGGTCAACAGAATGCTTTAACGCTAGAACGCATCGAAATCACTTGACTACTTATTCGAGCGCGAGCATATAGATGAAAATATCGTTCTAGCGTTAAATCGGTGGTGAAACGCTGACGAACCCTTCTCTCTCCGTCGATATCGTCCCGTTCCTCTTCCTTTATGGGACCTTTATGTTTTCTTGAGTGTTGCTCGCGGGGAAAGCTCGTCGTTGCCAATAAGAAAGAGAGAAAGAAAGAGAGAAAGAGAGAGAAAGGGAGAGAGGTATGCAGTTCCGGGTGGCACTTAGGATGCGGATACTCCCGGTTATTAGCGACCATCCACGAACTTTCGGCTATACTTTCATTCCCATTTGTAGCATCGTAATAGGATAAATTCGTAATTCGAATAAACCGAAATTTCGATGGTGTTCCATGTTAAAATAGAAAAGAACGACCCGTACACGGAGATACCGTTTGTCGGCCGTGTCCGTTGAGCCGGAAATCAGCTGACTCCGTGTCAACTGGACTGATTATTGGCATGGAAGCCTTCGCTATCCGAATCCTCTGTCCTGTCGTAGCCAGACAAAGGACAGAAGAGGAAGATACCGGCAAAAAGAGAAAAGAGGCTTTTATGCCAATCACGTTTACCATCTAAGTATTTTCCCAGAACAAGAGGAAAGCTGAAAAAAATATTGTTTGCTCGTGTCGAGCCCGCTCTTCCAGGTTTGCCGGCGTCATCCATCACTGGCCAGAAGCCCCGAGCTACGATCATTTTCTTTCTCTGACTATGTTCATTATCGTGGATCACGCGAAGCAACGATCATTTTTTCAGTTTATCCATCAGCATTTCATTCGGCATCTTCAATACCCTTTGCCCATCTCCGTGTTTCCTGGAACTTTATTACCTTCCTCGTTCGCCCTTTCGTCCCTCGGTTCGTTCCCTTCGATGCATCTTGGGACAGAGAAGCATTCGTCCAGTAACGAATTCGATGAGCATCACTTCGGACCTTCCTTACCACCCATTATTCACGCTATAGATCATTCTCTACTAGTCACCGAGTGTTCAGAGTATCATCGATTTGCTTTCTTTTACATTTCTTCTCCGTGGACCGTAAGAGATTCGAAAGTTCGAATATTTTTGTTTGCTCTGCCGCGGAAAAATACGAATTATAGTTTACAGAATTTCCTACTTTCGTCCGTGATTATAATTTGAATAGTCTCGAAAGCACCTATATCCAAGTAGCTATAGCGTGAATCGAGCCTTCCTGTCCTATCATTGCGGTGGTCAAGATCGCGAACGTCCTGTACCATCACTATTCTAATTCAACTTATTTTCTATGTGGCTATTAACTTTTTCCAGAAGAGAGGTTGTGACTGAGAGAAACCGCTCTCAGTGTATCTGAACAGAGACTGTATGAATATCATGATGATGTATTAGAACACGCGCTGCACGCGGCCTTTTGCAGGTGGTTCAGAGACCGAGGGTGGCCTTGGTAAGTAATCGATGGCCGCACACATGAAGATACATACGATTGTCTGTTCCAGGAGCTTAAACAAAATGTTTAAAAAAAAAGAAAACGACCGGGAGACGGAATGGACGGAGTTCGTATTCGACGAGAATATTCGACGATTAACCCTGGTTGATTTTCAGTTCGTCTTTGCGGTCATTCTGGTTTATTATTAGTCTCTTACGCCCTGTCCGTTCATTGCAATTTGTAATCGCCGGACGCTCTATCAATCGACCATAACGCGTACCTTCAACCTTTTGTCGTCTTGCCTCCTATTCGCGCCCGATGGATTCGTGCTCATCCGTTTCATTGCCATATTGCCCTTCAGAAGCATCATTCACGACCATGCAACAATTACGAGATCTCTCGAGAATTAATGACACTCGATTTTACGCCAGAATGACCCGTTCTTCACGGACATCGGCAACGCAGCGCGCCAACGAATGAACTTACTTTTCTTGTCACTCGCCGCAAGCTCTACCGGAACTTTTCTCTAACGCAACTTTGTACAGGGCTGCCGCGCTTCCGGTCACATTCCGCCTGATGACGGACAAACTCAGGGTCGACCCTCGGGTGACCAGATTCGTTTTGCCGATCGGCTGCAACATTAACATGGACGGGACGGCGCTGTTCGTCGCCGTAGCCAGCATATTCATCGCTCAGATGCACGGTATCGTTTTGGGCTTCGGTGAAATTATAACGGTTATGTAAGTATCCTTTTTTCCCGCTCTCTCTTCGTCCTTTTCAGCCCATCGATTTTATGCCAATGAAGCTTTCTTTTTCAAGTTTAACCTCGACCGCCGCGTCCGTGTCATCGGCGTCAGTTCCGAGCGCCGCCCTCGTTCTTCTACTCGTCGTTTTAAGCGCCATCGACGCTCCCGTTTATAATGTTTCTTTGCTGTTCACCATCGACTGGTTCGTGTAAGTATCGAGGAGCGAGCATCCACGTAATATGCCTGCGGCCTATTTTCTTATTTTGCAACGTTTCTTTTCCGCAGTCTCGTGTTCTTTCGCGAAATTCCAAATTCCATTGTTCGAGGGTAATAAAAGCGAGCTGTCGAATCGCTAAAATGTCGATAGCTCGTAAACCGGGCCATTCGTTACCGGTACACGTATAGTCTTACTAATCCATCTATCTTTCGTTTGTCCGCAAGCGAACTAGGTCATCGACCCAAATGCGTTGCCCAGTTAGCAACGTCGCTCTAGTTCCCTTTTTCTATTCGTCTTATCGAACCGAATTCACCTGACCATCCTTCGTTTATCGAATTAGTTCACCGTTCGTGTCGTCCTTTTCAATTTTTTTTTACACTTTTATTAACGAGCCAACATCTTCCGTAATCCCGACTATTCTAGAGATCGTATACGCACCACGAACAACATGTTGGGAGATTGTTACGCGGCTGCCGTGGTCGAGCAGTTGTCGAAAAAGGAGCTGATGGCTTTGGACGCAGCAGCCTACCAGGTATTCGAATCGATTGATCGCGAATACGATCGAGACGCGAGAAAATGTAATCGAGATTGATAATTTTCAGTCGGAAACCGTTCTACCAACGACTATCGCCAATGGATGCATTTCCGCCAATAGGGTACCTGATCCTGACACCATCGTCGTCGAAATGCAAGACGACGCAAGGATAGCCGGCGTCGCCAAGTAAACAAGCTTGTTGGTAGGGCTAGGCTATCACTTTGTACGATCTAAAAGATCACGTACACTTGCTCCGATTCATTCGCTACGTCCCTTAACTCTGCTTTGCTACTCGCGCCATACTTATATAAACGATCTGCGCCAGGTTTTCATCGTTTACATTTTCGCTAAATCTTAAGGATCAAATTGATACGCCATAAGCGCCATTCCACGATACATTTGCGTCATCGAATCGTATCGAACTGCATACGTTTCGAAGTCGGCAAACTAAACGCTTCGTTTTCGAATTTCTTGTAAATTTCATCGAACAGCGATAATCGAGTATATAACGAATCGAATCATTTCACGTTGTAACATTTCACTGTTTCGCGTGCATTCATCTTTGTATCAGCATTCTGCTTCTCGAAAGCGCTGCTTCGAACCGACGCGAGTTCGGGCGGTTCCTTTCAATCAGTTCCTCTCGTTTCAGCATCAGCGTGTTGCAGATACCGAGGAGCGTGACCGAAGAGACGGTTTGACTAGCGGTTCATCCCGATTTTTAGTTTAGTAGCGAACACCATCGATTACAATGCGTTCAACGGGGATCAAAGAAACATCGTGTCGCGTGGTCTCGTCGCGCGTCTTTCTATCGTCTCGCGATAAACAATTGTCGCTGTACCGTTCACGGCAATCTTTGCGCGTTTGCCAAACAATTATGAGATCATCAAACGTATCAAACGTGAAGTCAATATCAAGGGGGGGTGCATATATCGTGTTTTAGCGCCGTTAACCCTTTCTCTGCGCGAGACGAACGTTAGTTCGTCTCGCGAACAATTGCCACGAGGAAAGACAGAAATTGTGGGTACACTTTTAGCTTGACGAGTATAGCAGCGAAAGGGTTATAACGTAGCAATAACGAGACCGTTTTCGAGCTTTTGTAGCGGCTTGTTCGAGCAACCAACGATCGCACTCCGTAATACCAATGATCGCGTGAAACAGCGTCGAACGTGGTGCCTTATTTTATTGCGGCTGCTGTCTAAACGGCCGCTTCGAAAGTAGAGAGAAAAGCTCCTTTAATTTGTCGAGTGTAAAACAACGTTTGCTCATTGCCTCGCTCGAGCAAAGAAAAAAAAAACGTTTGACGACCGATCGTTTGTACTGCCACGATTATCTTTTGTACAATTAAGTAACAACTTGACCGTGTCTCGATTTCGCGAGACGTTCGAGGACCGATTTCACCTGTTTTCATAAAAATTGTCCTGAAGGCAATGGGCGAACCGTTGCACGGCACCACGATCACTTTTGCGGCGAACGTCCCATACCTAACATCGAAATTCGAGTGTTAGCGACGACGCGGATGATTACAAAAAAAAAAAAAAAGAAGAACACGAGTTAAGCAAAAGATTGTATGCCACACTTTGCGTTATAATAAGGACACGTAGATTTTAGGAACGTTGTGATATCAATTGAAACCTGTAAAGTTGTCGTTCAACACTACCAGATTGTAGACCGAGAATTTGGAAACAATACCTATAGAAGTATGTATATGTAGCTTCCTTTAGTCTTTTTTCGTACGGAATTCAACTTTTTGGACCATCGATGAACCCGAATCGGTGCACAGAATCTCTTTGAAACGAAGAAACCGCTTCGAGGAGAACAGTATATTCGTACCTCTGTGCATTCGTTGACCAGCCTTGTCCTCGCGAGGGGTTCGTTCATAACCCGAATACACGGTTCTCGATTTCGTAACACGGATCCAATGAACACGAACGAGAAAAAAAAAAGCAGAATATATCTAGCGCTCGTCAACGAGCTGTCTTAAGACTGGACATGCCATTTGAATTACTAACTGTAAACGTTATAGAAAAATTTTCAAGAGAATCTACTAATTTTAGACCTTAGGAACGTAGGTCGATACGTGTTCTCTCGTAGAGACTGTTTAAATGTACAAATTAACTGGATAAAATAGTGCTTCGTAGAGACAGTTATTCGTTCCTTGACCGTCCGAGGAACACGCGCTACTTTCGTTACGTAACATTTCAATCGATCGAACTCTCATCGCAGTTTACGTTGAATAATCTTGCTTATCACGGTCATTCACATATTACTTTTTCTTTTCGAGTAGCAAACAAGACGGCGCTTTTTGTTTTTCTAGCATAGCGGTGGTAAGGGGAGGATAGAGAAAGAATTTATCAAAATACATCAAAGACTACGTGTGAATATACTTGTAAGGCTCAATGTGTTGTATAACAAGATGCAGATTTATACAAGACCATGCGTTGTTTATTAACGAATAATACCTACCTTCTCCTTTTCGCCTTTTTCCACGTATTCTATTCTATAATAACAGCGGCAAGGTAACGGTGAGGGGTTGCGTAAAAGAACGTAGATTTCCTAAAAAATTCATTTATTTAAGATCCACCTTCAGGCGGATCCCTGGCTCACGGGGGAGTCTTTGTACAAAGAGTTCGTTTTATACAAAATATGACAATATCTATTTCCTAACATTTATGCGTATGTACCTGGCAGAAGTTTCGTCTTCCGTAACATCGAGATTTCGCGCGAAAGACGAACGAGGAAAGTAGACAAATTATATGAAGACGGTTTAAACAATGGGCGGAGATACGCGATCACGAATATCGGAATGATCAGTTCGCTCGTGTCGTCGCATTTTGACCCGATGCTACTTACCATGCTCGAGGAAACAATCGTTCAAATAATCGAACTCGTTTCGGTCTCTAAACATTATATACGTCACTGTACACACGCGAGTTTCACCGAGCATGCCAGGAACATCGAGCTCGTTCACGATAAGGCAGTCTATCCTTTTGATTATAAGAAGCAATCGCTGCTTCCTTTTGTCCGTTCGTATGATAAGTATGTACAGGTTTACTTAATAACTACGCGCTCGCGTTGGCACCTCTTATTTACAACAACTTCGAGTATTTTTCGGCTATCGATCGATCCGACGATCGAAACGGCAAGTAACAGTCGTATCGTACAAAAAAAAAAGATAGAAAAAATAGAGTAAAAGAAATACTATCGACGCAATCGCCTCTTTTCCGCGGACTTTGAATACGATCTATTCGTTAAGGTTATTGCGGGACGACGAGGTTTATCTACAATAAATTCGCTTCGATTCTAACAGCGTAAAAGAGGCGTTTGTATATCACGATGCGCATTAAAAAAGATAGTTTCTTTGCACCTTGGAGCCTTCGAGAATCCCGTCGAAGGTCAGTCATCTTAGAGTCTCTATTTTACACACGCTACACACTGGAATCACACAAAATCGAATTTACCCTAACGCTCGATTGGGACACATTTTCTAAAGCATCGCACGTGATTCTCTCTTGTCATCGATTACACGCGACTAATACTAACACCTGACGTAAACGGACGATCGGTTCGAAGTACTTTTAGATCCTCAGTTCGGCGTCGGTAACTGGAATACCTCTATTGGCGTTTTGACCGGCCCTTTGGGTAGCGGGTGGCACCAAAGGGCTGATGCTGGGACTTCTAGTGGCAAGAGGGGACAAGGACGGGGAGAAACTCGGACTGAGAGCGGCGGACGGAAACGTGCAAGCGTCGTGACTAATGGGAGACCTTGGAAGGATGCCTCTGGCCAACGCCGGGGCCGCCAAAGACCTAGGAGCAACGGAAGTGAGCAACGGTGGGGGTGGAGCTTTATGTACAGACTTGGTCTTGCCACTGCTTCCCGAGTTTCCGCTCTGAACGCTGGCAGCGTCGTCTTTTAACCTGGCTATTTCGCTGAACACGTGAGCCAGAGGTTGGTAATGAGGACCCCAGTCGAGCAGGTAGTCCCAGTTGTAGGATCCCGTCAACTCCTCCTCGCTGTGCACGATGGAACTCAAGGAGCCGTTCATGGACGGACCCCCGGGCACTTCCAAACCGGACATGGGTCTTCCAGGTTCGCCGATCTTGCCATAAATTAAGGTCGCGATGTCTGCCTCGGTGGCAGCCTCGTCTTCGAACAGATGCAGACTGTCGAGGGGTAAAGCTTCGGGTGGCCTTCTGGGCGTACCAGCCGGAGGATCGACGATACCTAGCCTGGCCAAGTATTCTTGAGTATTATGGACAGACAGATCACTGGCCGAATCGCCTGTCTGTTGACCTTCGTTGATCATTCGAATCTCCTCGTCTTCTCCGTCGTCTTCGGCCGAGCCTCTACCGGACGAGCCCGACTGATCGCTGCCGGACAGTTCGGACGTAGCTTGTTGTTGTCCAGATTGACCCGAGGTACCGTACGGCGGTATCTCGTCGTACTTTGGAGGTGCGAACTGACAGGATGCTGCGCCGCCTGCACCGTTACCGTTTCCCGAGCCACCGTTTCCTGCCGTACCGACACCCGCCACGCTTCTGATTGGAATGGTGTCGAAAGCGCTCGGATCCACGTAGCTGTTGGACGCGGTTGCGTTGCTCTCCCCGTTCAGACCGGGTTTCGTTCCGGGTTTTTTGTGTCGACGATTTCGAAGATGAAGATACAAGAAAATAGCACCGAATGCGATCACCAGAAGAAGCAGAGCGATCAACAGACCCAAGGCCCAGTCGGCCAAACCTCCGTTCGCTGCTACAGCCATGTTGGAGCCAACGTCCGTCGGGTTGGCCAACGCGGTGGCTCCTCTGGCTTCGTTCGTGTCGCTGTCGTCCGTCAGGGTAATCTCAACCACCGTCATGTTCGACAAAGAACCCTGTCTACCGGAACTGGCGCTCACCACCAGCCTCGAGGACTCTTCGACGTCCATGTCGATGTGCACCAACTTCTGTTTCACGATCAACGCCCCGGTGGTACGATTCAGTTTGAAGTAAGGGTGTTGCGATGTCAACTGATAAACTACCCGACCGTCGGGTCCTTTGTCGCGATCCGTCGCCGTCACGTGGCCAATCACCGTGCCAGGCAACACCTGAGCACCGCTTTTGATTCCGAATCTGTACATCCTCTCCGTGAATTGCGGATAAAACTCGTCTCTCGATTCGATCTCCACCCTGACCCTGACGGCAGCTGTTCGACCGCCCGTATCGGTGGCTCTCAGGGTGAACGCGTATCTGTTTCGCAGTTCGTAGTCGAAAATCGCCCGCGTTGTTACCGTGCCGGATTTCCCGTCGACCGCGAACAGCTTCCAACTGTCGTCGATGTCGGAGAAGCCCGTAGCCGCGGCGGACACGATGGAATAATTCAAGGATCCGAATATACCGCGATCCAGATCCGAGGCTCGAGCGGAGAAAACGGTCGTTCCGATCGGTTCGTTCTCTCCGACGAATTCCAGATATTCGGAGACCGGGAACTTCGGCGAGTTGTCGTTGACGTCTTCCAGATGGATTCTTAGCCTCGCCAGGGCGCACAGAGGAGAAATTGGATCGCTGTCGCACGCCATCACCACCAGATTGTGCACGTCCGGTTCCAGATCACAGTCCAACGTGGCGTTCACTAGCACCGCGCCGGTGCTTTTTTCTACGCGGAAGAGGCCTCCGTCGTTTCCGGAAGTAATCTCGTAAACTAAATTCGCCGCCTCGCTACCGGCTAGGTCGTCGTCCTTGGCTCGCAGAGTCGCCACGGTCGTTCCACGTGGCGCGTTTTCTTTGATGAATACCTGATGGAGCTCTTCCAGGAAACGAGGGTAATTGTCGTTTACGTCTTCCACCGTGACGATAACCGTAATAGGTTCGTCTCCTACCAACGATCCGGTCGTCATGTTCTCGTTCTTGGAACCCAACCGTAGAACGTACCTGTAAAAATCGTTACGGTTAAAACGTGGAAACATTTCGAATTATTCTGCGCGTATCGACGAACCGAATCTCTCTTACCTGTCCTTCGTTTCTCTGTCGAGCGTTTTCGAGAGCATCAATTTGCCTCGGGACACCTCGAATGTGCCACTGTCGTCGCCAGCCACGATAGCCCCGTCCAACAGGTCCACGTCGGACAGTCTCATCAAGGTGGTACCCTTCGACGCGTTTTCTTTCACCGTAATCTTGTACTCTTTACCGGGCAACGTACTCTTCAGGCTGCTCAATCGCACGACGACCGAGCAGACGGAGGATGCCGGTGGTTTACCGTAGTCTTCCGCCACGATGGCCAACTCCACCTCTCTGGGCAAAGGTCTCGGTATCGCGGTACGATTAACCGTCAGTACACCGGTCATCGGGTGAACCGAGAAGCCTTTGGTAGCTTTCTGCAGATAATATCGTACTCGGCTGTTGTCCTCCGTGAGGTCGTCGTCGGTCGCGTTCACCGTCAGAATTTCTTGCAGCTCGCCTCGACCACCCTCTGCACGAAATAAAACACGAACGTAAGATGGATGCAACGAGTTAAGAGTTTCTTAGAAACGTTGAAAAAAATTGGAGCACTCTCGAGGTTCAAGCGGTAGAAATCAATCTTGTCGGTCGAAAAGAAAGGAGAGTGCGTACTCGAAAAGTACTCGGGACAAAGATCGAGGGATCACAGGCGCGAGGTCAAGTACCCTCTACCTCTTTTTGTCGGAGGCACGTCCTCGAGCAGTACCACCACCATCGGTTCTTTCTTTTCTCGGTAAAGAAGGAGGATAAGCCGTCCTGACATCGGGCTGAACGGAAGTATGAAATAATAACCAGTTATATAAATCGCTCGGCCGAGCCGTGGGGGCCACAGAGGAGACGGGGCCAGGTCTGGGCGCACAAAAATCATTTCGATGCGTTTCAAATCGTCGGATAACTCGGCATTAATGTGCCAAGCTCCGACCTAAAACGAAGAGGGAAGACAAAGAGAGGAAGAGAGAAGGAAACAGAAGGGCGGAGAGGAGGAGAGACTGAAATAAAGCTTGGCGAACGTATGTGCAGCCCTTTGGGGATGTCCGAGGTGAGGAGGTAGGACGATCCTGGAGAAGGGAGGGGGATCTTAACCGAGAAGTGACAGGTACTCTATAATTATTGCGAGCTGCGTATGACCGTGGAGTGTGCGTGTTCGTATCACGGGTCCATAGCGGGACCGACTCTTCTTGCTTCTTCGTGCTTTCACCCTTCGTTTCGTTAATCCCTTCTCCGCCTTTCCAAAATATATTCTGCTTTCCTTGGACAGCTTAATACGATTTTGATAATCGCCAGATTAACTCGTCCTCCCTGAATTGCTCATCGCGATATAAACGATCCATTATTTTTGACCGGAAGAAATTGAATATCTCGGAAAGAAATACACTTTACCCACCCAGCAGGAGTAAACGTTTGCGGACCGACTGGGAACGAGGTGGAAAGCTTCGGCTACTCCCCGACAATGTTCGCAACGTTCCTCCTCTTTCCAATTATTATCTCTTAATCGTTGCTCGAGGATAATAATCGTTAACGGCGCCGTTGAGCTTGGAACGGTATAAAACTCGACGCGCGGCGCGACGAAAGTCTGTAGGACTGTCCGTGAATAAGAAATATCCTTTCCCGAATGTTGCCTCGTTTCCAACCCTATTCAGGGTATCTACGCAGCGAAGGTAGAAAGGAGACGAAAAGAAAGAGATGCAAATTCCGCGAGGTAGTCGCCGTGGGAGCTCCTCTTCCCCACCCCTTTTCAACTCTTTCCACGTCCACCTCCTGCCAATCCAGCCTCCCCTGTCACCCCTCTTCCGCCCACCCAAATGCACCATTAGGCGCGGGCCTATGTATTTTTAATAAGTTTCGAGAGTCTTCGAAGCCGGCGATCTCGGCCGGCGGTTGCAGGCGAAGGCGGCTTTTCGGCTGCCTGGCAAACGGTGTCCTCGCGTTTATTTATGTGCGAGGCGTTCGCAATTCTCCTCGCCCTCCCCGTCGCCCTTTCCTCCTGCCGTCGCTGCTGCCATTCCTTTTCATTCGTCTCCCTTTCTCTTTTCGCTTCTTGGTTGGCTCCCTTCAGCGTTCGAGCAGCTAGCTTTTCATCGACCCCCTACCCAACCCCTTCGCTCTCGTCCGCCACTCTTTTTCATCGTTTACGTTCCTTCCGTCCTTCTTTCACGAGCTGCTTCCCTTCTCGTCGCCTCTCCTTCCCGCGCTTTATCTCCTCGCGGTGTCAATTCGAGTTTGGAACACGGCCAACAGGACAACGCGTGTCTACTAAAAACCAGTTTTTAAACTCGCGTTTATTTCGCGCGAAGGGACTTGGTCCCGGGACCACCGTCTTTCGAGGCGTCCTCCTTCTTCTTTCGCTCGTTCCCTCGTCTCTTCTATGTCGCGACCGCTTTGATGGAGGATCAGATAGAACAGACGCTAGTCGATACCTCGAGTAAACTTACCGGGTAAAGTGGCGATGTAGGCGGACTGTTGGAATATGGGAGCGTTATCGTTCAGGTCCGTGACGCGAACCACCAGGTCAGTTGTCGCTTCGTGGATACCGTCGCTGGCAATCACTTGAAGACTATACTCGGACCGGGTTTCAGCGTCCAAACGTCTGCGAAGAACCACTTTGCCACCGTACTTGTCGATGCTGAAAGGTCCTGGGCTGGTAACGTTACCGAAGCGATAGATCAGAGCTGGTGAACTGTCCACATCGTTTGCCGTGATGGTTGTCAGGACCGTCCCAACCGTTGTACCTGTATCAAAATGTGTAGCGTATTAATGACATTGTCGATAGACTCTTTATTACTTAGGTAACGAAAGAAATTCCGGAGGGAAGATTGCCGGTTAGCTTGTGGTAGCGTATACGACCGTAAAAGTTCTAGGAAAGTTCCCAATTCTCAGGATTTTGTTCGCTTCTACTTTAATTGCTAGTTGCTAGCAAGCTACATTTATGTAGCTGCAAGCCGTGTTTAGAAAGACGATTGAAACGTATTACGCGGCTTCTTTGACCTCTGAAGAATCTTGCTAGAATGCTGGTAAACGTTGGGAAAAATTTCCCTTTGAATACAGTGTCAAGTGTCGTAAACTGATTCTTGGAATCTCCAGGACTCTTATTTTAACGAGCTAACTTTTAATTAACTGCCGTTAGAAGAAGTTAATTGCAACGGTAGCTTCGCGACGATACTCGACAAGAAAGAACTCTGAAAAGAGCAACAAGATGGAAAGTATGGTAATGCTCATTCACGAGTAACCGTATTCGATTCAAAGAAGGGTATGTTAGGTCTTGACGAACCGTTTAATCGCGACACTGAACGACAGTCGGTTCATCGTCTGCAACAATGCCAGACACCGTTGTTACCGATGAATGGCATCGTTATGCGAGCCACTCGTTCGCCTTCGTCTTTTTATTCTTGGCCAAAAGCCACTTTGTCACCGGTAGACGATCGCTCGCGATACATATATAGAACGGTGAGCAACGGGGCGAGTTCTTCCGCGAACTTAAAGACGCTTCGAGGGAGTCGCGTTTAAAATGCATTGAATCCTTACTATCGGCTCGTTTTATCTGTCTCGCGTTAAAAAGAGGCCGAGCGAATCCACTGGAAGATTCGGACGGTTCATCGTAGGCGATAATCTCGAGCGTGCCAAGGATAAATTACGAAAGAGGGACTGAAAGAATTGTCTTCTCGCTGACTCTCGATAACCAGATGTCGAAAATCAAGGCTTAAAAAGAGAATCGGGTTCACAAATATTTTAGGCAGAAGTTGCAATGAGCTATCTGTAAATCGCGAATATTAAATTATCGAATACCTTCCGACGATCGTCATGAATTCTTAAGACTTCGGATTGTTCTATTTAGATTCTGTACGCAACGCTCGTCAGAAAGAAATCTTTTATTGCTTTCTGTAGTTTTTTCATTCGCGTTTTCTGCACTCGAGGGAGGATTACCGTTTGATACGCAACACCTGCACGCACATAAAGGAATTATTCCGCGACGCGTTCGAGTAGCCCGAGGACTAGCTGGCACGCGGTTGCATCCGCTCGTAAATTTCGCGACTGATCGTTAAAGTCTTGCGAGTCGGTTTCGAGAGCGACCGCGAACTCGAATGCACGCGTCGCCTGCGCGATCCAAACTGTTTCGGTGCCTCTAACTTCGGCTCGATCGACAAAAACGATCTCTCTATCGGAGAGTCCTTCTTTCTAGGTTACACTCGAGTCGAAACTAGGTTAACACCCGAGTTAAAGGATCTCCGTAGGTCGGCGTTAGAACCTATGCGAATTAACGATTGAACGACGACGATAATTCCACGATCTCCACATTCCTGCGAAACTATTTTCTAATCGAGTAGGTAAAGAGCAGCGAACGTTGTGGCGGAGCGTTTCTCAACGCGAAATAATAAATTCGCATCGGAATCCACTCGATCTCTGTAAGTTATATCGCGGTAATTCTGATTACCGGAGGTCCCTGATGTTCGCGAGACTTGGACCGTGTAGAACGCGAACACGATGTCGGCGGTATACTCCTTGTACGGAAAATCCGCTCGTCGGTGGTCTACCATTGTTTCGATTTCTCGTGTCAGTGCCAGTTTCGGAACCGATTCGATCGATGCTGTCGATTAAAATCCTCCTTTGGATGCGGCCGTAGCGCGTTCGCGGCCAGCGGACGCCACGGCACGGTACGGAACGGCACGGAACGAAACGGCCACGGGAAGGAAGGCCCTTCAGGAACAAAGGCGTGGTCTATCGAACATTGGCGAACCGCGCCTCTCGTTTTAGGTCGAACGATAATTATATACGCCACGTCCAGCGGGATAATTAAAAACAATTACCGTGCGCCTTCGCTAAAATATGAGCGGTCGCGAACTCGGGATCGTTTTTCAGAGACCCACGAAACAGTTCGTTTTAACGTTCACGATACCGGTTGCTGTTTTAACCCGTTAAAAACGACCTTGCTTACTCGAAAACGGCGCTAGAACGACGTAAAAAAGGAAACGGAAGAAACGCGGGAGCAAAAAGGAAGAGCGCAAAGTATAACGCGTTAATTAACACGGTGCAAATTGAACGTATGCGACTCTCGTAAATTACCGATTTCGAAACATAAAAGTCTGATGCGATTTGATGACGTAAAAATACTGTAAAACGGCACTTACGGCTTATCAGTTTGAAGCTTAAGATTTTATGAAAATGACCACGTAAACGTTTCGTTAATGGCCTTAATACAAATTGGCTGGTTCTTCGTTCGAGTAAATAACGAATAAACCAATTTACAATTTTACAACGACATATAATACTCTATACTTTTTCTTCGTACACGGGCTGTTTCGAAACAAGATCGTACAACCCAAAAACCGTAAAATCTTCGCGACAAAATTAATAAACATTCGTTTCATGCGATATGAACAATTGGAAATTAGATATTCCCTAATGGACGATATTAACTATAGGAGAAATCTGATCGATCTACTGTTGCGAGCAATCGGTTAGCAATAGTTGAAAACTTGGTTGTCAGAAGGGACTCAACTTTACCGTAGCGGACATATTACGTTTATTAAAAATAAAGTGACCGCCCAATGGGAATGAAAGCGTTAACCCGTGTGAATTTTCACGCGACGGGTTAACTCGTTACGCTCGGTTAACGGGTTAAACGGCGCGATTCGATGATCCCATTACTTTGTAACGAGCTATATTTCATAAGGAACTAGGTGAAGCGGATCGTAAAGAGCTCGATCGAGCGTCGTTCGTACGATCGTCGAAACGATAAGTCGACGGCGCTTCGGCTGAAAAGGCTAGCGCGCATTTGCTCGCCACGCTGCGCGACGATGCTGTTAAATAAATTCTATCGAGCGCTGCATCGCGAATAGAAGCGGTAGTAGCCTCGTTTGCACCGGGCCGAAGTTTTATGGTGATACAAATTAGATAGCGATCTCGCGTTAGTCTGTTGGCGCTCGAGTACGCGGTCTTTCGTGTTGAACGTTCGTAGAAGTTTTGCAACAAGAAGGAGGGGAAGAAGAAGGAGACGGTCACGAGAGGGAAGATGAGGGAAAACAAGAAGAAGAAGACACGCGGCAACACGAGAGCTATAACGATAGGTATAAGTCCGTAATTGAAATTAAACAAAGCCGACCAAGGACGATGTTGGATCGCGACGCACCGATACGCGATAAATTTACCCCGCTAATCCTCTTTCTTTTTACGCGAAATTTCTTTTTCTCCGTTCTTAACGTCTTCATCGATTTTGCGGTAGCAGCACGAGACTGGCGCTTGCGCGTCAAACTCGAGGCCACCTTTGCTCGCTGCCGTTCCATTCAATCGTACCTGTCAATGGGGAACAATATGAAACGGAGAAGGACCAACGACAAGGGAGAACGCGAAGAAAAGAGACGCCGAGGCAGCCGAACCCTGACGTTTCGCAGCCTCGCCTAAGTTATGCAGATTGTTCCGAACAGTTGGACTTTAATACCGGCATAAATTCTTTGCCACTTAACTTTATACTTCGTGAGTAGCGTGCACTCCCGCCTCGACTATTCACGCGTCTTCCCTTCTCCTTCGTTCTTTTCTTCTCTCTTCTCCTCTCCGATCGTTTCTTTTTTTCGTTTCTCGCCACGCGGAAACGATCTTTCTAACTTGAACGTAACCGAACTTTTGACAAATCGATAGCTATCTTTTTTCGATCGATGCGACGAAGGAGACTAATTCCCGAGGACAGGCATAATGTACGATTGACGGTATAAAAGACGGCTTACCTTCAGACGCCGAAATGATCCTGTGCTCCGGAAAAGTCGGTTGATTATCGTTGATGTCGATCACTCTGATGCTGAGAGCAGCCGTACCGGTTAACTGAGGGTTCCCTTGGTCGGTCGCGATGATCGTCAATCGATACTTTTCTCGGATTTCGCGGTCGAGAACAATGTTGGTTCGAACAATACCGCTGTACGGTGGACTTATGGTGAACGCGTTGTCTGGATTGCCATCGACGATGTGGTATAGAATCCTGCTATTCATTCCTTGATCGGCGTCACTGGCTGATAGCTAGACATATCGTAAATAAAAATTAACATACGTAGGGCATAAAGTGGATCGAACAGGGATCGGTTAACGCAGACTAATGTCGTTGAATCGATAATAAAGCCTAAAGTGATGGGTAACGTTTGTTTACCTTGACGACAAAATCTCCTTTGACGTTGCCTTCCAACACGGTAGCCGAGTACTGAGTCTGGGTGAAAACTGGTGGATTGTCGTTCACGTCGGAGACCCTGACGACCACCTTCACGTACGCCTCCAAAGGATCCGGACCGCTAGTTCTGGCAGCAACGGTGAGCACGTGCTTCGAGCTTTCCCTAGGTTTCTCCTTGGACAGTTGTCCCTCCAAGGATCTTCCCCACGAATTCGTTCGACTCTCGTCCGCTTGTTCTTCCGTGGTTTTCACCGTCAAGTCGGTCCACAGTTCTGCGTCCAACCTCGTAGGATCGTTCACTCGCAGTAGTCCGGTATCCTCGTCGATGGAGAACGTCCCGAAATCGTTTCCCGATCCAAACGAATACGAAACGTGTTGCCTCCTGCCATCCGATCGAACGGCGGTCACTTGCAGCACCTCGGTACCAGCCGCCGAATTCTCCTGAACGACGACTTCGTACGTTTCGTTTTGGAACTTCAAAACCGGCGTCAGATCGGCGAGATCTCCGACCTGCAATTCGATCAGTCCTCGAGTGCTTCTCGGTGGATTTCCCTTGTCCCTAGCCAGCACTTCCAAGTGGTATGTCTTGCCGTTATCCTGCGACAAGGATAACGCCGCGGTCACCGCGCCCGTGCTAGGGTGTATCCTGAATTTAGGCTTCTCTTGGTCGTGCAGAAAGGAGTAGATGATTTCTCCGTTCGCTCCTTCGTCGGCGTCCGTGGCTACTACTCGAAGGATGTTCTTCTCTGGTTGGGTGCCGATCGAGACACGGGCACGAAACGGGTGTTCCTCGAAGACCGGGCCGTTGTCGTTGACGTCGCTCACACGAATCTCGACAGGGACGGACGTGGTTTTGGCGTCGTACTTGCCGCTGTCCGTGGCCACGACCACGAAGTTGAAGGAACTTTGCCGTTCTCGGTCCAAGGAGCTGTACAAACGACGAGTATTCGATTAAAGTAACGCGACGTGTCTATCTGGAACACGAGGACTATTTGCAGATGGTAGAACTTATAATTTGCAAGATGTAGCATCGGTCGATAGAAGATTGTCGTTCGACTCGGTGAACGGGTCGGATTTAAGCAAAATGTGGAGGCGAGTAGCTTGTTTGTGTGACGGAAGCTTTAATCGCGCACGGCGATCTTGTGTAATCCACGTCCGCCATTACCATAACTCTGCGGATCCTCCACACCGGCTCACCGAGCGCCGTTTCGCGTTTTAAATCGCACGAAAGCCGGAGGGAGGTAGCCTTGCATTTTCGCAGTAACCACCGAGGGAATTTAGCATCCCCGTCGCGGTGAGCTATACGCCTCGAGAAATCGCCGTATCGACTTAGCGCACTGGACTCTCGTTCCTCCGCTTCCGGATTTCTATGCCTCTAATCTGGATAGTTTCACGAGCGTTTCTGTTTTTTTCTTCCGTGACCCCTTTGGCCGACTCCGTGCCGCCGTTATCCGACCACAGGGACACGGCCGTTCGAACGCTCGGCTCGCGAGAAACAACGTCTTTATCGGTTAATGCTGATCTAATTATACTATCGTGGCAAATTTTTCGCTCGACCACGAATGCATAATTTGTTTCCGTTCGATCGAACAGTCGCTTAACGAGCGACATTCAATCGCCCGTGCATTTTTTCTATCGTTCCGCGATCGGATAACACGAACCGATGGTAATTTATCGAGTCGGTAAACATTGTCTTTATTAGCGGTTCGCTGGCGAAAAGTCACGCGATCTTTGCGAGCTCGCGATAAGCGGTAGAAAATCGCCGCGCCCGATAATTCACGCGTTTAAGACCGGAATCAGCCAGAATAGTTCAAATTACCTACTTCGGTTTATAACCGTGCATTACGCGAGAATTTACGTGGCTCCTATTTCACTGAACGAATGTGTCTCCGAGACTTTTATGCGGTCATGTAAGCGCGTGTAATAACCCTTAACGAGCGCAGAATAATACGCGAGCACGCGAAATTATCGCGGTTATTTGCGACCGAACCGTGGCTACCGTTGCCGACTCGTTCAAGATCTAAGATCAAATCGACCACGGTATTTATTTCGACGCGAATTACTTCGCGAACGGATTAAAACTTCTATTCGTAAAATGCGTGTCCAATGATCCTAAGGTTAGTCTGGAGAGTTCTTGCGCGTGCTTGAAAACGAACAATAATCTTCTAAACAGGATAACAACAATAACAACAGCAACAACGAGAAACAAGTGTACGAGACGAAGAGAGAAAGGAGCATGGAACGAACAGCAAGAAAAAGAAAGAAAGGGACGGAAGAAAGAGATCGCGAAAGAGTGGCCCGACCGGGATCTGGTTTTGCATATCAGGCTTTTTGCCGGCTGAAATAATGCATTGAAATGCCACACGGTGTCCCCCTGAAATGACACACGACTGTCGCGCGGCAAAAGTACGCCACTGCGTGCTTCCTCGCGGCTACCGACGACACCCTTCACCCTACGGATCTCCCTGTTTCTTGACTCGTAGCTCGTTTCCCCTGTCACGTTCCCGAGATTTCGCGAGCTTCTGCGAGACTGCCATACTTTGTTTTTCTTATGAATTCATCGCGCAAAATAAACCGTGCAAAGCAAACCCTCGGTTCATCGATTCCCTCACTCGAGACTCGGTCCCTTCGACCCTTCCACCTCTTCCTCTTCTTTTTAAGCTTCTGTCGAAAACACTCGGCCAAGAATACTTAGCGCGAAAGAAAGAGAGAAACAACGAAGCGTGAAAGAAACGCGCGTTAAGACAAAAAAAGAGGCAGGAAGAAGCAAAGAGAACCGCGTCGAGTAACGACGTCGACATGTTCTTCCGAGGTGAGAGGTCATGGGATTCGCGGTCGCGTTATCTATTAATTAACGAAGGTCAACCTTGACGGGACAAAAGCCACGGAGAAAAATGATGGTTCCAACGATGTCTCGCGATACAGGTTTATTGCGTGCACGGCCAGATCGTGGAGGAAGTAGCGTCGGCAGCTTGGAAAGGAAGAAGACGAGAGAAGGAGGAAGGAACGCGTTGTTGGTCCGTGCCTACGGGTTATGCATATGGAATCGGCTAATCGAGCACGGTGCATCGTTCGCGAGGCGTATCGACTGACTTTATAATTTTACGACATTCCTAGACCCTTCGCCTTCTTTCGTTCTCGTCGTTCTCCATCGCTCCAACGTACGTACGGTTCTTTTCTTCTTCTTTCTTGTTTCTTTATCTCGTCGACTCCTCCCAAGCGCCTACTTCTCGTTTTATGACGCCGTGGTACCGGCGTAATATCCCACCGACGATCCTAATCGGACTCGCAATAAAGGTCGCGCGGTAATTAACGCCAGAATGAAATTAGCTTGCTGGCGAAGTCGGCGAAAGAAGAGAAGAGGGTGTAGCAAAGAGAAGAGACGCGAGTGCGCATAAACGTGGTGAGAAAATTGTATCCCACAGATCGGTTGGAAAAATTCTCTATTATACGATTGTCTCAAATTCTGCAGCGGATTTACGATGCGAACGAAATACCGTAAAAAAGTAACTAAATGGAAAGAAACAACCGGTTCGAATTACCAAACAGGAAAGAAACAGTAAAGTTCGAACGTCAATCTGTTGATTCTTTGCGAATACATTGTATTTTCTAGACTTTAAAAGACGGCACTCACCCAGCGGTAGTAATGACGCCAGTCAGATTGTCGACCCTGAACAGCCAGCTGGTTTCTTCCGCGATGGAGTACGTTATTTTTCCGTTCGCCCCTTGATCAGGATCGGTGGCTTTCACGGACATTATGCTGGAATCCGGAGCCACATCCTCGGAAATGGTCGCCACGTATTTATTGAGGTAAGCGTTCGTCGGGAAATTGGAGGAAGCATATGGGAAACCATTGGGTAAGTTGAATCCAGGATATTCGGAGTTTTGGACGGCACCGCGGGGTCGTGATTCGGTGTACTGATTTGGAACGAACGTAGGCGCATTGTCGTTCACGTCCAAAACGATCACGGTCAAATTGCAGCGAGCTTCCAAACTTGGACGACCTTTGTCCTTCGCGGAAATAGTCAGCACGTATTTGGCCACGGTTTCTCGGTCCAAGTTCGACATCGACAGCTTTCCGGTCACGGAATCCAAGATGAACTTTGCGCCAATGTTCCCGCCTGAAAATGGCAAATTTCGAATATCAACTAATCTCTGTTAACTGATAGATCGTTTGGATGCGACATATGTCGTGCATTGACTACAAATCGATCGCTAAACGTTAATAACCGGTACGAGTATTTTAATTATCATAAGTGGCAGGAAGTGCGTTCGACGGACGCATGTTAATAAGCGAAGTTAAGTAGCAATTAAGACATTGAATTTCTCGTTTTCGTTCGAAATTGCTGTTTTTACGAACGATTCCATATTATTACCGATTTCCTAGCTTCGTTACATTTTATCGGTTTTAATTGAAACATCGAGGAAACTCACCGACGATGCTGTAATAAATTTCCCCGTTCTTTCCTTCGTCAAGATCGGTTGCCGCTATCGTGTGTATCACAGAAGACTCCTGGTTCTCCGGGACGGCGAGAGTGTAACACGAGCCCGGTCGAAACTCGGGACTGTTGTCGTTCTCATCCATGACTAGAACTTCGAGAGTGCTAATATCCAACAGCTTGCTGGATCTTGCCAAGATCGGGACGGAGTAGCGGGAGGTCTCTTCACGGTTCAAGGGTCCTCGAAGAGTGACCAAACCACCGGGCGTAATGGCGAACTTGTCCGAGGCTACGTTGCTCGGAATGTTGAAGCTGACGTTACCTGTATAATCGCACACCAGAGAATTTCTGTCAACGTACCGGTCAATATTTTTTATCCGTGGATATTCCAACCGTCGAATAAAGTTAAACGGATGTTCGTTCCTTTTCTTTTCGTTTCTTTGCAAACTTTCGCGCCAACGAAATCATGTTCTTGGTGCCATTCGCGAAATTAGAACCACGCGACCATGGGATCTGGTTCCCCTCACCGAACCATTATCCTGTCGCGTCCTCGCGGAGAATCCAAAATTATCGGTCAGTTTGCATATATAAACGCGTGTCTTCGACAGCGAAAGCGATCGTGTCCCTCGGCGCGAAGATCGACACGTGGTGCAACCCGGCATGCTCCGTAAATTCTTGTTAATATACCGATCGAAATTCGATTCGCAAAATGGTTTTGTTCTTTCGACGATCGCGGAGGGGAGGAGCGGAACAGGGACCAGTCGAAGATATCCCGTAACCAGAAAGAGATTAAAAGGAAGAAAGCGAGCGGAGCATCGGATCGTTGCAATTATACAGTCCGTTTCGAAATTTTCGTCTCCCCGAAGAAAAAATAATCTTTTCACCTTATCGTTTTACAGCCATGCTTTGGGTCATTTGCGCGAGACAGCCTGATTCCCTATGGTTAGCGCGGCGGTTAAGAGGATAACGTTCATAATTTAGAAATTTCTGAAAGTCGACTCGAAATCGAATTTCTAGCGGGCACGCAACGAAGCTCGGTCTCTGCTGGAGAGCGTCTCCGCGCCAAGAGACGCAGGGGCAGCGGGCAGTGGGCAACGGGCAGCGGAACGGTAGTTACGGTGGCGACACGCACACGATCGCGGCACAGGTAGGAGGGTGTCGGTGTTGGTTGGCTGGTCGGTTGGAACCGGTGATTTGCCTATGCGTACCGCGGCAGGCTGGCGGCACGATGATATACGCGACCATTGTTTCGCCTCGTCCTCTCTCGTTCTCCCTTTTCGTCCTGACCACCGGTCTCTGGCTTCTCCTCGTGCTCGGTGCGCAGCTCGCGGTTCCGGGCCCCTAGCGGGAGGCTCGTCCTTCGGGGTATCGCATAGAGGGACGCGGGGCCTTTTGCCGTTTCTGCGGGGCGCGCTAATGCGCTCGTCCGATACACGGGCGCCGGTCTAGATAAGCGCAGAACGAGCGATATACCGTGTTGTCGGCCGTACGGAACGTTTTGCTACGAGACCGAGAACATCGGACTTTCTGCGCGCCCTTTTAGTAATCATCGTGTTCGTGCTCGTTTCGTCTGTTTTACTCCGTGCGGCTCGCACGCCTCCAGCAGGACTAGGATCGAAACCGAACCGCGTAGCGTTGTTTCCTTTCTTTCCAACTATTCGCGTCGATCGGGAACGCTGTTACCGGAAGTAGCAGCTACCCGATCAAGAACGATTATTTGTATCGCGCGACGACCGACGCACGGACGATGGAATTTTCTCGTGCGCGGAATTCTTCCGCGAAATTATTCGAGAGAGAGCTGCTCCGCGAGGGAAAGGAAACCGACGCTCGACCGTAGCAGGGTATTCCGCGGACGTTACGCGCGGATGGAACGCGCTCTCGGGCCGGAGGGAGCCGTATCGCGAGTCATTTCGTTGAATTTACTATTATAATGCCACCGCTCCGTACCGTACCAGGCCAGATTCGAGGCAATTATTCCAGGTATTTTCATAGCAGGGCTTTCCTATTAGCTGGCTACCCGGCTACGATTATATTCTGCCTCGTGGCGGTCTCGCGGTGTAGGTGGCGCATCCGTGTTCGTGTGGCGAACCGCTCGCGGCCAAGTCGAAAATCCATGAAAGAGAACAAAGAAGGAGAGGGAGGAGAAGGGATAGGACGGATAGGAAGAAGAGGAGACAAGATAGGAGACTGTAATTTCAGCTTCTCGTCCTATACAGCGCTAAATTGACAGTCCCTTCTGTTCCCTGGCACTTTATGCGGCGACGCACCACCGAAACAATAAGGACGCGAGCGGAGCACCTAAAAGGGTAGCCGCGAGAGGCCCATTTTTGGTCCTCTCCTACGTCCTTGTCGCGGCACTCGGCTACACGCGTGCACACATGCCTGCCGGTGCGCGCGTGCGTGCGTTTGCGTAGAGAGGAGATCGATAAGTTCCGAGAGCGAGCCGAGTCGGGCTTTGTCCCTCCGCATTATCCTCGCGAGCGTTAACCGAATATACGCGCTGCTCTATCTGATCATCTTCGTCGAGTGATATACGAGCATCGGTGAATATTTATCAATAAAACTGACCGGTTGTAAATCCAACGGTTTTATCTCGCGTATTTAGCGGGGAATAAAACGGTGAATCGGGAATCGCGATCTTGACGATCCGCGCGGCTCGCCCGCTACCGCGATAACCCTTTGAGAGAGATCGCTGAACGCTTACCCTGATCGGTGATGATAGGACTGGCGACGTTTAGAACCGGTGCTCCAACCTGGAGGTCCTCTGAAACTCTAGCCACGGGGTTGGCGAGCAATAGCCGAGGAGGTCCGTTGGTCTGTCCAGAAGCCAGCGTCAGAGTCAGCTTGAGAGTCGACTTTCGCGGTGGGGAACCGTGATCGTTCGCCGTAATCTCGAGCTCCGTCGACCTCACCATCGGCCTCTCCAAGCTCACTATGCCGGACTCGTAACCCACCGAGAATCTCGACTCCTCGTTCGCCGATGTAATCACGTACGACACACGGCCATTGTCACCTGCGTCTTTATCCACCGCGACCACTCTCACCAACGTCGCTCCTGCAACGAGACCAATTAACGATATCGCTGCTTGCTCGCGTTACTTAATCGATCCGGACGAACTTTCCTCGTTACTAGACGTCGAAACGCTCGCACTCACCTGGTAGGAGATCCGGCGTGACGGCCACTTTCGTGGATTCCGGGGCAACGAAAACCGGGTCGTTGTCGTTCTGATCGAGAACGATGATCCTCGCGGTGACGGTCGAGGCTAACTGTTCGCCGGGAGGAGCACGATCGGACGCCTTCAGGATCAAGGTGTACTCTGCCCTTTCCTCTCTGTCCAACGGTCCGGCGAGCGTCAGAGCTCCGGTAAGAGAGTCGACCGCGAAACTGCCTCTCGACGGAAACTCGGCCACCAGACCGTATCGAAGATCGCCGTTCGGACCGCTGTCTAAATCGCTGGCCGTCAAATTGTAAATCGTCGAGCCAATCACGGCCCGTTCGGACACCCGGACGGTTATCGGATCTTGAGGCCACCGGGGTGGATTGTCGTTCGCGTCCTCGATGACTATTTTCACCGAGACCGCGATGCTCTGAGGGTTCCCGATCGAGGTGGTATCCAGCGCTCTGATCTCCAGGTGGTACTCGCTAACGTTTTCGCGATCCAGCGAATGGGCGACCACCAGCTGACCCGAGCTACGGTCCACGTCGAACGCTGGAAACTCGCTGACGGGCGTCAGGGAGTCCAAGGTGAAGGCGACGCGACCCGCTGGGCCCGCGCCCGATACCGAACCCACCGCTTGTCCTATGCTGGCGTCCTCTCGCACCTGAATCGGTTTTCCATCGGTTATCGAAGCTCTAGTAAGCCGAGACCGATGAACGAACGGTGTACTATGACGGATGGTTGACACTCACGTTAAAGGTAAGACTGCTACTGGTGAAGGTCGGCCGGTTATCCGCGAGGGCTAGAACCTCGACTCTTAACGCTCGTATACTGTGCCGTGGTGGCCGACCAGCATCTGTTGCTTTTACGGACACTCGATACACGTTTCTCTCCTCGTGGTCGAGAACCGCCTTCGTCCTGATCATGCCGGTGATCGGGTCGATGGTGAAAACGTTGTAGCCGTCGGAATCCCGGTCTGTGGATAAAGGGTGCGTACAGATTCGGTTCCGGCGACCGGTACCGGTGATTCGGACAGGTGGATTTTACCTTTGAGAATGGTGTAGGTCACGGACGCGTTCTCTCCGAGGTCGGTGTCCAGCGCCCTGACCCTCGCCACTTCCGTTCCCGGTGGTTGTTCTTCTCTGACGCTGACCACGTCGCCCTGAGGGTCCACGATTTCGGGCGAGTTATCGTTCACGTCCAACACCGTTACCTTCAGAGGCACCCTAGCCGCCCTGGAAGGCGTACCTTGATCTCGAGCCTCGAGCACCAACTCGTGCACGCCTTTGGTTTCGCGATCGAGCGGTTCTCTGGTAGTGATCTCGCCTGAAAGTCACGAACGGAAGAACATTAGTAGATTCGTTTTGATTCATTTTCTTATTAACGATCAAGTAGCGGTAATGGAAGCTCTACGCTTCATTTCACGGCTGACGATTCCAGATAGTCGTTTACGATTCGCATTTATTTCATCTCGACCTGCGTGATTATATACCGCAGCTGTTTCCTCGATCGAAACGTATCTTTAGAAGATGCCTGGAATCGATCGCGAAATACTCCCGTAAATACCGCACGAGTAAACCAACCTTATCAATTTTCTCGGACGCGAACGATTAATTGGATAATCGGCGTTCGTCCGTTCGCTCGTAGGCTCGAATTCCAGCATCGCGCCTCGACCGACCAGCTACGCGTATTATAATCGTAGCAAGGACCGAGCAAACAGAAGTCGCGAGAACGCTACAAGTATCCGAGAGAAATAAAAAGAGGAAGGAGAAGACGAGGAAAAAGAGGAGGAAAGAGTGTAGCGTGGCCATCTTCTCGACCGGTCGGCGCATTTATGGGTAATTAAGCAAGCGCCTAGCCGACCGGGCAGAACTATTCCAGGACGTGGAAAGGGATCGGGATAATAATTCGTACGTTGGGTCGAAGCAGCGGCGTCGGTGTTCGCCGGGACACACGGGGCAACCGCGTGCCTCCACGAATTCTCGACGTACCTAGTCCAGTCGGGACGCGTCCCTCCTCGTCTACCAGCCACCGCGGCAGAACGTCGTCGACGCGGCTCTGCTCGTCGTCGAGAAGACAAACGATCGACGAGGAACATGCAAACGCGCCGGCATCGAGGGATACCATCGCGGAACAATAAGAAGTATATCGTAGGACGCGTGCTAATGCGTTTCTCGTGTTAACCGTGGGACCGTGCGACTGACTTCTTCGACCCCCTCCACGGGGTACCGGCTCTCTTTCCGTTCCCGCGTGTCTCTTCCAATATTTGGAAATCCATGCTCGACGAACCGCGCGTTAGGAAAGCTCGTTCCACGATCGACGCTGGGATTCTTGGCAAACGAAGAATGTTTGCCCAGGGGGAAGAACCTTTTTGTTTGCCCATAAATCTCGCTCGAGTTTTCCCGAAATTTGCAACCTTAAGAAACAAAGGGCGCAATTACCTTCGTAGCCATAGATCAACGAAGATGCGTACAAGTTTTCTATACATATGTATTGTAACGACCTTTCGTTACTCGCGGAAAAAGACCTACTCGATCGAACGACACGAAACGGATCGCTTTTAATGTAGGACTACGAGAAGACGGCTGATACTTCCGACACAGTGACAGCTTTTATTATTTTTTATTCTCGTACCTCTTCGAGCGGAGGTTCGCGCACAAGAGTGATCGAAGAAGTCCCAGCTCCGCAAACAGACAGGTCGGCCAGACTTCTCGGTGGATACGAGAAGAGGAAGACGACCGGGCCGGTCTGGAACCAGCGTGTACACAAATACTCTCGTGTCGCATGCCAATCAAAGCGCGTATGCGCGTAGCATATACGAGAGGCATCGTGCGTGTCGGTTTCGCGGTGTGCGCTGAACCCGGGCCTCCTTTCTGGTGATTCGTTACACGCCGGCCAAGGTGAAAGCACCGCTCTTACAGGATTATACTTTGATATCCACGAACCAAGAAAGGGGGAGAGACAGAGATGTTACAAAAACGAAATAATCGTTGGGTATCCTCGATATTGCGTTGTACGGGCCTCCAATTAAAGGCATTCGTATCAAAAATAAATTTACCGCTTCTTTTTTTCGTTTTTTCGTTCTTCGGACGCGATAAATCTCGAGCGCGCGCCTGCACCGTGACACGCGTCCGTACGAGAACACGGACAACGACGACAGACGGAGACAGAAAAAGGGAGAAAGAGAGAGAGCTTTGTACGTTGGCTGGAAGCCGATTTCATTAGGCGTTTTCGACGACTTACGAAACGAGCATGAGATCTATCGAACGCTTCTAACGCGTTGCACAATCGTCACGGAACCGCTTGTTCAACAATGGTATGGCAACATCAAGGGCCGTTCGCTCCGTTGACGCAACAGAGACGCGTAAATTAAGAGCGTCGACGGCCAAGAGCTATTTAGAAAATTAATCGCTTCTTTCTACCTTTTTCTCGCGCCTTGCTCAACGACCGCACCAATTCAACTCTAATACATCATTCTCTTTTCTTAACGGAGCTGGCTCCGTAACGTTCTTTAAATTCTCTTTTTCATCCGGCCACGAAAGGAATTTCGAACGATAAATCTTGAACGCGAGTTGATTTCGTCGAGATTCGACTCGCAAACAGAGGATTCGCTAATATTTTTCTCGTTCCCCGAGTCGCTCGACCATCGACGAACACCTTTCGTAAACACTCGAACGTCGTTTCGTCCACGAGACGACCGCGACAAAAAGAAAGCACGTCGGCAGAAGAGAGAGAAGGTACATACAGTGGAGGGTTTGTAAGTCGTATCGATTCCGAATGAAAACGGCGAAAGCGCGAGTTAAAGAAGCGGTGTCTCACCTGTGTCAGGGTCCACGGTGAAGCTGCTGTTTGCTTGGACGACCGCGTATCTGAGCAGAGCGTTCTTGCCGAGATCAGGATCGGAGGCGCTCACGGATCCGACCAGCGTACCCGAGGGCAGATTCTCCAGCAGCTCGAAGCCGTAAAAGTCCTTCTCGAAACGGGGATCGTTGTCGTTGTCGTCCAGCACCGTGACCAGAACGGAAGCGCTGGCTGTCGCGGCCGGCGAACCGTTGTCGGTCGCGAGCACCGTCAACGCGTGACGATCGAGGCTCTCGCGATCCAAAATCTGCGCCAAATAGATCCAGCCGGTGTTCGGGCTGATCCGGAAGGCGGAGGATCCTTGAAGCCGGTAACTCAACCGTGCGTTGTTGCCCGTATCAAGGTCTACCGCGGTCACCTGAAGAATCTGTCGGACAGAAACAAGTTGTTTTACGAGGCTGTTTTTACGTACACCGATACGGCGCGGCGCAGCGGCGAAAAAACGAGTACAACAATTACGATACTCTCTCGTTCCTCGAGAGAGAGAGAGACGGAGAGAGCGAGTGGGAGAAGCGGGAGCGGAGAAATCTGAATTTCTGCGATGTAAACGTTTCTCGTTGGAGAGGAAAAAAAGTCGTTGTAGGTAGATCGATGAAAAAGAGGGCGGCAGAGAGAAAGAGAGAAGGAGGTCGGCGAGAGGAGACAAGACCAGTCGATCCGGTCGTTCCGTATTAATTAAACGCACCCGAAGACCGCGAACCCTAAATGCGTTCGAACCGGTTGATGTTTTCCAGCGCGGGAGGATCGTGAATTACGGAGGTCGAAGATGTAGAAGAAAAGGAGAAAAAGAAGCGTAGGATCGAGGATATATAACTTCGTATCCCGTGCACGGAGCTGGCGCACGGGCAATGATGGATGGCGAACGAAGAGAGAGAGAAAGCTCTTGGAGGCAGAAGGGGAAAAGGAAGAAGCAAGGGACAAGGACGAGGATAGAAAGGAGCGTTCGAAGGTTGAAGAAGGAAGGACGGAAAGCTGGCAGAAGGGGGATAGAGATCGGGCACACCATTAGAAGGAGAACCTGACGTGGGAGCAGGCAGTAATGTGTCTAACTGTACGTTATTAGTTCGCGGCGGGTGAAGGGTTACGCTCACTGTAGCCAGGTTACTCTCGCCGGCTGCTACTTCCCTGGCCCTCTCCTTGTCTCTCCGCTTGTGCCGCGGCTAAGATATTGTCCGGATACCACCGACAGCTCACAGATCTGTTTCGCCGATAGATAGCACCGATATATACGTGTATACCGGCAGAAAGATGGAACGAAAGATCGAGTGGCGAACGAGGGAAAGAAAGAGGAAGGGAGGAACGTGCGGTGTTCTCGTCGTCTCCTCTTCTATCGTACCCTCGTCGTGTATACGCTGTATTAAAAATGTGACGTCATTTAACGGACCTATCTCGCCTCGACGATCTCCTGGCCATTCGTCATCGGTATCCTCGTATTCGGGATTACGTCCACCGGTGGCTACCATCGCGAGGAATCGTTGTTCGTCGCTCGTTCCGCGGCTAGATAGCGCTGCACGAATGACGAACGCGTTCCCGCGCCGAGACCCGGCTAAAGACTCTTTCGCGAGCCTCCTCCGTTTCCTATATCCGTTTCGTTAACCCCGTCTCCCGTCCCGGTTCTCGGAAGTTAGCCGAACGAGCTTTCGATCGAACACGAAACGCCGTTCGGATCGACGCGAACGGATGAGAAATTTCGCGAGACGGCGAAACGTTTCGCTCAAAGTGCGCCGGTGATGGTGTTTAGCCACGATAAATGACCCGACTCGAGCGGGATAACCAGCGAAGGTTGTTCATAAAACGAACAGCTGGGCGCTGCATTTCTGTTAGGCCTATCAACGATTACCTATCAATCCCAGCACCGTGCTGCTCGAGCAATACGCGTACCGTGTATCGCGGCAACGAGGAACCGCGTTCCTCTATCAAACTATCGGTTATACTCTATCAATCCCTTTACCGAACTGGTCTGTCGAGTAACCTCGCAATCCGCATCGTCGACCAATCATTCGCGCGCCTCGCCGTTCAGCTAATTCGTTTCTGTTCTCCGCTGACAGGGTGAACTCGATGAGTCAACGTCTTCTTCTTCTTCTTCTACGTTCGCCTCGTTCGCCGTGTCTAATCGAACGAACAACGAGGAAACTGTTGGATAAGACCGGAGGAGGCTCGTGTAACGGAGCAAAGGTTCGACGACGAATCGTCTTCCTGGTTGTCCCGATCAAATTACCGAACGGTCTTAGAGATAAAGTAAGGGTAGAGGGAAGAAAGTTCGCGTCTCCAGAATTTCTCTATGTTCCCGTTCGTTTCCATGTACGCTCTCTCTCTCTCTCTCGCTCGGAAGAGGATCCTACCGCGCGTCTTATCGACAAACAAATGGCCGCGTGACGGGCGTCTAATGAAGATTTTTCTCACTTGAGAATCGAGCTTGGCGCCTTCGGGAACCTCCACGTGATACTCGTTCCTCTCGAACACTGGGGGGTTGTCATTCACGTCCTGCACCTCGACGCTCAGGCTGAGATTCGCCGAGAGGCCAGCACCGTCCAACGCTCTTATCAGTAGTCCGTGGCGTTGTTGGGTCTCGTAATCCAATCTCCTGGCCAGATAGAGCTCCCCGGTACGGCCGTCTATCCCGAAGAGGTCGTTGCTGTTCTGACCGAGAACGTAGCGCAGAGGGTGCGACGGAACGATGTCCGGATCGGTCGCGTGAGCCACGTAGAGGGCCGTGTGAAGGGGATGCGATTCCGGCACGGAAATGCGCACGTTGGTGGTCGGGAACATAGGGGCGTTGTCGTTCACGTCCTCCACGTTCAGTTCCAGCTGCAACGATCAAGCAAACGCGTACGATTCAGGGTAAATCGGCAAGTTCGCGGTCTCCTGCGGCCAAACAGCTTGACGATTTACCTGACAGTAGCCCACAGATATTCCATTACGTGCCTCGACGCTCAAAATGTACTTGTCCCGGGCTTCTCGATCCAATGACTGGCGAATTCGCAGCATACCCGTGCTCGAGTCCATCGTTAGATCCGGTTCTTCCTTCACCAAATAAAATCTGCTCGGCCGTTCACCTGCGAACACGGTTATTATCGTTATTAAATGGCTACAAAGTGGCGTCTTTTTTTATACGTTTCTTTTAAATAATGATCGTTTTAAGAACGAACGAGCGTCGGAAGCTCGAGAAATCTTTTGATGGAGGAGAAGTCTGCGCGATACGATGGACGCGATGCAAGCCTCGTATTAATTCCTTTTCTTCCTTTCTTTTTTCTATCCCCCATCCCTGGACCTTGCCAAACGAACAGTTCATTCGTTTCGTAAAAAGAACGAGAAGAGGAGGAAAAAAGGGCGGAAACGAAGAGGGTGGGGAAGGTTGAAAGCGCAAAAATGACGAAAAAGTGTTAGGATACTATATAAGCAGGCTGCTCGTTAATTATAAGTTTGGCTTGTTCTCACGTGTACATTTTACTCGTTTCCTTTTTCGTCCAGCAGATTGCTCGAAAAATCCACGGGAATTACGCGATTCGTCGTTCCGTACGCCATAATCGACTGATTGAATCGAATGGCCGCGATCTCGGTAAACACAGTACCGTAAAGTGCATCGATCAGCCATCCATCCTCTCTAATTATCCAAGAAATACCAGAGTCGGCCGACTATAAACGAGACTTCTCGCGTCGACCTAGATCGCGCGAATGCACCTTTCGTGTTCTCCGTGGTCCAGATTTCTCGTTTTGCGATTGCCAGCCGCTATTAATTCGGTGAAAAAATGATCGAAACGAAACCGTGGAAAAAAATGACCGATACTCGGACTCGTCGGTCGACTTTATTAACAACCGACCGTAGCGGTATCGAAGGAAATCAATTAATAGGCAAATCGAAGGATCATTACCACCGGCTGACAGACGCGATGAACGATCGAACGGCGGAGCAGAGCATGTATCCTGCATAACGAGTGCCGTTCCCTGTCCGCCCACGTCCGAGAACCGCAGGGATGTTCCGTCCTCGCGAAACCACGCGGAATCCCACGTGGCATTGTTCTTGCGTTCAACTTCTAGATCGTCCTGGCTCTTAGCCACGCTATTGAACAGCTCCGGAGAACCGTTATCGCTTTGTCTCGTGATCGCTCCGCGAATATCTTCGTGACATTTAGACGAGCTCGATTGATCGATCCTTTGTTGCTCCGCGAATCTCGAGAAAATCATTTTTCTCCCGGATCTTTCGTCAACGATCATACGTTCACGCGAGACTCGCTCGCGTCGCGGATCGCTTAATTTATTTCAAATTAACGGGTGGAACGGTTTTGCAAATAAAACGCTGTAACGCGGATGCCGAGATAAAGTTCGCGCACAGGTAGAAACGTAGCGATTGGTCGAGATAAGTTGAAGAGAAAAACAGGTTATCGTGCTACGGCTCTGTACATACTGCTTTTAAATCCGTTACGAAGTCTACTCGATGCTAAAAAGTATTTAACGATATTGCAGCTTGCGGACTGCGATCTGTCGCGATAAAATAAATCGTATTTATGGACCAGTTCACTTTTATTTGGATCCAACTTATAGATTTAGAAAATTCCATGAAGAGAGGGAAATGCTCGAGAAGGAGGAAAAAGGGTAGCAAATTAAATGGTTTCGAGAATTAACCGTTCGAGTTCCTACTAATTAGAGTTTGAGCGTGTGCGACTACGCGTGTCCGTTTTCATCGGGGCATACATCGTGTTAATTTCGATGTATCTGCTCGATCGGTAGAAAAATCGTACCGAAACCGGTTCAAGTCCGCAATTTCTCGATTCCGTTCGGTACGGTACGAGTAAATACCTTTTTAGACGTCGATAATTGCCGCGATCGGTCGATCGCACGGCTCGATCCAAAACGAGAGCAAGAGTAGCGGAGAGACAGAGAACGCGTACAACATCCTCGCTGGATACGTTTCGACAAACGCCTTGGATCTACCGCGTCGCGGTCGGGTCTCCCATGGAACCGATCGAGTTTTTCCTTCGGCGGTGTAAGAAAAACCTGGTAGACTAGGATGCGCAGTGGCCACCGCCTCCGTGCGTTTACGTGGAAGATAGCCGCGAGCGTTTCCATTTCCACGATATCCGGTGACATCGTCGAATCGAGTCGAGTCGAGTCGAGCGGAGTCAAGTCGAGTCCAGTCGGTCTTCGATGCTGACATCGAACGACATTGGTCTTAAAGATGGTACTCGGTCGCGTACGTGGATGGCATAATTTATGGGCTGCTATTTATACCCACTCCACTTTACCTCCCGCCTTCGTACCCCTCTTTTCCCTCGGTAAAGACGCGCAAACGATACGAAACGTCCACCGGTTGGCGTTTTCTCGTTTCTCACGCTTCGCGAGATTTACGCGTTTCTCGCTCGCCTCTCGTCGAACGACTCTCCTTCGAATAGCCGTTTTATCCGTACGATTTCGTCATTAACCCGTTAACCCGTCCGCCGCTGCTTCTCTCGCGCGAGTACGAATTTTCGTTCGATAACCTCGCAAGAGGAAGAAACGTGTCGACGAAACGGTTCTATCCCCTATTTATCGAGAGAATAAATTGCGATCGAAGGAGTACAGCGAACGCGGCCGATGAACGGGTTCTTCACCCGCGGTGCCGACTCGAGAGGGCTTCGTCACCCCGGTTACACAGGCGTCCCTCCGGGGTGCCCACGTGGGTGTAACGAAGACAAATCGCTCGCGTATTTGATTAATTCGCGGAGATCGCTGGTCCAACCCGGTCCCTCGAAGCTCTCTCCTTGGCCCACGGTCTTCTTCTCTGTCCGCTTCTCCTCCTTCTTCCCCTTCTCGTGTCCTTTCCGTTTTCTTTCCTCGCTTCTGTCTATCCTTTCCCTTTCGTCCCTTTGCCTTCGTGGATGGAATCGAGAGCAAGTTTTTGCCGCGGCACTCGAGCCAGCCGAGGAACCTACTCATTATCGATTCTCGCCCTTCCGACTTCGACTCGTACTCGCGAAATTTGCCCGGTGAAAATTCCAGACCGTACGGCCAAAATTCCTGGCCAAATACCGGCGTTTACGCGGTGCGCGCGATGCGAAGATTCAGGTTCGTTCGCGCGGGACGAGATAGAGAAAGCGTTCGCGCGGAATCGTGTTTCGTTGGCCGATCGTGTTGCATCCGTTCCATGGACGGGTATCGTATTAAACGAACGGCTATCTGCTATCGGTTCTCATCATTTTTTAAATCGTCGATACACGGATCCGTCTCTAGATTGCTTCTAATATCTCAATCCAGCGAGTCATAAAGTTTCATTAGCATTGCTAATTTAATCACCGTCCGAATCCGGTTATCCGCTGACACATTGAACGTAAAATCGAACGTCGAATATTTTGCCCGAACAGAGAGAAAGTTGCGACCGAGGATTTAAATCGATCGTCGCGATACGCTCGGCTCGCGGAGATTCCAGTCAATGGCTGACCGATCGCCGCTGCATCTGGTGTGCGTACGTTACGTTGCACGATTCCCAAAGGCCTCTAGCGTACCGACTATGCCTCGAGAAACACGTCTCGAGTCGTTGATTGGTCGATTCATCGTCCCAACCGAGTTAGACTAATCCGAGAGTTAGGCTAATCTAACGCGATCCGTCACTCGCCAAACCGATTTCTCCAGTTTCGATTTCGTTTATCTTCTATCCTCTTTCGCAGAGATCCTGCCTTTGGACATTCGGTCTAGCACGAGGGCGAGGTAACCCTCTGCACGGCGTGTTCCTCGCGATCGACGTCGTGCCAGCCCTTTTTATCCTGCCCTCTCCTTCGGCCATCCTCCTCGTTCTCCGCTGCTTCTCCCTCAATCGCACAAATGGAATTCATTTCTAGTTCCTTGACTCCCGTTTCTGCGCTCGTTTTCTTCGTTGCCTCGTTCCGTCGCTCTCCGTTCGTCTCTCGTCCCGCTTCCGCTCGGCTGGTTCTCACGTGCGAGACGTTCTTCTCCATTGACTCGGCGAGCCTAGAACACGGACGAGGACGAAATTTTTCCTCGTCGACTCGCCGCGGGTGACGAACAGCTAAAAACCGTTTAATCTATTCGACGAGTACGCGTACGAGTCGATTCGCATAGCTCGCGTTACATTCTCGGCTCGTTTAGAGGAAACGTACGTTTTCTAGCGTTAATAAACAGCGACGTTGCGGCACGCGGCGAAGAAACGTTCCATTAGGCGGCCGGTTCGATCGTCGCGTGCAGAACACTACTCTGGCGAGCATAAGAAACGATCGAATAACTGGTGGCTCTTCTGTCCGGGCTGGGTTGCGGCGCGGCGGTTCATTTTCTCGACGGCATTGCTCGAACGCTCGAAACGCAAGGTTAAGTTCGAAATCGCGATCTCTTCGACCCGCGTTTAACCGACGATCCATTTGTACGCGTGCCTTCGCGTTCGTGCAAAAACTGCTACGCGATGCTTACGTTTGGTTAATTAGAAACGATAATTATCGTCGGGACGCATCGCGATCTCGGTTGGCCGTTTATAATCCGATCGCGAACGATTATACCATTTTTGAGACGAGCCTCGTGTCGGCTATAACGGGCTCGACCCCACGGAAGATATTCGTCTTTCTAAGCATCGCCGTTTAATTGCTCTCTCGTCGAGCGGTGGAGAAGAAGGAGGAAAAGAAGAAACCAGAGCGGAGAGGGGCGGTAGAAAAAACCGGTGTACCGAGTTTCACGAGGAGGAACATTCCGGACGAAGAAAACTCGCGATAAATTACACGGAACGACGATTCGATCACGCCGTATATGGATGCACGAGATCTGTTGCCTATGCTGGCCAGCTACCTATACCTCACAGAGCGTTTCTCTTATTTTGCTAATTAGCTCGTAACGGGCCATCCGAGAGGTCGCTCGATACTCCGGCGCTGCGCACGGGCGGCGCCGTGCTCGCTCGAGCGTTTACGAGCCCCGTGAAAAGCCCCTCGAACGTTCGCTCGATGCTCCTCGAAACGGTGATTGGGTCCTACTGCCCCGACGAATTACGAGGATCGCCACCGGATTTCCTCCGAACTCGACGTCGATTTCGCGCTTACGATCCTCCACGCGGTATCCAGCGCGATCGATTTCGGAATGTCCCGAGGTCTGGTCGCGGCGGCCAATAAAGGGCCGACCGTTTGCATAAATTCGTGGATTTTTAATTGGACGAGAGGTAGGTTCGGTAATAGCGACGATCGAGATAGGCGCGATCTCGCCAACCAGCGAGGAAGGATCGAATCGGTCGGCTCGTTAATTGGGGGAACGGTAAATACAGTTTAGGAGGAACGGCCGAAATAGAGAAGGAACGTTTGGTAATATTTTAATGGACGTCCTTTCACCGGCACAGCAGTAGTATCTCGAGCCGAGCCGAAGACGCTACCGTCTCTCGTCGGTTCGTCATCGTTCTCGGTTTAACGACGTCTTCGGGCCACGAGCGGTCGTAAAACCGCGCAGAAACCGATTCTCTTCGTTCCTACGTGTCTCGAATTCCAAACTGACCTGCCACCGCTAAACCAGATTTACGAAAATCGTCAGGGGAACTATTCCGACGACGACGATAGGCGACGTGCCTGCGCGACCCACCGACACTCCGTGTTCGCGTAACGAAAAACGACCTCGTAATTAAATAATGATGATTAGCGGTGAGCCACCGTAGCGTTCAGCGACGCGACGAATGCGATGAAGAAGCGATACCGTGGTAAAGGTATGCTGTCGTTGACGGCGGTCTCGCTCGTTCCGCTCTTTCCTTCTCGGCCATCGTTCCTTCCTCTCTTCCGCGTCTACCCGCGTTCCGAACTGCACCCCTTCGTACCGGTAGGTACCGCGCGTACACGCTCGAGATTCGTTCAGCGATGCCTGTTAACGTCTAGACATTTATTCGCTATCGAACTCGAATGTCGGAATTATACGGTAAACACCGGTGCGGCGTCGGAATCGAGGGAAACACAAAGGTACAAATCATAGTACGAGAGCGGAGGTTCGCGTAAATGGTCGACCCCCGGCTTTTTCTCTTTCTCCGTTTGTCCGTGGCCGAGCGAGCGAAGAGAACGTGTTCGCCGCGCACAATAGCGCAAGAAACGCAGCATCGAGACCGGTAAACAAACGAATAGAGCTTTATACACGCGTAAACGTCTCGTTGCACGGATGCGGTTAAATGGTCTGGCATGCTCGAGCAGCGAGCACCGCCACAGGAAGAAGAAGAGAAGCTTTAGAAGCGGCAAGAACGACAAGACAATTGATGCTGACAATAAGGCTGACGTTAGCCAGTGTCGAGACCACGGTTCCCTACGATCGACTAGAGAAAAGGGTCAGGAATGGAACTCGAATCTGGTGTTCATAGGCGATTACGCTATCCGCCGTGCCACCGCTTTGGCCATTATCGCTCGCAACGAGAATCTCGAGGCGTTCACGCCACCATTTATTATACTTAACGCTGCTTTAGCTTTCCAGATCGAACATCCCCGATACAAATTTTCTTCCGAACATAATTTACGCTCCGGGTTTCGTACGATATCCAGTACAACGCTGTTAAGAGCGATCGTCGATTCCGAACGGGAAGAAATCTCTGCCGCTCGATCCGTTCGATCGGGAATCATGAGAAAGTTCGAGGAAGGTTGATCGCGCGTGTGAAACACCGATCGGTGAAGAAATTTCCGTGGTTCTCGTTCGCGAAGACGGTTTAATAACCGACGGGTGCGGCAATCGTATTGTTTTGCCAATGTGGGCTATCGATCGCGAACAACGTTCTTTCCGTTCGCGCGAAAGGTTGAAATTGAAACAAATTTCTTCCTTTCCCTCGGCTCGCTCGCGTCAGCCGCGTTCCGGGATCGGCAGACAGCGCGACGTTCGGCTTTCACGCTTCTCCTCGCGATCTATCGCGAGGAACGCGCGATATAAATCGTTCGGATGCCCCGCGAGTCGGAGAGAAAGGAAAAGCGCATCCTCCGCGGTCGAAGAGCCGTCTCGCGATCGCCTCGATCCTGATCGGGAAAAGTCGACGGGCGTTGTAGAAATCGCGGCACGATGGTTTCGCGCGGACAGGTTCGCGTGTAAACGGCTGTTCGCGCGTGGTTGGTCGCGCAGTCGGCTCTGGTTAGGTGTGTGCGTGCGTGCGAACATATAGATACACGGATAGGGCTACGGGGCACGATCGGCCAGCGAGGAGACCGCGATAGAACGAAGAGCTGCTCTTTTCCTCGTACGCGGCCCTATGATGCACCTTCTCGACTCTTATCTCGCGCCTCGTTATCGCCGTTTACCATCTCACGGTCTACAGAGCGGAGGGTCCCCTTATCCGCTCTACGTGCATGCACGCGCGCATCCATATATCTTTTTCTCGCTGCTTCTCCGATCCTTCGCCGATTCGCTCCCCTTTCGCCTCTCCTCGTGCTCGCAGGGACGAGAATTACCGCGGGCTAATCCTAGATGAGATTGTCGAAGAATCGATGCTGCGCTTCGAGCAATTCTTTTTTCGCTTTGTTGTTGATCACTTTTTAGCTACGATATCGCGGAACGGAGAACCCTGTTCCTAATAAGGACGATGTCTGAATTACGAGCGGTATTTTTTCGGATAGAGAATGGGCTGATCACAGAATAGATCGTTGCAAGATTAGCCTCGCGTTTCAGGATATTGTTCGCAATTTTTTCGAACATCCGTTACGAACGAGTGCGGAATTGCGAATAATTTCTTAAGGTCCGAAGACGCACCGATACCGCCGTGCGTTGCGGTCTTCCTCTTTAACACAGTATCCGTGTCGGTGTTTCGCATCGTGGAACAGCTAACCGATGCTTTAATCGTTCGATCGATGAATCAAGGAACGCGAGAAAACTGCTACGAACGAAGTCGAAGCGATATCTCGTTAGGCTTCTATCTAAGTTTATTGCCTGTACGTTGTTTGTGAAATGTTCGAGCCCTTTTGGACAAGCGAAACACGCGTTTCTGTTCGTACCGAAAACGACGTCCACGTCGGGCCACTGTTTCTTTTCTCTTAACAGAGCGGAGGAGACATTGAACGGGGGACATGAAATTCCACGAACGGAATTACGCAAATCAGACTGCGAGCATTCGTCCTGTCGTGGCAGAGAGTCCTCGCTATCTTTAGCCGCGGATCTCGCAGCTCGGTTTAGGTTCGCTCGCTCGTTCTCCTGCGGGATGCAAAGCTGCGGAGAACGCTGGACCCCGAACGGACTGCGCCTGAAATTTGCAAGTCTGGCGAAAGCACGATGCGAGCACGAGACCGCGCGGAGAGAACGAAGAGGGAAGGACAGATCGAGAGAGGAAAAGGAACAAAAGCGAGCAGCGACGAAGGCGCGGAGAAAGGAGAAACGGCGTATCGACTACGTCACGACGCGACGCCAGGATACTTCGTCCTCGAACTGAAAGAAACTATCCCGCTCGCTGCTCGCGTCTGCTTTTAATTCAATCGAACTGGTCGAAACTCGTAATCGAGCTCGTAACGGCCGAATCGAGCCTGGAATTATATCTCCGTGTATCTTTATAGACGCTTTAAAATGACTCCGCTGCACCGTTGACTTTTACACGGTGTCGTCGTTAAATTCGTTAAGAACTAACGACGTGCCGGCTGGATAAGATTACCGGCTATTCTGACCGTCCTCGAAAACTCGAAGTCGCTTTTCCAGAAGCACGGCAGATTTTTCATCGATTCGAGAATTATCGCGAAACGCGTTAAGTGCTATAATTGTTCGAAAGGTGTTACACGCTCGATGCAATATCCGTTTTCCGATAAGTACTTTTAAGCAATAGTTTTGTTTACGAGACAAGAACGCGTACGAAGAAACGGGCAAACAGAAAGCGGAACCTCCTTATTACCGCGATCCCTTCAATTAGAGAAGCGAAAGAGACTCGGTATTTACGTAAACGATTCCGTCGAGGGGAAAGAACGTCGACACGCGTCAGAATCCGATATTCGAATCTGGCTGCATCGTTCGCGGAGAGTCGATGCGAGTCGACTGGCAAAAAGGAAGCAGAAAACGAGACAGGGACTCGGTTTCGGCTCCCCTTGGACGTCCGTCGTCTCTCGTTCGGTCCACTTTCGCCCGATACCTTCGAAAAGGAGCGCAGAAGAGGAAGGACGCGCTCCGGGAGCCCTCAAAGCGAGCAGACCGGTGATATTTAAAGCGTATGCAAAGAGTGCAGTTTCGTAGCAGCAGCAGCAGCAGCAGCAGCAGCGAACGAACAAGGAACAACGGACGGTAAGAGAAGAGAGGAAGATAGGAGAGCAAAAAGTCGTGGACAATGGCGGCTCGCGTTCGGCTGCTCGGTATCCGACTCGCGACGATTTATGCGACCTCGACGACGACGACGACGGCGACGACGACGACGACGACGACGACGACGGCCCTCTTCCTCTTAATCCTCCTTTTCTTCTACCGTTCGTTTCTCTCCCGTTCGCTCGTTCTCCGCGTAACGAGCTTCCCTTTCGCTCTTCCGTCGACCGAAGCGCATTCCCTCGGACAAGAATCCCAGGCCACGAAAACGTTGGATCGAGAGAAGTACCGGGAGATTACGCCGCGTAACTCGATCTCGTTGCTCTCGATCAAAGGATTAAAGTAGAGTTCGCTGCGTCGAACGGTACCTTATCAGCGGGGCATTACGTAATTCTGTTCGAGCGAGATTCCACGCTCACCGGACACGGACGATCCGCTTGTTACCGGATGGACACGCTATCGAGAACTCCCCGACGGATTTATACGTTTTCCACGAACAAACGAAATCCTTTTACCCGATCGATGCATCGAGCCAGATTCTTTCGCAGCGGTCCGGCTTTTTTTATCCGGATCGCAGGGTTCTCGTCTCGATCGTCGCGATTGCGGAACACCTCCGTAATCTACGGAGCGCGATTGAAAAGCCGTGAAAAGTTGAAAGCGGTCGCTCGTTCCGCGGATAAGATAAGGACGGTTGTCTTTCTAGCCGATGATCGTACGCCAGGTACCATAAACTCGATCGTAAAATGAAACGCGTTCCTCACTTTGTTGCCAGGTTTTATGGAATGGACCGTACGGTCGGTGACCAACGTATTCGAGTCGCGGACCCCCGAATCCTGCCCAATAAGGAGTTCTTTTCGTCTACGTTTCATTTAACGGCCTTTACTTCCTCGACGATCAATGCGCCCCTCTAACGAACCCGCTGGTCCTTCGTATTTCCAGAAAGGCAACACGGGCCAGCCTTATCGAAACAGGTGCTCGTAAAGCGGGTCCTTCATCGACGATCCGATAACGCGATTCGATGTTCCGCAATAAATACGAAATTAATGAACACGCCGTTAACGTCTCGGACATTGCGCCGTTCTCGACAATAATTATGCAAATCGTTTCTCTAAAACGAGAGTTTAGCGAGTGCAAAGCGTGACCGCGAGGCTGCGAGCCGAGACCAATTTTCGGATAGGGTTGTTCGCATCGAAACAGGTGTCGTAAAATAACGGCGAGAAGATGCAACGAGAATCTCTCTCGTTCTCTCGCTCCTTCTCTCGAGCGCCGCGAAATGAATCGCACCTGTGCCAACGATCGCCCCGTCGGCTCGACCGACTTTAATCTGATAATCTGATTGGCTGCCGTGTGTCAAATATTATGGGCCCGAGTGCCATGTCTCGATCTTCCGTGCGAACAGGTTCTCGCGTGGACGCGTGGCCGATTGGAAGCCGCGCTCCGAAATCGCCCGATCGATCGGTCTCGACAGCACCATGAACGACGCGTTCTCCGACTCGCCCACTAGCGTTCGAACTCGACGCAAATTTTACTCGACGACGAATTCGAGAAACGCGTTCACCGTCTAAGAACGAAAGCCGTTCGAAGGAGCATCGCGATCTGCCGGGAATCGGGGCCATGCGTCCGACAGGGTCACGATACTTTTTCACCTCGGATAGCGCGGCCCACGTTCCGCGAGCCTTCTCTAACACGATCTCTGTCTCTGTCCCGAGAGACACGCAAGACGATCGGGAGACCGCGCGAAAGAAGAGATCCGTCCTCTCGGAGCGAAAGAGAACGAGCCACCACGACGACGACGACGACGACGACGACGACGTCGCTCGACGGAGGAGGAACACACTCGAGGTTCGCGCGCATTGATATGCAACAGGCTGCATATGCGGGCCATGCCGGCCGAACAATACGACCACCGGTAAGGCACCATCGTGTAAACTATCCACCATTCTTGAGCCTATAACGTAGCGAATCGTGCCGGTCGATACGCCACGAGACACTTTACACGGTGCATCGGGTATATGGCGCGGTGAGCGCAGGTCGTGACGCGCCGTATCTTGCATCGGATGTACCACCAGTGTGGAAACACGGATACGTACCTCTCCCGCCTTTACCTTTCTCCTTCTTCCCCGTACAACCCCACCCTGCCCTGACAACCCTTCGGGAATCGCATCCACCACGAACAACCCACTCAACTTTGCCCCTCGTCGTTCTCCTTTCTTACCGCGCTAGAACGTTAAACCCGTAACGCTGCAAGTTCTTGTTAGTATATCGGATGAAAAGCGTCTACGATGTCCGATCGAATCTTGTCCAAATACAGAAAGTAACCTTTGGTTCGGTCGCTGAAAGACGTACCGTCTCGTATGATTTACATGCCGCGATTCACCGGATGGACGGAAGGCAGAGACACGGAACAGTCGGAGAACAGAGCGTTCTTATAGGAGCGTAGCTTCGCGTAGTTGCACGTACACGAACACGTGGGCGTTCGCTACGTCGCCGGCGTTTTCTCGTGACGCGACTATGCTAACGCGGTAACGCCGCGCGTGGAATACGTTTTCGATACATTCACCACCGGGCATCGACCAGCGTCCGATTCTACCTGGTCTTTTCGAATCGTGTCGATCGAGCCTTCTCCGCCGCGACTCTCCTCCACCGGAAGTCGATAACGGCTTCTCCGACAACGAGGAAATACCAACGTCTCGAACATACCTGACGACGAAGAGGACACCGCTCCATCCTTCACGCCGGCGACCACGCTGTTCTGAGGTATGGTCTCCTTGACCGTGACGGTGTATCGTGGTTTCTCGCAACCGGCTATCCTGTGCCCCGGGGAGGAAGTGGTGATTCGAACTTCGGCGTCGAAAGTGCTCTTCAGGCCAGCCGCGTCGGTTGCCGTCACGTTCAGCTGATGCAACGCCGACCGAGACAACAGATTCGGCCTCGCCACCTGAAGTTCGCCGGTGTTGCGATCGATTTGGAAAACACCGGCTTCGTTGCCGTTCGTGATCCGATACGCCACTTGACCGAACAGTCCTGCGTCCAAATCCGTGGCTACCAGCCTCAAAATCGGACCCTGTATCGGACTGTCGCTCTTCACGGTCACGTTGTACTTGCGCGGCTCGAAGATCGGACGATTGTCGTTCACGTCGGTCACTTGCACCCTCACGATGGCTACGGTACTCAGGCCTCCTGCGAAAAAAAAGAAAATTTCGATTTAAAGATCCGACGGTGCTTTGAAAATTGTCGAATATTCGATGCCGGTTAAATATTCGGTCATAATTGACAGAAGCGTGAGTAATCGTCGCAAGTAGAGGAAAACGGTGCGCGCCCGCGCACCTTGGCAATTTTCGAACGTGTTCCCGCGATCGCCTCTGGCGGTTAATAACTTTCTGCTTGTCAGCCGAGATAAAGCGCTTACTCGTTGCATTATCAAAGGTATTTTCGCGATGGTTATCGTCGATACGCGCAATTTCCACTGTCCTTGTTACCATTATCTTGGATAATGGCAAGCAAGGGAGCGCTAAGGAGTAAACGTTGGGAAGCACTGTGTATAGGAGCGGAGACACGAGGACCGTGATCGCGAACCTCGGCGATTATGTTTATTTCGTTCCAGGATGAAATCCTCTTATCGAGCCAAATAATGTCGGGGTATTAGCCGATGTAGAGAACGAATCTACGTGGACTGTTGGAGCCGGTCGACATAAATCACCAGCGCCCTGTACCATTGCCTTTTTTCGAAGCCAATCAGCTTCTCCTCTCTCTCTCTCTCTTCGCTCTCCTTTCTTTCGCGTATACCTCAAACGCCATTCCTTCCGTTTTCTTCCCTTTCGCTTTCTCCCGCCGCGATCTTCGTCGCGCTCGCGGTATTTCGTCGACGAAGAGCCTTCTTACCCCCGGAGCAGGGTAACGCGTTCGCGGTAATATTTCAAACGAGAGGAATTTCTCGGTGCGGTCGAACGGGCCGCGTGGCCAACAGTGTCCCAATCCGATCTTCTCTTTTCTGGTCGTGCTGCTTTTCGAGCAATTACACGGACGGATCGATCGATCAATATGCCGGCGACTCGCGCTACTCGTCGTTAACGGCGAACGTGATCGCTTTGTTGTTCGGCGTCGACGCGGATAAGAGAATCGCAAGGAGAGAAAAAGAAGGGAAACAAAAACGAGAAAAGTCGTCCGCGCGCTAATAATTCGTTAGCCCGTTCGAGTATCGGCTTTCTTCGTACGAGGCTGATATACGGTCTTTGACGGTAGGTAATAACGTTTCCCTTCGATCCCTATCCGTAAATCACGTTATCCGTCGAAGCCTAATCGCGATCCCCTTTACCTTCCGTCGAACCGACGACTACACGACTCCGGATTAATTAATCCGGAGGCTGGCTCGGGAGGGCAAACGAGCGCGAACGCGATAACGCGGCCTGGCTGCTGCTTCTTCTTCGACCAAGCTGATTTAACTCGAACCCGACGCAAGTGTTAATATTAAAGACAGTATGTAAAACGGGTAATCCGATGTTTAAACGGTTTACACCCGTAACTCATAGTAATATATGGACTCGGTTGTGCGGAGCTCGGACCGCGACGAGATTTATAGGTACGAGTGTCATTGGAGTCATGCGTCAAGGGGCCAGTCCCCTCCGTTCTTCGGCTCCGTGCTTCTCCTCTTCTCTTTTACCTTCCCATCCTTTCCTTTCCGTTCCCTTCCCTACCCTTCTCTTCCCTTTCCCTTCCCTTCCTTCCTCGCCCTTCCTTTTACCAACGGAAAAGAACGACGAAACCTTCTTCGGTCGTTTCTCCGCGCCGCGCGCCGCTCGCCGCGCGCCGAGCCATCTTTCGTACGACTCGGAGGTATCGAAATGCCGATCTTCGGGCCACGCGAATTCTCTCCAAGAAATGCACCCCTAATTTCTCTATCGACCGACTCCCGCGTCTCTCTTCTGCTTTGCTTCGCTCGAAACGAGTCGCCGACATTCCTCGCGCACCTGGACCTCGAAGATCGATCAAATTAACGATCGAATAAAACCGAATATCCACCGGTGGACGTCCAGAGCACGGTCGCTTCCTGGACGCGGGTCAACGACACTCTAACGCGTCGTATAGGTACGCATGGATGCACGATAGCCGAGCAGAATTCTCCGCCTTTTAATTTCACGCGGTCGATCGTCGGGATGAATTCGTTTTCGAGGTTCGCGCACCGGAAACTACGGAGCCGTCAAAAGATTTATGCGGTCAGTGTTTGCCAGCGGTGCTCAATCTAATCGTTCGCGAGAAACTTATTATGCAACTGGTCAATGCACTCCGCGGTCCATCTAAAAAGATCAACGCGCGCACGCGCTTTGATTTTACTCTTTTTAACCGCAACTGTCTCGTTGATAACGCGTTACGAAGCGACGCTGAGTTACGAGCTTGCGACGACGGATTTCGATAAATCCACCGATTTTTTCGCGTCCTCGATCGGCCGAGCGATCGCGCAAAGAAACGAGAAAGCGACGCGAAGCGAGTCCATTGTGGGAGTCGGGTCCGAAAGATTTACGAGATCGGTGTCAATAAAGTGACCGCCAACGATGTTCCGGCTTTCAGGAAGTTTAGCTGCAACCGTGGCCACGCCTTCCTTTGCATTTCTGTACGTTGGTCGCGGGACGTGCATCAAGATGAGCAAACCGTTTCGCATGTACACCACGTAATGCACAATTTCCAGAAAGAGAGATAACATCGAACCCGGTCTCTGTTTCGTCAAGATCGCGACGCTCGGGACCCAAATCTCCAGATGTTATCCGCCTGTTCGTCGCATTGTTCAGCGACGAATGCGCGCATCCTTCTCCGTCAGCGAGATTTTAACTGTTTGCCACAACGAAACGTGGCACTTTCGTCAAAATTACGCACGAGCGTTCGCGAGCACCGATCGTTAACCGTTACTCGTTGTTCTCCAAGGGAGTGCGCGTACGGTTAAAGCTCTCCTGCGTTTAAACAAAGCGCCTCTCGCAAAGAAGTCTATCGGTTCGCGTATCATCTAGCCATTTGCGGATCTCCGGCACGATTCAAAGCGAGACCATTCGTAGTCATGAATTATAGAGCCGGCTATACCGTTATCCGCTACTATTAACTCGAGTTTACGATCGTCGTTATCTTATCCACGGATGCGTTTCGTTACAATTAGATCAGAGACAAACCGGGTTTCGCGTGGAATTCGTAGCGAACCGTAATCGTAACGACGTTTCGACTTTCGACGGAACTCGAGCTCGGCAATAACGATTAGTCGAGTGCGGACTGTCTTCGATTCGCTCTGGTTCGACGAGAGAGGAGTTAATTGTTCCTCGAATCCGATATCCATTGCCTTGTACAACAGATTCCTGAAGATACTTTAGACGACGGTGACCTTTCGGTGCATCGGTGACTCGCGTTTGGCGGATGATTATCGCTGCCAAGCTCTCGGCCGTTGATTCCGTGGCCTCGCAATCGCGTATCTCGAAACGCCGAGGCGCGTTCGTTCGAGTTGGCTCTGGATACAGGAACGTCCCGGGTCGTCAGCAGGTGGTATAAATCACTGAGCAGCGAGGCTGGTTCGCGTGGTTCCACGCGTTGCCCTCCCGTCATATCCGAGCGGTACTATTGTGCCGATGGTGTCGGTGAGTCTGGTAGCACGCTGAACAATCGTATCGATAACGAGCGACAATTACGGACTCGGAGTTCTGCTGTTTGCAAAACGGCATGCGGCCAACAATAGAGCTTCCCTTTACTTCTGTTCCGTTCGTACTCTATCGCGTTTCGTTCGCTTCCTTCCACGTCGTCGTCTCTCCCGCCGCGCTCTCTTTCTCTGATCGTCCTGTTAATTCTGCTTCCCATTAACGTTGCTTCTTCGCGTTACCCATTCTATTTGCACGAACACCGCGTGCCGGAGAATCGTTAAAGAACCTGCTACTCGTAGCAAGGTCAATCCCACCGACGGATCAATGGACTTCAGTCATTGTCCTCTCTCGTTGGGGCAGCCTGAACGGAGGCTGTTGAAAATGGGCACACTATACACCGACGACATAAATCATACACCCCATTACAGCGCTAGTAGATCCTGGCGAAGCGATAGCTACAGCTCTTCCCTCGTCCGAGCGGCCTCGCGGCTCCCGTGGCTGTTTCTTTTCTTCCAGGTGCCTGCTGCCACGTTTCCACCAGCTTGCCTGTGTCGCGCTACCGTCCTCCGCTTTCTTCCCCTCCTTCGTTCCCGTTTCTATGTCGCACCTAGTCCACCGGGCGACGATAAGACCGAGGAAAAGCATTGTTCGCACGCTACCCCCTTCGCGGATTCCTTTTCTGGTCGGGTAACATTCTTCGCCAGCTAATCGAGGGGACTCCGACGCGTTGTCCGCTGTGGGAAACGGAGCACGAACAGATCGGTTCTTCGAATCGAGTTTCATCCAACGTAACCGGCGAATCGAAATGGAAAATTGAACTATTGGATTATAAAATTAATCCGTACCGTATAGAGCCGTGGTAGATTCTACCGTGACAGTGAAGGTTGGCTGCCACCGTGAAAACGACCGTACGTAGCACGATACGCCGTAATTGCAGTTACATCACACGATCGTACCAGTTTTCGATGCGAGCTTTCCACTTGTTATCCTATACGCCGTTCAGAATTTATGTTCTTTTTTGGATCGATAATTAATCAATTATACCAAATACGTCCGTCGATGCTCTAATAAATATTAATGGCATTTCAACGTTTCTTCAGTCCCCGGTAATCTCCGTAACAACGATAAGTACTCGCGATACGGAATGCATCTCGTTTCTTTTCGCTTCTTCTTATTAATACTACTTTCCATTAACGTTTCTTATTCGCCTATCCCGTTCTATTTACTCAAGCGCCGCATACAAGTGAATCGGTAAAAAAGCTTGCCGGAGGTAACGAGCTTAATGCCAATTAGTCGCCGGATCAATAAACTTCGGTCATTGTCCTCGTCCATAAAATCTACGTAACTAATCCTTAGACATTGGATAATATCGCTTCAATTATCGATCACGAATTTACTTCCATGTATCGTTCGATGTGTAACTGTACGACACAGATTCCGAGCGTTAAAGAATGCGTTGAAAAGCACCGTTTCCGGAGTGCAAGAATAATTGCAGGTGGTTCGAGAAACGCAAGCACGAGCGTGTACATACCTCTATCGGTGGCGATGACAGGAATCTCTAGATAGGGTGCGGTTTCCCTGTCCAACTGTGTTCTGACGCAAATCTCCCCGGTATCGCTACGCACCATCAGCTGTTCGCTTTCCATTCTTCCAGCGAGCAGCGTGTAATTCACCATCGCGTTCACGCCGCAATCCGGGTCGGTCGCTTGTACCTGAAACCATCGACGTTTTCAAATTAATTGCACGCCGATAAGTAATCACGGGAACATTCTTGTTGCGAGTTGAATGGACGTCGCGAAGCTCGATTGTTCGACGGCCTGACAAAAAGTTGAATGGCCTGACTCCGGTAGTCGTGCCTCGTCGAACGATCGTATTTTCTCGCAAACGATCAGAAATTTTCAAATAACGATTCAATTTGTACTGGCCAACCGTAAATCGAATCGAATTACTTTGACCGAATAATTTAATGTATAAACGTATAGAAGCTCCTTTAGAAGGGAACTGCCACGAAGAAAGGTGAATCGTGAATGGACGTAATTTATAGCGCGCAAAAAATGCACAATATTTCTTAACGGCTCTCTGCGTGCTATCCCCCTATGAAAGGGTTAATTTCTTTGAGCGTCGTTGAAGCAGGTTAGACGAGGATCGTCAGGGAGGTGGTCCATTTGTAATCGCGGACCCGGTGACTAATTTGCCAGTGGCCCAGTCGCTCCACCTCCCCACGTGAGGATGCTGAAACGTTACAACGATGGACGTGGAGGCGGTGATGGACGCCTGCGTGCTTCCAGCACTTGTTATTTATGCGACCACGTATCGCCACCTTTCACCCTCGATGGATTACAAGTTACGTAGCGTGCCGCTCACGAAAATGCTCGAGCACATTTTTTGGTAGACTCGCCGGCGCAGCTGCAGCTCTTTGTTTCTCCGAGAAAAGCGAATCGTGTCGCAATCGACCGAACGGAGGCGTCTGATCATGCTCGAATCGAGCTACTTACGCGATTCCGTTGCGTGAGCGCGATCGAGTAACTCGAAAATATTCTGCAATGCAGGAAATGAAACGTGCAGAGGTGTGAAACCTGCAAAATTATGAAGTCCATTAAGAACGAGCATGAAATATGCGTTTAATTAATCAGAGAACGGATGGTAATAAGCAAAATAAAGAGAGAGTCGAGTATCCGCGTAGAAGTTACGTCGCGAATTCGTTCCGAGACGAGTGCTTTCTGTCGATTGTTCGATCCTGTTAAATTAGCGCAATCGGTCGCCGATGACCTCCGCAACGTTAAACAAGACCCGTCAATTTCTCCTAGGTAATCTTCGCATCCTCCGCGGAGCTCACGTTTCGCGCTGTTCGAGATATGAGCCTAAACGTAAGCGAGGTCAAACGTAGTCTTTTTTAATTTTCGCGTCGGCACGGTAACCGACGTATCGAACGGTCGATTAGGTCGGATCGATCGACGGACCGATAATTGGTAACCGCGAAACGCAACCGACCAACTCGTAAATTTACCAACACGAGTCGTAATTTGCAGGATAGGAAATCGAGACGCGAACTTCGTGCCATAATGAACCTTTTAACCCAGGCAAAAACGGCTTAATGACAGTTTAAAGTTTCCTCTCGATCGAGGCATTGTATCGGCCAATCAATGCCGATGTTCGACGCGCATCGACGAAACCCAGCGTATTCCACGAGAGCATGGAAACGCGAGATCGCTCGTGGTATTCGACGCTCGATCTATTTCAAGGAGTTTAAATGGGAACGAAGAGCGGACAGCGGGTAATTAAGCTTCGAAAGCGTTACGGAATAACGAATGCGCTCAGACATCCACGCGTTTTCCTGCTTGGAAAGAATAAGCAAACGAGCAATCTCTACAAAGATAGGTATAGAAAGATTCTGAGATGGAAAGAGGCAAAGTTGCATCGAGGTAGGCGAAGAAAGAGAAAAAGGAAGAGAACGGAGGCTCGAGCCGAAGCGAGAGAGACAGCAGATAATAAAGCGGGAGTCCGCGAAGAATGATTTACTGGCAGCCGCTCGAATAACTTTCCCGCCAACACTGTTGCCACCTTGAAGAAGCATTGCGTGCTTTCTGCAGCTCGTACGGCCCTAGTCTCTCCTTGTTCTCGCTCGCTGCGAGCAACGGACGAGGATCGCGCGAAAAAAAGATTAAACACCGAAGAAAGAGAAAATTGACCGAGTCAAAAGCGAGCGAAAAGAAGCCCGTTGATCCATTTTAAAGAAGCTACTTCTGCTCGCGGAATTTCTACTTCTTCCAGTCCACGGGACGATTCGAACAATTCCAAAGGAAGAAGAGAAGAAGCGGCTAGACAGGTTTCACTCTCGTTTCAATGAATCCGTGTTAATAAATTATTGTCATAACATGATAAAATTACTTTCTATCAACCCCGGGGACACGGTTCATTTTCTACCACTCGTTTTATCCCCTTCGTTAATCCTCGTATTAGCTATCGCTTAATCCAAACAGCGATGCTATCGAAAGTGTTTCTGCTCGTTGAATTATTAAAGTAGCCGTGCCGATACCTTCAACGTGGGCAGGTATCCTGTTTGCGAGCAATGTTGTTCACAATTTTCTCGACGAATCTAATCACTTTGCCGATCGCCAGCCACGATAGTTTCACTTTCTATCGACGGATTAATTTCCTATTCGTTTACCTGGCGATACACCGGTCTTTTCGCATCACGTTCGTCACGCATCTGCATTATTTTCCAATTTAGATTTGCATTTCTAAATTACACCTTGTTATCTCGCCTCGGCTATCGAATAATCCGAACTCGTCCCCGACCGTTCTTTCGTCGGTATGACTACATCTCCGGCGAAACTTCACGACTGGACTGAGCGGTACCCGTTAAGTTATTTCGATCACACGATCCTTTTACAAATATTTCCCAATAATTCTTCGTCGACCGTTCGGTCGATTACGCGTCAATTTCGCTGGCAAGTTTTTCTTCTGTTCCCGATGCGAAAGGAGGAAGTGGGATGCTAGGAAGAAGGAAGAAAGGAGGAGAGAGAGAAAGGGGTATATTAAATCGCGAGCAGTTTTACCTGTTGTTCCCGTGCTCGGCGAATGTATACCAGCCGGTGCATTGTTCAAGCTGGTTTTGTTGCGCGCCGACCTTGCCGGGAATATCGATTTCAATCGGGCTGGATACGGAATACAATCCGCCGTGGGTTTGCTTCGAAAAGGCCGAGCAACGCGCATAGCTCTCCTTCCTTCTCTCTCTGAATACCAGTGCACTACGAACGAAATACCTTGCACCCCTTTTGCCGGGGAATCGGGTTCTCGCGTTTTCAAAAACCTCCTTCTACACAAAGGCGCTCGATAAATGGAAAGAACGAACACTCTATCGAATTTCCAATGCGTTTCCTCGTTCCGATTTGCACACAGAAAAATCCACTTTGTCCCTTCGGAGTTTCTTTCTTCGCTCCAGGAAAAATGCTACCGGACGGTGGAACAATAGAGAGCGCGGGTGTATCTCTTTAAATTTCGAAACAGCAAGTACGCGATAAATGGTTTCCGTATAACCCAACAACTTGGCATGCGAAGCTCGCGTTATCGAATCGTTAGATGAACAAACTTCTCGCGATTTTTTCTTTTTTTTTAAGGAAGATTGGTTCTTAACTCGAAACAGTTGCTGTTCGTTAATTCGATTACGCGTGGAACGAGTGTCGTTAAGTAAGCGGATTTATTTTTCTTCCACGAGCGTCCGGACAAGACGGATGTCAGGTTGACCAAGCAACGAGGAGAAAACGGGGTCTCCCAAGTTTCTCGAAGCAGCAAGAACGAGCTCGAGCGTTGCACATGGTACAGCATCGTGGAAGAGGTAGAGAACCGTTTATACGCGCGGTGGCTGTCTACACCGGTTATAAAGTACGGTGCCTCGGAAGGCTCTCAGCGTGCTCGCGCCTCTGCCTTTGAACACCGGGAACAGCTACCTTTTAGTCCTTTCGTCGTCGACGAGTCTTCGCCTTTCTTCTCGTCAGCGTCGCTCTCTCGCAACTTTGTCGAAAGTTGTGTCGATACCGCGCGGATACGGACGTGTCACGACCCAACACCTCGTCCCTTACAACCGCGAACTGTCCAATCGTTCAAGTTATCGCGGTAAATCGCGGATGACTCGGCGGACGGCGTCTTCTTCGCGTGGCGATGACGATACGCGTCTTTGACGATCGACTGTTCCTCGCGAGTGACCATCTTATTCCGCGCTTTCGAACGCGTGACGTTAATCGCGTGTTTCTTTTCAGCGACGTGAACGGACAGAGTCACGTCTAAGCCGCCGATAGAACCGCGGTACAACTACCGAACAGTCGTGTAAATTGCGCAACGGTCTTTTATTCGAAATCAAGACATAATTGCCAGAGGTAATAATCAACGATCTACCATTATCCGAACATCCCAATTATCGAAGCTGTCTTTTTCGTTAACATGCTCGAATAAATGGACTTCTACTGCGTGAAAAAAGACGAACGAATAATCGACGCACGCGAGTCCGATCCCGAACGAAAAATGGAGTTTCTCGATAGGCATTCGCGTGTATGAAGCAATTACTACGAGAAATTATGAAGTTTCGTTCGTACAGATTCATAGGTCTTTGCCGCTTAAGAAGGGCCCATTACGAGACTGTAATCGATCTTCCGCGTAATTGCTAGACCGGTTTACGACGCTCGCGATCTTTTGCTACACTTAAATATAGTTTGTTCGAGGATTTTCTTCGTGCTGCGCGGAATACTCAATAACGTCCGCTTCGTTTCGACGATAGAAAGATTGTTGGTTTAATCGATGACTCGCGGGTAGAGAGAATTACGGTATCGGTACGCGAGACGTAAAAAGACCGATCCGACTTTCCGAGTACCGAGAACGTACGTTTTGTCTCGTGCCTACCTGTGACTTATCGGCAGAGCTCGTGTACATGTCTTAAGTACAAACTAATCGAGTACGATGCAACGTTCTCGACCGCTGATTAATACCAACGATTCGATCGACTAATAGGCTCGCCTTTCGGTGTTTTCCTCGTCGAGAAAAAAGCGTCTTCTTTAAATATTGTATGAAATTCCCGCGCGTTAAGCTTACCGAAAGGTCTCGCATTCCCCGAGGTGAACGATGCCGTGTACACCCAGGTATTCACCATGTGTGTACACGACACAACGATATTTCATACGATTATCCTTCACTTCGTTGGGTTACTAAATCATCCTCGAAGGCAGTAGTACCTATCCTCCTTTGAGCGGTCGTATAATCCTTCTCGGCGATCCATAAAAGCGAAATGAACTGGAGCGATCGTCTCTAAGCGCGTCGAAGAGACTCGCGATTTATTTCGTTAACGACCGTACCGAGATCCGCGCTACAACTAATTAACGCGAATCGATGAAATTCCACTGTCACGTACCGATGTAAATTTAATAAATCGCGAATAAATTTCAACTACGAAGCGACATAAACGTGCCAGCTTATACGGTATAAAATCTAAAGGCAAGTTTAAGTCCATACAGTTAGTTGCACCGGCTACGGATCAATTAACTGTCCCGGTTAGTCTACTTTCCCAGGCTCGGAACTAGTAGGTGTTCACGCACCCGAGCAGTGGCTGCGTTGCCGCGAAAACGATACACGTTTTCGTTAATCTTTTAGCTCGAAATCGATGTACCGCGAACGCTACTTTACGGTACTTTTACGTCACGAAACAGACTCGATAACCGAATAGTTTAGTTCGGTTACCGACACCGGTAGAAATTCTCGTTCGAGTATTTTTCTATCGGGGTATATAGGTCGAAAGTTAGCGGTACCGGTAGTTAACCTCGTTTAGCATACCCCGTTTAGCGTACCGCCACCCTGGCGAACGCGACGGAGCGGTATCCGAAGGAGTTTTTCTCCGTAGCTCGGGTCCTAACCCCCCGCCGTCGCGTCGCTTTGTCCCGGTGCTTTCCGTTGCTGGTGCGTGCGACCACGCGGCCCGCTGCTTTTTGCCCGTTCGTGCTCGACAGATAGAGCTGTTGCTCGAGTAAGCTGGGTAGCCATCCTCGGCATTCCTGGCTCGCCGACTCTCTGATTGACTCTGACAGTCCTCGTTCCGACCTCGATGCCCGCTTCCTGTCCATCCGTGACATCGAATCGCGATCGAACCGTCGCGACGAGGCTGCTCGCACCGTTCGTCCGGGAAAAACGGATCCGAAAGGAATTCCAGGAAACGCGGGTGTCCGCTCGTTTACGTTGCACGCTTTTTATTTGGACCGTAGGCAGACGCATTTAAAATTCCTGCCATTTGCACGTAAGAGCGCCTAATTGCGCGACCACGCGAGCACGCGAACCGTAAGCCCGGCTATCTACGAGAGAACGAGAAAGGCGAACCGGAAATTTCGTGGGTGGACGGAGACGCAGCCGCCATGATCCTTTGTCACGCGAATTGACACGCGGGAACGATGGCCACGGATGCCAGAGGAGCCATGTCACGTGAGTCACCGCGGGTGTGCGAGCGCACAATTAGCTGGATGCGTATTCCGTTTGCATAAATAAATATGCGCGTGTTTGCCACCTCTCGCGGACTTCCCTCTCGTCTTTGTCGTTTTTCCGTTCATCCGGCCGACCGTCCTTCTTCTTTCTACTCGTCATTTCCTTCTTCGAGGCTCGTTCCCCTTGAAAGAGCGCGTGCGTGTCGTGCCCGTATCCGCACGTAGGCCGCAAATACACGGTGAAAAATCACCGAGGGCAAGAAGAAGAAGAAGAAGAAGAAGAAGAAGAGGAAGAACGTAGCACCGAGAGGAAAAATGACTAGAACGAGAAGGAGAGCGAAGGAGAAGCGACGAGAGAGGCCGAGTGGCAAAACTTTCTTCCGTATCTCCAAATAGAGACTCGCTCGCTCGGCGAACTAATTGAACCCGGCTTTTTTCCAGACGAGCAATAACCATTGCCGTGCGTCGCGTTCTAGTCGTCGCAATCGCCGCTTACCTACGTTCTTCCACGTTCGACTCGATTGTGTCTCGATAACGGAACGCTTAGGATCTTTCAGTAATTACGTCGCGGCACGTTTAGAACGATTACCGGCGAACAAGAAACGCGGTTTTAATCGACGACGAGGGGGAGGAACTCGTTGTCGGATTCCTCGATCGCGAAACGTACCCGCAGAAAAACGGAATCCGGCGTAATTGACTCGCGAGTGGGAGCCGTGCCTGACGGAAACAGGGTAACCTAAAACGTCCACGACAAGAAAATAATCAAGCTCGACGCGTACGCGACGGACGGTACTAAACGTCGACGAGGTACGAGACTTTTCATGCGAGCTCGCAAGAGAGCCGTGACTAAAGTGACCGCGAGAGAGCGCAAAGAGAGGCGAGGGGAAATCCGCACAATGCTACCAACCCGACGAACTCTATAGAGCTGTCACTCACTGTTGGCCGGAGAGTCGTTCTTCTCTCCGACTCTTTCTCCTCTTCACTCTTTCCTCGGTTTTCCTCTTCCTGTCTCGAACTCCGGCTTTTCTCTGTCCGTGTTCCCGGACTCTGCCACGCGTCCTCCGTATACAACGGGTTCATCGACGTTGATTTTCTATGGGCTTGGATAAGGAATATCCAAATGTCACGGGTATCAGTCGGCTCGTAAGCGCTGTCGATGATCGCGCGAGACTCTCGCCGTTTCACGCTTCTTCGATCGAGCGTTTGCCGCGCGACCGGCCAAAAGAGGCGAGTTTCCGTGCCTCTCTCTCCTTAAAGAAGCTGTATGGGACCTTCTCTTAACCTTTGCTCTCAGGATGCGTGTTTTTGCGGCGATGCACCGACGAAGCTGAGGGGCGGCGAACCGAACCAGGCCCCCGGCGGGTCGCTGCCCGGTAATTGCGATGAGATATGGTGGCCACTTCTCATTAAAATAGTTTAATATATATTTGTCAAGCTATCGCCGCGACGCGCGTCCCGCCATTTGTTATCGCCTGCTCTTTCTCCATCCCTCGGGAGTTACCCTGCCTTCGACACGGGCCCGGCTCGTCCAGGCACCGGAGTTTATTTTTCGCAAATTCGGCATTCGGTTAAAAGCGCTCGTTTGTCTCGTTGTCACCGGCCGGGATCGTTCGCAAAAATTCGAACGCGATGCGACCCGTCCAACGTCGAGACCGCACCCTCTCGACGTTTCTTTTATTTCTCGCGAACGTCGCGTCGGAGAAACGTTTAAAACGTTCGCGTGAAAAATGCCTTCGATTTACGGGACGAGCTAATACCGCGGGGAAAACTATTATTTAAAAAGCGGTACATGTTCGCGACAAGGGAAGAGGAGAGCCAGCAGAAACGAAACGAGCATCGAACGGCATCGAAACTTTTCGCTTTAGCAATTCAAGGTTCGTTAAGATTCCCCGTTCGATCGAACAGATCGTTAATTGGCCTTTCTTTACTCGCGGTTTCCTCTCGTTTCGTCCTTTATCGCTCGCACCCGCTCTCATAACCATACACGAAAGGATACTAGGGTGCAGAAGAGCTCGTTAGTAATCTACCTTTGCAATCGGCCGGTACGTACGTACGAGCCGTGGGCGGATGTCGACCAGTTTAAGTCCGCAGTTTAAACGGCGCGGCTCGTAGGCACGACACCGCGTCTACCGACGTTTTTACGCGTATCAACCGAGTCGAAACTAGCTTACCGGGTTGCAGTAATTGGAGCCGCGTGACAGAATCGCAACGCGACCTTGGTTAACGCGCGAAACGTTTCTACCGAGCGACTCTGTTAGCTTCGCGGCTCTCTGTCCGGCAATTAACGTTCCATCCGCGACTTTACACGATCTTCCTCGCTGGAATTTTTCCCACCGGCCGATCCGTTCAACCGGCACCGAGAACGTTTCAATTTCATCGCGCACGGCCACGCGGAATTCCTTTAAAAATGCTTTCGATCGAAATTTCCGAATCTCCACGAAAGAAGACGCGTCGGAAAGTTCCGTGGAATAACGAGTAACATCGGAAAAGCTTGCAAACTTCGAGAGACCAGTTTATTATTATTCGGCAACCGCCCACGCGTACTCGGTTCCCTGTTGGCCGCCTCTCGACCGGTTGCCTCGTTCCGTTGCCCGATTCCTCGACTCAGATTCCGCGTTCCTCCGCGTTTGTTTCGTCTCTCGTTCTCCCTCGTTGGCGATCAACCTTCCTCCTCGAAAGCGACTCGTGGAAAAGCAACTGTCGGCCGAGCGTGCCGCGCAACCATCGGCGGGTTAACAGAAAGGTCGTCGATTAAGATAGCTGTCTGGTGTGTTCGTGGCGTGCCTCCTATAGTCCTTTCGCTAACCCCCTTCTTCTTCTTCTTCTTCTTCTTCTTCTTCTTCTTCTTTTTCGTCTTCGTCTCTTCGTCTTCTTGTTCTTTCTTTCGTTTCGTTTCCTTTCCCTGTTTCCAGTTGGCCGGTGTGGCGTCGCTTCGCGTGGTTCTGCCGATAGAATACGATCGACCATACGATCGACGCTGTTCCTTTCTTTTTCTTCGACTCGTCGACGGCCGAGACGATAACGATATCGTCTCGCGAATTTGCCAACGAACGCTCCGTAAAACGTATTAATTGTTCGTTTAGTCGGAACGTAGCCGCAAAAGGATCGATGATTTCGAATGATCGATGCCCCCTATCGGAGTTTCGAGGGGTTCGCGAGTAATTGCGGCTCGCGACCGTCTCGGAGAATCCATGATCGTGGAAGGCCGCTGCTAGTCGCTTGGCAAAAGAACAGCCGGATAAACGAGATCGCAATAATCGATACACCTATCCTCGCATTAAAGGATACCCTTGCGCCTTGTAAGTCCGTCCGCGATATTATTGATCCTGCGCACGCAATCGGCCGTATCCCATTGCGATTTAATCGATCGTACCGATTAATAATCGCGTCCCTGAAAATAACCTGGCCTTTTCCCTCTTCCCGTACACCCCTTCTCCTCCTCGACCATCTGCCCCTCTTCTTATTCGCCCTCTGCTTCCGTCCGCTAAAAAATATCCTTCGTTTCCTTCTACTTCTCGAACGTCTCCGCGCCAACTTGCCACCTAATATAGCGGGACGAATTTATTATGGTCGACTGGCCGTGTTGCGTTCGCGATCGAGTTTTCGCGCTAGCAGGGAACGCCGGAACCGGTGACAGGGATCGAGGGATACGGAGGACGCGGCGGTCTCGCGACTTCGCACGCTTCGTCTTCGTGGAATTGCGAGAACTTTGAAGATTAATGGGACCACGGGGAATCCGGATCGCGTTTTTGTCGGCTCGAGTTCGATCGGTCCGTCGCTACCTGACAGCGGTCGATCGCGTCGCGAATCGTGTTCCGTTTGTACGATCGGTTGCATCCCGATAAACCAAAAACTATTAGGCCATCGCGTACTTATCGAGTCGATTCGCGTTTTTATCCGGAAGTTTCGAGGGTACACACGAGGCCGGAGTGGAAGGTACGCCGCTGGCGCAACGAGAAGCGACGACGTCGCGAACAAAAGCTGGGCGCGGGCCAGGAAATTTCGACACGCGCGAACACGACGTTACGCGAGACCTCCCGTGGTCTACGGCAGAGTGACAAATTGTTTTTCCTCCTCCTTCTCCTCCGTGGCTGTTGTCGAAGCAAAGATACACCCGGATGAAGCGTTTAGATGCGTTCGCTCGATCGAGGAATCGCCGCGAGGTGCAGCGGCGATTAAACGCGAACAACGTCGTTCGGTCGAGTAAATTGAATTTTCTTTCGAATCAAGATCGTTATCTCGCTGCTCGGTCGCGCGAACGTTTAATCGTAATTTGCAGAAATATTTGCCGTACGCGAAGAGGGCAGTTAACGAGCGCACTGGCCAAAGGGATCAAAAGACGTTTTAGCATATACGCGTTGTTCGAATCCGATAGAGTAGGAGAAGAGGCGAGTCGGGCCCGTGAACGGAGCGAGAGATGGAGAGAGAGAAAGAGAGAAAAGACGATCCGAATGCGATCCAAATGCAGCACGACTGGTTCTCCTCGCGCGATCGCAGAGAATCTTAAGCACCTGCCACTTAAGGACCGGATTGCTCCACAGGACCGAGAGTGTAAGCAGAAAGGTTGAACGAGAGAAGAGAGAAAGATAAAAGGAAACGTTTGGGTAGGAGGGGGTGCCGGGAGCACCAAAGATATCCTTAAGGATCGAACCGATCCTCCAATCTCTATCGAATTCGGGTGTGTACGACCGGATATTCGGCAAGCGCGAAAGAATCGCTCGTTCTACGAACGGCGCGATAAAAATTGATCGAAGGAAACGTCGTTCGACCGTAGGGGAGAAAAATTGTTCGAGGCCACGTACGACCCACGTGTTGTTCGCCTCGTTGCCGCTTAGCCCGCGTCTATCCGGAGCAAAGGAGAAAAAGAAACAACAATGAATGGCTCGGCTCGTGCTCGAGCTTGCAGTCTCTTCCGCGCTCGTCGTCGATGCACTGCTTTGGTTTAGCGGCAGCGTGGCACACGGCGCGACCGGCGATGAAATCATAAATTGGTGAACGCCAGCCCGCCGGCACTGATAGCGACCAACCAATAATTATGCTAATACATACATCGTAATGCATCCAAAGAGGCGGTCATTCGTACGTACTCTGTAGGCTGGCAGGGCTCGTCTCTTCGTATCGATTCGATTCTCTTCCAGCCGGAGCGACGCGTTCCGAAAACGACTTCGATTCGAAGGGTCGATTCGCGAACGAGGCGTGAACTCGAGACGTTGCCGGAGTTCGCGTATTGCTGGAAAAATTGTTGCGCGTCCTTGGAACGAACGTTACGATATCGACACGAGACGCGAAGGACGATCGAGAGACAGTTTTATCCGACGAACGCATCTCGTCGAGCAGCATCGTTAATCAGCGCTTCGGCGGACGACAAGATTAACGCCATTAACGCCCATGGGCTCGAATTAAGAGAATATTATCGCGGACGCGGCGATAATAGGAGCCGGCAAATTATGCCGAATGTCTCGGTAATCTATTAAGATAAGCCGTCTTCTCGTTGTAATACTCCCGAGAGTCGATCGTTTCGAGCAAGAATTTTCTGTGAGCGTATAAACTCGCGTATCGTAACTCACATTGTTTCCCGACGTTTCCGTAACGTTTACGACGTTGCGTGCGTTTAAATACTCCGTTGAAAATGTATTTTCATCAGCTAAGCGTACGAGAAACACGCAGTCACCGAGGAGAGACGTTCGCCAGGGAATACCGATGGAATTTTCTCACGCTGCAAGTATCGCGATCTCGTTCCCTTCTCGAACGCGAAGTTTGCGGAGAATCGCTCGAAATACGCGGGGCTGGTAATACTCTTAATTCCGTGTTGTTCCTTCCTTACCTGGAACGAAAGCTCGCGAAACGAAGGTAATCGTACGAGTAGTGGGAACGAGAGTGGTCGACGTTCGGAAACACGTGGGTGTACGTTATACGGCGAGTTTTGCGTTTTATCGGTACCTGTACTCGCCACCTCGATGGACCAATCGTTTAGATTACGCTTCGAATCCGGACGAGAACTTCATTTTCTCGAGCAATGCGAAACCGTAAGATCGGTTCGAGTCTCGGTGAACGTTCGTTCGATCATGCGCCAGATCGATTAATTACAGAGACGGGCGGAGACACCTTCCATTAATTCGTTTCTCGTAACAATAAAGAATTCCGTATCGAGCCGTCCGCGTGTTTAACGACGACCATGGGGACCTGTTCCCGCAGACGGAAAAAGATAGGTCCACCTTGGAATAAATTTAACGGAGAGCAAGCGGCTGGCGCGGCACGGTGCAACGCGGCGAACGTGGATCGATCGTTACCGATTTTTCTGCCGGCCAGAGAAGTTCTGCGAACGCGTTTCTCGGTTTATTACGGTTCAATCCAAGGATAAAGGCGAGGAAAGAGCGGTACTCGCGGAAAGACTCGTTCGACCAATGGCAAGATCAACAAAAGTGCGAATCAGGTTTCCCGCGACTCCATTAATTTCCAATATTTTAGCTAATTCCCTGCTTTTTTACTGAACTGAAAGTATTATTTTATTATTATTTTGAATGCTTTTTTTTCGATCGAGAGAAAAATACATCTCGGATACCCGATTCGAATCGATGCTCCTACTACGAATCGTCGGTCAGCTTACAATAGCGATAACAAGTACGGAGAACTAGGTGGCAAAAGAAAAAAAGGAAAGAGGTAAAGAGAGGTGGACACAATGCGCGCACGTTCTTCGTCCCGTCTCGTTCCCTCTGTTCTTCTTCTTGCTCAGTCTCGCGCGCACCCTTTCCCTCGTTCGCCTCCCTGCTTCTCCCTGACCGTGCAGATGTGTGTGAAATATAGGTTGATATCGCGATAAATAATGAGGTGCCCTTCGTGGTGATGCCCGGGGCTGCCGCTACTGTACTTCCACGACGCGCTCCCTCCTGCCCACCGAGCGAAACGTGTACTTCGTGGCTGGATATAGCCGGGTTGCGAGCCGGCCCACGTAGACCCGTAGCGCCTACGTAAGATATTGCTAGGCCGAAGCGGCGGGTTAATCGAGACTGGCACACCGTGGCCGATCTACGTTCGCAACGTCTGGTCCGTGTTCTTCTTTTTCGCCGCGAGAATTATTCACGGATCGCGTCAGAAAATCTTCCGAAAAATGATCGCGACTCTTCCGTTCCAAAGCGAACGAAAAATAAACAACTGGTCGATTCTCGTTCCACTGGAAATCGTTCTTACTCGAAGTAGACGCGAGCTGGAACTCGATCTAACTCGCGAGAAAGTAGGTGTAGGTGTTACGAGTACCCCACTGACGGCGAGTACAGCGAGTACCGCCACAGGGTTATCGAAATAGCGGATTCGTGTTATGGTCCTCTCGAATTTATTATGCATACTGCATCGTTTCTTCGTTTCGATCTCTTACCAGTTTGCTCGATAATTTTCGAGCAATTTTGTTAAAAAGTATGGCCGCCCCTTATTTATACCCCCGAACAGTATGGTTAAGTCAATTTCGTCTTCCGGTTTCCCACTCTCGTTGCCTCCAGACAAGCTCGCGTGTATCAAACTCCATGGAGCACCGGTACCAAGAATATTCTCCCTCCTACCCCATCCCTCGCTTTGCCGTTGTCTGTTTCCTCCGTTCATTTCGCCTCGGGATTCGTATTCCATGCCGGCGATACACGAACCGGTGCTCATCACGGCGCACGAACGATCAACGAACTCGTCAACGGTTTCGTGGACAGCTTTTGTGCCGAAATACGCGGCTCCTTCTTCGGACACCTGGGCCGACAGCTCGACCTCGCGACACACGGAAAATTCGATCTATCTCGGGTTCGTCGATTTCTCGGTTGAAAAGGATACCAAAGAAAAAGCTGTTCGTCAACCAACAAACAAGTTGCAATCTACGATACTTTCAAAGTCGTTGACAGTCTACGAATAACCGTTCGAAAACAAGAACAGAGCAAAGTATTTCAGGTATAACACAATCGCGATTAGTTTACTAGATGAATAACGCTGATTATCGGCGCTATTAGCGCGTCGATCATACAGGCTCGCCTCTCGAGCCGCGAATACTACTCCACCGGTTGAACAGCGTACATTCTAGCAGCCTCTTCGGATCCTCGCCCGGTTCTCTTACCTAGCCGGTTAACGACCATCCGCGTAATCTTAATAGCGTTTAATTATACGTCCCTGGTACAACGAATAGAACCGGCAATCTTTCCCATCTCCGCGTCGCGAGAGCATGGCGAACCACGAGAAACGCTACACCAGATCGGTAGATCCATCCGGTCGGTGATGAGTATCGCGTAGCGAGAACTAAAACACCGTTCGATCTTAATGACGTGGTTACAAATGGAGAAAAAACGGGCGCAACCGTATCACGAAAGATGGTAGACGAATAAAGAAAACTCTCCGACTCGACGAACAAGCATCATCATCGACGTTTTATGCTTTTTCTCTCGCTTCTCTCTCTCTCTCGGCGTCTCACTCTATTTATCCCCTTCTCCGATCGTCTGTTCTATCCCTCCTTTAGAGGATGAGTGTCGGAAATTGAATTTAATCCTTCGAAGCGGTTAAGCTGTGCCGACTCGACCGATTCGTCTCGCGCGGCGGGTCACGATTCCTCTCCTCGCTTGTACTTACATACGCATAATCGAGTCGCTCTCGAGACTACGAGAGCCGCTTCGAGCACGCACTCTCGACTCCGCTCGTGAGTTACACCGTCGAATCGCGCGTCGTTACACGCGTGTACCGGACTGGCTCACGCAGACCGTGCCTAATTACCGGCGGGCGGTCGGTCGGGTCGGGTGTAGACCTCGCCGCACACGGTGCATCGTAATGGGCCACGACGATCTATTTGTTGGAAGGAGCACCGTGCGTCCGGAGATCGTGATCTATGTCCTGGTCTCCGAGCGTATCTGTATCCGAACGAATCGAACATCGGTCGCTCCTTCTAAGAACGGCCGGGCAAACACGGTAAATCCTCGACTCTCCTGCACCGGTTTATGGGAGCGCGTACCGACGAAAAAGCGATACAAACAAAAATCGTGGAAGACGACGCTTCGAAAAACCGAATATCCTAACGTTTTCGATCGCGTTAACCACCCGATAGAAAATATGTACCTACCTGTATCTGAATCTAGTCGTAATCGTCAGTGGGCGGTCGTAGGAACGGATTGCACGCGCTTTTACGGCTAATGGAGCGAAACGATCTACTTGGCCGGAGCCACCGTAACGAGAACACGAGCGAATCGTGTCCACGACAAGTTCCAGTAACGTAGGCAGTAGCGTGTGGATTTATGTCGGATAATAGAGAGAAAATCGCTCGTTTTCATCTACTCGATTAGAGATAAACCCCGTCGGAACGATTCGATAAGCGGTGTCGAGTCGAGTGAAATCGGATCCGTTATTCGCGAGATTTAATTGCCGAGCGTAGGAGCCACGATCGCGTATCCTTGAAGCTGCTTTTTTCCTCGTGGCGTATACGGTTGAAAGGGAAAAACGAAGAAGAGTCGCCGTTCAATGCCGCGTTTCTACCAGCTAACTACTTTTGTTTTTGCCCAGTTTACCGTTGAACGTTCGACCAAAAAAGCGAACAAATGTACCGGGTTGGTTACGAACGCTTATTAATTTTGTAGGACGTTCGAAACTTGTTTGCGAAAGATAAAGTAAATTCTCCCGTTGCGAGAGACGGTCGCGGATTATCTATTTGCCTGGAGCGTCGAAGCTGCGTCGCGGTAAAGGCAGCGAATCGAGGGAAGGGAACCGGTCGATTCTTTCCGTAAACGATTTCTAGCGGAGTCGCGGCGGATACCCGTTCGATTTGCCAACGCGTTCGAGCCAATGATTAACGGGCCAGACCTAGCTAACCGATGCTCGTTACAGCGCGCGTACTCGTGCGTTTTTTCTGTACGGCGTCTTAAGTGATTAAATCGGTGTTTTTGCGGCCGGCAGACAGGTGAAAACGAAGTTTCTGTTTCTGCAAGGACGGTGGCAATGCGAGCTTGAATTTATAGTTTCCGGACCGTGCGAGGGTAATTACCGCGAATATGGGATAATCGTGGCGGACGCGTTTCGCGAAATTCGCGACGAGCCTCCGATCCGCCGTAATCGTCGATATAAATCTCGAGGATTTTCTTCGGAGCGCCTAATAGTGGCCGGCTGCGGCGATCGCGATAATGGCGATGGTGAAAACTCGCGAACGCCCTCCGCTAATACCTTTCGTTCGGCGCTGATACCGTTCCCGCGTTCGATTCCGAGAATTTATCGCGAACGTTACGCGGAGCAATTATCGACGTTTCAAAAGAGGAGTAAGAGGATGGGGCGAACACCGTACAGGTTGTACGCGGCTCCGACTTCTTCCGCGGCAACGTCGAATTCCAGACCCGTCGAGCCCCGTCGCGCACCGCGCTAATGCATCCGAACGGAATTTATAGTTTCGCTCGGACGCTTATCGGCTCGTTCTCCCTTGGCACGAGCGATTAGATTCATGCGTTTCGCGCGTTTCCAATTAACACGTCTACTCTGCGAGCCAACATCGGACCCACCCCTTTTTTTTCTCTCTTTTGTTCCTTCTTCCACCCCCTCCTGCTCCAAATACGAGGCTCGTTCCTTCGAGCAAACACGGTAGCGGAGCTTTCGACACGGTTCACGCGTGTCCGTTGCTACCTCGAAAACCATTCGTTTCGATTACGCCTTTCGACACCGTCTTTATTCGCCGAACGAACGGACAGAGCGGATGGATCGTCGTTGGACCGTGGTGATTTATACGCGATTAGAAGGAACGGAGAAAAGGACGACAAAGAGGCTGAAATCCCGTCGATACTCGTTTATCTCGTGGCAGTTGTTTAATCACCGCGCGACAGCAGGAAAAGAAGCGCCTTCTGACGAGGCGCAACGACCTCGCGCGAGAACGCGACGAAGAGGAATATGGAATCTTAATCTTAATCTCGCGCGTTATCCCGGCCTTTCTAAACGCTAAAACGCTTCCACCGAATCGAGCAACGACGAAAGCGTGGACGACGTTGACCGGTTCATTTCGATCCTCCGTCTCCTTTCCACGCGTCCGACTCGACGCGTACCGGAGGAATCGACCGGCTATCTCGGTCGCCTCTCTTGTTCGTTATTGATGCCACCATTTGTGTATCAGAGAAGCCGAGTGAAATGACTAATGTCGCTATTAGCGTCGCTCGAAAAACGTTACGTCTCAATGTATTTCGAGCCTCGTTACATCGTTCCCTCGTTCGAACCGCGCGTCGACTCGTGCTCGGAAATTCTTCGTTCGAGGGAAAAACGTGCCGCTATTCGACGAAGCGCTCCAATTTCGCGACGGATAACACGTCGAGCGAAGCGTACCCGTGATCTATCAAAGTTCGACACGAGGTTTAAAGTATCGATTCGAGTTCCTTTTGATCCTGGACCGACCATATTTTTTCACCGATCACGCCTAATGCCCGATGACGTTGATCTAACGCGGTTCGATGGACCTCGGTATATCTAGAATGATGTATCGTCGGAAAGAAAAAGGAGGGTCACGCGTTCGCGTGAATAGACGGAACGCTGACGCTCGTGCCGACGATGCTAGTTCGTTCCGACGAATGTGTCCGGTCGCGTCGGCTCGAATCACGGCCAACTTCGAGGAAAGTTTGAGGCGCGCGTTTCGAGCGGGCAACGGAATTCAGATGTCTATCGAGAGGGGAAGGCAACACGCGCGCGGCCTTCTCGAGCGCATTAGCATTCACGAGCATTTCATTACGTTGAAACGACCGATGCGGAACATCGTCGGGTTTCGGCTCGACGCAATATTACGATAAATTCGGCCGAATTAATTACCGGCCGCGCGTTTAACTAAATTCAGGGACGTATTTCGTTGGCACGCCGGTGCACGGAGCTCGTGTAGAAAAAGAAAGTCGAACGGAGAGAAGGGAGGTAGTATAGAGGCTTGGACCTCCGTATCGAAAGTCCTAGGGACCTAAAGGTGGGGAATAAAGGGAGCAGGACAGAAGGGACGGGTGAAAAAGTGAATGAACGAGAGAAACGAGGAGAAGAAGAGAAAGCGAGAGGGAGAAAGATATTGCCAGGAGTTACGAACGCATTACCGCGAGGCGGCGAGGTGTCGAGCATGTTTATGCCCTGGTTCACCGGACTCCCGATAGTCCCTAATGGGCCACGACCACGCTGCCTTCAACTTCGTTCCCTTCCCTTACCCTCTGCCGTCCTCCTCGTCCTCGGGCTCGCACGGAAAAGCCGTCGTCAACGATGCCCTTTGTCGTCCCTTCCTCCCCTAGTCTTCTATCTACGTACATATTTCGTTCCCTCGCAGCCAGGATCGTAACCTTAATTGGAAATGGCATCGAACTCGCGTTCTCCCGCAGCCCGAAACCTTAATTAGGGATTATATAAGATGGACTCGCATAGACACGCTCGCTCCGAAAAATTCTACTCGCTACGCGTCCGATTCTACTTTTCGTTACCCTTCTTCTTTACTACGCGATTTCGTTCATTTTTCTTCTCGCTCGTCGCTCGAGCGTTATCGTTATCGCGTTACCGTGTGAGTTACGATCCGAAGAGCGGACCAGGCGTTTCGAAAGAGCAACGCGAGAAACTGGCGTCACGTCCCGTTGCCAGGAAATTACCGGTTCGAGGAGTGAAGGTAATTCTCGAAACGATTGCCACTGTACGCGATTCGTTCACGCATTTGCATAAACATTACGGTAAGAGTAGGCATAACATTCTCTCGTCTTATTACTCGCGAGTACCTTTGGCCGCGCACCCAAAGGCTCTTTGTGCCCGTGGACAGTCGTACGAATAATTCGGTGCATCGGAACTCCTTGTTCGAAACGGGACGGATCGAGCTGATCGATGCTTCGGAAAGGATAAAGGAAGAAAAACGAGGAGATTCAGGTTGGGAGCAGGAGAGGAGAGGAAAGGGACGAACAGAACGGTTATCGGACGGGTAAGTGCCCTCCCGTGTCGAGATAACGCCGACACCAGGGGCGACAACATCATCCACGCCGGCGAATCGTACAAACGTAATCCTCCTCGTGTCACTAGGTAACAACCGGTAGGTAGGTATAGCGCGACCATTTAAAAAAAAAAGAAGCAAACTATCGAACGAGACAGCGAAATTTCCAACGATTCCTTCGTTTCGAGGAAAAAATCAGCAGTAGGAAAGTTTCGTGCAAAATTTTATCCCGTGTCTACTCCTGTTAAAACTATCTTGTCTTTTATCGCGATTCCGATGGCTCCCCTCGAGAAAAGAGACCACGAAACAGATCATTTGCAAGTTGTTGCACGCGTAAAGAACTCTTGCTGAAAGTGAACGAGAGAAAAAACGACGAGTAGTGCAAAAGGGATAAAGAACGAATTGACATGTCATTCCCCTTGGGTAGCGAGCACCTGATCGCCGACCAAAGGGAATAAAACCGAAGCTTATCTGCGTGCAGCGACATGCGCTCACGACCTCTACGATACAAAAAAGAAGAGATCGTTCCGCGAACAAGGTCGACTTATTCGATTCTTTGGCCACAGAGAAGAGTGTGTTCATTTATTCTGATTCTTCGTGCTTTCGCGACCGGATACATGTTTTCGAGTGTAAATTTTCATGACATCTCGATCATCGTTGTCAGCTGAAAACATTTTTGATCGATCACCCGTGTTTCGTACCAAAAATTAACCATAAATTAAATATAGTGTGTAGTACAAGTCATCCGTTAAACACCTTCGAATCGATGCACAAGATAAAACGTTAGTCTCTTCAGAAAGTATGCTCAGAGGAGCTTTTCTATTCCTATCGTGCACACCCAAGCGTCTCTGCAGGCAGTCCACACCTTCTCTGCTCCAAAACACGACACTCAGGTATGTCCTTATTCACTGTCCCTGCGAAATTCTAATCTTCTAATCGTTCATCTAACCATCTTCTCGGCTAATCGGCCAAGGGTCTGGTCCAACGCACCTTCTGTCCAAATTCAAACAAATAGACCTCCCACAGGAAATACCTGAGAACGTTGAACCTCTGCTACCCTGTTCGAGTTATATTCGTGAATTTTGTTGTAGCTGCGATACAACGATTCTCGTCCGACTGTACGTTATTAATTCGTTGGATTTATCGATACCGTATTTCGAGATCCCATGGTATAAAAGGCTGCTTCAAAATAAGAGAATATGAAATGCATAAGGCTAGTAAACGACGGCATCGTCGTCGCGTATCTTTACGGCACGGGCGTGCCCTGCGAACGTTCACGTGGGTCCGGATACTCGGCGATTCCGCGAGCATGTCGACGGAGGTTCGAACGCGAAGTGATTGATCGGTCCCAATATAATGAGGGCCGATAATCACCGACACGGGACAAGACCCGGCGCGAACAGAAAGCGATGGGTCTGTTCGATAGCGGACCATGCTGCATACGAGAGACCGATCCTCCTTACGGTTCGCACACTCGAACGCGCGTCTATTCCCCGAGCCCTTTTTTCGGATCTACATACATATAGTCCTTTAAAAATTTTCAATATTTCACGGTTAAAGCTTTCTTTTACACAGCGTTTCGTTCGTCGTTCGAGAACATCGATGTCGATGTTTCAAAATAACTTCTTGCCAGAAGAAATCTTTTCTCCTAACGTTCTTCGCCATTCTCTCGCATAGATTTACAATCGCTCGAACGATTTTTCGAACGATTCGTAACGCGTTGAAACTTCTCGTTCGATCGTACAAACATACTCGATTCCGCTCCAATCTACTCTGGATTCAACTAAAACAGCACGGCTATGGAAATGATCGTGTCGCAACCGATACCGTCTATTGTTTACCCGCGTGTACCACAACGAAAAATCTGCTGCATTCTTGATCCCGAGTAAACCAGCGTCTTCATCCTTTCCCGATGCCTTCGAACAAACTGGTAACTAGCGATGACGGAATACCGTGCTCCCGGTGGTTCTTGGATTCTCAGCGTGACTGCACGTCACTTTATGTTAATAGGTGAAACGGCGAGGAAACGTCGTGACGCTTGGCTCGAGGAAATTTATGGCTGACATTTCGGCGGCGCCCGCGATTCCCGTCGAGAGGAAGGGAGGATCGGCCAGTTCTTCTGCTAATATCCCGATATCGTGGATCGGGAGATTTACGTCGAACGGAAAAGTCGACGGCGATATCGCGTGATATAAGCAGGATCAAGTAGCGGTACGGAGCAGGAAATTAAATCAAACGCAAGAGATTAATGAGTCGATAAATTTTAATAGGCGATGTCTGCGATTAAATCGTGCAATCGTCCGTTATAATAGTCGTATAAAAGTGCGAAACGAGAGGAGCGAGGGATATCGGGATCGATAGAACGTGGAACAGTGCCGTAACGTGAGAGATTGGCCAGCGAAATGAAAGGCGGCCAGTACGGGGCGCCAAGGTATAACGAGTCCGTGTCTGCCCCCGATGACCGAGCGGTTGATTAGCAATTTTAAAAGCAATAAAAACGATTCATAATTCGTTGGGAGAAAAAGCGGCCGCGCTAATGAGAAACTGCCGCACTCGTTAGAGTGTATATCTACACGTACACGCGCGTAACCAACACTAACACGCGGACGGCTACCTGAGCGTTATAGGATGAATGTCCAACATCTTCGAGCCTGGTCTCCTCGTCGTTATACCGTGAGGATTCTCCTAAATATGCTTGATCGACGGAAGAATACCTCGACCGGTCGCAACCGGTAACGCGATAACGTAATCAACGGAAACTCGACCGTTCCGGATAGCAGAAGAAGCGGAGCAGAGTGGCGACGGCGAAATTTGAGGAACCTTCGATTCGACGAACGAATCGAAAGTTCTTCCCTCTAAGTGCTTCCTCGTCCCCGTAAGTAACCGCGACAGAGGCCGGCGTGTTCTCGGTCGACAAGAAGCTCGAAACGTTCGATATCGTAACGGTTAACGGCGACTGTTGCGTCGCCAGAAACGTTAAAGCACACGCAACGAAAGGGAACGAGAAGAAAGGTCCAAAAGGGGGATATCGAAAAAGAAGGAAAAAGGGCGGGAGGAGGAGGTAGACGAAAGGAGCACGACCGGACCCCCATATCTGGATACCCACCCTCCTTTTCTGCGCTCCGGCGTTATCTGCATAATTAGTTACTTCGAGTATATATACGTAGCGAACAGGAGCGACTCAATTCGTATCGTTCTCCTCTTCTTCTCTTTCGCTGGCTCTCTCTCGCTCTCTCTCTCTCTCTTGACCCTTCTCTTAGCGGTCCTCTCGGCCACGGAAGTTGCTCGAACGGCGTAAAGTGGGCAAAAAGAGGAATCGAATCGAGAGAAACCGTCGCGACACCTCTCTAAACGCTCTCCGAACAGATATTGGAGCTCGTTCGCGAGCAATATATTAAACCGGCCGAATCGACGCGGTGGGAACGAAAAAACTGACTCGCGTCGCGAACGAAGAGGAAGACGAACTCATTCGTCTCTCGCGCTATCGTTTATTCCAGACCAACCGCTTTGAAGAGTTTCGTTCGGTTTCCGCGCGAGAGCACACCGACCAGACGAGAGGCACGTTCGTTGGATCGATCGGCTACACGAACGATTCGGATCGTCGCGGACTTAATTGGGCCGAATACGTGCTGTCCGCACGGCTAGTTAATTATTTATATATAATTGAGGGTAGGTACGTAGCGCGTTAGTAGATCGGTCGGATCGCGTATTTCGTCATCAATAAAGTTTCGCGCAGGTAGAGCTTTCGCGGTATCGCTTCTGATCTGCGAAAACATCCCGAGGCTCGTTCTCCTCGAACCGTTTCTCTCTTGCTCTGTCGCCGTGTAACTTTCGTACGCGGTCGCCACCTCGTCGAATGGACCGATCGAAAGTCGTGTACACACGATGCAACCGGCGAACCTACGCGAGGACGATCGCAGTCGCATTAATATCGCCGGATGATGAATTATGCCCGTTCGCGGTTTGATTTATTTTTATTCGGCCCAGTCCCCCCCCTCGGGAAACTTATACCCTGCTCGAATACGTAGGTATGTACCTTGTCGCGGGCTTATCGCGCGCACGTATTGCATCGAACGATGGGACGAGCGGAGTAACAGATGAACCGAGTACGCGTCGAAAACACGCGGAGTCGATCGAAGACTCGCGTCGCTTCCGTTATTGGCTCCGAGCTCCTTGCTGCTCCCATTCGTGTCCTTTCGCGCGGACCTAACTTTCGGGATGGTATCGTTTCTTGAACGTCTCCGTCGATTTAATTGATTCGCTGAAACGAAGCGTCCGTGGTGGTGCAATAATAACCTCATAATAGCCTCGTATCGGGTCCAGCTGAAGGTTTCAAAGAAAGTTTGAACGTTCGACGGTTACCTCCTGTATCTTCTTGCCAATTAAAGCGTAATGATACCGTGGGATGATGGAGTCGACGAGGAAACTTATACCGCCAACAACGATTTATACGGACTCGTACCTTTATCGTCGAACCGAAGCACCGCTCTCGGAAAGCTTATCGGTAATACGCACCGCTATTAGACACGAAGATTTTTCACGATCGTTTTACCAACATTTTGACGCTACGTTCGAAAGAACGACGAGTCAATTTACGTTCCAACATCGTTGTTACGATGTTCTCGTCGTTAACATTCCGTTCGGTCGTTCGACCGCGAGAGATACTCGCTTACAGAGGAGAAAAATCGCGAATTTTCGATCGAACGTCGAACGATCGATGAACAGACGCAAGTACGAACAAACGGTACACTTGTTTCTCGCGAATTTGTATTCCTCTCGGCGCGGTTAACGTCTTTGCGCAAAAGATCTCTTCTCCGCGAAAGGTGGTCGGCCCGGCGCTGACATTTACGCTGTACGTGTACGTATTCGCACACGTTTAGGACCGTTTAACATTTCAACAGCATGTTCGATTCCCCTTATTTATGTTGCACACCCGAGGAGTTCTTGGCAGATTTGTTAGCCGGTATCCACAACCATATACGCGATATCGTTAGATGGCTAGATACGAGCCGATGGAATTGGTCAATCTCGCGGAGGCAGCTGGGTCCCGAGCGTTGCCCGAGGCGAATCTTAGTCTTCGACTCGTTATTATTCCCTCGACGTCTCCCGCCCAAAGTTCATCGGCGTCTTTCACGGCTATCTCTTCGCGTCCCATTGTAATCGCGTTTCCCTCATCCCGCTCGAATAACCCCTCGTCGGTCGATTATCCGTTGCGAAAGAGTATCGGCATTCCTCTCGGAGATTACGAGCGAACCCGGCCGAGAGGCGTTCGAATTCGTAACGCCATTTAGCGTCTAGTTTCACGAGGCAATTACCGGCGGAACGACGCAAGGTCAAGGAAGCAATTAATCGTTGCGAAAGCAGTCGAAGGGTACCCCGTTGTTCGGCGCTTCGATGATCGTTAACCGGCCACGACGTCGAACGCGAAAACTTTGCCAGCGGTCGATCCTCTTGTCCTCGAGAAACAAGGTAAACTTGGACGGGGAAGAAACGCGATCGTGAATCGCTCGGTAGCATCGATCTTCGTCGTTCGGTCAGGAGCGCGTTATCGGGCGACGAGCCTCGCCGACATATTCGTTCTTAATTAAGTCGTCGTTCGTTGTAGCGGAGTCTCTCCTTCCAGCCGGCCACCTTCCTTCCTCTCCGGGGCCTCGAACAAACGAAAGCGGAATCGAGTCGAACCAACGGCCAGACCGGCACCGTGAAACACCGGAAAACGAACAAAAAAAGGAGATAAGGAGAGAAGGAGGACGAAGAAGTACGCTCGGGGACGAAGGTGCAATCGAAAGAGGAGCAAAGCGAGAGACAGACAGAGAGAGAGAGAGAGTGGTCCGGTCGAAGGACCACTGAGAGAGAAGAGCTAATCAGCACGCTAATGCACCGATCCGTCATGTCCCGAAGCGGTCGCTAGAGATAAAGCTCCGTCAGCCGGTTGCGCGCAGCTCGCTTCCAGGATCCAACGAGGGCCAGATCGTTCGTCGAGAGACCGGTACGAGAGGCGGCCGATTCCTTTGGCGACAGGTGCTCGACGGGAGTGCCTCGTTCTCGCGCGCCTTCTCGTGCCGCGTCGTGCCGCGCGCATACCGCCCCGCCACTCGTCCCACGATTTTGCCGCCTTCTCGTGTATCAAAATTTCCTACGAATCGTCTATCGAACGATTTCGCGCGGCCGTTCGCCTGCTGTCGAGCTATCGCCGACTCGAACCTGCCACGTAAATCGTGTTGGTTAGAAATTTATTCCCGACGCCGCACGGGTCAAACGTTCTGTCGTCTACTCTCGTAAACATTCAACTTCGACAGGGAATCGTTGAAATTTTCACGCGACTCGACGTAAGACAGCATCGATTCGAAGTTCGCTTTTACTGCACGAGCTTCCACTTTCGAATCGTGGGTGTCAAGAATTTGAAGGCGAACGGTTCCTACTCGAGTTCCTACTGACGACAACAGGTGTTGGACGGCAAGGTTTCTCGCGCGATCTCTCTCTCTCTCTCTCTCTCTCTCTCTCTCTCTCGAGGTGCATAAGTCGAGGATAACGCGAAGATCCAGCACGTAGCTGCTCGAACACAGTTAGCACCAGGCATCCGTTAAATTTTAATTGAGTTTGCGACCCCGGCTCGCTTCGGTGGCTTCGGTACAACGGTCTAGTTTTCATCAGCGAAGATTTTTGCCGCAACCAAGATGGGTTCCTGCGGGTTCGAGAAACAGGGATATCCGAAATTGGTGTGCCGCAACCGGTTTTTCACGGAACGCGATAACACCGCGAGTCAAACAGATGTTTCTCGAGGCGAGTACAGATACGAAAAGTCACCGCGTGCTCGGCGCGCGATCTTGTTGCAACCGAGAAAAAGAAAAGTCCGACGACCGAGAGAGGAGAGAAAACTCGATACAGTCTTCTTTCGCCCTCCTCCTTGATAGTCCCGCGCGACGCGACCGCGATCACTCTCGCGTACACGGTTTACACGCGTGCGAGTAGCGGTCCCTTTCGCGTTAACACTCTCCGGGATACTGACACGTGGGTGTAGGTTTAGATTTTTCGTACTCGAACGTGTTCGGCAAAGCTGCAACGAACGTTATCGCGATTAAACGGTCTCCGCGATATCGTTAGCGCCGTGTGGCGTTTGACTCCCTGCCCGACCCGTGCAGTCGAGAGAGTTAAACGGTACGTAACTTTTCTTAAGAGAAGAAACGACACAAAACGAAAGAGAGATAAACGAAAGTGTGACGCGTGTACCGGTGAAATTACGCTAATAGTCGGAAATAGCGAATAACCCTCATCGTCGGCGAACTCGAAAGTTATTTTATCGACGCAATTACGAGCGCTAATTTTCCCGTGTAAATTTCGATCCATCCCAGACGCTGATACTTTCAACGCCATTAAGATCTCTCGTTCGTTCTCGGCTAACTATTCCCAGGATTAATGTCGGACGATCTACTCGGCGCAACGCGGCACAACTCCGTCGTAAGAACCCTCGACTTCTAGCGATAATCAGCTTTAAGTCTTATTGACGAACGTGCCGGGAATTTCTGTAATAAAGGATTCCGTTTGCTTAAATGCACGTTGAACATTCCTGCCGATGGGGGGGAAGAAAAAGGACACGATAACCACTCGGTGGTTATTGTGCGTTGCATCGACATTCCGTCAGTCATTTTTCTTCTGCTCGACGTCTGCCTCGAAATTGTAAGAAAATCGACTCGTATAGGTTTGAAGAAATGGAAAAAAAGTCGACGGGAAGAGACAGGGAGGAGGAAAGAAAGAGATTTTGCTGTCGGTTGCGCAGAGTGCATCAGACCAGACTAGGATAAGACCGGCTTAGAGATTGCTGCGTTTACGGCCAATAAAGTCGACTTCTTGTTGCCCGTTAACATGTCAGCCCCAGTTTTTCATCGATGCAGCGTCTTTACTGCTTCTTACCATTCCTTCCGTCTCGTCTTTCCATCTTCTTATTCCATTTCTGGTTGTCGGTAGAACGTCCGACGCTCGATCGTCTCTCATCGGCCGAAAACGATGTTGGAAAGCGCGCGAACAAAGTGAAAAACCGGGAAAAACTTACCGATCGAAGAAATTTGCCGATAATTGAAAGTGACGGCAAGAAAGAAGAATGCCGGAAACGAGACGTAAACGTAAGAAGAAGTTGATAAAACGTAATTTCGCGAGTAATAACGCGCGCACGTTATTATCCGTTCTCTTTCCCGCGGTTCTCTGGCGATCGCGGTTTGCCGATCGTTTTTGCGGCCGACAAAATCGATCCGTCCTGAAACCGCGGCGAAACGCGAACGAGCCGCGATCCGCGGCAACCCGTTCGAAACGGATGTGGCTGCAGTTCGCCGAGTCGAATAATTGGGCGGTCGAAACGTAGAGAGGAAAAAAATTTCGTTGTTCTCGGTCCGGTCGCGTCTTTCGACGTCTACGGGTATAATCTTAGCCCGGAGCGTTTTGTCAAGAAGTTCAAACACGAGCCCATATTCCGTTTCGGTCACGATTAATCGGACATCTTCGATCGAATTTATCGCTCGGGCAAGATCATCGAGAGAAATATCGAGAAGTAGAGGAAAGGATGGAGCGCGCGTGCTTCCGTGTACGTGAGCGGCGGGTACGTGGGTGGGCGTGCACCGGGCAACCGGTGTGCATTTTGACGTTTCGACTTTACGATCCGGCACGGCCACGACAACCTGCGGAATTAAGGATGTAGATTGCTATCGTCGGCCGGTGAGCGAGCACGTATACGTCCGAGCTTCGTGAATCCTCGTCGCCAGAACGCAGCCCGAATCCGGCATTCGCGAATTCTCTGTCACGAAATTACGAAGATCGGGACGAGGCACGATCGGCACCGAATTTCGAAGTTAATCCCCCAGATGATTAATCGCGTTTCCTGATATATTACACGCATCGACTTTCGCGCATTGTGCAGCTACAATGTTCGCAAAATTACGAGCACACGATCCACCGGACAAGCTGCCGGTACATAAATTTCGCTCGGTCGTCGTTTCGAAAGCTCGAGTATCGATCACCGTCCCGTCCCGCCTGCTCTCGCGTTCCCATGAATGCTCTTCCCGGCGAACAGATGTCAGAAGCAATCTGAAAATTGCGATTCCACGAGGTCACCGGTACTCGACGCCGCAGCCGCCGCCGCCGCCGCCGCCACAGCCTCCGCCACGACTTACGATCACTAAATTCCAATTAACCGTACAGGTTTGCGGCGTAACCGCCGTTCGATTCTAACTCATCTTAGACGAGCGTTAGTAACCGCATGCTTCCTCCTCGCGTTTAATCGCGCTCTTACGAAGCACCGGCTACGGTTATCGGCGAACGAAGAGACACTCGCTCGCGAACTACGTGCTCTCTTCTCGAGGTTAACCCGCTAATGGCAGAAGTAACGCGATCGTACCGACGCTTTCCGAACGCACAGCGCCGAGTCGATTCCAACGAATTATCCTATCCCTTTTATCTCCGTATACGGAAGATGCCGCTTGTATTCCGGTGCAACCAAATCGGTCGGCAAACTATAATTCCCGATCGAGCGAACCGAACGGAGGCCGTCCGCGTAGGAGGATTACGCAATGTTCAGTTACGCTCGGCGCAAAAGTGCGCGGCTTTAATTAACGGTCGTAACGGCGCGGTACAGGTAAATGCAATTCCTGCGAGAATTTACAACGGCTCGGTGGAATATCCGGCAGTGTTTCTCGCGGTAAGACGGCGAGACGTAGAAAGGTGGACGAAGAGCGAAGAAGGTTAGGCGGAATTAGAGGCGTATCGAGTCGGCCGGGTACGCACGAGGCGGGTCCCATCCGAGCGGCTTAGGTTAGTTTCGAAGTCTCATCTTACTCCCGCGTGGGGCGGCGTAATGAAGCAACATGACTTGCGGTTTACGGAGCCGTGTTCTTGCCTTATTGAAAGCAGTGTCGCTCATCCGCCCACTTTCCGACGCGTCTATCCCTTTCGCGTGGTCGCTAGTCCGGCCGGTTCAGCGAACACTCGTAAAAAACACGGGGCAACGGATATTCGCGAGATTACGCGATCGGTGCATCGCGTTCTAAGAACGTGGCATCGAACGCGGACCACTTTCTCTCTCGATCCAAGGCTTTCTGCGAACTGGTCGTTCGCCGGTGGACGCGGAGTCGCGGGCCAAATGGATGGGGTCGGCACCCAGGGCGCCATGAATTATGCAGCGGTGCCCGACATACCGGTAAATTTCGCCGTAAATCGCTTTGGAAAGTTTCTTTCGCGCCACGTGAGCGGACAAGTTATTAGATCTGTATTTGCGGAGACTATATTTTTCGGTCGGGCCAGGCATCGCTGGTGCCCCTTTTTATTCCCGAGAGGTAACGCGAGAATCCTCGGATCCGACGTATTTATCGCGCACGGCAGTTCGCGCTAAAGGGGAATATATTGTACCGAGAACGCGCCTCGTATTTCTTGGCCGGCGCATTAGCGATCGCGACGACGCGAACCGATCATTAAGGATACGACCGAGCTCTATTTTCACGGCTGTTGCCGGACGACACGACTCTTACGTAACCCGTTCGAACGGTCGTCGAGTTTTTGCCGCGTAATCGTTTCACGGTTTTCCTCGCTGATCTCGTCATGGATACCGCGCCGAACACCGGGAAAAAGTCGCGCGCGGTTCCACGAGCGCTGGCATTCCAGGGTGTCGAGTGTCCTTGAGACGATACGCGGAGGAACGTCGTCGGACGGGAAGCTTCGATTCCGCCGGTAGATCGTCGCCTCGGATCGTTCCGGATTACGTCTTGTCCGCCGACGCCGCGCGCGCGCATTTTTTTCGTCGGCTTCGAGCGCCGACTCGACCGGTGGCCAATTACGTCCACGACCTTAATCGTCGAGAACGCTAATCGCGTTTTACGAGCGCGTATATTTCTCGGAGGCGCGCGATCGCGATCGGCGAGAGCGGAGAGGAAAGAACAGGATCGCGGAGAAGGAACGTAACAGGGGAGGTCTTAATCTGGCCGGTCGGAGGATATCGCGAGCGTATCGACTTCGGAGCACCCACGCTCGCCGAACCGAGAGGTACAGGTGCACGGGACCGATTCGACGCGGACCACTCGTCTGGTCGTCGGTACCGATGACTATTACAGCCATTAAGGGGCAAATTTGAATCGGAAAGGCATTAAAGATATTTTATGGCCTCCCGTGGTGCGGGGCACCACCGGACGCGAGAGAGCATTCCAGTGCCGTTCATCGCCCGTGGTCGTACTTAATTACCGTTATAAATAATATTAACGCCCTTTTCGTCGATTTGCCGCGCGCAAACGCGAACTCGCAGCGCTTCTTTTTCCAGATCGATCCTCTGACCCCTCGACGACACAAGAATCTCGAATGCAAATGAACCGACGAATTCGGTGGCCGCCTCTGCCCTCGCGCCGCTTCGACCGTACGAGAATAGGAACGGACTGGGCTGTCCGTCCGTGTCCACCTCCATCGCTTCTTCCTTTTTCCTCCGTCGCTGTTTCTATTAGTGCGAGCCGCTCGAAAGAGCCTGTATAAATTAATTAGTAGATACGTCCCGATACGTGGCCTCCCACCGTACGACGTGCCGCTATCTCGTTCTCTATCGAACGTCCACCGACTCGGGGTAACGCGCGTTGCGATCTCGACCATGTTGCGTGTCGTGTGTGTATTCCGTTTCTCTCTGTTCGCTGCGCTGCACCGCGCCGCGCCGAGCCGGTCCGCCGCTCTCGCTCGACGCTCCTTGTCCGCTCGCTGACTCGCGCATGTACACCGGCATGTTGACCGCGCGTGCACGACCGTGTATGTCGAGCGCGTACACGAAGGTGTCGGTAGAACGGAGACCCCTGGCAAGGGCCACCGAAGAATACTAACGGTCCGCGCCGGTGGCTGACATCGCCGAGGACCGCGCTGACAATCAGAGCAAGGGTGTAATTGGTTCCGGGTAATAAAACACGCCGCGCGGCGGATAAGCTCTGACCCGCGATAATACCTTCCGAGCCGACAACCAAGATCGACGCGGGCCGTCGCCGACGATTTCGCAAGTCGACGCGTGAGGTCCGAGAACGAAGCCGAAACGCTCGTAAAACGGCGTGCCTCGCGAACGAATTTTTTCGATTCTCCCCGATCTGTTTCGCTTTGCGCCCGTCGCGTCGCGTCTCGCCTCGTCGATGCGAACTCCTTCCGCGACGGATTCATCGAAAACGGTCTCGAACGCGGAGGACAGTCGACGAAAGAGGGAGCAGGAAGAGAACGGTACGGCGGAGAAAGAGGAAGACGGTCCAGGGCGGTCGAAACATTCCCGGCTCAGGGCGTGCATTAAATATGATATATGCTTATTGAATTTGTAAGTAAAACGGCCGACGGTAGAACTGCAGCACCTCGCGGTAGAACGGGATGCATGCTCCGAACGAACGAACGAACGAGCAAGCGAGCGAGCGAGCGAGCGGACGAGCGAGCGGACGAACGAACGAACGAACGAACGAACGAAGGGAAGAGAAGCTCCAAAGAGAAAAGAAATATCGGAGGAAGGGAATATCGCGTTCTCCTCGTCTCGCGCTGCTTCTGTCCTTTTCCTGTCCTTCTCGATCGTTCGGTCCATCGCGTCGCGTCGTCTTTCGCTCCTTTACGACGCGCTCTGCTTCCCTCCGCGCGTCTCCCTTGCTCGGCTCCTCGCGGCCTGGTAGCCATGGTGGTAAAGCGTGCATAATTAGGAGGAATTCAACGGGGATTACCCTCGTACGGATCCCATCCAGTCATCCCGGTGCTGCCCTTCTTTGTCGAGCAACTAATTTATTTAATCATTCCAGCGTCGTCCACGAGGCGGCGCCTTTGCTCGCCCGCGGTCCCTAAGTTGTTTAATCGCCCAAAGAGGCTGTTTCTCTTCTCCCCGAATCTCCTTCTCTCTTTTTCTTTCCCTCCCTGCCGCCCCGCAGCTCGTCGTCGCTCCTTTTCGTCGCGAAACTTTGCCCGTCCTCGTCCACGGTGTCGTTGTTTAAAATTTCGAGGAGCCCGAAAACGACCGTGCCGACGTTCCTCTTCGCTCCGCTTCGAGCCGCGCCGTTTCGCCGCAGTTATTGGCCAGCTTACGTTCGCGAGATTCTTTCCTACGACTTTCGCGTCGGCTTTTACGAGTCGGATACCGTTACGCTCGAAGCCGTTTCGCGACCGTTGAAAAACGCGCGAGCCAACCCGGTATCGAGAATCGCGACGCGATTTCTTCGGCCGACGACGTTCTTCGACCTCCGATATCGAATATTCATTGGCTCGTGTTCGAATCGCTTCGGTTAATTCGGACGGATACTATTGCCGCTTTCGTTCGAACGAAGCAACAGGAACGAGGTAACGGGCCGGAGAGGAAAAAAGGGATGGACTAGAAGCGGAGAAAGAGAAACGGAAAGAGGATCTTCGCGAAGCTCGAGCTCGATAATCGGGCGAGCGTGCCGAGGCGGGTGCCCGGTCGGCTGTGTTTTGCTCTGTCGCGCGTACATCGAAACGGAATCCGGTTCGTGGAACAAAACCACGTATCCTCGTTGACAAATTGAGTCTCGAGCAGCGGAGTACGCGTTCGCGCGTACATGCTTCCCGTCACCCGCCGTTCCTTCGTCCGCCTCCGGGTTGCAACTCGACGACGCTACGCGACGCGAGGCGACGACAACCTCGTTCTCGTCCGCGTCCCGTCGATCCGCCTTCTAACCGTGGCAAAACTAACGGCTGGCAGAATTGATTTTCTTTCAACGGATAGAATTGCGTGGACGGTGCATCGACGCGTGATCGATAGACCCGAAACGATGATCGTCCGAAAAACAACGTCGACCAACGAAACACAACCGAACGAACGTTTTTTTCTCCGCGTACCATCGCTTCGCCGCCGCCCATCCAGCCGGATCGAGGGAAATTAATCAAGATGCAACACACGGGTAACGTAGAATCCGTCAGTGTGTACGGACGTGTACAATGATCCAACGGCGGACGACACCTTTTCGAAAGGATGGAGGAAAAAGAAAGAAGGAAGTACGTCGAGAGAAAAGAAAAAATAACAGGGACAGAAAGAAAAAGAAGAGTAACAAGAAGAAGAAGTAGACGCGAAGCGAGCGAAAGAAGAAGAGAAGAAGCGGAGGAGGAGGAGGAGGGACACTAGGGGAATAAGAAAAAGAGGAATAGAGGGAGCCGTGCTCGAATCGAACGAGTATAATTTTAAACGGAGTTCTTTCAGCTCGAAAGTTAACCGGTCTGGTATTCTCCTGCCTGAATTATCGTTGACCTCCAACACGGTCTTACAAGGCGCTCTCCTCGAATACAGGGTTTCTCCGTGTGGCCGAACCCCTTGCCCCACCGACAGAAGAGGGACGAGGGTCCGGGCCCGGGGCCAAGCGCGTTCCGACAATGTTGCACCGCATAAATTGATACCCGGGCCCAGGAGTTCCTGTGTTACCTGCGAGCATCGACATGCACATGCACCGTGTGCCGATGCACACGGGGGATATGCCGGCGTTACCGACCGGACACTGGATACTCCTCCTGTCACCGAAAACTAAAACCCCCGCCGAAAAACGGCGCGCGGCAATAAAACTCGGTCCACTTTCACGTTCGTTTATCTTCCACGGCTGATCTGTACTCGAAAGGCACGGTGAAACGTATTAATTACTTCTTTCCCGAATAACTCGTCCCTGTGGTCCTCGTTTCTCACCAGGCAATCATCGCGACAACGAAATAAAAATTATTGAAAAAGGATTATACCTTCGTCGATCTTTTTTCTCTCACGCTCTCGCTCTCTCTCTCTCTCTCTCTCTCCCAAATCAAAGATCTGGGTCCAACAGATTGTCCGGTGTCCACCTGATAGTAGAAACAAAGCAGGTATCGACGTTTAACGTCCCGAAACGATTATCCTGTCGATCAATTTCGCCCGATAATCGAGACGAGCCCAGCTCCCGGTACGCTACCGATCGCGGTTGCGTTACCCTCCGCGCGTCAACTTTTCAACACGGCGTAGGCTGTGCATACGATTCTCGGAGATTTACATAAGCGCCTCGACAACGACGACAGGGTTCCTTCGATGTCCCACGTTAAGTCGGGTACTCCCGCTCGTGTGCGCTGGTAAATTGGTGCGAGTAGTCGAGAAGGCAGAACCCGCGACGAGAACGCCGCGATGTTCGTCGTGTCCCATGCCACTAATCGATTTTACCCGGGCGAAAGCGTGCCTCCGCGCTACGTCTAATTGGTAATTAAGCTTAGGTTTACGGCTCTCGGACGGCAGCCTCGACCGTGGCTGGCCGGAGAAGAAGAAGGGAACGGCACGAGGGAGAGAAAAAGCAACGCGCAACCCGCTGGAAGAACAGAGCGAGCCGAGGGGGGTCAGAAAAACGGGCAAACGGCGAGAGAATGAAAGAAGGTGGAGAGATTCCTTGGCGCTTCGGCTTCAGCCAGCTCTCGCGCAAAAAACAGGTGTCTCCTACGACGTTCGAGTTAACTGGCGGATAATGCGAGGTCGTTTAATTACGTCGTGCCACGTCACTCGCCGCGAACGTTTCAGCAACGAGGAGCGAGAACGAACCGGCAGAAACGCGGATCGTTGTACGCCGGAAACGCTCGGAAACGAAGGAGGTTCGGAAGATACGCTTTCTCGTAGGCAGCCTAATCCTTGACGGACAAGCTCTTCGGTAATCGGATCGGTTTATCTCGTTCTCACCCGATTCATCCCATCAAAACTGACCAGTCCTCCGACACGGCCGCGCTCGCTACGCGGAGACGGAGGTCTCGCCTACCGTGATCCTCGATTTCCGAGGAGCGAGTGGTCGACGAGAAGGAAGGCGAATCGATCGAGCGATCTTTAATCGGGCCTTTTCCGTGTCTACTCCCGTCTAGGCCCTCTCTAGCTGGACAAAAAGAGGCGCGCAACGTCTTCGAGACACGTTCGAAAAACGCAAGAAACCGCTGCTCGCTCGTCGGCCTTTTAAGAACTCCGAGGAAAGAAAGGTCGGTCGCGGTGAGTCTCGTCAGACTCGCGAAGCCACGAGTCATCTCGATTACGACCGACTCGTTTCCTCTCCGCGTCTCCACCTTCCTCGTTTCTCTCTCTCTCTCTCTCTCTCTCTCCTGCTCACTTTCTGCTGTCCATCTCGGATCCTTCGACCAAGATGGAAAGAAAAAGGGCACCGAGAGTCCTGGTCCCGGTATCTCTAGGACGATCGCTTCAAGAATTCCCAGAAATAATACGAAAATCTGGTCGGTTGTTTCCACCGGTTGTTCTCCCTTTTCGCCCTCTCCCGAGCCGAGAAGAAGCCAAAGAGGAACTTGGCTGCCATCCCTACCTACCGATGCGTCTACTTTTATCCGGCGTGTGTACGCTCCTCGGCCTGCCACGTACCTACGTATGTATACAGACGTAGGTACGTGTCTCTTCGTGGCCAGGGCACGAGACTCACCGGCGTAGTTACCTCTTCTCTTCCTGGCCTTCTCCTTCTTGCCTGCCGGCACGCTGATATATAGCGCGCATAAGAGATGTAGTCAGATCACGGTCCCCTTCATGACGCTGCTTCTACACCGGCGAACACGTTCTTTCCTACGATAAATCCTCGCGGAATGTAAAACCTCCGGGCTGGCGCACATCGGCCCGAACAGAGCAGTCGGCGGAGGCGGGGACCCACGGTCCTTCTCCTTTTCGTTCCGCCTATTCCTCGTCTTCTATTCCTCCCGTCTCTAGATTCCAACCTCTACCATCGACCGATCTCCCGAGAAATCGGCTACTCCGCCCCTGTCCTTTTCGGTTCGCCGCGTCGCGACGCTCCGATTCCTTTTCCTTTCGAACGATTCGTTTCGCGCTCGACGTTCGCTAACTCGACAGACAGATCACTGGACATCGTCTATCTTACCTACCCAAACAATTTCGTCGCCTGTTTCGGGCCTATCGTAATTAGGCCAATTTATGACTGGACCGAGCGAAAATGTTTCCGATTTATGAATTCCACGAAACTCGAGACCTCTTCGAGCTTTCACTCCTTTTCGTCCAAGTCGAAGTAGCGGCGCGAGACGAACGATGGAAATCGCACCTTTCTCCACGTTTGCCGTATGCAAATCCAGGCCGGTGATATTTCACAGAAACCCAACGATCGTGCATCTCGTGAATCTCGCGCGGAGCAACGAAAAAATCGAACGACAAAGTCCCCCGTTACTCGCTCAAGATCTCTCTCCCTCTTTCGCTTCGTGTCAGTCCGTGTACGATGATTGCTAACGTACGAGAATCCCTGCAATCGCGTTTTTTTCGGAATACGTGATTGGACGAACAGATCTTTCGGTAGAGAAAACCTTTCGCGATTTTTTCGATCGACTCGAACCTCGATACGTGCAGGAGAAACTTAGCAATTACGATTAATTGGTTATCTCGAGCATAAAAGAGATACTTTTGTCGAGGAAATGTAGGAAAGTTAAGTGGAAAAATTCACGGGGGCTCGTTAATTGCACGAACATCGAGATTACCGCTGGATAAACAAATCATTTATCGAGTTTTAGCGATCAAATTGTAACCACGACACACAACAGACTGTACAGCGGAAGGGTCGTAATTAAAGCGTAGTTCGAGCACATTTAAATCCACTGACCCGGTCGATTAAACCCGGCCGATTCTCTAATCACGAAGTAACTCGGTGAACGCTAGAATTCCGCCTCGGTAATTAATTTATGCAGCTGGCGTCTCACGATGGTCAAGCACGAAGATCCAGCGCATCGATACACCGTTCCGCGAAATCATTCTCCGAGCTTTTTTCCCTGCCGAATAAAGCCTTTCCTTCCTCTGGAACACGACGAATTAACGGAACAACCAGTCGCGTTAATTACGAGCGAAAGCCGCGAGAAAAGAGACGCGACGCGTGATACGTATCGTTTCGGGGGTCGCGGGTATCGTTAATTAATTATTCCCGATAAAAGGAAAGTTTAATCCCGTCTCGACGGGCGCCAGCTTTGCCCAGGTCGTGCACGGACGACGATACCTTCGATTTCACCGAACCGAACGTTTTTGCGCTATTCGGAGCATCACGAGCCGCATCCTATCGTCTTCGATCGAACGACTCGGAACCGTTCCACGGTTACTGCCACGATCTTGTCGGCGACGACCTTGATCGATCGAAATTCTTCTGCGTCGATGAAATTTTCTGCCAGCTATGCCCACCGAATCGACTATTAATCCAACAGAATCGGAACAATGGCGTTGTTGGTTAATAATATCGCGTCGCTGATTCGCGACGAGACTGTAGATCGCGCGATTGACACGCGATGAGCGAGAGTTCGTTCGTATTGATCGATTGACAGTCAAGGAACACGGTGGAGCCGGGACCGCGGTTGCATGACGAAGCGTCTCGAAGCGCGTTGATACTTTTCATCGTCGCCGAGCTACGCGCGTCGAATCACGATTATCGGATAGACCGGGCACAAAGCGAATACGGCAATGACGCGCTTAATGAATCCGAACGATTAAGTCCTTTTCTTCGGAGCATCGAGCGAAACGCCTCCCGAAGACCGCGCGAAACGCCACCTCGGCATAGTTCGCGACGCGTCAATGAAAATTCCACGCTGTAACGCGTACATCCGCGATACGTCGATTCACCGAAAAAAATCCTCGTTCGTCGCGATAATTTCAAAGGATCTATACTTACGCGACGCGCCTGTCTGACCATGAACGGTGGCCGATGAATGGCCGACTTGGAGTTTTCCTCGCGATTCGAAACCGTTAAACCAATATCGGATTCCGAAGCGGAATATCGACGCGTCCTTTGGGAATTCGTTCGAATTCGTCGGTGAATCGTACGTAGGAAGAATTCGTACTCGAAACGAGTGCAACGGCGGAGGAAACGATCGTCGCGGTTTCGTGCAAGGTCGGTCCGACCGTCCGGTAAATTTATTTCACCGGAAACGCCTTCCTACTCTTGCCGCTAACGACCGAGCCAGCCGACGGGACGAACTCCTGCGAATTTGCCTCTCGATCGATTGCGATCGAAACACGCAACGCTCACCGCGGCGAAAGGAACGTACGAGCCGGGTCGATCGAGAGAACTCGATCTCCGTCGTTTCAGCGATATCGTTCCATAATCCGGCACCGTAGGCGGTACACGTACACGTACCATCGAGAACGGGAGATCCACCGGATCGCGGAACGGTCGGAGCCGCGCTGCACCTGTTCGCACATGCGATCCTTTCGCCCCCATGCCTCACGATCTTGCGCCCGAACCTTGCCTCCACCGTCGCCTTGATTAATTTCTCAACGTCCGTTCAACCATTTTCATTTTTATTCGAGACTCGTCGTTTACCTCCTATGTCGCGAAACTTTGGCGAAGATCGAAGCTGAAACGTCAGCTGCAACGACTTCGGATATTACTCTCGAATCGGACGTTAACCGTCTGCTCATTACGAAACGAGCACCTGATGGAATACGGAAAAGAGTTCGAAGATTTGAAATTCCTAGAAGAGCACGTCGGGTAACGAGCGCATAGAGTACGGCAACTCGGAATTTTTGTGTCGATTACGCGCAACGATCCTCGCTCGACAAAGTAAGACAGAGAAGGCGAAAAGAGTGGAGAGACGAGATTAATTGCCTATCGACCGTTTGTCCGGAGAATCGTCGAGTTTCTACGAGGCCAGTTTGTTGCGCGCTGACAGGAATATCGTGAACGCGGATCGCCGCGCCCTCGAAAGAGCTACGCCTAATTATTGCGGCCGAGTCGAAACGGAAGAAGCAGACGAGGGACCGCGATAAAGAAAGCATTGCCGGTCCTCTACAACCGACTCGACATCGTCTCTGCCTTTGTCCACCTCCTTCTTCTTCTCCTTCTTCTGCTTCGTCTCGTTCCCGCAAAAACGCGACGACGAATCGCTGGAATCAGCCGAGATCGAGAAACTCGGTTCTTTCGGAGCGAATCTTTGTCCGAAAATTCTTTGAAACGATCAACGACGTCTCTGGAAGCAGAGAAGAGTATTAGTCGCGAACTCGCGACCGCAAGATACGACCGATACGAATTAAAATCCAACCTGTTCGATCGAAAATGGCGCGAAGCGAAGGTACGACTGTTGAAGCAAATTGCCTCGATTCCGTGATCGCAGTCAGCCAGTCGGGAGAAGAGAAACGAAAAGAAGAAAAAGTGGAAGGGTCGATAAGACGGGATTAAAGCGGCGTTCGAAACGAGCAAGACAATCCAGGTTACAAGTCGTAAAGCAATTTCCTGCGGCCTGCGCGGACGTGCACGCATTCACAGAATCATTTGCGAACGAGCTAATTGTTTCGGCCAGAATTACAGACCGCTTTTGCCGCGTACTCGCCAGGGCGACGCGTTAACGGTTTCCGTCGACCGTTCCCCCGACGATTTCGCCATGAGTCCAAGTACCCGAAATTGCTGTTTGTTTAATGGACCGGCGCCATTATTCGGAGATTCGAGACTAACGAGCCACGGCCTCGCGAGAGATTTTTGTCTTCCCTTCCATCTTCTTACTTTTCACGCCTACCGCACCCTCTCTCCGTCTAGCGAATTTATTCGCTTTGTTTCTCGCCACTTGTTCCTATCGGGGCCCGAAACGAACGTCGCTCGTACGTACCGTGAACGAGCCACGAGATGACCTCCAGGAATCGAGAGAGGAGAGTCCGCGTTCCTCGTATTCCGAAGCGATCGACTGATCATCCGGGCCTCGTTCATCGTCGAGTGAACGGTACGGAGGCGATACTCGCGCGGGCTCGCAGAATGTACGGATTATAGAAAAACGCGTCGGGTAACAGGTTAATCTTCGAATCGAGGAATCGGAGAACGCAGCTCTTTCGAGCGGAGCTCTCGAACGGGATGCTGGAGGTCGTGCACACACCCGAGATATCTCTGTCCCTTTCTCCGAGCGAGACCGGTAGCCGGTAGCTTTTGTTGCTTTGGTTTTCGCGCGGATGGTAGCGCTAGCCGAGCTGCCGTTACCGCGATCCTACGTTCCATCCACGATCATCACCGACTGGAATTCCGGCATCGGGGCACGAGGAACAAGGGGATCGGGCGAGTTCGAGCGTAGCCGAGCTTTCGTGCCTTTATCCGTGGCCGACACAAAGAATTTCGCTCGGCGCGTTCGGCATTAGAGGGGCATTAAAGTTCAAGAGCCAACCGAGGCATTAAAGTTAGATCAACGAATACCTAGAGCGAATAGCTCGCCGCGACTCGTTTACGCAGCTCCGTTCGGCAATTTGTTTCCACTTCTCGAGCAGCGCGAGGTCGCGAGACCGCGTAACGCCGTGAAAATCGAGCGACGTGGAGGGACAGGAAGAAGAAGGGACGTCGAAACGCGCTCGGTCACGCAAAACGATCCCCGGTTCCCGAAGAAACGAACCAACGGCTCGGACAGCAGAAAACCGTGAAGCCTCGAATCCGTCCGCGAGCGAGCGAGCGAGCGAGCAAACGAACGAACGAACGAACGAACGAACGAACGGTCGGTCGGTCAGCCAACGGACCGGGTACACACGAAGGCCGTGAGTAATAGTAATAGCTTTTAAATTGTCCCTCGCTTTAATGGCAAATAATATCCGCGCTGTTTCGCCATCCCCTTTTTTCCCCCCGGTCGCCGTTCCTCCACGCCTCTTCTTCCTCTGCCACGACTTCCAGCGAGTTCAGGGACGTCCTCGGTCCTCCGGATCGTCCTCCGCGAACGAACGCCCGGATACGAGCACGCCTCGTTCGTTGCCATAAACGCGAGATTGTCCGCAGCCGGAGCTCCACGGTTTTTGCGAATTTCGCGAGGCTGCAACTGCACCGGGGGACGGAGGCTTTTATCTCGACTCCGCTCCGCTCGAATCGTGCGCGACTCGGCAAAAAGCAGCCTAACGCGTCGCTGTTTCGGTGCTCTTTGCGCGTTACAAATAACGGAGAGGAAGTCGAACCGCGTTCGCGATTCCACGAGCTTTCCCGATCTGCCGGTTCGCACGAATCCGAGCAGCGGAGCGACGAACGCCCTATCGGGGAACGTTAAACGACCGTATCGGACACGCGAGAATCTTATAAGCCATTCGCACCGTCGCACAACCAGGGGCTATTAACCCCTTGAACTGGTATGTCTGCTCGTCCAACTTGGATATCTGTTCCGCTCGTCTGCTAGCGATCAGAAAAACCGTAGCTTCGTTGTCTTGCTCCTTTTCATTTTATTCCGCGATTTCGTTCGCGACGAGAAACGCCGTAAAAACTCGTCGGATTTATCGTAATTGGCGTATATACCTAAGGTGGTTGTTTTTTCACTCGCGTACAGAGTGGAGAATAATTCGTTAAAGGTTAATAAATCCCGGCTAGTTTTTCCCCGTTCGCGGAACGCGCGGCAAACGGATACGAGCGAGGAGCGGCGTTCGCCTCGTATCGTAACTCGCGCGAAAAGCTCGGCTGGTCTCTCATGCGAGGCGAACATTAGGCAGAGTCCTGGAGGAGGACGTCGCGGACCGGCCGTTTCTTGCGCCACTGGCCTGGCTACGGACGCGCGTAAATATTTTCTTGCGCGCATCAGCGCACGGTTATTCCCGTCGATGCGGAAAGTTTCAACCGCGTTTCACGCGACTTTACAGATTGCCCCATTAGTCAGAAAATCCCGCGGATCGAATCGAGAATCGTTTCGACCGTACCCTTTATTTCATCGAGCAGCCTAGCCAGTTCGAAAGGCGAGACACGGACTCGCGTGGGCAGCTCGTTGTCTAACCTCGAATATCGCGTATAAATATTCAGCGCATGCTCGTCGCCGTGTGGAGGATGGCGAAGCGAAGGTGGAGAGAGAACGTTTCGTGCAGGGCCTGCTAGTGGACTCGTTGGTGGAGCCTAGTTTACATCGCCGGAATGAACGACCAAGTATATTGGCGCAAGTAATTTGCTCAAAGTTCCTTACTATCCCATTCGGAAACATAAAATCGATATCGGTCCGTGGAATACGAAAACGATAATTAACAGTCGCGAGCTGCTCGAGAAATAACGAGGTAACGCGATGGTCGTCTTCTTTCGTTGCTTCGTCGCCGCTTCTCGGATTCGTAAACTGCCCAAGCGAATTCGGTCGCGACGTCAAACGAGCCGACTCGGCTTCCGATCCCGATTCGGTGGTCGTCAGGGCGCGTTAATAAAAGAGGTAACAGGTGCGGAAACCGCCTCCGCGTGGCAGCCTCGTAAACTGTAGAGGAATAAGAGAAAGAGGGTCGGAATAGGCGGATAGAGAGGAGCGGAGCAGGAAGTCGGGGAGAGCGAGCGAGAAACGGTAGGAAGATAGGGACACCCGCGGCGAGCGATGCTAAAATATGAACGGGACTCGCCTGGAGCCGCGTGCTCCGACCGGAATGGTCCAGGTTCGCGAGGCGCGGCGTGACGCGCCGAAAGTTAAGCCACGAGCGGCACCCTCTTCGTGGTTCGCGTATATCGGTGCGTGCGTACACCAACGATTCTACGCACAAAGGGTAGACTGCTAGCGACCGGTTCGCGGCCTCCTTAATGACTCGTAATCACGGAACGCTGATGTCCCTGAGTTATGACGCGCCTTCCGCGTCTTCCGCGCCACGGAGAAGCGTACTGCGTGCCGTCGCGTCGCCTCGTCTCGGCCACGAAGGTCCTTCCGCTTCGTCCCACGAGGAAGAGCCCTCGATCTCCGCTTACGCAACACCTACCGCGGTACACCCTGTTCCTGCTTCGACTTCTTCGGCTCCGGCTTCGACTCCGGTTCGCAACGGACACACGAGTTACGAGGCTGCTCGAAATCCAGATCCTCTCTGGGATGGTCACGCGTTACGCGCCACGCTTCTGTTCCTGATCTCGATTTTTTCTGTCGGCTCGGCTACCAGTATCGACTCCGGAACAGATCGGTCGACGAAACTTAACAGAATCGACGACATTCGTCTCTGTCAAGTCGCTCGAACGCGTCCGACGAGCCTTTCTCGTCCTCGTTGTTGCTTCTTTTTCGCCACCGCTGGCAAGCCCACTAATGACTCTACCGTTTATGAATACGAATTATTCGAGCGAGGTCGGGAGAACGATAAAGGATTATCGCGAGGAGGCACCCTTTTGTGCGCTGGAAGACGAGCGTGCACCGACCACCGTACAAAAACAGCCCTGTCAGGGCCACCTTCCTTTCCACTTCTACCTAGTAGATTCCTCGTCTCTCGCGTTCCTCTCGTTACGTCGACCGTTTCGGCCTCTTCTTCTGCTTCTTTATCCCCTTCTTCGTCCTCCTTCTCTATTATTCTCTATTATTCCTTAACACCTTGGCTCGTGCTAGAAGTGTCCTAGGGTCGACGATCTCGAATCTATCCGACTGTGCTTTTTCCTCTCGTTCGAGCTACGAAGCGCGCAAGAAAACTCGCCGCAAGAAAATCGATCGATTTATGGATCCGGATCGTACGAACGAGGTCGGGTCAGTGGAGGAATGATCGAGCGAAGAACGTTTTTGCGGTCGAAAACGAGTATGCGGCCGGGAGCAAGAAAATACGTCAAGGCCGACTTGCGCGGCCACAGCCTTTAACGTCGATCGCAGAGGACGTTGGCGAACACGCGGATCGTCGATCATCGTCGATGGATCGAACCGTGGAAAAACCTTCGACTCTCGTCGTTAATTATTCTCTCGGTGACGAACAAAATAATTACCTAAGGTTATGGATGAAAAATGAGTCGCGGTTCGATCGATGGAAAGAAAATAATTACCGAAACGGAACACTCGACGAACGCGACGCATGTGCGCTTTCGTCTCGTCACGTCGTAATCCATTTTCCGCGAGGTGCGGACAACCGTTTCCTCCCTCTGCTCTTCCTCTGCATCGCGTTCGATCGAATATGAATTTCAAATGGAACGATCACTCGGAGAACAACGACGCATCCCTGCCGGGAGCGGAAGTCGCGTTCGATAGTAACGTCTTAGATGTCGACACCGTCGAACGAATCGGTCGGTTCATCGACTTTCATGAGTCCACGGTACCGTGACTTTCGAGTACCGGATACTTTCCTCCCGCGGAATGCGTCTGCGTCCGAACGTCGATCGAAGGTCTACTTCGCAAGAAAGATCCTTCGCTTTTTCTCGCCTTCGCCGGCGACGAATTAAAACCAGTTTCGGCGACGCGACGTCCAGCTAATTATTCGCCTATGAAGAATTCACGGTCGCCGAGCCGGTCAACGAAACTCGGACATCGGACAACGTCGCGAAGAATATCCTTTGTCCTTCGCGCATAAACTTTCGGGTATTTAGCTCGATAAATGTTATTTATAATCGGTTAAACGGTATCGTTCCCGGCCAAACGGTTCGCGGGACCTCGCGAAAAATCGTACGTCGTGGTGATTCTTTGTAACCTGTTTAAATCTCGTTCGGGACAGGTGTTTCGCGTCTTTGTACTAGCTTTATTGTTAAATACACCGTCGTTACATCCTGTTAACATCGAACGTTAACACTTTCCACGTTCAATGGACCCGACACGCTAGGATATCTGCTAGAGGTGCTCGTAAACGAGTCGGGAGATGGATACAGAAGATACTTGATGGAAAACCTGTTCCTCGTTTGTCCAGCATGATTCGCGATTCGTTGGGAACGGAAGCAGATAACGTTATACACACCCTGAATTTAAGCAGTCGATCAGTCAATTCGAACGTTAAATGACCGATCCAGTTGGACAGCTCGGCGATACCGAGTCGCAAAGAAAACGATAAAAGCGCTCGTTAACCGAAGATCGAAAGCGTTAAACGGCACGCAAAAACAGTCGGGGAACGTAAATTTTTCGCGAGGAAAAGACGCGGCGTCCGATAGCAGGCAAAGGCCGCTGTCAGAAGGACGATGCTCGATCGAGTTGCGGGACGGAAGAGGAAGAAGAGTAGAAAGAAGGGTGCGAAGATGGGCGCAGCCTCCTCCACGGTGGTTATACAGGTCCCCTCTTCCCGGCAGGTTTACGACGAGCCAACGCAAACACGACACTTGCCCGCTAACTGGCCACCTAGCTACCGGCGACTAGCCTCTTCCTACTACTAACCTGGCCCTTTGGAATCTAACCGCCTTCGCACGACCCGATTCCGTGCGCGCAACATTATCCCCGATTCACTAGTCTCACCTTCTTTTTGGAGCTACGAAACAAGCTCGATGTGGATCGATCCGTGCAAACGAAATTTCCACCAAGATTACGTGCTTCCTCGAAATCTACCAACGGGAGAAAAAAAGGGAAAAGGCACGAGACGCAGCTTGTAGATTATGTCGTGACCGACCCTAAACAATATCCGCGACGGGCACCATATTTATCGAAATACCTTGCTCGTCGTTCGCCGCAGCCGTACAATGGCCGAGTAAAGAGTAAATGATGTATTCTCTGTAAGGAACCGTAGTCGAGTAGTACGTTGCGCGGGTCAGTGTCCGATATCTCATTCTCCCGGCTCCATTGCGCGTATACCTTCTGGTACATGCGGTTTACCTCTCCCCTTGCTGCGCTGCCTCCACCTCGTACTCTTCTCGGACTCTTTGCTACCCGGACAACAAAGAGGAACAGAAGGAAACGAGGAGGGGGAGATTGGTAAAGATTTGCAGATGGTATCGATCGTATTGCTCCGAAGACAGAAGCGGCTCTATACGCGCGGGGTAATATTGTTTTTCAAAATCATCCCGCGAGTGACTGAACGTGTTGCGAGGGTCAAGGATTCTATGCTCGAGAGACGAAAACAATTAATTGCGAAAACAAGCGAATCCTCGTAACGGCGTAATTAGATGTCTCGTTAACCGACGTTTCAGCGAATTATTTCAGCGATCGCTAACGATTCTCCTGATAGACTTGTACGGTCAAATCTCTAAGGTAAAACGTATGAAACATTGCCGCAGATGATAATTCAGCGAACATGAGGAATGTCGCGTCGGACGCGCAAAAATATTGAAATAACGAGGAACTCGTATCCTGCGAAAGGATTTTCATAGGCGCAACAACGTTGGTCGATTTGAACCGGTACAGCTTGCATAACGGATTCGCGGATAGCGAAGGTTGCCAGTCCTTACGCAACAGAAGGAATCGCCAACCTGTAACGACTGTCTTTCCTTGGCTTTCTCGTCCATTCTTGTTCTCGACGCGACCCCACCTGGCGAGAGCTGCTTCGTTCTCGTTACGTTGCATTTCGAAACGCGATCGAGCGTCTATATGGCTAGTCCGTTCCTCGAATCAGCTCAACGTTCAGCTCTAACCAGAGGAGAAGACACGCGAGAGCGTGTGCGTCTCGCATCGTGGCGTACGAAGCGTCATTCGTCTTACCTGGAACAGAAAGAAAACCGTCGGTTAGATCGGATATCGCGTGGCCGCACGAACGTTTCAATTACGGCACGCGATAAATATCGCGAGCGGTGCGAGACACGCCTCGCGTGAATTCTCTTGGGAAACTCGTAAATCCGTGGAAAATGTCGCCTTGGCTTGGCGTGTTGCAGCCGTGTCGTGCACGGCGCGGCGCGAAGCTCGAAGCCGCTTCGAAGCGGAAGACACGATAGCAAAAACCGCATTTGACCCGATCGGCAATTATCGGTAATAACACTGACGGTTTCTTTTTCGCATTAGTATCGATTCTGGCCGTGCACGATAACGAGTGTTCGCGGTAAATAATTAATTACGACTGCGTTATAATCACTAGTTTCGCGACGATCGGTTTCTTCTAGCTCGTACGTTCAATTTCAAAGACATTGGCGATGCTCGAGAACGAGCAAAACAAATTGGTTCGTACTAACTACGCGTCATAATTATGCAGATTAAATCTCGATGCGAGAATTTTTTCCCCTCTACACTCGTTTTCCATCGCATAGCTTTCTAGCGCTACTGGTAAAACGACTTCTATAGGAGAGTACTTTCATGTTTCGCTGGCAACCATCTTCGACGAAGCGTTAACTGCATTTTTCTATAGCACACGAAAACGTTAAACAACGTTGACTAAGGATGAGAAGGTGAAAACGGTGAAAGGCAGAAAATTATGAAGTCTCGACGATCGCATAAAAATAGGATATTTCTAAGATCGTTAGATTAACGGCGTAACTACGGATACGCGATAAAGAATCTCCGTGGCGTCTCGGGTCGAAAGAGTTAATTGTGGATCTAACGCTTTCCACTTAGTCGGGCATCGGTGGTTTCTCGCGACGTCGGCGATCGTTCGCAAATCGTTGGTCGCGATGCTCCGCTTCCGTTCTCGTTCACCGATTTAATTAACGAACAAGAGTCGGAGAGGCAAGAACGCTCGGACGCGGTTGGAGATCGAGCGAAGAAGCGGGCGCAGCTCTATCGCCGCTACTCGATAAGCTGCCTAAACGATTCTCGAGTTAGCGTCTCGTCCGAGTGTAAAAGAGATAGCGCGGTTCTCCGCGTGTGGTCGAGCCGACTGCGAGCGAGTCTCCGACACCAGGCGAGAGAAGCTCGCCGGAATAAGACGCTGACGGAGGAACGAGAGACGCGGCTTGGAAGACGAAGAAGAGAAGGAAGAGAATGCTCGAAGAGACACGCGGATACCCGGCATCTGACCCGGGGCTCGGAGCCCGGGACCAGAGCCGAACAGGGAGAAAGGTGCCTCGACCCTGCTGCCCCCCGTCGAGCATTATTACACATTTAACTAATTTCCTTGTCTCGTAAAGTACGAAATGACACTGTGGTGGCCGTGCGTCCTTACAAAGCGTACCGCCGTTATGCCACCTATGTACACGAAGATATCGTGCACGCTGATTCGAGAACGCGCGCCGACGATACTCGTTCATGAAACGAACGAACGCAGCGACTTTTCCTCTCGTCGTTCCTCGCGTCCTTCGCAGAACGAATTAGCTTTTTAACGTTTATCGATGCGGATTCCAACGGAATAGTTCCGCAGAAACACGCAACCTTCGGTATATTTGATCTCTCTCTCTTCAGGTTTTCCTTAGGCATGTCGAAATTAAATAACTCGTTTCCGTTCGAAGAGGCGGCATCGTGAATTCAGGAATTGTCAAAAGCCCGATTCCTATGGCGAACCTTCCCGGGCTTTATCGCTTATTTACGAGCGACGACGAGTTCTTTTTATCTCGCACAATCTCGGATTCGTCCTCGGATCGTAGCTCGTTCGTTAATTGCTCGCGAAACGTAGTTAACACTTGGAGCGTGTTTGACGATGCTATTCGCATTTGCAATTCAATCGAGGAGGAAATCTTTCGCGACCAAATGTTTACTTTGAAGAAGAAGCGATCCTGTTTAGAAGCGCGCCAAAAGCGAACGAGGAATTCGACGAACACGAAAGCAGCGCGGAAGAAGCGACGGGATTAACGGTGGTGCCGGAGGAACGTATGTATCAGCCGAGGCTATCTGGCGATAATCTCATTGTCGTCTTCGACCGCTACAACGTCATTAAGGATAGCGGTGGAAAGCAAATATGAGACAGCGTCTCACGTTTCACGCAACCTTGCTCGACGACAGTGTTCTTTTTCGCGCCTCGTCTCTCCTCTTCGCCGTCCAAGCCATTCAACACCGTCGTTTCTCTTCCAAATTTAACGATTATTCGATCGGTGGATTCACTTTCGTACGTCGCAGAATCTCCGACTCGACTCCTCCGTCTTGACGCTCGATTAAAAGTTTTACGATACCCGTAGTAGACGTTCAACCGCGTTCGTCTTCTCTGGACAGGGTTCTTCGAGATCCAGACGAAGAAATAAACGCGTTGGCAGCTCGTAAAAAGTAAGCGAAACGAGAAAACTGGTTTGTGTCGCGACCATCGGTCGTTTACGCCCTCAAAAATTTGCTGCGAGAATGACGAACGAATTCGTTCGTTCCTTCGTTTCTTCGTGCCCCCGGACGGATAGAGGTCTCGCGATTTCTGGAATGTCCGCGAATTCTTGAAAACGTTCGAACAAGCATCGACGCCTCGAAATCGACTCCTGCTCGACCTCGCGCGATCCTCTTTGACTATTCTAGCGTTGTGGCTACAACGATCGCGGTCGAAACAATGGCCGCCGTTTACGGTCGTGCCGAACCGTGCCGCGATTACGGAAATGTTTCGTATATTTTATATGTTTGCGTCGGAACGCGGCTAAAGAATCTAGAAATCGCGTTCTCCAGAACCAATTACACGTAACGGTTCGCGCGTGCCCTTTGCAATACGAATCCACGGATTTTTCAAGGAAAAATAAGAGAACGACTTCCAACTTGTTTCCCTGCGCATACTTCTGAATCATAGATCGAGCATGCGAAGATTCGATGCCGTTGTTCGAACCGATAGACAAACTATACTAATACCCGCGTTACTCGACAACGTCAGTGAATTAACGTTTCCGTTCTCTGTCCGCCTCTTCTTCTTCGACTCTTTCTTTTTCCCTCGATTTCGCCCCATTTCGAGGACGCGCAACGACAATTACTTCGCGGAAACAATTTTTTCGTGAGACGGTTGTAAAAACGCGTACCGAGAAAAAAGGTCAAGGCGTCGCTTAAAATCGTAATTTTAACGATTTCAACGCGCTCCCACAAAGCCTAGTTTACGCGTGGCCGACCAAATTACGGGGTTCCGGTGCTCGCCAGAAAGTCATTCCTTCTGAAACTGAAAACAGACCGTCGGAGTCGAGATTGCTCGAACAAATCGTCGAAATAATCGGTTTAACGATTTCTCAATAATATCTTTGCGAATACGAGGGAACAAACGTCACACTACGAGGACAGTCGATTAGATGTCGGATCTTTTGTCACGGTCGAAAAAATCAATCCAAGTATCGCTTTCTATTTGGTCGAGAAGAGAAATCCGTTACCGCGTTACAAGTTTTCCGCAGCCGGCAACCCAGACCGGCAATTTCGAAGAAATAATTGCCGGGCACAAAAAAATATGACCGTTCGACGAAAGCAAGGAGGAAGGACGAAGTCGTACGGAAGAGGGAAGAGGCAAGGCAACCGGTAAGGTTACGTACATACAGATGCCACAGCGTGTTTGCCAGCGTGTCATTGTTCGCCGCCCCCGGGCTAAGAGGAGAATTCGGTTGAAATATCTCTCTGCTTCCCTCTTGCCGCGAGTCTCAGAGCACGATTGAAATCATCGTTCTTGTATATCGACGGTGTTTACTCGTAGGATCGTTGATTCGGTAAGAATCGTAGCGCCAGGAAGATTCCAGTTCGCGGAGACGAAAGCGGTAAAAATCGGTATCCGTGTTTTCTTCGGTCGCGACGGTAACGAGTTTCGTCGGTCGAGAAGACGGTAGCGAAACTGGCTGTCTGTTTGGATGAAATACGCTCGTAGGCAGGAGAAACCGAAGGAATCGGTAGAAGAAATAAAATCGTTTGTATGGCTGAAAGTCGCGGCGAGCGACGACAGCTCCTCGATCATCGCGAACGCGAGCAGGTTTCCTGCATACGCTTGTCGAGATTCCTCTAGATATTTATCGGCTATAATGTGGACAAGGGGCCTTTCTCTGCTGTCGCTTTCGCGAGCGGCCCGCGAATCCGGGCGAACGAAAGCCGCCTAAAGGACGAAGGATTCGTTTCCTTGGTCCGCGGAGTGTCGGTTAGCGTGGTATCGATGCATCGACCAGAAACGCTCTGGGAATCGGGTCAAGCGTTCGTTCGATTTCAACGGCGCGACACGGAGACGCGGCCAAGCGTCAACGAGACGCTTCTTCTCGTCACGCGAATTCGCGCGAAGGATCGCGGCTAGCGTATCCGGTTCGCCTTTGGCTCCTCGCGCGGAGAACAGTTCGAGTTTCTGGCCGGGGGAAAAGTTGAAGCTGGAGGGTCGACGAGCCAACTGGCTGGCCGCGAAATGCAGCTTTAAAAGGACGGTAGACAAATGAGCGGAGCGTTCTACATAGATCCCTTCGAGAAGATTGGATCGAGTTTCTCGCGTCGTGAGAGAAAAGAGTAGCAACGAGAGGTAGGCGCGCTTCTCGCCAGCCTTCGGCCGCCGCGAAAACAAACCGAACGAAACGAAAGGAACGGAAAGGAAAGGAGAAGAAAGGGTAGGAACGGAAAGGAAACGGAAGGAGAGGAGAAAGAGTCGAAGAAAGAACGAGGGAGGGAAAAGAAAAGGATGATCTTCTCGCGAGAGCTCTGGAATATCTGCACGGGCCTATTATGCGAGAGTGATAAATCGACGGGCAAGGCCGTCGGGAATCTCGATAAGGTGCTTCTTCTCCTTCTCCGTTCTCCTCTCGGGCCAGTCAGCACCCTTCGTCTTCCTCAAACTCGTCCCGATGCCCCGGGTCGTTTAAACTATCGACCATCCTCGTTCCTCCAGCTTCGATTCGCTTCGAGGCAGTTTTTCTGCCGCGAAGGACGCTCGATCATCCCGGATATCGGAACGAGAAGATTCAAAAATATAACCGCTTCGGTGGAGAAAAATCGAAGAGTTCCAGGTGTTCTCGGTGAGGAGATCCATCGAGATGGCAGTCGGATGATAGAAACTCGAAATCTGCGACGGTGATCTCGGACAGAAGGGCGCGCAGAAGCGGATGAACGATCGTCGTAACGGATTCCGCGAGGGAAGCCGTGGAAACGGGAAAGGTGACGAGATAAGGAGTCCCGCGAATGGTCTCGGAATGTCCGCGGACGGCGCGGGTCACGGTGCGCGTAACTCGAAACGGCGAACCCGGAGGCTCCGTGGCCCGAGTGCCGAGCGAGACCACGATTTGCTCTTTCTCTTTTCGCTTGTCGACCTCTCTTTCCTGTTTGCCACCAAATGCGCCGTTATGCGGCAGCGCGAACGCCAGCAACGACAACGGCAACAACAACGCCGCGCAGCATCGCCGATGCGAAACGTATTGCCAGGCTGGCTCGATTACTCAGGATTAGCTCGCGCCTACGCGCGCAACCGATACCTTTCCTCGTGTTCCGTTTCACCGTTGCCGGAGCACCCTGTGCCTTACCTACGTTCCGCGCGAAATCCCGAGAGACGCGCCGCGGGAAAGGGAACAGAATGGGGAACAGAATGGGAAAACGAATGGAACGAGGAAGGAGAAACGAGAAGCTAGTCCTATCTCGGAATAAAAGCGGACGAGAGCGAGAAGCCAGGACGAGGGGGACAAAGAGAGGAGAGCGACAGACTTACAAACAAATACACGAGGAGATACACGAGAGCAAGAATCTCCCTCCTTTCGAGGATCTGCTGCGCAACCTTTGCGGCGCTCGAGTTCCCGGGTGAATGCAAATGAGACAACCGGGGTACCGGTTAACCACCGCTGCCACCGGAGAAGACGTTCGACCGTATCTATCCTTCGCTTCGTCCGCGCGGAACGATCGATGACGTTTCGAGCCAACAGGAATCTGCGACGCTTTCGCTTCGACGCCCTCCGACTCGGTTCTTGTTCGTCATTTTTCTTTTCGCGATCCCTCCACGAATTCGACGTTACGAAATCGATCGTGAGAACGATCCGGTAGAGACGTCGGATGAGAAACACGGAATTCCAAGTGGTCAAGATCGAGGAAGCGGCCAGCGTACGAACCGGCAGAAAGCTTCTAGTGGCTCGAACGACGACCATCGTCCCCGAGAACTTTATGGCTCATGAATGAAACATAGGCTTAACCGTATATTCGCGGGGCTACGTGTTGCATCGGTGGCTTAATGTATGCCGCGATCGCGAAAAATGCCGAACCGATAAATAGAATTAAGGCGGAGACCAGCGCCGTTGCTTTCGCGAGCTGCTCTCGATAACGCGAACCGTTGTCTACGACGACCTACACGCGCTGCTCGAAACGCTTACCGAAACGAAGCGACGAGTAGTCGAGATCGATCGGCGAACAAGTAGCTACCGAACCGCGCGGAATCGCGACAGCGGTCGCGCGATAAAAAGTTACCGCGTTAAGTTTGATCGTGCCACTAAAGATGCCGAAGAAATCGCGCAGAGGGTTAAATAGGAGGCGGACGGAGCCGACCTCTGCTCTACCTCGGAAGCGAATGTCCTCGGGTGTCGTAAAGAGTATGGCCAGAACCCTCTCGCCTCGGCCCATTTAACCGCTTAATGGCGGGTCAAGCGGCAATAACGCCGCCGAATAATCATAAAAATGAGGTTGGTAGCTACGCGGAACCCCCCGTCGCGTTCGTAGCGCCGCGTTAACGTCCTCCACGGCGACGACGTACCTTATGCGGGTTCCAAGCGTAGGCCCGCCACGATGCGTCTCCCCCGTCGCTAAATTTCTCTCCGTCTTCTTCGATTCCGCGACGACGAATCTCGCGCGCTTTCGTCCGCTTTCCGCGCGTTTTCGAACATCGTCTTTTTCGATGCTCGAAACATTTTTTTGCTTCTCGCTCGATTTCACCGGCAAGAAAGACGACCGCAAGAAGGACGAGGGGACAAAGGAATGGCTTTAACGGGGTGAACCGAAGCGTGGCCGAGGTTGCGGCACGCGGCGGACCAGGAAAATCACGCTCGGCCGTGACCCGTGGGTCCCATCGGTAGCGAGGCTGCCACGTTAAACGCGAGATCGGTTCGGTTAACTCGACTCGAACGAATCTGGTCCTTCTCGAGCCGGCGTCGTACGATGCAACGCGTAATAATCGAGACGCAACGACCGACGAGAGTATCGAATAAAAAAGCTGCAACGAAGAGAAACGAGCAACGGTGAAAAGGAAGAGAAGACGCCCCGAGGATGCTCCGTGCTGTACGGCTCGATTCGTTGCCCCCGATGATTGGCTCGATTTAATAAGCATATCACGAAACTCTATGATTACGAAAGATCGCGAAAGCGTCGGGCGCCGTGCACGGCTGATCTTTATTTCCAATTGGATCCACGTTGGATCGGAAGGGCTCTCTTAATTGACGGAATGCCGAAGGGAGAAGAGAGAACCGGGGAGATAGAGGTGGGTGGGTAGGATCGGGGAGGTAACAGGCCACATGGGAATTATTTTTAATAAGGATCCTCGTTCACCGCGCCCTCCATCGCGTCCCGATGTTTCGCGCGGACGAAAATCGTTTCTTACGAAGTTCGTCCTGGCAACGAAACACCGCCGGCCTAGCGTTGCAATCGAAAAAACGGAAAGAGGGATAACTACCCTCGAGCGTCGCGACAGGTTCTTACTATTCTTGCTACGAGAGAAGAACTCGAGACTGCGTTTCCAAAGGGGTAGCTCTATAATCATAATTTAGCCATAATTACATTTATGACCCACTTTACCCTCGTAAATTGTCCACGAAGATCGGGCCCTTGGTCTCGTCGTTATTACGCGTCTCGAATACCGTGGCTCGATCCCCTCGAATTGCTCTTTCTTTCTTTCTTTCTTTCTTTCTTCCTCTCTCCCTGGCCTGGTCTCCGCCTTCCCGCGTATTCGATGTCGTCGTCGTCGCCGTCGTCGTCGGCTCTGTCCTCGTCCGATTTTCGAACATCGGAGGTTATTAAGATCGTGATTGGAGAAGGCGAACGAATCGGTTCGGTGGATCGACGACCAAGTTCAGCCACCTCGAGTAATCGAGAACGGCGATAATCCGAGTGCAGGTGAAACGATAAATTCTCGGGATTGATCTCTTTCCGATGAACGGCTCTCCGAAAATTACCGCCGGAGGCTCGTTCTGCCGCGGGCAACGTCTTCGACCGCGACCGCGAACGCGTCTCGGTTAAACGACGCCTCTTCCGTTTCGCGCACCGTGACGCCATTACACGGCTCGTAAAACTCTGGACGTCGACCGAAACTCCCGTTCGAGGACGGTTCTAGAAATCGTCCGTTCCGTCGAATATCGGACGGAGGTGTGTCGTGGCGAAATAAAGCGGTACACCGACATCCGGCCGATATCGAGGAGGGAGCGGAAATCGGCTCGCGTCGTCGATTCGAGAGGTCAAAAGACTCGACGGGACGACGAAGCGAGGTGGCAAAGGAAGGCGAAGAGGAAAAGAAGAGAAGAGAGACGAGGCAGTTTCGGATCGATCGCGATGCAAGAAGGAGAATTCGTCGATCTTGCCGGAAACGGTGGGGGCTCGTTTTCGTGGAGGGCAAAAGCAGAAGAGGTAGGAGTGGACGCATTCCTGGCGCGATGAGACGCGGTGCCATTGGCTCCTGGGACGCGGAGCGTCACACCGGTTGGCCGCCTTAATAATATGGTACGGCAGCCCAGCCAGCACCGACGACTACCACTGCCTACCTACCTACCTATCTCCTTCTGCGTTCCTCGGCTTACCTACAGGAGGTTGTTGCCGCATGGTTGTTGTACTCGTACCTATCGGCTACCCGCTCGTTACCTTGCCCCCACGAGCGTACGCGCTCGCGATTCTCGCACACTGCCGTTTCCGCGTCGACGCCAACCTCCGACTACGCCCTTCGTCCTTTCGACGCTTCCCGAACGCGATCCTTCCGTTGAATTTCCACGACCCGTTTCCTCTTTCGCTTCGGTGGCGTCAACGATTCTCGTAGAACGACAAACGAATCGGTCGAAAGCACGGTTACGTGACTCGTATTCCGAAGCCTCGAATTGACGGAGAAAAAGTGCTGGAAAGACATCAGGCATTTCTCGCCTCTCGAATCTCGATCGGCGAGAGACGAATTCGCGCAAATTTCATAGTCCGGCTTATGATTAGTCGATACGTAACCTACCATTACCCGCATTACCATCTCTCGCGCGTTTGCTCCGCAGGCTTCCGACACACTCGAGCCCCGCGATGCAACGAGCGCGCATACATTGTCGAGTACACATAATACGGGAGCGCCAACGGATAATTTTACACCGCGCTACAAACTTTCCTTGAACCGATTACAACCTTCATCGGTTCGATCGGCCACGATTCTCCTCCTCGTTTCGTTTCGTTTCGTTTCGTTTCGTTTCGTTTCGTTTCGTTTCGTACTCGATCGTTTCCTCGTGATCCATTACCGACGAGAACGTTTAAGTTTAATTGGGAGCGCACGACAACGAAACGCGGACCATCTTCTTTCCCGCGATACAAAGTCTTTCCTTCGAATTCGTGAACAAAAATTTCGAATGATCGTTAATTACGTACACGCGGCACGAATCGTGACTTCTCTAATTATCTCTAACTACCTCTCTAATTAGCAACCTCTAGATATCGGAAACGCTCTTTTTATTTCGCGTAATTCGTGTCCGCCGTTGCGTTCCGAGTATGCACGTGAATGATTGTGCCGCGATGAAATAAACACTAGACGCGGAGGAATGCAAATGGTGCCGGAAAATCAATTTCCGCACTATCGGCATCCTTTGATGCACTTGATTATCGCCAACGTCGAAACGGTTACTCGATACCGCGATACCAATGAAAAAATAAATATACTTGTAACCGCAAATTACGCGAACCGACCTGGTTGCGGCGCGTTTCACGGTCTATACGGGCGCGATACATTGTAACACAGATTATTACCTTGGGACCATCCCAATGAAACACTCGCGCCTCGCTTGACCGATTCGGGTCCGCTGAATTGGACCGCGATAAAAGGTAAACGAAGATCGGCGGGCCCTTCGTGGATAATTTTACAGCGTAATTGCCTACCGAACATCGTAGCCTCTGTAGAAAGTATAATTTTGCAGTGGAAGAGGGAGAATCGACACGACAGGGAAGATGAAGCGTATGCTGATGATTTACGCGTCGCGCGCGGATAAAAGAGGAGTGCGATTTTCAGGCGAGGGCGCGAACAGCACCGCACAGCGTGGGTCTCGCCAGGGACCGATCTCTCCGGCTCGCAGCAACCTCGGCAACTCGCTAACAAATCGTCCGTCGCCGCGGCGTGTAACCTGCCTGCCATTGTAACCGCTCGTACTGTTAAGCGGTAATAGTAGACAGGTTATCAGTAGCTGGTTACAACAACAGCCATGGACCTTTACGTAACGACCGGTGTCAGATGGTGCGGGTTCGCTTCGCAGGGGTCTGGCTGCTCGCGCGTACAGCCACGGACTCCGATAATATCGCGGGCCGTTCACCAACGGAACCTTCGACGCGACGCTGTAACGAGGACGCGATCGTGAACGCTTCGATGCTCGACGCTGTCCTTTTAAATTCGTCGAAATCCAACCTCGAATTCCTCTCGATACGTATGCTCGCTGACGGTTCGCGAATCGACCTCCATCGACCGTACACGATCATTTTTCCGTTTCTAGGTCGTCGGCAGTTTAACGAGTCTGAGGATCGACGACCAGAGGTAACGAAATGTCAACTTTGTTCGACGGTGTTGTTTAGACAACCCATAAATTCGTAATGAAATGCAAGCGAAGTACGTTCGCGTACACCGAGACGTAACATGTCGACTATAATTCACGCCGGAACGTTTACTCCAACGTTATATGGATACATATATAAAAAAAGTTAATGCATATCAGGTATGTACGATATCCTCGTCCGTGTCTTACGAGAGAAGGATGCTACCACTGGAGTAGGGAGTGCTACTAGCCACGATGGAAATGGATTTATGTAAGAAAAGAGCCTGTAATCGTTAAGGTGACCGCTACGATAGTCACCGCGATAATAATTCTTATTGTTTCTTTATGCAAAATATTTGAAGGAATCGGTCTACGTAAAAACAGATAGGTAGTTCCATTGAATTGAAAAAAGGAGCGTAAACGCATTCTATCATCCAACAAATCAGCAGCGATTCTTGGCGTCGAAGGGGCCCCTGAACCGTACCAGGAGCAATTTTTGCGTGGGCAACGGCTGTTCCAATGAAATTCGAACAGCAATTTTCGATTACGCGTGATCTCATTAACTTGCCCCGTAGACGCCAAACCCTTCTTTCTGCTGCTCGCTTCGCTCCTTTTTCTCCGCACTCCATCCTTCCGCTTGTCTTTGCGATGATCTTTTTCCCTTTGGCCGCGCCCCCACGGATTTCAGCTTCGCTGACGCGCTCCGTGGGCTCCGTAGGACGATCATTATTTTAAATTCCCCGCAAATGTTATTGCAAAAACCGTATTGCATCTTGCGGTGGCCGGATACCAGTCGATTTCGACGAGGGACGGGGACGCGCGCATCGTCGTCATCGTCGTCGTCGTCGTCATCGAGCGAAACGCGCGTAACGACCAAAAGGGACGAGCAATTTTCGAGAAAGACAACGGGGAGGGACAGCAGAGGAGGCCAATAAAAGACGAACAAGGTAAGCGAAAGATACGCGGGTAAAATGGCGGTACACGAAGAAGTTTGCGGTGAGCCAGTTTCGAACATCGGTGAATATCGACTGCGGGGTGAGAACGAAAGGAAGGGTAAGAAGAGGGGAGACGAGGTTCGTGGAGAGAAGGAGAATCAACGAGAAGGAGGGTGGCGAACCTGTGATGGTGGTGGCAACGAGTCCTGGCAGAAGCGGGAGGTGGCTTAAAAATGAAGTAATATGGTAAAAATATGGCGCGCAATTTTCAAGAGAGACGGAGCTAAGCCTGTTAGCCGGCGGTCAGCGAGAGGCTGACGTAGCACACACGTATACGCGTAAAGAGGGTTTGCGCGTTCGTGTACGGCCACGTAATGTTGGTAGGCCAAGAACTTGGTAGATACGCCTCACTCGATCCGGCAGCGTAAAGATGGTCGTCCAAGATAGCGTAAAGTTAATAACGAACGGCTGGATAGACGCGGCAGACTGCGTTGCTTCGAAAGACGGGAGAGGGATCTTTCGCGGCAGGACGATCAAAACCGCGGACGTTTTTTTGCTGTTGCGTTCGTCAGAGCTGCCCGCGTAAATATGAAATCTCGCGAGCGTGCAAAATCACGATCTACCGGGGGATACCACCGCGAGACGTGCACGAGATCTCGGCGACCTAATGGCGTCCCTCGATGTCTGGATTATCGAGAACGAACCAGATCGAATACGATTTAACGTAATTTCGCGAAAAACTGTCCTTCCGTAATGATAAACTTGTCGAATTTTTAGTCGCAACAGTTCTCAGCGTAGTTCGAAGGCAAGTACAAGCATAAATCGTTCTCGCATTCTCGAAGGCATTCGCGTCGTGTCGAATCGTCGGTTAACGCGTTGTACCTTCGAGCGCGAATATACTTCACCCTGTGACTCTTTAACCAAAGGGTGCTTACCCGTGCAATAATGATAATAATAAAATTCGCATATATCTTCCGTAGAAAAATCGATGTAATCTAATATGCGGTCAGTGAAATAGAACGGAGAACATGCACGCGATCGTCTTAATAAAGAAATAATTAATGTTGCTACTCTTTGAGGGAGCGAATAAAATGGCGTAATATATGGGAGCTGACGCGGTTTAACCCGGTTCTACGGGATTGCAGCGTAGAAAATTCTTCGAGTTATTCTCTCTCCGTCGTTCTTCGTTCCTTTAATTATTCCCGCGACGTTTCTCTCAAATCGGAACGCATAAATCTTCCGTCTCGTTTTCTCGCGTAGTGCGGTGCGCACGCGATCCCCAGGACTGGCTAGAACACAAGAGCCAGCGTGTTTCTCAAACGTTCTCGATACCCGTTTGCTCTCGATTCTTGATACTCCGCGTACGTACAAGTTAGGTTCTTTCAGTCGGATGGTCGAAGGTCGACGCGTTCTTACGATCGGTCGACGGTTGGACCACGCGTAGTCGATCGAATCTTCGTAGCCCCGTTCTTGCACCCCGTCGAGAGGATTCCCCGCGGAATCGTTCGAGCGTCGCGACCGCGAGCGAGCGAGATCGACTCGCTCCTCCCCGCATTATAGCTATTCGAACAGAACGCGTATCTACTTAGCGTCGACGATGTAAGCGGGATTGCTCGTTGCTCGGCTTAAACGCAAACTACAACCTCCCGTCGTGGACGGCTAACGAGGTACCGCTACATCGTGTACGCATTGTATTTATCTTCCGAGCGGAACGAATAATAGAACCCTAACAACGACTCGAACCAGCTTCTTGCGTCAGACAATCGACCAGACTGAAAATTGAAACGTTGCGCGACGAACGGGCAATCCTCGTTCAAATCGTTTTCGCGATGCTTCTTTCGCCGTTTTTCTTTTTTCTTCCCCTTAACCTTCACGAAAATTGTCCATCGAGAGGAAATGAACCGGCAACGACGTACACGGGACGTCGTGACCGCTTTGTCGGGCGATCGTTGCGATGACTGGGCGCATAGTTTCGTGTGCACGTGCGCTTGCATTATCGCGCGTTCCCGTCACCGTGAACTTACATTCATCGGAACAGCGCGTAGTGTGCGACACGCGTGCCACGCGTGCCTTTCGAACGCCTTTCCTTCTTACGCTCGATCGTCCTATCTTTACAATGGCCGCATTCATCGATCCGAACCGATCGATCCTCGTCGCCGTACAATCGCCGGATTACGGACGCGACGCGTGACGACGCGACGTACCAACGTTGCTCGACAAATTTCGCTGCTTCTCTCGACCTCGTGGAACGCGTTCGCGTTTTCTGTACCCGTTCGTTTCGTACATCGAACCAAACCGGATACGAACGAGTAGATACAAGTACCGAGCTCGCAAACAGGTAACGCAGATCGACGTTTTACGCAACGCCTGACTCTTTTGTGCCGCGACTTCGAGACACAAAGTATTATCGCGATCAATTCGAGCAGACTTACCGACGGATTAATAAAGCCGGTCGCGAGAAAACGAACGCGGCCATACGTTTCTATTTTATGTAATAGCCGAGTCGATCGATCAACGACGCCCAAGATTGATCGTGAACGGTCGCGGGCAGGTGTTAAGACACACGCTCTGCTCGACGCGTGAAAGGATCGGTCTACATTCCAGCACGACGATTGTGTTACCGCGACGCTGTAACAGCGGGAGCGCTTGTACGCGACGCTGATTTTACGAGAATCGACTCGAATCCGGTGCTTTCGGTACGCGTGTCACGAATACGAGAATTACTTTTTTCCACGGTAGGCGCGCGAGCGTTGCAGTCGACCGATACTTTTTCGTGCATGGTTCGCTTCTGCGGAGCAACGCAACCGTTCAGCAAACTCACCGTTTCCGAAACAAATGACCGCGTCGCGTAATTTACGACGCCAGCATCATCGCGAAAGAAGCCTCGTCTCGCTGCTGACCCCACCTCCCTTCCGCCCCTGCAACGAGCTCGTAATTAATCGATTCGGCCTCCGTGAACGGACATTCGACCATTCGATCGAGCCCAGGATAAATGAACGGAACGCGTCGATTTTTCAAAAGACATCTACCTCCCGCGTAACAAACGATCTCTATTGTCGTTGATCGTTCGTTGGGAACGGGGAGAGTCAACGATCGCGATGATCGAACTGTCGCGTTTATTCGGTTTTATTGCGCCACCTCGATAATTAAAATCTCGATTACTGTTAGCGACGCGTTCAACCGGCTTCGTAGTCTCGACGGGAGAGTTTAGTAGGAAATATCGCGTGTTGAGTCTGATCACCGGTTTTACAACCGCAAACACTCCGTCGAGCATTCCCCTTTCCGGTTTCGTTCGGCGAATTTCATGGACCCGGCGTTCTCCCCTTCGTACGATACGATATACCGTACGTGGAAAAATGCAGAAACGAAGCGGACGAAAGGGGTCTCGGCGAGCGAGAAAACAAAAGCAAGCACGTTGCAAGCACGGTGTCGAGGTCAGAGGAGGAATCATCGTCGAGCGCGGAATAAACCGACCGCTGGAAGGAAGGAGGCCGGGTACGCGCGCAGAGATTCAATTACGATCGATCGACCGACCGGCTTGCTTCGCTCTGGACAAATACCGTCCGCGCGAGATAAGGCAGCTCGTTTCGTTCGCTTCCTCCAGCTGAAGGCTATTAGCCTGGGATACGTTTGATTCATTGAACCGCTTTGTCACGGGACAACGCGAACGCGCGAGCCGCGCGTTCAACCACCTTTTCGTGCCTTTTAATGTCGCGATACCAAATGTCAAGTTATTTTCGTGTAACGTCGGAAATTGGTTCGCGCCGTCTACGCACCGTGACATTTGTAGACAATAGGGCAACGGATCCGTCTACGGAAATAGGCTCGACGAAACGTATCCCCTACCTAAGTAATTTCTTCGATTCTCTTAACTTTTTAGGTCGCGTGAAAATGGATCGGATAGATGTAGACGATTCGTGTACCGACGTCTATGGGCGCGATGACGTCACGGTGACAGAATGAAATTTAGATCGATCTATCAGAATCTGTTATTTAATGCCACGTGAATAGATTCAATAAAGAAGGTCGGATAAGATCGTGCCGGAAATAATGAATGGAAAAGCGTCGGGACGGGCACGGTCTCTCGAGAAGGACCGAAATCGTCGGCATCGAAATCACGATCGCGCCGGGGATCAATCACCTGCATCGATACAGGGAATGACACCCAGAAACGAGTCTATTAGGCGGTCGATAACCACCGAGACCGCGTTCCCCGAGACGCAGCCCCTATCGTCGGACCCCATCAACATTCCTTATCGACGCGATAATAATTTATTACCTTGTCCCTTGTCCCGAGCGAAGCTTCACGAAAGAATACGCCACCGCTAAGCGCCTCCGAACGTCAAAACTTGCCTCGCGTTTCAATCGTCGAGACGTTTTTACGAGAAATCGATTTTGTGATCGCGAGCTCTCGACGACGCGTTTCCCGAAAAATAAATTGCACGCCGCGGCAGGCTCCGGTTTATTCGGCGAAATGTCGGGGCTATTTTCTTAAACGAAAAACCGTCGACATCATCGAACGTTATTAACGTAACCGAGGGGGCCGCATTAATGATACGTAATATAGAAACACAAAAAGGTACGTTTCATCTCGATAATCATCGAAGCACGACGCTGGAACGGGCGAAGAGATCGGTCGTCACCGACAGAGGCGGGGAACACGAGTTAAGCCGAGCGCGCCTCTCATCTTCGTAAATCGAGACTTCGACGTCCCTCTTTCCAGACCCCATTTCAATATCCCGGCCTTCGTAAAAGCAATCGCTGATTCACGATGTAACGATCCAGGTGTATGAGATTTGCACCTTGCCGGGCCTCACGCGTCGCGTACCCACCAAACAATCCTTTCGTTCCGAGACCGAAGTGTATCTACGAATCCGCTAAAACTAATTCTATCGAGACCGTTACGTTCCTCCACGCCGAAATCGTTCGAGATTCTACGAACGCGAAGAAGCCGACGAAACGGGTCGCCTTTTTTCCGGAGCGAAATGCAGCCGCGTTAAATTCAACAGTACCATCGGCGACACCCATAAAACTCTTAATGAATCGCTCGTAAAAGTAGCTCGCCAATCGATTAGCTTTACGATCGAAACGATGCGACTCTACGGTGGTTAAGCGTTAAGCTTCGCAGAGATGAAAATCCTTGATCGACGAGCGACGAATGACAGTCTCGGTCCTTTTAGTTCTTTGCTGGCTGCTTCTCGTCGGTAAAAACGCTAATCGCGGGTCTTGGCCATAAAGGTTCAGATTTTATCGTTCTACTTCCGCCCGTACACACTACGGTCTTTTCACAAAAACGAAGGAGAACAAAAAGAAAAAAAAAATGGAAAACTCATGGTCCGATCGTTTAAGTTTTCACGCTTTCCTTCGAAACGTCGAAGCAAGAAGTTAACGCGCTCGAAACTGATTGCGAACGAACGAGTCGAAGTCGTTCGAAGAATGGTGGAAGGCAGATTCCTAGTATTACGAGGAGGTTCGCGCAAGGACTTCAAGGACGAGCGAGCAATTTCCATTTTCTTGCGGCCGCCGAGGCGAGGGTAAACGGCAAGGAAGATGGAAGCGTTTTCTTTCTTCTCCTCGGTCTCCACCTCCAGTCGTCGTTTAGTCGACCGCAAAATTAGCTGCGAGCTGTTCGAGAGGTCCTTGAGCCCGATAAAATAGCATCCTTTTTTGATGGTGCGCGCAGAGACAAGAAAAGTTGGAGTGGCCCTCGCGGTCGAACGTTATTTGCGCGCGCGAGGACGCGCAACCGATTACTCCGCTCGGTCGACGCTCAACGAACCGAGGAAATCTACTCGTTCGCGGTTTCGCGTCCGTCTTCGCTCGACGTTTCCCAGATATCCGGAACACTCTCGTTCCCGATAATTTCGTCCCTGTATCGCTGCCACGATATCCGGAGGTCGTTTCTCGGAAAGTAATTAGACCGCGAATCGAAAATAATTAGACCGCGTTGCAGTCAACTCGAGTAAAGATCTGGGAACAACCGGCGAAATCGTAATTCGGAATATGTAGATTCAAGGTCGATCTCACGCCACCTACGAGAACCGAACGAACGAATTCTTCCCAGCGACGATCCTTTTCGCGTAACTCTCTAAACGTCGGCTTTTTTCTCCCAAGCCTGCGCTTCAGAAATTAATTAAGCCTTTTTTAACCCTTTTTCGAGCCAGCCCTGTGTACACGGTTGTACCGAATCAAGCTTCACGCCGAGTGTTTCTAGGTCCAGCGGAGTAGAAACAAGATATACCGAAGTCGGTGCAAATGGGAAGGACAGCCTAGGGAGCAGGATCGATTCGAGCGTGTTCGTCGGTGTTCGCAGAGGTCGTGTTCGGCGACTCTCTGAAACGTCTTCGAGGCGCTAACGAAGCTACACCCCTTCGCAGCCCTGACCGAGTCGACTGTGCGAGGTAGAAGAAAAGGTACGACGTTCGTGTTGTTCGTCAGAGGGACCGGGAAAGAAGGGCTACAGTGGGAGCTCGATAAATGTAAATTGATCGAAGCAACGTTCATTAATTAGTCGCGAAGCGGTGTGTCCCTGCTGTGGCCCCGCCGACATCGTCGCTTCCTTTTCGTCTTTCTTTTCGCCGCTTTATTCTCGATCTCCGTTACCCTCTTCTTCTTTCTCCTCTCCTTGGGAACCGTATCAACGTCTTGCACTTTGACCTCCGCGTTTAAATTCTGCGCCGCGGCGTACAGGATGCATCCTCGACTGTAAATAACCACCGACGTCCTCGGGTCGAAATATAAATTCTGACTTGACGCTCCAAAGTCTCGGTTCGTTTTATCCCCGTATTTTTTGTTTTATGCCATCGGGGGAAACAGAAATTGATTAGAAGATATAACTCCTTCGAGGGAGAATCGAAGCGATAAAACATAGTTGAATGATTTCGTTATCCGTTGGTTAATTTATGCCACGTTTACGGAATTTTGCCTGACCGCGCGGCAAATAAATTAAACGGACGAAAGGAACTCTGTCGCAACACTCTCGTAAACCTCGTCGTGGCTCGTTTCCCGATACGCTGGCTTTTCTAAATAGTTGGTGACAGGGAGTTGACCAGGCGCACTCCGCTTCCTAGACGATTCTACGTTCGTAACTCACGCGACGGTTCCGCGAACCACTCGTTTGGCTTGTCGCGAATGAATCGACGAGAATAAATTTATTAGCGGCCAGACGCCCCGAACGGGGACTCGCGAACGTTCTGATCGATCGAGAGTTTAGCCGAGGAGCGATCGAACGGACGAACGGGCTTTCGTGACGCGAAATTATTTTCCCAAGAGATGCGGCAGGCAAGAGAAAAAAGCAACGGCAAGGAAAAAAAGGTACGTTCGCGAAAAAATTCGTTGTAATGTTACGATTCGCCCCGGCATTTATCACTCGTCGCCTCCGTGAACCCCACCGAAAGAGATACAGTATTAAAAGCGATTATTCATCGGAGCAAAGTACGAACTCGCAAAGGGAAAGGGCCGGTGCGTGTCCGTCGTGTACCGAATAATCAGCCGAACGAAAATACTCGGCAACGCACGCACATTATACCCTTTACACGAGCGCCCTTTTCTCACCGGGCCTCGTAATCGAGTTCTCCCCTTTTAACAGGGGACTCACCTAATTAAGTCACCCGCGGGATACCTTGATTTATTCGAGCGTGTAACGAGACGCCGCGCCGCGCTTCTCGACAAATCGCCGAGCCGCACCGCCACAATTTTCAGCCGCAGATACTCTTCGCAACATTTCGATACGCGATCTTGCGAATTTCGATTTCGATCGAACGATTTTCGATTTCGTCTCTCAGCTTTTGTGTCAAAGGGCCGCGGAGACGAGACGAAAGAAGAAGCGAACGAACGTACAGTACGTACACGTATACCGTGGAATGTCGGCGCGCGATGAAAAATGCCCGCGGCCCGAAGGCGGTACGTGCCTCGAGAGAGACCCGCTGCGAAACGACTCCGGATATCGATTCAATAAATGCCTCGATACCGGTACACGGCTACGAACGTCGATCCGCCGCCACGAAACTCTTAGTCCCCGTCTCTCTTTCGACGTTCGGGCCAGAAGAAAGAATAACAGGTTCGTCCTGGAACGAGATCCATGGGAAGGCGTGGTATTAATTGCTGGACTAAATACGCTGCCACCTCGAGGAACGTCCAGTTCGTTAGAGAGCGCGAAAGAATCAACAACCATGGCGAAGAAATAACGCGACGGAGAGATGACGGGAAACGGAATCGGAAAACTTTGAAAATGCGACCTTCTCTTCCTGTCTCGTTTCGAGCATAGTCCCCCAAGAAAGGGGCGTGAAACGCTTAAACTACGTCTATCGGCAAGATGTATCGTCTAACGAACTTTCCCTCTACACCGTTCGTTCTTCTCGGGAAAGGGATAGTTTCGAAGCAGCCTCCGTGCACGAACATAAATTATACGACCGAGGCTTACGATTAGCCACGGAGCATCCACCTTCGACCGAAAATAGCGTAGGTGGCTCGAGAAACGTCCGGAGGTTGCACCGAGATTCGGTAATCGGAAAATTATTGATTCGACACCCGTGAACCGTGTTTCATTTCGGTGTCTCGTGGAATTCACGCGATCTTCTCGGCCACGATAGCGATGTAGACTCGTCACGGCGTAACGGAACGTCGCACGATAATCGGTTGATTTAATGCGCTAATCTTCGCGTAAATAAGGATTGCCTAACCCGTGGATCGAGAAATATTCCAAAAGCGACGAGCATTAGACGACCAAAGAAGGCAGCGAAGAAAGCTGTTCGATACGCGTCGAAGACACCTGATTACGTACACGCGGTTGAGAAAACTGGTAAACGTTAACCCTTTCGGTGCCGTGTGCATTACGCAACAATTACGAGTCGACTGGCGAGTCTTGGCGAATGATTTGTTCGAGAATTCCTATCCTATCTTGGCTCGATGCTAATTCATCGTCCCGATTTACAGCGATTTCAATTTCATTCGAAACTCGTTGTACCGTTCTCTAAATTTCGTTAGAGCGTTTCGCGTGGAATTGCTTGGACGCGTGAAAGGACGCGTAATCGGTAAATGTTTTGCAAACGAGCCAATCGATTTCGCACCGGGCACCTCGATCCTCCGTATGCCGAGCCAACGAATCTCGTGCACGCACGAAATTTCCGCCGAGAGGCAATACGGTCGGGCAGCGTGCGATGACCCAGCTCGGTAATTAACTCCCGAACGATCGCGTTAAGGCGTGAAAATATAAAAGACTGTTCCCTTTCGAAGCGGACCGAGTGCTCTGCTCGTGGAACGCTCGTAATCTCCAAACGAACGGCTTCTTACTCTCTTCTTTTTCTTTTGGCCAAGATAACGAGAGCGATTCAATCTTACTTACTTTAACGTACGGGCCGGTTAAACCCGTAAAACCTTGTTTTTCCTTCATCTTTCTCCGATGGCATAACCACTATTCGTCGATCGAAATTCGAACGACGCGTACGGTCCTGCCTAAAGAGAAGCAGCCTTGGACGGAAATGCGCGAACGGCGATCGATACTCGGTACGGCTAGCGAACGAGAGCGAGTCGCGAGATGAAAAGCCTGACGAATCGTAACGAAGGGGCCTGCTCGCGAACCGTAGCCGGTTACCAATTTGTTCTCCCACGTGGACCGAGTACTGCTCGCTGTCAGCAGGCTCGCAACTTGTTCGACCGAAGCGAGCCCATAATTCCAAGCTTCGAACGCTTCCGCGGAGACAAATTTGTTTCGTCGTTTTCCGTTGGCACGATCGCGTGACGCTATTTCCCTTTCGCTCGCTGGGTACCTTCTAATCTGCGTGAGAAATCTCGTTACTCCTACTGCTGTAATCGTTCAACGACTAATATCGGGCTACGTCGCTTCGACTACCTTCCGATCCAGTTTAGAGCGTTTTTATCTTTTTGTTCGGCCGGTCAACTCGAATTCGAAGAGCGGAACATTTCTTTCCGAAACGAATTCGGCGAATCGATTCGGAACAAAGCGAAAGCCACGAGGTAACGAGCGGTCGAGAGCCTCGAAGAAGCGTCGACGTCGTACGGCGAATTTGTTAGGTGTCCACGCTTCGAGCGCGATAACGTAACTCTAACGAAAAGACGAGCAAACGCTAAGGGTCGTCCCCCGTCGAACCCAATGTCCCTATGAACTTTCTTATCGAACGTTCTCCGTACTCTTATACCCTCCACGGTCGCGGCATCTAAACTCTGCTAGAAAACCGTTCGGAGACTACGTCGATAACCAGGACCGATCGAGTCTCTTCGATTTTACGATACGGTATCGAAAAGAGATGCTCGCGGAGATGCACGCTTCCGTCGCCTCGGTCGAAAAAGGAAAGTGGAATTTTTTGTGCAGCCGTCGTTTCACTTTTCACGCCTCCCTCGACGACTAGGCGGCTATAAAACGCGAGATCGAAGGGTCAACGAAGGTGAAACGAACGATCCTGTCCGTTGGCTGGAAGGAAACGGAGGAAAGGGTCGTGCGTACATGCAGCAGGATGTAGGAGAAATATCCGGGCGAGAAACGAGAGACAGAGGGCAAGGATGGTACAAGAGAGAAGGAGCAAAGTTCTCTGCTCGTCGTAGGGTTTATGGTGGAGGTGAACAAAGCGGGTGGCGGTAACACGGCCCCGTACGCAGAACTTCTTCGTGTTTATGTGTCTACGGCTGGCCGCGAGTGACACTAATTAATGAAATAATGGCACCGGTACCGACGCACTCGCGAACGAAGGTGTCGAACGTCTCGCGGTGGGGCGTAGGCGGTTATTTACGCTCATTTGCTTTGCACGCTTTTGTCCCCTTTTGTCGCGCTACCTACCACTCGCCACGCCATTCCATCCTCGTCGTAACCCGCGCGACCTCGTGCCCGGTCCGCCCCGACCTGCCCAGACACTCTCGTAGACCGGTCACGCCGGTAATTGAGTTTCAAACGCCTCCTCTCGATCGATTTCCCTATCCCTACTTATAGTTTCGGACAAAATCGCGCTGTTGACCTCTCGAATCCGAGGATTTATCGGGATTTCAGACGAAATTCTTAATCTTGGAACACCGATGGGCTCGGATTTCGTCGAGTTTCCCGTGAATTCGACACCGTGGCGTTTGGAAGAGGATTTCGAACAGCGGACAGAGTTTGTAAATCTGCGAGAGGTTCCGCGTCGTCCGAAACGGCAACGAACCGACGAATTTGTCCGATTCGCCGTGCTCACGAGGAACTCGCGAGTTTCGTGCGTCCAGGATGCGTATCTACTTCCCTTTCTGCCGTTTCTCTTCGACGTAGTCCGAGGTAATCGGATACTTTCTGTCGCGCGGGTCGCGTACACCGCCCAAGCCGATCCCGATAATTAATTGCGCGGAATCCATGTCCCCGGCTTCGCGAATCCTTTTCGATTCGTTGGCCAACCTCTCCTGCTCCGGCTACGGCTCGAAGCTTGTCGGGACTTGAGCGATACCGCTGATTCACCCCTGATACGCTAAAGATAAAGCCGCTCCATCCTCGCGCCAGATAACCATCGAGGATCGCGTTTGAGAAACGCTTTCGCGAAGGTTCGACTATTCGAGGAATATAGAGATTTCGAAGGTTCGCTGACGCCGTACACCGCTCGGTCACGCTATCGGATTCTGAAATCGAGACGCTTCTATCGATCATTCCAGCGCGCTCGCCTCTATCGTCCGCGCGTAATTCCGAAACGAAATTACCTAAAAGCACAATTCGTCGAAAGTTTAGCGAGTCGTCGTAACTCCAAACTTGAACAGCATTCTCGTTAGCTAGTTTAAACATCCTACAAACGACTTCCTATTGGCTCGCAACACATGTTTACCGTTCGCGGTTGCAAAACCAGATACGCAACGATTACCCGAGCGAGGAATAGGAAATCGAATCGACGATATCGTTCAGCTGTCGTTCCTTCGTACACGTCGACTTTAATAGTCCACGATTACGGGAGAACGGGTTTCTCCGTGACGTTCCGCCAATTTTTCCCGTCACCTAATCACTCTGATCGAGGATCTGCTCGAGAAGAAGAAGAAGAAAAAGAAGCGAATTCAGCTATAATTATCGCCCCTGTATATCGTCGCATTCTTCTTTTCGCGTTTAGCTACCTCGATTTTCCCAAGGTCTCTCGATCGGTGCTTTCGATCCGGTGGTTCTGGCGAACGCGGAGAGCCGCGGAAAGCTTGAACTCGCGTCGCGACTAGTCGGTTATAGAGACAGGTCGTAGCCGTGCAAAAGGGAAGCGGCGGTGAAGGAGGAGCAAGAGGAAGAGGACACGACTAGCGGCACGTTTGAGTATTCAAGTCGTACCGTATCATAAACTGTCCGCCCGCAGTTCCCTCCTCCTCCTCCTTCTTCTTCTTCCCTATATCTCTTTCTATAGCTATGTTACCGCGTATGTAGCTACGTATGTCCGTCCGTCGGTTTGTCCCGCGGGTACACACGGTCGTCCGGTACTGGCAGCGCTTTCTACGCTCCCCCGGTAGCCCCGCTGAAAAGTCATCGTACCCGATGCAGCCTTCTCGAAGGACGCTCCTGGTTTTCTGTTCGCTTTTGCACGGTCTCCTCTGTCGCGTACTCCGGAGAAACAGGACAGAACCGCCGCGCCGGATGATGAACAGGGTTGGAGGAAACAGAGCCGCGGAATGTGTTTCGGCTCACCGTGAATCGTCCCGGATGATATACGCGTACATAATGGAATTCGCGAGAAAATTGATAGTTTCGCGAAGACTTTTTAAGAAAACGCAAGTATCGCCTGTCGAGATTTCGCTCGTTACGCGAGTGGGAATCTCTCGATATCGAACCTCGCGCGAAATTCAGAGGTAGATTAGTCGAGAAAATTTCGTACGCCTCCGTAATTATGTTTGACTACTAGCGTTTCCGCATGTCTGGCTATGTACGTCCATTACCACTGTAATGTACCGACGCCAAGTATTCCTTGTCGCGAAATTAAACTACTAGATAATCACGTAATAGAGAAACTATAAAAACAGACGATCAGAAATAGAGCTATCATCCTACGACATCCTACGGTATGTAGGCATCGTGTAGTTCTGATTGGGTCGCTAAGCAGGTGACATCCCACGGTGTGTAATTTATAGATCTGACGCGAGGGCTTGACTTAAATTAGCCGGAAGTGTTCGTCAAACTCGATTCCCTGGAACGATGCTCGAACGCGGTCAATAATTAAGCGGCGTTATCCGCGAAACCACATTCCCAGGCTTCGAACAACTGCCATCAACATTCTTCCGCTGTTTCTTGCGCTTCCGTCGTACGCGAATTATCAACGTCGTGCACGTTTTTTGCGCGTCGCGTGAAAATCATCGCGTGACATGCTCACCGACTGCCACGAAACGGTAATATTCCGTCGTTTCGGAGCGAAGTTGCTCGCGTCCGGAGAAACATCGAACGACGAGAAGAAGATCGAGAGAGGGAGAAAGAGCGAGGTAAACGGGCAACATCTCATTAAGATGCTCTACCACGGGAATTACGGTACTTATCGATACTCGAAGCTAAACCCGATCGTCCGTGGCAGACAATGCGACCAAGAGTTTCATGCTAGCAACTTCGATTGATCTCTCTTCGCGTTTCTTTCTCCGTTCCCGATTCTCTTTTTCCCCTCTCTGTCGTCTTCATCCTTGTTCTCCGTCCGTGATTCTTCCTCTCCCTCTTGGCTCGAGAGTTCTCGTTCTCGTTATTCTTACCGTGCCTTCGGCCCCGCTTCGCACCGACCGTCCTCGAGGCCGAAGCACGAGGGCACCGACTCTAATTAACGTTGACAGTAATTAACATAAATACCAGCGCTTCCTTGCTAGGAGCTGGTCGCGACTCCGTGCTCGGCAACGACGATCTTCGCTCGCGATTTCGTCTTATCTCGCGATTCCGTGCTAATCGTTCGCGGTCGTGCCCGCTCGCTGTCTAGCTCCTACTCTCCCCTCTTGGGAACTTACCTGAAAAAAGAAAAGAAACACCGGAATTAGGAAAGTTTGCGGCTTCGAAAGGTTCGTCGAATCGTTCTCGACTAGTGAACGCGTCTTTAGACCGCAACGAGGGTTCTCGTTTGCGTTATATATTCGCCCGTAGTATACTAAGGGTTAAACCGCCTACGGGTTACCCGCAGCGATCACCGTGGACGATATAACGTCGTTATGCGTACACGGTGAGAAACGATCGTAACGAGGAAATAAGAGACGTTAGGCTCCACGGTGGTGTGGTGCAGTAGGCTTTACCGGGTAATAAATACGACACAATACGTGGCCTGTTGTGCCTTTTAACGCTGCAGTTAACCAGCCGCCGCTACCCTGTCCAATAATCGATATACGTGTAAACATATTCCACCGTATCTAGATACGCACGGAACACAATTCGCGCTCGGCACGCGGGGATTTATCGCGGACCGTCTCCTTTCACAGGCAAACCGCCAAGCGTTATCGGGTTGGTCGGGACCGCGACAAATTTCCCAGCCACCGACACACGGTTTTGCCGCCAACGACTGATCTATGCGATTAGGCGATCATGTCCGATAGATCGGATTAATTTTCTTCTCTTCCGAAACGGGAAACAAGGGATTTTCATCGCGTCGTCCCGTAACAACGAAAGTATTTCGTCGACCGAACCGTGTCGCTCTCGTAACATAAATATCGAGGAGCCCGTATTAAAAAGACCCATCGTACTCGTTACGAAAAGTATCAATTAATTCGTTTCAAATCCATGTCCACGATAAAAAATCGAAACGTTAACCGGTTAACAGGTCAAGCATCGCGTTTAAACGATCCCGATGCCCTTCGTGAAGCGCTCCCGATAGCTATTATCGAGGAAGGATAGCGAATGCGAGAAGAAGAACGCAGCTTCCCCTGTTTCTCAATTACGTCGAATATTTGCGAGTGTTCGTAAAAAACTCGATACGTATCCGACGTTGCACGTTCCCCGATGCCAGATTACGGTGTATAATGAACGAGGAAATTGGACGAACATCGTTCAGACACAGAAATCGATACCATTCGCATTCCAGATACCGCGAATCGTAAGTGCTTGCTAAAAACTGGTTATCCGGAGATTGCGACCGACGGACATCCTCCCGTAATAGCCTCTAATGTCGGCGTTACCTTATTAAGTCGCGAGCTTGTAATCCCGACGACTAGAATTGGAGCTTTCCCGTTATCGATCGGGACTACGCGACCGAAGAAGAAAAGCTCGGCGAAGCGAGATCGCGAGCGTACCGAGCGAGAGAGAGATAGAGAGAGAAGTCGAATGGAAGAAGAAAGGAAGAAGAGAAGCGAGCAACAAAGTCAAAGCGGAGGATCCCAGCGTTCGAGGCCGTCCACGTAGTGGCTCTAACACGGCTCATTAGCCTACAGCGTCGCTAATGAAAGCTCGTTACCCGAGTGCATGCATGCCGAGGAAGAAAAAGAAGAGTCGCGGAGGGGCCGAGGGACGAAGAACACGAAGAAGGGCGGCGAGTGGGGAGATCCCTTCGGTGTATTTTGCGCCCGGTGACTTAGTATTCGCGGGCCGCCCCCGCGAGTGCCATCCCGGAGAGGGTCCCGCTTTTAACCGGCAGGACGGTGACGGCAGGCGTGTGTATATACGCGCGGTCTGCCCGCTGTTCGCAACGCCGCACGGAGAAGAGAGAACCTTATCTGGAACCGCGGATCTAAGTTGATTGGGTGTGAGGTACAAGCAACTCTCTCGCGCTCTACGTCGAAGAAGCGAACAAGGCCGAGGACGCCGTAACCTTCGACCAACCGCGCAACAGTCTTCCTTTTTCTCGCGCCATCTCCGCTTCGTGCGCGGGTATCTCGTATCCACCGATATCGAGCGGTCCTTTCCACGCGAAACGATCGATCTTTCCGAAAGCTTTTCTGCTTTCCTCTCGAGAGCCGCAACGGGATAATCGTAACGCGAACCGGAACGCGCACCGAGTCATAAATTCCTGGTGGGATCCTCGTGGTCGTGGGACGTTTCTTTGGTAGAACGGTCGAGAAAGCGAGGTAGAAAAAAGGATACGCGAGCCGTGAAAACGAGAGGTGCACGGAAGCGTATCGTCGCCGGTGGTAGAAGGGCGGAGCGACCCGTAAAAGCTTCGTTACCCCTAATGTCGATCCCCTCGGGATGAAAGGTGCCGACTCGAAGCCGCTGGAGGGGGTGGTCGCAGATACCTCTTTGCACCTTCGCCGCTTTATGACCGCTAAGTGTACCCAAATCCCATTCCGCGCCATAAAATCCTTAGAGACTGCGTCGTTCGCGCGGCAGGAGGCAAAGTGTCCACGGGTTGTCCGGCATTGGCTCGCGCGCCTAACAAACCTCCGTGTTTCACGCGTATGCTTCTTCTTGGCTCTCGTTCTCGAACCCGCGGCCATCGTCTCACGATAGGTCGCCCGGAGAGATCGATCTATTCGACGAAGCTGATAATACCGCGACGTTGGCGGTCGCGTAACGTCGACGCGAACGGATAACATCGGCCGAATCGATCGCGAGAGGCCACTTTGGCCGGGGCAATTATTTAAAATCGACCGCGATCAACGCCTCGTTAACCCACTTTTTGCCAACGTTTCCTGCGCGTATGTTTTTTGCCGATCGATCGATGGATCGCGAGGTTCGGAGACAGAGGCGAGGCGAAAGGGGAGTGGAAAAAAGGAAGGAACGGAGAGGGAACGGTCGGATACAGGCGACACCGAAATCGCCGGACCGAGCCAGCGAAATCGAGTTAAAGATCGGAGGAAAGGGCGCGCGCGGATTCACGGATACCAAGATCCATCCGAGCTACGGGGGTATGGCATCCGACGTTATTAGCCCGGCGAATCGCGCGAGCTCCCACCATATTATTACGCGCAAAATGGCTCATTATTATCATTATTATTTCATATTTTCTGTGCTCCAGCAAGGCCCCGAAACCGGCGGAAAGCAACCTAAGAAAAAAAAGGAAAGCTCACGAAATTAATATAAATAAAAGCTCTGAACCGGACGGCTCTTGATAGGAAGGACCGGCGAAGGGTTGCCCAAAGATGCCAGAACGCGAACGAAGAACGAGGCAAGAGAACGCCGTAAAGGAAGGATAGATAGGGTCGGCGAGGGAAGGGATGGGAAGGGAACGGAAGAGCAGAGGAGGGAAGAGAAGAGAACGAAAGAGGGAAAGCGTATACATAGAGAGGAACACAGTCTCGCGCGGGTTCTTCGTACGTACACGTAAAAAGAAGAAGGAGGTGGGCGATTCAAAGACGTCGAGCGTATCGAGTCGGCCAGAGACGCCTAGCCGTCGAAGAAGGGAGAGAAAGAGACGGCACGAGGGCGGCAAGGAGAAGGGCGAGGGACGACCGGTATTAACAATAATTATTGGTTCGAGCCCCTCTCCGTCCGCGATCTTTCGAATCTCAAGATCACAAGTGAGATCAATTATGTCCGTCTGATTAGCTCAGGCCTCCGATCGGTATACGGACGCGTGTATTATACGAGCGAAACCCTTCTCTCTATTTCTCTCTCTCCTGCGGAACCGTGCGTGTGCGAGACGACAAGCGATTCGCCCTTCTCTTTCTCTCTATTGCCGGTAAACTCATTTTCTCTCGCTTCTACGCCTCGTCCCTGTTTCTCTGGACGTTATTACGCTCGTATCGCTCATCCGAGGTTAAACCGTTTCCGTCGTGGCGATGCCGAGCGGCGATCGTGGGTAAGAACGAATCCGAAATGGCCGAAAACGAGCCTCTTTTCACGGAACAGCTTTTTCCCCGTCGCGAAAACGGCGACGAGATGCTTTTATCGAGCATCCAGTCACGGGATGGAAAATCTGCGCTAACGGTCTCGCTAACGTCGAGAAAAATGGAGGACTGGATGGTGCGTCTTCTTTCGACGGAACCGCGGAATTTCCTTCGCGGTGCAAAGCAAAGAAACGGGTAATAGGCAACGTTAAAGCATGACGACTTGATTACACCGGACGGAGTCTGGCACGGAATGAGTTTAAGAAATGATCTGCTGGAAGAGGTGTATCTCGTCTGCGTTCCAGCAGCATCAGGTAATAATTTTCTCGTGGAACTTTCAAAGTAGCGTGCAAAAATTAATACGCTCGGAAAAAAAGAACATCACAACGACTCCGCTCTCTGTCCTCTCCCCTTCCTTCTCTATACCCTTTGCGCAATTAACTTCGTCTGGATAAAAAATTTCGTTGGGGCAAAAGTCCAAAGGGTCCGGAGAAAAAAATGATGCTCGATGCATCGTGAATACGAACGGAAGTCTGCGAGATATCCGTTTGATTGGTTCGGTACCGTTTGGCGTCTGGTTCGAGAAGGTCGGTGCACCCTTTCGCTCTTCTCTTTCTCTCCCTTTCTCTTTCTCTCCCTCTCTATCTTTGGTTCTCGCGGGTGATAAACGGTATCGAGGCATCTAGGTAGGACGATAACCCTCGTTGCGCGCACGATAGGCGTAGGTGCGTATCGTGGGGAAGACAGAGCGGTAGGAAGGTAGTTTGCGGAGTAAAAGGTATCCACCTTACCCCCATAAATTTCGTCCGACGATGGTTTACGAGGCGGTACCGCCCCGTGTCATTATCGCGCATAGAAGAAGCACAAGATTCGCGTGGAACACGCTGTGCCGCACCGCGTCGACTCGACTTCTTCCTCCTCCCCCGCTACGATCACTGTTTATCGGACTTTTCTAGCCGCGCCACCGTGGAGACACGATCTCCGACTAAATCTTCCAGAAGGCCAGTTCTTCCAGTTCTCCGATTGGCGACTACATTTCTCCTCGCCTGTCCTCGACGTTTCTCGTTCGATTTCCAGTCTACTCTAGCTGTCATCGATGAACGGGAACCGATTCGTTCGTCGAGTTACAGCGGTGAACTTCAAAGGAGAAACGGGAAACATCAGCCGCGATTAAAATTCGCGACTGTCGAGAATCGGAGCGATTTTTCGAGAGACGAGATCAGTGGGTAACGATCTGAACGTGTTGTGGAACGTTCGAAAGGGATCCGAGATCGTTTCGTTTCAACACGGACGTTATCTGCAGACGCGAGACTCGCGCCGTCGCGACGTTCCTCGCGCTACCTTGCCGCGTCCTTTCGTCCCGGAACGTGGTCGTCCCTTCCCGACCAGCCTTTTTGCGGACAACTTGTCACCGAGTCGATTTGTCTCGCGAGAAGCTAGCGAAAGTCCCGGCGAAGAAAGAAGCCGGGAAACGGGCAGAGAAGGCGAAAGGCAGGGAGACGCGGGCAAGGTCTAGAGGCCACGAACAAGTGACTCTATCTGCGCGCTAGTAGGACATATCGGATTACGTGTTTTGCATCGGTCGAGAACTCTCCGCCAGGCTGGACCAGCGAGGGGAACGAGCGAGATCCGCGCCGCGAGACGAACATGGGAGAGAAGCCGAGATCTCGCGGTCGGAGAACGGACGAAGATGGAATAATTATAGAGCCGGGGTCCTCGCCACGGCGGGATATCGAATTTCTCCGGGGTTTTCTGCTACGATATTTTTTCCTCCGATTGAACCATTCTTTCGCGCGTTGTCCGTTCGCGCCGACATAACAATAACGACGACGATAGAAAAAGGAAGAAACGAGCGGAGTTGACGAAACGCACCGTTCAAGTGAGAACGATTATGCCTCTCTACTCCCCTTTTCTACCTATTCTTCCAACCTCCCGTTTTGTTCTTTTGCAACGCGAGGTTATCCGAAGAACCTCGCGAGGTTATCCTTTACACGGGTTCCTTCTCGACTCGACGGAGATCGAGGTTTCTTCCTTGGCTCGCTCTGACATATTTATCTGGTTCCTCGTTCCCGCCTCTATGAGAATTTCCATCCTCCTTTTCTTCCTCCTCTTCTACTTCTTCTTCTTCCACTTCTTTTCGTCGTGGCTCGGCATCGTGGATCAGCCACGGTATCACCGCGTCCGTATAATATCCGTGCACGTTGTATACACGCGCTGCATATACGATGCACTTGCTTCTCTCTCTTTCTCTCTTCTCCGTTTCCTCCTCTTCTTCCCTTCACTGCTCGCCAGAGAAGCGGTGCCTTGCGTATATAACGTAATAGCAATTTAATCAATAAAATAAGAGGATCGCTTTGGTCCGAGCGCAGCCCTCCGAGACTCTGCAATAATTACAACAGAGAATTATGAGCGGCTATACTTGATTGGATCTATACGCGCTTCTCTTCTTCTTTCTCTCCTCCTTTTCTAGTCTCCGACTCCTTTCTATCCTTCGTCTTCGTCCCTCCTTTTTCACCAGGATACGCCATTCCCCTCGATTTGCTCTCTTTTCTCCCGAACGAGATATCTCTGCTTCTTCGTTCCGTCCGGTGCGGTAAAAAAAGACGAGCGAGAAGATACCGGATCGATACCGTAGATAGATACCCTCTATCTATGATTCGTAATTTTCTGCGTTATCAGAGAAGGCAGAACGCTCGACGAAGAGCGGACGGGACCTTTCGACCTCGGGGACGGTAGTCGTGAACGAAGAAAAGCCGACGATGTCGGTGACGCCTTCTGCGAATTAACGAATCGACGTAGCGAAAGAACGAGGAAGAGGATGCGCCTAGTCATCGCGCTACCACGGCTTTAATCAATATTCGACTCGCGGGTTTGATTATAATTAAACAATAATGATGGAATTATGATTTATTACGAGTAATTACTAGTTGCTGGTTAGATCGGGACCCTCTTATTCCAGCTGTAACCCAGTCAAACGTCTCTCCGTTCTTCTCTCTAGCCTTCCTTTTCTCTCCTTTCCGTTCTCTCTGCTCGCAGGCTACTCCGCGACTGCTGATCTGCTCGGTATTCAGGGGCATTCGATCGCGAAACCGGAGAAGAAACGAGGTTTACGACCTTGACGAGGTCAATTGCAAATTCCGTTCCGTTGAAAGTGCAGAGACAAAAGCGTTCGACGCGATTCTTTTTCGTTCGCGCGCGAACAAAATGTTTGCAAGTTCGAGGACGCTATTTCTCTCCCGTTAAAAGGATCGCAGAGCGCCATGGGCAAGTCGGACTCGTGACCAGCATGGAAACTGTCGTCGCGAAAATATTCCGTCGGAATATTCAAATTATCTCGTCTCGCGTGAAACAGCGTCGCGTTACTCTATATATTCGTCGATACACCGAGCGGTAAACTATTATTTTACCCTTAATTGTACGTGCACCGACTGGCACGGTACTTAACGAGGAATATATAGGCATTATACGTCAGAAACGAGTCATAACTGGTACTTATGCTAACCGCCAGGCTAGACCAGAGCGCGCGTATATATCAGGCTGATACCAAGCAGAAGATAGGAAAATGACCTACTCCGAGCTCTGGACTAACTACGCTTCCCATCGTTCCAACTTTATCTCTCTCTCGAGTACTATTAATTATTGTATCCTTCGGTAATCAACGAGTCGGCTCGACTCGATTTTCTCGCGAGGATACCCGATGCATCGAATAAGTTGTCTTCGGATAACGATCGCGTCGGAATATATCCGATTGGCCGTTTATAACGAAAAACCCGACGGAGGCGTCGTCGTCGGTGATCGCGATCGGAACGAACCGACGTCCGGTTGGATGCGACTAACGCGTCAGGTGAACGCGTAAAACGTGACCGCAAACCGCTGTCAATCGATACGCTGCTTTCGAGATAGCTTAGCGACAACGAGCCGGGCACCGTGACTGTGTAACCTACCGTAAACACCGGTAGAGTGATTTGTCGTCTCGTCGAGAATCTGGTTCCACGTTAGAAACGCGGTTTCGCCTTTGCCGGAAACGCGACTCGCTTATTAAATCGTTCGGCTCCGTCCGAAAACGGGCAGAGTGCGGCTCGCGTTCGCGATTCGAGCCAATTTAGACGTGGGATTTCGAGAGCAGCGTATTACCGCTCGGCATAACTCTTAATTATCCGGTATCTACCTCTGTTCCGAACTCGCCGTGCTCTATACCGACGTACGGTGCAACAGGGAAAACAGCGTAAGGTTAATTAGCAGAGGAACGATGCAGGCAATCGGCAACGCGGTAGCCTTGACTATTACTTATAGACGCGCAACGTATCCTTTACGGTACAACTAATTGACTCGCGGTACACAGCCACGAGTTATGTCACTATTTATGCTAGACCTCGATCGGACAGGTGTACACACGGTGAACACAGAGCCGAGGGAGGAGAAGGGGAGGGCGTGTTGCGATAATAAACGGGTAACGTTTCATTAGCAGCCGCTAATACCGTACACGCTGGTTCAGTATAGCGTAACTATCACCGGTTGTAATACACAGCGGTCGCTGATAGCGCCACGAGCAACCGACCATTAAGACCGTTCACGAGAGGAGCAACGTTCGTTAACCGAACGAGCAACGCAACGCGCTTAACGCTAGCTCGCGTCACGCTTCACGGTATCTTTGCTTTCGATTCGACGGATCTCGGGAGAAACGCGATCGCTCGACGTCCGTCGCGCGACGTACCTCCCCGATCGAACGACGACGCTCGACGCCGCACCGTTACGCCGAAAACGTTTTATCAACCGACAACGAGTTTACACCCCGCTATTGTCCGCATTATGCGAGGATACGGTCCCTAGGACAACGTCGGGTATAAATCCACGGCGCAACGGATCGTGACTCGTAACCGACGCGCCTCCCATCCTAACGTTCGCTACGGCATCGCGAAGCTAATTGACCGGTGCTAGCGTGTCCGGGAGTTATGTCACTATTCGCACCGTGCTCGTATCTTCGAGACAGCATCTTTTCCTCGAGGGTTCCGTTGCCTTCCGTAGGCGACAAGCGATATGCTACCGCTATCCTAGAAGAATCCTAGAAGAATCCTAAAAGAATTCTAAAAGTATCGGACCACTAGCCTTCGGAGCGCGAACGCTCGATCGCTAACTCTTTCCAGTTCCTGGACGATCGGGTAATTCCGAAAGCGACCGAAACGATGGAGAAAAGAGACGAAAAGAAGGGAGCGAACGAGTCGATCGAATACGATATTACGAAGATTGCGCGAGAACGGGGCAACGAGAATGCGGCTCGGCTCGGACGGTACAACGCGTAACAGGATCGAGGGAAGAGAACGGATAAGAGGTCGCTCTGGAGGGAGAAGGAAATGCGTGAGATTAGAGAAGAAGGAAGAGGACGACGAGCAAAGAGAAGATCTTCGAAGGGAGTCGAGACGATGAAGGGCGAGAAGGGATGAAAATTACCCGACGCGAAATTCCTCGCTACCAATCAGCGCGGAGATAATTAAACGAGGGGAGGGTACACGGGATGCGCGCGAGGGGTACGGGAGGACAAGGAGGCAAAGGGGCGAGGGGGTAGGAGGAAGATAGGATCGAGGGAGGGGCAGGCGTGGCCCTTCTCGAGAATGATGGAAGCACCGGTAACCGGCAGAGAACGACGATGGGCCCGTACAAAATGAGGAGGAAGATCGTAGCGGGGCGAAACAGGCGGAAGAGAGGAGACTAAGAAGAAAAGACATAAGGGGGTGGAGGTGGACGATGACGATAATGTATATAATAACACGCAACGCTGCGGCGGGGCGAGTAGGCGTTGCTCTTTTTCTAGAGCAGGGATAAGGAGCAACGGGCAACGTGGAAGTTGCGTAAGAAGCACCAGGACACGAGGCGCTCTCGGGGTCGCAGCCTTCGCGATCGAACCTGTTCCGTTTGTCTCGAGGAGCGCTGGATTTATTCCTAGCGGGGCATGTTCGCGATACGTGCTCGTTTAGAGGCCTCTATCTCGTTTCACGATGCCCGAGAGCACGCACGCGATCAAAATAATAAAACGCGACGTTCACCAGGAAAATCTCTGCCAGGAAAACGATGCTAGATAACAGCAGGAATTAATTGAATCGCCCATTTGCTCTCTCCTCTTTTCTTTCCTTCTCTTTTTTCTTCTTCTCCCGTATTCGTGCACCTATTTGTCTAGAAATTAGTTAATAAAACGTTGTTTCGTACCGTCGCTAATTAATCTCGACGCGTACGCAAATACTTATTAGAATATCGAGACTTTCGCGACTACTCTTTTGCAACTGATACTGGACCTAACTAGTTTCGTTCCGAGCCAACCTATCAGCTTTTAATCGATCAGCCGGCTCATCAACAGACGGAAGAAGGTATCGACGTTCTTAGGGTTCTTACGTCTTACGGTTAAACGATATTCTACTAGAATCTTTATTAGCGAGGAGCGAAACGTCTCCTCTTCTAGCGTTGCTGCGGTCGCAGAGGCGGACGAAGAGAAGAAGAAGATTAAAAGAAAGAGAAGAAGCGTGGCGTGGCGCGGTCAGGTACAAACGGATCTCGCAAATGGGCTACGGTCGGCCAGAAACGTTTCATGTTTCCGTCTTCGGAGTCTCACGATCACCGGCATCGCGCGGCAGTCGGCCTCTGTCTTTTCTCTTCAAACACGCCTAAAAGCCCAAATATTTGAGGTTATCCCTGTCCGACCGCTGTAAACACGAAGAGCACCGACTACGTACGTTTCTCCGGGTCTCTTCCCCTGATCTTGCTGGTTCTCGGTTCCCCGAGATGACGACGGTAACGCGGCCGCTCGCTTTTCGGAGCGTTCAGCTCGTAGGCGCCCGTAAACGTGACCCAGGATCCGCGCCGCGGTTCGTTGACATGCGCGCGACGGACGTCTTGATAAACAGCGCTCCAGCCCGTTGTAGATTCAAGCGGACGTGAGCGAACTCGACGCGTCTCAGCCTATGCTTTCGCAAAATCCTCACGTTCTAAACGAAAGCTTTTACTGCTTCTTCTAAACGATCAACTTTGATCTTTGTGGTAAAGGTCCACGAAGCCGAGGATCGTTTCGTCGTTCGATCAACGAACTCGTCGCTCGTACCTATCGACTACGAAGGACGACGCGAACGTTTTACGTAGAATCTACTGGCTGAATTCGCGATCGACTCGGGAGAGCGCATCGAGAAAAGAAGACGGTTCGTAAACCGCGAGCAGAGTCGCTAATCTCGAACCAAATCTTAATGCTTCGTGGGTCTTGAACGGTTGATCACGGCACGATTTTTTCGTGGCGAGGCAATCTCGCGTTTTACGATCGTCCCACGCACGACGGCGCGCGTAAACAAAAGGACGTTCGGATTAAGCTCGAAAGGTAGAAGAAGACTCCTCGGCGAGATCGAGCGCGTGGCTTTCAAGAGCTACCGGAATTTTAGCAGCTTTCGGAGCGTTTAGCGTGTAAATTCGGAGTACGCGGCGTGAACGGGAGCCTCGGCCACCGGTCGACGCCAACAGACGCTTCGGTGCTCGGCAAGATTCAGCTAACACCTCCTCGCTAACTGCTTCGACCGTTTTCACCTTCTCCTTTCGCGCCTACACGCCGCGCCTGCCACTCCTCCCGGTCTTTCGACCGCGTGTTTCTTTAATTTACGTTTACATCGACCCTCCATAAAGCCGCCTCGACGTAGAAGGATGCCTCATTGCTGGGCGGCAGTCGAAAAAGAGAAAAGGTAAAAGATCTCGGCCCGTTCAAGCCGGCTGTTCTTATGGCGCGCACGTGAATTTTATCTTTCAGAAGATTTTTCTTTAATAGCGAGCTCGTAACCTCCGCTTCTTTTGAAGCTTCGTTCGCCACGCTCGGCAAACGCGCTATAAACTCCGAAAACTTCGAAGGACAAAAGTATCTTTCGACGATTCGCGTGATCTCGAACGAGGTAACGAAATCTTCAACGAAAACCCACGCGACTGACCAAACTCTGCCTCGAAGACGTTACACCCTCGAGGCAGCATTTGGAATGCAGAAAACTCTCGACTAGCCTACAATCTCTACTCGGAGATCTGAACGTGACTACCGAGGCGATCGGTGAGTAAATATAGCCGTATTTCGGAACGAGTACATCGACGGAGATCGCGTCGGTTCCGCGAGCACTAAGACCATCCGTCGGGACAAGAGAAGCTGACGAGGAACTGGAAAACAGAATGGAACGTGGCAAAGGTTGACGAACGTTCGTAGAGCGGAGGAAGAAGACGGGAAGGTCGAGATCCGTTTCGTTGAATGGCAATGGACCGTCCGACCGGTCGTTTCTGGCGAAAGCATTTACCGTTCGGTGATTTATGCGAGAGTAGTCGATACGCCGACAGCTTACGACAGCACGCGACTCGTCCTATTGCTTCACACGCTCGCCACTCCGAGTAATCTCTTGACGCCTGCCAGGTACTCGTCCGTCGCGGCTCGAATTTGTCGGTAATTACGTTAAAGTCTTTTTAACGCTTTTTTACTCGGCCAACCGAACGACCACGAGATAAACGGCACCGAATTGAAATATCTCGGGCCACTTTGGTACCCCCTTTATCTCTGGAATTTCACGTTTCACCGTAAGAGAGTCGTTCGTTCGGGGCCACGGATCGATCGTTTCGTTTCTCTACTACCTTCTCTCCTGCTTCCTTCGCGCGTTACTTCGGATTGTTTCGATGTACACGCGACTCGACGTAGTCTACGAATCTCCGATGGACGATCTTGATCGACAACATCGAAGTTGTTTGTACTCGTCTACTCGAAACTTATTAACGAGTCCTGGTCCAAGTTGAGCATACGGAGACACATCCTTCAAGCTGCAACGTTATCCTCACCCTTCACGTCGTTACGTCGAAATGAGGTCGGGTTTAAGAAGAAAGGGTGGTAGAGTCAGCGAGAAAAGAGAAGGAAAAAAATGAGAGAGGCGCATTCGTACGGCCCGAAATGGAAGGTCGATAAAATGTAACTAGTTCTCGTCTGGTCGTAACCGAGGGCCATTAAAGCCAGTATCTCGCGGCTCTTTACGGGCAGTTTGACGGAGCGAGATTCACCTCTCCCTGGCAGAGAAGGTACGCTCTTCTGCTTCCCTTTCCTGACATTCCTTTCGTTCCGTTGGACCTCACCGAACGTGTCAGCGAGATTCGAAAGGAGCCGTAAAAACTCGCGTAAAGATTTGGCCGGCGCAATGCGCGATTCGTCGCGAGACAGTATAATCTCGTGCCGTAACAATTTCTTTAATCGGTTCGTACTCGTTTGCCCCGATATCGATGGACGTTGAAATTGGGCTCGTATCGTCTCGGGCACGGGGGTGGGCTTCGTACGAACTTTCGATCGATCGTTCCACGGGACTATCGGCGAAGAAAGAAGCGTAGATCGCGTGCGAGCCGGGAGCCGCTTAAAAATGACTTTGTTTAATAAGGAACCAACCCTCCCTCTCCTCGAATCGTTTGTAACGAGCTACAAAACCCCGTCGCGATACGTTTCGTTGGCACGCAAGCGGCGGTAAATCATCGATAAAATGTTGCGGAGCATCGACGCCGAGTAAGCAACCGTCTGCGAGCCAGCAATAATAATTACTCGGGCCGCGTGAGTTATTACCGAGCGTTATTCCGATTACGCAGAGAAAATTACGAGAGGGGAGAGCACCGCTTTATCGCGAGTCGCGCGATTCGCAACGTCTCGCTTTTGCTTTCGACTGCTCGATTGGATGATAATCATCGACGACGCGTTCCGACGTTGCGAGATTGAATTAACCCTTTGCCTCGTAATATATCGAGACTCCTGATACGGTTTACGGATCAAACACCAGTCGGACCAGAGCCTATAGCTACCTTTTATTTAAACGTTAAAATGTGCATTCGCAGAATCAAGGAACGATCGCATCTCCTTTAAAACTCTTCGTTCGAAGAGTATCCTCTTTCGATTGGTCGACGAGCGTGTTCACCGGTTTATTAATGAACTCGTAATCGACGATTTCGTTCGGACGATCGAATTCGAACTCCCAGATAACGTTAATCCCACGATAATAACCGCTCGCCTCTTCCCGTCGCTGTTCGGCCCGTATTTTCTCGTCTTCCAGGAAGCGCGTGACCAAAATGGAAAAATGCGTAAAGATGAACGCGGTGTCGCAGCCTCGAATCCTCCGAACGAGTTATGGTCTACTTTTGCTGGGACGATAACGACGTCGCGACACGATCTTTCGTACGGAAAAAAGAATGATTTCGAACACGCACCCTATTTCCCGACGATTAATAATCTGTACGATACGTTTAGCTCGAAATCGACGAGGGAAATGGACACGAAACGAGAGAAGGATCGCGTCGTGTCGTCGTCGTCGTTATCGTTCTAGTATAAATAGACCTTTATGCGTACGAATGCAAATTCCCGTTCGGTCTGGCCACGAGCGAGCGTTTATTTGTCACGCACTCGCCGACGTACACGGCACGAGGATACTCGCGGACAGTATGGGATTCGCTCGCGAGTACCTTACACGCGTACTGGCCGTTTGCGACGTTTCAGGCTTTCAATTCCTACCACCGCGTTCTCCTCCTCCTCCTACACCTTCGCCTTCCATTCCAACCTGACCGTCTCGTTCTCGCGAACTGCACGCTGGCTTCCCTCTCGTTCGAATTTCCAGCGACCTAGGCGACCGTGTATCCTGCCACGATTATCTGCCACCGTCATCTCTCAAGACCAGGACTTTTGTCCGCCGCGTATCGCCGCGGCCAGTCTGCGCTCGCTCGTGCATGCTGCTGTCGCTTGTACTTTTCTATTAATTATACAACTGTACTCGACGTTCTTTAACAGGCTGACAGCGTACGCACGGAGAATCCATGGGCCCGCACTGTCGTCACCGCTGAGTTATTGCCCTACGACGAGCGAATTTTCTGACGAAAACGTTCCCTCGAGCGAGCGAATCCCTCGTCACCGTTCGATCTTGGACCAAGATATTTTACCGCGTCGAATCTATTCTGTATCGTACAGAGAAGCGTTCGATTTTGCTTCGATTGTTTCGAAGGTCGCGAATCAAGATCGGAATTCCGGTGCTGCTCGAGGCGACATTAACGAAGCGCCGTGCTATCGACTAATAAACAGAGTGCGTCGATTTTTCTAGCGAAGCGTAATCGCGTGTCTCGGCACCGAGCGTAACGACGCGACAAAGCGATTACTCCGCCGCGCTGCCACACCTCTCGATCAGTGACCGTAAGCCTCTCGTCAGGCAAAGCTCCGCGTTCGCCTATGGAAGCCGGTTATTCCGATAAATCGATCGATTACCCCCTCGAGATCGTAATTAATAACAGCTAAGTGAATTATGCCACGCGTTTCGTTTCGCGTTATTACGCACGGTCTCGGCACACGGTGTTAAAGATTTTCCTCGAGAATATTCGTAGCTGAGACGTTGCATCGCGCATCCTTTCGACGTCGGACTTGTATTACTTGCACGCACGCAGCTGGATCCTCCCTCCTCGACTTGGCTCGTCGGCTTTCATCGTGTTTTGCATAATTCGTGCAGGAAAGTGGCGAGACGACGCGCATTACCATGTTCCGAAGTCGACGATACGACGTCGAAAATGCCATTCCTGGCAAAACGATGCGAGCATTCGTTCCGAACCTGTTGCAGCCCTGACAATACCTCCAAGGATACGGATACAATTAAAAAGCTCGACGCTTGTTCGGAAAATCGTGGCATTATTCCCGCGAACGCGGAAGCAGTTCGTTTAACCAGCAAAGATTCAACGCACGAACACTCGGACGCGCGCGCGCGTCTACGATCGAATTCGATGGCTTCGATAAACTCGTTTCATAAATCGGCCAAGTCGTTACGACGCGGTACTGCTCGTTCGCTTTCGGACGGTGCTAGATCTCGCCGGAGGATAGAAATTAGGATGAAATAAGTAGCGGCTACCTAGACAGGATGCGTCGCGATCGAGGAAGAAGCGGAGGAAGTCGAACGAGGTACGGAGCGAGCGGTGGACCCCGGCGGGCCTGATGCGAGATTAGGAGGTCCTCTCGCCGACGATCGCGAGATGCGTCCCCCGATGTAGCGGCGTGTTACACGCGACAGTAATGGCATGTAATTCAGCAACAATATTCTCCCTAAGTCCGCCTATAAAGGGAAAATATCGGAGCGGTGTCGCTTATCGGCCGGTCGATCGATCGGCGAACCCGTAGCCGTATCTGCCAGGTCGTTAAAACGCGCTCGCGCTCGGCGTCGCTTCCTTTCCGCGGATCGCCGGCAACCGTCGATTAAACGGAAGCGATCGGCAGCGGAAACGAAGCGGGCGGAAAGGGATCGGAGGTCGGACGGGGCGCGGTGGTGGCCGAGAAGCGTCGCGAGCACGCGCGGTTCCGAGGGTCGGGGCGTAACGAAGACGAAAAAGAGAGAAAAGCGAAGCAGGCGGAGGGAGGCAACAACAACGAGAGAACGAAGGAAGGAGAGAGCGGAAGCCGCGCGCCCCCGGCCAACAAAATGATCAAAAGGCAAATTTCATACATTATTTTCACTTTAATGCTACCGTATCGCAATTTATGGGAGGGCCGCGATTTATGCGGGCGCGTATACGCACCACAGGGCCTAATCTGAGAGCAGGCCCACCGGACAGAAACGTTTCGGGCCCGAGTCCGGATCCGGAACGAGACGCGAGCTCGTCGAACGCGCGCGCCTCTGACCGCATCGGGCTCGATCGTAAAGCACTTTGTATTAAAACGTCGTACGTCCTCGATCGTTTATGTCAACAACCTCTGAGTTGTGCGTCGAACGCCTCACGCTGTGATCTTGCGGGTCTACGCTCGGTGCAACGCTCCATCTGGCCCGCGGGGCAATTCGCCGGAGAGGGTGAAGAAGCCAGCGTCCGTTTTCCTTCGCGGCCCGTTCGCCTTCGATTCGATCGACGAACGCTCGAATCTCCCTTCCGGAGATCGATCGCAACGTCCCCGCGAGAATTTGTTCGCGCGATCGGATTTCCGTCGGCGCGGCACGCGAAACGAGATCGACTGCTTTCGTTTCCCTTTCAATTCCTTTTCGACGCAAAAAAAAGAACGTTTAGGCCAAACAAATTACATCCTATAACGTGTACTTATACTTCGGAAGACTCGATACGCCCGACGAAATTATCGAGCACGGGCTTCGCAGTCAGCTCCCTAAAGTTCTGTCTCGATCATTAAACGGAAACACCACTCTGTTTCTCGGTCTTCCTTACCGTCTTGCTCTTTCTCACGGAGGATAGCGAATCGCGTAGTGGATACGGTCGCGAGGATCATTATATGGACCGATAATTAATGGTGACGGTGGTATCCGCGCGTAACAGGCAGATCGAACTGGCGGAGAGAAGGATCGAACGGGAAAAGATCGAGACGAAGGGAAAAGCCAATAATAAGCTCGTTAATCGCGAGCTCGATATCGATTTCGCGGACGAGACCAAAAAGGTTTCACAGGGAGGAGGAGAATTAGATAAAGTTCGATCGAACGCGTGTTCCGTTTCGAGTGGTTTCGTAAACTCGTCGATTCCGGTCGGGTAAAAAATCGATCCGATGAAAAGTTAAAAAGTGAGGGGTCTCGGGCTTTTAATCTCGACCGTTATTGGCAATCGACGGAGACTGACGGACAGGTATCGAGAGCCTTGCCCGCTGCGCGCGCCTCTCTTCTCCTTCCGTTTCTTTTCTTTCTTTTCTTTTGGTCTTCGCCACAGATGACGTGGAAGAAGCTGAAGGAGATGAAGAAGCAGAAGAAGAGGAAGAAGGAGAAGCGGTCGGGAAGAGAGTCTTAACCGCGCTCCGTCGGAATATGGTCGCAATTACCGCGGGAGATTAATGAGCCGATGCTCTCGCGCGATGCGAGAGACTGCTCTACGAAACGGTTCTCCTTCTCCTCCTTCTGCATCCTCCTCCGCCAACTTCTCATCGTCCCTGTCGAGAAAACGACTAATTCATTCTGCGAGACAGGTCACGTATCTATTCTTCTTGTTCGCGTGCGAGCGAGAAAGCTTATAATTAAACCGAGAGATTTAGTATCGACCGCTTTAATGTCCTTACGAATTCTTTTTCCCCCCGTTTGCTCCCATCGGGTCGTTTCGTGCCCTCGAGTTTACCCTTCGTGCCGCTCCACCGAACTCATTTCAGTTTACGGCATCGCGCGTAATTTTCTGTACCCGATCGCGAATCGACTTCGCGAATTCGCGAAAGAAACCACAGGTTTCCCACGCGTAACGCGTTCCGATAATCGGTGGTTCGGTCGTGGTCAAACGCGTACGTTCGCGGAGGATGAAAAACGCGTTACGAGGCGTGGAATAAAGAAACGGACGTACAATGGCTGTCGGCGATTAACGAGCGGTAACGCGCGTGTGTTGCCACGACGATTCCCTCGGCGTAACGAACCGTTCGTCTCGAGAAGGTCTTCTATTCCTCTGACCCCTCTAATTAGCCGTCACGCAGCAGGCCGATATCGCCACGGCGTTAATACCGTGCTAGCTGCGCGATCGAGATCATCCGGTAATATTAATAATCACTCGTTAGTCACTCCCTTTCATTAGTAAGCGTACCGGACGGGGCCCCTTTTGGAAGCCAGGCCTGCCAACCCGTCTAATTACCACGAGTATACGCGCCACCTCGTCGACCCTCGCTTAGAACTAGCTTCGAGCGTGACAAACGCGCCGAAACATCGCTCCTACGTTATAAGCGATAAAATCGTTGTCCGCGTTCGGTCGAGGTTCGCTCGCGCGAGACGTTTTTGAAACGAAGCCAACGAACGATCGTCCGCGATCGATCGCGCGATTATACGCTGCCAAAAAAAAGATTGAATATTTTTCGTTCTGCCCTCCAATTTCTTCTCTTTTTCTCGACGCGTAGTCGCTACACCGGAAAAATTACGATCGTTCATGCTTACTCGCCAAGATATAGAGGCGCGTTATCGCGACGCGTACTGTCAGATTGGAATTCCAATGGTCGAGAAAAAAAGAGCGTGGAAATGGAGACGACAGGCAGTTGACAGTGGCGAAGCAGATAACGTGGTCGACCACGAACGCGAACGTATCGTCCAGATTTTCCAGATGCCTCTTAAACGTACGACTCGCTGCTCTGTCGCGTTGTCGTCGCTCGGATTCGACAAAGAACAAGAGCAAACACGTTGAGTGGTTCCCGATTCCGCTCGTTAACTCCCGGGGCCGGAGAGAAGAAAAGACGAAGACGGTATTTCCTCGGCAACCAGTTTCGAATCGGCGACCACTTCGGTCTCTCGCGTCGAAAGCTCGGCCGAAAAAAAGCTATTAACCGATATTCATCTGAGGTCATATTCCTTCGTTCGCGCGTCCTCTCGATGCGGAGCAACGAGCCGCGAGCCGTTTCGTTCGCGCTCGCTATCGCGCTTAGCGGAATGGGTAATGCATCCTGCCAAAGCCCGGGGGCGCCAAATGAATTACGATATTTCATTCTCACGCCCGTACAGAGCCGGACGCCGACGGGGTTCGTATTGGCGGCGAGGCTAATTGCATTTAACTCATTATCGGTTCATTCGCGAAACGGCCACGACTGCCTCGCGTATACGACTCGCGCGATCGCCATTACCCCGCTCGAGTCGCCATCTTTTTGCGTTTCTTTTTGCTCGTTCGCTCCCTTCCTGTATCCAGTGGCATCTGCACGGTCCATCTCCTTCCTCTTTCGATATATTCGGACGTCTCCGGGCTGTCGAGATTATTACCGCTTCGAGTCGTTTTTTTTCTCCGCGGCCGGTAGCGACGTCGACATCCGACGTTAATGCAACCGGCGCGGCTGCGGTACGAAGATCGACCGGCCAATTCGAAGATGGCCCACGGAGGAATTCCTCGATCGAGAGCGTGTACGGGCCTCGATCGCTACCGGAACGAATTTAGTCCGATAAGCGATCGGTCGTCCTGAAAACGACCGCTCGAGGAACCGCGTCGTCGAATAAATCGCCTTTTCTCGCCCGAGTAAATCGAGCAACTTCTTTTACCGTGTTCCGTGCACGTTGGAACGTAAGTCGCTTCGCTCGTGCACGCGCGCTGCCGTTCCGTGGATTCTCTGCGTTGACCGCGAGCGACGCGAGCCCGTCATTCGACCGAGCCTCTAGTCTCGACAAATTATTATAATTAGCTTCCTGTCGTGTATCCTTCCTCCTCTTTCGCCCAGCGTCCTTTTAAGCGGCGGTAACAACGCTTAACGCTCGTTACGATCAGGTGTACCAACGCCGACATCGCAACCTATCTCGTCTTTTCCTTTTCTGTTTCGTATCGCCGCTTCTTTCCGCGAGCCTATTCTTCCGACGGTACGCGCTGTACTCTCTAATCGATGTAATCCACCGCGGCGCGGCTTTGTTACGCGTTATCTACGGATTACGCGGCTACGAGCAATTAATCGACCACTAGCCGAGACGTTAATGCAGCAACGAGCGTGCGCGTCGAGTTTTTCCACCTTTCTTTTTCTCGCGCGCTTCCTCGCTGTAATCCTCCGGATATCTTAATCCGCGCGCATCGCCCGAAGCCAGAAGGCGGCTCGTGCCTCGCGTATCCGCGAGAAACCAGATTGATTTCCAGCTTTCTCAACCACCGAAACTCGGTTGGATCGCGAAAAACTCGTCGCGGAAATCAGACGAATCGATTTCTCCTCCGCTTAGCCGCTCGATCCTTTTCATCGAGTTAATCTATCCTTTCTCGATCGACGCGCCGACGTTGTTCCCCGCCATGCGCGATTCCCGTTCCCGGTGTCCCGTTAGGCGACATTCGCGCCGATCTACGTTACCGGACGACTACGAGGTTGCTACCGATCGCGGATACCGATCAGATGGCGCTCGAGAATCGAACGGGACGAAGGCAAAAAGATTCCTGAACACGGATAACGACAGAGCACAGGTATTCGCGGTATCCTGTAAAAGTTTCGATTCGAACGTGGGGAAAGAGCGGAAAGCAACGACTGGTTGCCGCATCCGATATACGCTACTCACGCGCTGACGAATCCTGCTTTCCGTGCAAACGGAGTATTCGTTCGTCAGGTGTGGTCTCTCGAGGAATTCGAGTCGAACCCGGCAAACGAAATGAACGTTAATCGACGGTCACGAACGGTTTGATCGAGTTGCTTGGATAATCGAGCGTAACCCCCGCGATCGATGGTCGAGCAAAAGGAGCAACGCGTGCCGACATTTACCAGCCACGATACGCAATATTCGTTTTCCGGTTTACAATAATTACACCGCCGCTGGCCGCTGGCTGCCGGTCGCCGGCCGTTGGCCGCGATAGCGTGCGCCTCGTATTTTATTGCTCCTCCATCGGGCTCTATCGCACCCATTTTTCAGCCTCGCTATCTAGTCCACGACGCTCGTATCCACCGCTTCTCTCTTTCCCTTCGCGGTAATTATCTCCGTGCCTTCTTTTCGTTTCCCCCGGTCCCGCCCGTTCCTTTCATCCAGACCTCCGTATCGTTCTCTCTCTCTTCGGCTTCCACCAGCGTGCGAGCGCACGGATTCAGCCTCGGCTCCGCGCGTTGTACCGTTACTTCGACACCGTCTGCAACGTACACGCTCGCTCGCGTACGCGCGTGCATCTCGCGCGACGACAATCGAATCGATATCGTTTGACCGTGAAACGAACGGAAGCACAAAGTTGCGAGGTGCACCGGCCGTGGCAAACCGAGCGGAGAACCACGCTCCGAAAGAGCCTTCTCCTTTGTCGGTGTTGTCCTTTAAATCCGTTTAAAGGGACCACCGACGGCTCGGGCTGATTAATAGTCCTCTCTCGGCCGGTAGGGTCGGTCCCGGTCTCGATGACGAATCGTGAATGGCGCGGGGACAGCCGGCAAAAATGCCAGGTTCACGCTTAGCCGCAACCTTCCGCATTATCATCGTCGTTGCCACATTCCTCGTCTAGTCGTCGGTTCGTCGTTCCTCCGGCTTTTTCGTCCAACGACGGACGGTAACGCGTGCAGCGCCGAACGAATCGATTCGCGATGTTTACTCGAGCATCGGTTAAAGACCGAAGGTTTTTCCCGAAGCTATTCTCGAGCTCGCGGGACACTTTCTCGGCGGAGCAATTTACTTTCGTATAACGAGAGAGGCACGATCAGGTGCGCGAAGAAGGTGAATCGGTCGCGGCGTTCGCGGTCGTGCACGCGAGCGAGCACGAGACGAGCTCGGGGCGAGGTAGCGAGAGATGCCACCGCAGAGTAATTTTACGGCAAATAGGTTTACACGAGACTAGCTGTGCCGGAGAGACTGAGAGGCACAGGCTGCCCGGAGGTGAATGCACCGAGGAGCTATTATTCTCAATTACCATCGACTATCGGGCACGTCGCGACCACGCCATCGCGAACTATGGCGAAAACTCGGAAACGTAGCAGCGAATTCCGTTTCAACGACCGAGAGCGAGGAACGCGCGAACGACGTAAATACGCGTGCACCGATAACGTGCCGGGTCTATAATAACGCGCGCTATTCTTGGAACGCGTCCTGCTATCCGAAAAGAGGACTAAGCGCATCGTGGACGGACTGTTCTATGGAACAAGAGGTCGGGGGACCTGGCCCTGTAATTTCAGGCCCGTAATGGGCCCCGGTCTCACAATTAGACCTTCCTGCATCCTCCGTATATTTCTCTCTTTCCACGATGGCTCTCTCGTCCCTCGCAGAAGGCATTTTTCTTCCGTGTCGTGGACGTCCATCGAATTCGCCGCACCGAGCAGGAAATTAACCAAGTCGCGCAATCGTTACCGACGGGGACGAGCGAGAGGAAGCTTGACCCGAAATGCCGACTCGCGTCTACGAATAACGCTCCGACTTCGTCCTTTTTCGAGACAGAATTCGTCCTACGAGACGATGACGCTGCATGACTCTACGATTCCGTCTCCCGGGCCTACTCTTCATTTTTTCCCGAGGGACGACCCTTTCAGCGTAATTACATAGTGGTTTAGACGATGCCGGGGCTCGTCGAGCGAAGCGACGACTAATCGAGACGGGAACGCGGTAACGACGCGACGCGGACACCTTTCGATACCATTAAGCCGGATCGGAAACCGTACGGACGCTAAATAACGCACGGCGAACCGTAAAATCCCGAAGAACGCCACACCGAGAGCATTCTGGAAACCCACGATCCTTCCAGTTTCCATCAACGAACCGTAAAGACGGAGATCTACCTTCTACCTAACCTCCACCTTCGCGGCAGCATCCCGTATTATTAGAGCCGCAATCATAGAAATTATTATCCTCCTTCCGTTGCCTCTCTCGACGCTCGACCTTTCTAGGTCTTCCTTTCGCTGTCGCCGCGTGACGTAACGGCGTACCTTTCCACAAAGATATTACCGCTAATTTCTGCCTTGGTTATGACCCTCGTTAACGAATTTCCCTTCGATTCCTGCGAAGCGGACGAGGCAATGGTTACTCGTACCGCCCGAGAGGAGGGCAGCGATCGAGGATCACCACTTGCGTGGCGAGTACGAGAAGAGTCGATGGTAAAATTGGTTCTAGTCGACAGGAGTTCGCGGCAGGAGTTTGGGTCCGAGGTTCGCGAGACACACGGCCGAGACGGGAAGAAAGAGAAACGGGGCGAAAGAGGTCTCGAGGTCGTTTCTGGGCGTGGTAGCATCCACCTTTGCATCTCCGGTGTACGTATAGAGATCCGTGGTCGGGCCCGTTCTCCCTATAACCGTCTTTTCCTTCGCATCCTGCCCGTTCGGCCGTCGGACAGCGCCACGGTTCGTACAGGGTTTCGCTTCTTCGGGCCATTTATTTTTTCCGAGCCAGCCTCCAGGGCTGTCCAAACGACGGCCTAACGGCCGTGGAGAGAAGAGAGGCCTGGCCTATTGTTTTAGCCGGCTACGCTTAAATTGAAGCCCCGAGCGATCCGCGGTCCCTGCCACGAGGAAAAAACCGACATGTCCACGTGCTTCAACTTGTAGGCGGCTGTTACGTGCCCGGACTTCGTGGCTCTCGACTTTTTACGGGAAGACGACGACCGACCGAGTTTCGCTCGCGACTCGTCGCCGGAAAGAGGGATCCTTCCGAAACTCTCGACCATCTTGTTCCCGCGCGAACCGCTATCGTGTCCGCGCCCGAGACCGGCTCGGCTTCGAGTCCTAAGATATTCTAGACGCATCGCTCTGCGCCGATCCGCTTCGTCGACGTAATTGAACGTTAGACGATCGACGGGTCGTGTGATATCGTACGAGGAGAGAAGCAGCAGTCGGTAATCCTTAGGCACGGATAAGTGCAACCTTGTACCCTGGCATTAGGATCGTTAAATTTGCACTGGTACATCCCGCGCTCGCTACCAAAGGGAATATCCGCGATAGCAACCTTCCCGCGAGTTTCTGTCCACCTATTCGTCGAAATATACGCACCCCCTGAACGCGACCGTGACCGTTTACGGGCCCGAGACTCGCCACCTACCCTTTTACGGACGAGTACGTTAGCGGACATAGTTAGATGCTCGACACGCTCCTCGTACAATGTTTCGGTCGGTAATCGAGATTTATCGAGCGACTCTCGGTGTTAATTACTCGGAGAAGGCGTACGTACGCGAGTCGATCCGTCGTTCGCGTACGTACGCGAAGAATCGTTCCACGAGGAAGAAAAAGAAACGGAGACGATTCGCGTTGGTCGAAAACCACGGGTTACGAGGTTACGAGATGCAAAAAGGGGGTCTCCTCCCCCTTTCCGTTTCTCGTATCCTTCTCTCGGACTTTCGTGTCGGAGCGCGAGCATCCCAGAATGGAGCGAGCAAAAAATTGCGAGTACCTTCTTCGACCCATCTTTGCCCCTTTTCGTTGGCGAACAGAGAAGGTTGAAACGAGAGAGCGTGCACCTGGACAAACCATCGACGCGTTCGAAGCGAATGGATGGACGAGGAGAAGCGTAACGACGAGGACGAAACTCGAGAATGAAAGAAAGAGAGAGAGTAGATGCTGCCTGTGAGCAGCAAACAAAAACTCTAATCGAAGTTTCCGAAGCTCCTCGCTGCTCTTGTTGGACCTTTTATCGTTTTGGCCTTAGGGTATCGTCCGAACGCTTATTTATACATATACCGGTACGCGCGAATACGCGTTTCGCCTCTCGGTTATTAAAGAATGGGCGTCCCCGACAACAATGTTTATTTATTATTTTCCGCGACCCCTCTCCGCCCATAAGGGATCGCCCTCTGTTCTCTTCCGACCGTCTCTCGACGGAAGAACAAATCATCGTGGACGAGCCGCGTGTCGTCTCCGAATATCGCATAGAACTCGATAAGCGCGCGTACGAAATTTTGCCAAGCAAACTCGTCGTCGAACGTATTCAACGCGAACCTTCAAGATGCATCGCTCGGTTCGCTTCGTCCCGCGACGCATTCTTCCCTTGCGCGCTCGAGCGTTCGGAAGAAGTCGAGGCCAGCGTGGCACGGTCGGTGCCGATGTTCCTTGTTTAAATATTAATTATGTATGCTCGACGGTGTACTCTGACGCACACGCACTTTCCTGCATATAGATAGGTCTCAGCGTGCAGGTTCGCGCAAAACGCCCGCGTCTTTGGCTCCGTTCCTTTCATCTGTTCGCCTTTATCCTGGCAACAAACTGCGCTAGATGTACAGGCCTGCCGCGGTTGCACCGCCGAACCGCGGGGGGTGGCTGTCTTCCTTTGCATTTCTTAGTCTTCTCGTTCCAACTCGTTCCTCTCCTCGTTAACTTCTCTTTGAAACGCATCGAAAATCGAGTCGAGACGCGTAGAAACCCATCGATCTTTCGCTTGTCCGTTCGACGTTTCGAACCGTTTACGCGAACGTGGCCACGCCGGGCGAGACCGCGAACGCGACCACTTCGAATTCCACGTATCGTGGCTACCACGTTCGATCGATTGACGCTTCGCTAATTACTCGCGGATCGAACGGCCGATGCACGAATTTTTAGTCCCGTTTTCTCGCGACTATCGAGGTTGCGTCGTACGCGCGCAGCTGGGTGCACCGAGCAAATCGAGCAAAGGAGCGCGAGAGAACAATACGCGGCGTAAGATACGTAAATGGACAGCGTAATTTGTCGTCGGCGCACGGAGAGTCGGTTCGCTAGAGCGGTCTTAGTCTTGGCCACGGACCGGTAGGATGTTTTCGCGACGGTATTTAGTATGGTTATACCTGGCTTGCCAGATACTGCCAGCCAGCCTCCGCAATGACAGAAATTGTATGCTAATTAGGGGTAAGAGTGGCATGCTGAGCCAAAGTGGCCAAGCTTCGCTGCCCTTAGACTGCTCTCCTACTCTCCTCGTCCTCTTCTTGTTCGTTCTAGTCGGCCCATCGTCGACTTTCCTTACACGAACTCGCATTATATTTATCGTCGTCTCGAACGACGCGCAGTCACGCGTTCGTATATTCTTCTTCTACCTACCTCGACGATCACTCGCGTACTCCAGCCGCGAACGGTACCGTGCGCAAGAACTAGTACCAACAACCTCGCGGAACAACGCGTTTAACGTATAAATTGCCCCCCTCCGATTAGAAGAAGAAACTTTCTTGCCGACGATCAAACCGCTCGATCGAAAACGAAATCTGGGATATTCCGGTTGCGAGTTGATAGCGAGAAACGCGAATCCGTGCACGGTCGTCGACTGGAGACACGGCGAAATAGTCGAGGCAGACTTGGCTGTATACGACCGATCGAAGGCTCGCGTTCGATCCGGCATCGGGAAGGGAAGAAACTTTGGACGCTGGCTCGAACATCGGATGATGAACGACTAGACCGAGAAGGTAAACGCCGTCGAAGAGAGACCGACTCTACGTTGATTGGCTAGAAGCGGAGGCTCTCGCCAACAGCTGCCACCTAGACTAATATTGCCAGGTAACGGCAAGGTGTACCGGGAGGCGGTTCGGAGGTTCTATCTGCCGGTGCATCGAATATACCGAAGGACTCGCCTCCTGCTAGAAACGTTAGCCTTTTCTGAACGCGTTGCCGAACGCTGCGTTTTCGTTCGGAGAATCTCTAGAAAACTAGAGCGACGGACATACGACGATCGCTACGTTCTCGATGAAATCTCGCAGCGCCAACGACAAATATACTCCTTTAGGCTCGCTAATCGACAACAGAGAGGCCGTGCATCGGTCGACGAAGGAAAACGATCGTTATGCCAGGCCGTCGAATAAATTAGCACGACTAGCTAGAACGGAAGGTGATCTAAGACACGAGGGGCGCTAGTCTCGTCACGAAAAGAGGAGCACCGTGGCGAGACGGTGATGAAGCGGAAGACGAGGAGGGAGGAGAAGATGGACCGCCAGCGCGCTGACCTTCTGCTTGACCCGAGACGCCTCCGCAACGACGACCCTAACCATCGTCGTGGTGGTTACGGTCGCGATCGCAGCCCGAGAAGCCGCTCCCGGATTTATTTAATTAGTCCTCGAGCTACTACCGTGCCTCGTCAACGTGTCCGTCCAACTCTGATTCTTCTCCTTCTCCCAATCTCCTCTTCTTCTCTGCTCTTCCTCCTCTCTTCCGTCCTCTTCGATTTCTCGTCCTCCCTTTCCTCCCTTTACCGCTCGTCTCGTTCGCTCTCCTACGTCCGTATGCCCTTACTCGCGAACCAACACGCTGCCCCGACTCCTTCGCTCCGTCTGGCCTTCTCTTCGTCGTGTACGTACGTTGCCCGGTCTCGAACGTACACGTATTCGTACGCGAGTGCGATCGTGCTGGTATACCGATGCTAATTAAACGAAACACAGACCCTAGATATTTATCCCACGCTTGGCGACGTCCTGCTGCCCTCCGTCGACTGGCGATATCCTTTCCTCGACTTCCAGTCACGAGCCAGATGAATACGTCTATAAACGGTGACCCAGTGAATCGCGGCGAACCTTCGCCTTATTTATATGCCCGGCTGGCTCGTCGTTTCTTCGCAACGCGCGCGTCATCGTCGCCAGTGAAAATTTACCGGAGGTTATCCGCCTCGTTTCCAGGCTTCTCCTTGTAAACGTTTCCAACTCTATCGTATCTACGAGCGAGATACGTTCGCTTGTCCCCATACGTTCCTCTCTCCTTCTCTCCCTTTTCTCCCTTTTCTCTCTTTGCTCTCTCGGCCACGGCTAATGCTAACTATGTTAAGGGTCGGACGAGAATGTTCCTCGTTACTCGGCTCTGCCCCTCCCGCTATTCCCGTAATCGGGATATAAATCTCGATTACCGGGTGCACCGGACCGCTAGCTCCCTTATTCCGCATATTTTCGGCCGGCAACAAAGTTTTCTACCGCGCAACCCTGGAACGTTTATTTATGGCGCCAACCACCGACGCTAATATCCTACCAACTTCGAAGGTGGTTTACGCCACGAAACCGGCCCAATTACGAGTGTTTTCACGCGAGTCGGGATTCCTCGAAGGAGCTTGCGCGCGCGGTTTCAAACGTTTCGTCGAGGGTTAAGCGATGGCAGCCGGTTAATCAGCGTCCGAGACGGTTTTGAAACGCGTTGACCGACACGCGTTAGGCGAACGTTTTACAAGGGTTCTTGGCTCGAGACGAACGCCGGGCCGCGAACGATTCCGAGGATGCCCGATCGACGTATTGTGTTACCATTACCATTTTAACCGATGCTAATGCAACGCGATGGTAACTCATGCTAATGTTTTCTGGTGCGCTCTGTGTTCCAACGAAGCAACCGAGTTCGTGGCCCGAGGAACGATGTTGCATTCATCAAGCCAGATGATTTGAAAAATCTCAAGGACCCTCCTTTCTTTGGGTCTTTAGCACTGTGACGTCCATGATTTATCGAGTAATATTCACCGGCGTATTGGCCGGCGAAAAAAGGCGCGTAACGTTAATCTGAATAATGAGCCTCCGGCATCAAGCGCCGACCGCCACCTTTTCATTGCTATCGATAAATAATGTCCAACCCCTCTCTTTCTTTCTCCTCTCGTCTCGCTCTTGCACGCTTTCTCGCACCTTTCTCCGTCCTCTTCTTCGCGCAACCCCGCGCTCCCTCCTCCTATCTTCGAATCAATTTTTTTGCTCGTCATTTACACCGATTCACTTAGGTACAATGCAAACGACGCGATCCGATTTCGTTCGCGAATCTTTCGGGCTACCTGTTCTTTGTCTTCGCGGATCCGGCCGGTCATTTATCTTCTCGTTACGGGCGAAACGCTTTCGCGTCGATAACATGGTCTTTCGTTGGAAAAGCGAACGTGACGACGCCTAATCGTTCGATCGCGCACGTACGAGAATTACCATGTAAATGTCCGAATACCGAAAAGGTCGTGCTCGAGACTTAACCCTTTCGTTGAATAAAATGCCGCGATACGCGAAAGATCGATCGGTTAGGGTTACGTTCGAACGATCACGAATGCGAAGGGGCGAAAGATAATGAAAACGTATACGTTCTCTATCCGAATGCAAATCTCGATCGATAACGAATTCAATTTCGGTCACGGAACCGGCGAAACGGTTTCGAGGGACGGAATTTCGGTGAGATACCTGACCAGATAGACTAGAAGCAAATAGGCAGATTAGATCCCGTAGGATTGGTCCGCTTTCAGGAGGTCACTAATAAATGGACATTCGATTCGCGGCTCCTCGATAGGACGATAAAAGCCTGCCGGCAACCGAACATGCGGCGGAATGGAGTTATATCGTGCGCCGACGACTTTACCCCTTCTACGCGGAACAAAACGATACAAGAAGGTAAACCACGCCGATATCTATTCCCCCCCGAACGAATGTCTACGCAACGGGACCAAAGAGAAGGAGAGAAGGGTAACCGACGTAGAAGAGGGCGAGGATGCGTACCTCGGAGGATCGTACTCCTGATGCCGCCACCTCGCCTCCCTTTCTTTCTCGAGACGGCAGGAAAAGTAACAGCAACTGCAGCAGCAGCAGCAGCAGCAACAGCAGCAAAGGTAGACCATGGAGGAAGGAGGGGCGCATTGTGTGTTTCCGAGAACGGTGCGCTTATCGGTGGATCTGTCGCGGTAATGAGGTATCAGCCAGCAGCAAATAAACGAATAAACGTAAAGAGGATGAGGTGGCGGCTGTGACGGTGACGGTAGCGGAGGTGGTGGTGGTGGTGGTGGTGGTGGCGGTGACGGTGAAGGTGGCGGTAGCACTGGATAAAGAGAGAGAACGAGAAGAAGAAGGAAGACGGGGCGGAGGTGGAGAGGAAGAAGGTGGAGTGTCTCTTTGGCTAAACACAACGAGAGGAGCCGGGCAACCGAACAGCCAGCAGTTCTTGGTCCTGCCGATACAATGCTTCGATTAAACATTCGCTGCCTAAATAATCAGGCGCGCTTCGACCCGGTGAAAGAGCAAGAGAAAGAGGGAACCAGAAGAAGACGAACGTTCGAGCTTCGCCGAGCTCTCGACGAAGAAGAAAGAGAAGGCGATTCCGGTTCCGATCGAGTGGGAATGGAACACGTTCCTCGCCGTTCCTCGCCGTTCCTCGCCGTTCCTCGTTTTCGATCCGCGCCAGATCCTCTCTTCTCCTGTCCCTCCCGAACAAACCTTACGTTCCTCTTCTTCGTCTTTGCCTTACGCTTCGCCGGGCTCTTCTCCTCCACCCTCCTCCTCTCTTTCGCTCGGTCCACGCTCTTGCCTTCTTCTCTCGTGTCCTCCCCCGCCACCCTTACCGTAAGTGTATATACGTATTATGCAAAGCGAGTAACCGTAGGTGGCCTAGGGAGCCGAACGCGCGCCGTGTAATTAATACCGATGCTCTCGTTCCCTCTCTTTCCCTATTTCCCTCTCCTCGACCCTCTCTCCCAATCCTTCTTTTCTTCCCTCTCAGCCTCGTGCCTTCCGTGCACGTTCGCTCCTCGGCTTCGCCCTTAGCTGCGACGTTTCGAATCGCTTCCGAAAACTCGCCGTACCCGAGAAAATTTCGAAGAAAAGAAAACATGCTACGAGGGGAAAGTACGTGACGATCGGGAAACAGATTCGACGACTTCCTCGTTTGTATTTCGCGCACAAACGAATCCAGACCCGAGGGTTCCGAGAAGAGAGATTTGTTTAGGGAAACGTGGCAGCTCGGTCGAGCTTCTGAATCCGGCAGAACACGAGGGTCTTCGGGGATTGAGTTATCTATAGGTGAAAATCAGGCGGTAGCGCGTGCCTTCGTTAAATAATCCGTCGTCGGAGAGCGACGGTAGCCCTCCTGGCGCGGTTCTAACGGGACCCCGGGGACAGGCTGGAATTTTCAATGAACTGCGACCGTCGACACCCACGCCCAACCTTCTCCGCGTGGACACTCGCGCGTTATTAGCGATACACGCTTCTACGAGCTGCGGCGTATCCTCGATGCACGCCGTTCGCGTACTCGCCGACACTGTTTCGAAAGCTCCGACACCTTATTATCCGATCGTTTCGTTCTACGATCGAGCAACGTCGGTCGTCGAAACGAGCGGAGCGAAAAGACGCATGGGAAAGAAAACTCGACGATCTTTCCAACGACGAATAATTTTTGTCCCACGAGAGAAGAGCACGAGATTTTACGACGACATCGCTTATCTGCTATCATCGGCCCGAACGATCCCGTGTACCTAAGCGTCGCCTTTAAATTCCCTTAACGGCCCGACCGAGATATCTAGCAAAGGAGAAAGACCGAGAACGAGTCGAATAAGGGGCGAATAGCCGAGAACTATCCGAGCAGAACCCGTGGCAAGTTCTTTGTCGGGTACGATCTCGCGCAATGGAAAAAACTAATCTCTTATTAGACGTCGTAAAATAATTCTACTTCGAGCGACGCGAGAACCGTTCCGTCGATCGCGAACTCGGTTACGACCGTCTTTCCTCGAGTCGATCAATTAACTCAATTTGTTCTCGTTCGAGCGAGCAATCGTGTCCGAGAAGCGGCCGTACGCGAAACCATTGGACGACGATAGAGAAATCGTGGCGTCCGCGCGGAATCGCGTTAAAAATCCGGCGAAGAGAAACGCGTAAGCGGATTATTTACGAGCTCGCGCGGTCGCGTATCTTTCGGTTCGCGCGGTCATCGCGCGAGGCGACAGAAGATCGTGCAACCGCCTCGAAGTCAGCGGGAGGTCCGCGATCGTGTGACATCTCGTTAACGATTTGCTGCCGAGCTTCGCGCTGGCACGCGATCCCTCTCGCGACGAGCGTTACTCTCGAGTTTTGCGTAACGCTCGATATCGACGACGAACTCGATTCGTCGAGCGAACGTACCACGCAAGATAAATAAGATTCGATATCGCGTAGTTATCGTTAACTTCTTCGCTTTAACCTCGGAGAGCTACGAGCTTCGATGACTAGAGCTTTATGCATCGCTATTGCGGGGTAACCGATACTCGGCTCCTCGATCCACTCGACGTGCACGTCCGGCTTATCGAGCAATAGTATCGCCTATCCGGTAATATTATCGTTCCGCTGACTACTATGCTCTCCGTTTAATCAGATTCGCGCAACTGGTCGATCCTGTTTTTCCTAGAAATTTAGACGAGTTTCCTTTATCGCCGAATCGATATTTTTCTTGCGACGGAACGAGAGCCACGGCGATCGTTCGCGAGATCGTTTCGATCCAGAAGGATACCCGTTGTTCGGGAGAAAATTGTCTCGTCGAAGCGCCTTGCGCGCCGAAATTCGTCGTGGCAGCCCTCGGAGATACAAAGGTATTCCCTGATTCTACCTGCAAAGGAACAAGGGAATCTGACCGAAAGCGACATTAGGATGCGCGGGCGTCCTCGTATCCCGTTTCAAGATGGAGATAGCCGACAACTGACTCTGGTCCTGTGGCTTCGAGAAGAAGAAAGCTAGAACGTTCGTCGAGAGGCCGCGGCTCGTGGAACAAGGAGCCCTCTTCGCGGCCCTTGACGCGCACATTTATCACTCTCTATTGTTGCACGGCCAAACATCCGGCCTCGCGGGCCACGTACTAACGCTCCGTTCCTAACCCGTCCTCTAAACCCTGAACGAATCGAGATTCGAGAATCGTTGCTCGCCAACTCGAGCGATTCCAAGTATTTTCGTTGCTCTCTACGCGCTTCAGGATTCTCCATCTGGGAGCAACCGAATTGCGATCCGAAGAAGGTGAACGTTAATCGGGTCGCACCGACTTTGTCCCTAAATCCTCGACAGTCTGACAAACTGAAAGATTAACGACACACCGGGCGCCGCAATGTTCACCTCTCTCTACCGGCTACCGACCATTTGCCGATCGAAAAGATCCCGGGATTTCGAGAAACGTTCGTCAACGTCTCGAACGCGTAGGTCGATGTCGTGTCACCGTGGGCAGCGAGCTATTCTATTACGATGATTATCGACGCAATTACACTTTGCTGGTCGGTGTAATCAGGAAAATTGATTTTCTTTGAACGATGGTGCTCGGCCATTTCGACGAAGGAGTAAAGTCAGCTTTTAAAATAGTAATACCCGTGTTCACGTGAAAGCACACCATATAATATATTCGTCGAATCGTCCTGAAGAGTTGTTGCTCGCAACGACGACTGCGCGTACCGTACACGCTCGTTGTATCGCGATATCATTTAATCGAGGAAGGGTGGGAGGGTGGGAGAGAGAAAGAGATTCCAACGAGCGGTCTGTCCCGCGGTTCCCTTATCTTCTTTCTGTTATCTGCCACGCAGCGCCTTGTTTGCACATTGTTTTTCCCATTAACCTAGTCATTACGCCGCGGTGCATTGTCTCGCTAGCCTATACTTTGCGCGTACTCTATGATCGGAACTTTCTACGCAGGAACGGTTCGACCGCATCTAATTTTCCATTATGCTTCTTATCGAAGAACGGAGCGTGGCATACGTTTTCGCGAGCAACGGTTCGAATACGCGGACGAAAGAAAGCATGGAAGAGGATGCAGCGATCGAACGACGATCGATAATCGCCACCCACCATTGCCAGCGGAGCGAGTACGCCGAGTTTCCTCGTCGGCTACACCTATCGTCGCGTTAAAAGGATCGGACGAGTACGTTAACCTCCGTCGACGTGGCATCTACCGGTCGGAATCGTTTCTCGAGGACGAAACGCTCGGCTCTGCGAACGTTATTACGGATCCTCGAAGATGGCCAAGGATGTTAACGCCCGACGAGCACGGAACTCGGATTTTTTTCGGGTGGAACGCGAAGAATCGCCTTATAAGTCGTCGCGGAGTTACGAAAGAGAAAAAAGGAGGAAGAAGAGGAAGGGAGGAAGGACAAACGAAGACAGCGGCAACAGAAGCAGCGGTAGCGGCAGCGGTAGAAGTTGCAGCGGCAGAGGAAGAAGAGAAAGAAAAAAAGGCGCGCGACAGTCGGCGCGGCGCGTCCGCCCGCTTCTCTCTCTCCGCTGCATCGGATGGTCCCGAAACGGACGAATAAAGGAGAGTCGGAGAGTTGCCCTCCGCCGGAGTGGTGAACTCGGTGGTCGAAGAAAGAACGCCGGAAGAAGACGACGAAGAATAAGGGGAGCCAGGAATAGTCGGAAGACGCGAGCGGCGAGAGAGACGAAGACGAAGAAACGAGACAGTTGTCGAGACGAAGGGGGAAAGAAAGAGAATGGCGAAGCGAGAAGAAGAAGAGGAACGATCCTTCGAAGAGTACGCCGTTTCGTTTCCGGCGGTGGTGGTTCGATAAACGAAGGGGCCGGTCAGGACCAGCCGGCTTTGCTTTCGAACCGAAAACTGTCGAAAGATCCGAGATATCAGTTATCAATTAACGGAGGAGCACACGGAAGGCCGAAACGAACGCATTGCTCTTCGTCCCTGGCCGGTGGCAGCCGATAGACACGGCCCAAGGTCCGCCAACAGCGGGCCCGGGGTAATTTAGAGACTGATGCCGCTGTCCGAGACGAAGCGAGCATAGAAAGGAGAGAAGAAGAATGAAGGAGGAAGGGTGCGCGGCCGAGGAAAAGGGGAGCAGAAGAGGAATGACAAGGAGCTACGAAGGAAGACAGTTGAAAGGGGCAGCGGGCAGGTTGGACCGATCGCCGAAACAAATGCAAAGCGAGGACCGTGGTCCGACGATCCGCGATCGAGGACTTTCTTCTCGCTGCTCGATGCTCGCGGCACCGCCTTAAACTATCTACCCAACGATGGAAGGGGTATGCAGCTCGAAAAGAAGGCTCGCGAAAGCAAACGAAGCAACTTCTTGGTCGCCGCTTCCACCGGCTCCCTTGTGTTCCCCGATCGCACGGGGTGAGACAAAGATTGCTCCCGGGACCCTGCATACCCATAACTCTTTCAAAAGATCCGCAGCCCTCCTGGGTTCCCAGGACCGATCATCGCGTCTCTCCCAAACTGTCATCCGGATACGTACGGGTTCGTTAGCGAATAAAAGGACCGATCCGAGCTACCCTCCTCGCGTCGACCTATTTCGATTTTGTCACACGTTTTTGTACTTACTCTTAATTCACGTACGGTCCTCTCGAGGCTCGATAAACCGATATTTTTCGTGGCGAGATCCTTACCTGAAAGCAACAGAGAAACGACGATTATAGCTTAACGACGTTACAATCGATTAGCGATCGCGTCGAAGTTAAAAGAGAGAAACAGAGAGAGAGAGAGAGAGAGAGAGAGTTCGTAATTATCCTTCGTGTATGTCGCGTACCTGGACCAACTACGAACGACGGACTCGCGAATTATCGAGCGATCTCGTCGATTTTTACGGCCAAGGCGAAAAATACAAGCGGTCGCGTTTCGACGAGCCGACGAGCGACGAATTCCGCGTATTTCTCGAGCAAAGTCGGTGGACGGTGGACGGCGAACGGAAGAGGGCGACGAATGCGATCGGAGTCGGCGATTTCGGACCAGTCCGTAGCGTTGGTCCTTCCCTATATTCTTTGAACGTCAAACGGAGACGCGCTCGAGTCCTCGTGTGCACGCATACACGGGAACGAGGTAAACGCGCGACGATCGCGAAACCGGCAGAACGGCCAGAGAAGAAAAGGATTTTTTCGTTTGTCGTCTCTAGTACTCCTCTTCCAACGATGCTCTCGTATATTCGCCCGCAAAGAGAAGTCGTGTACGTGTGCGTCGAGGCGCATCGGTGTGCGCGCGTACCCGATCGCAGGAGGAGGTTGGCCCGTTAGCTGCGCGTGTGATGGTGATATTTACGGTCCGATAGAATCAGCCCCCGGACGACGTAGACGAGAACGAGAAGAGGCCTGAGCGAAGGAAGAAGAGTGGTCCCCTCTGCCGTTGTATCGAACGAACGAACGAGGGACCGGCTTTCGCGTTCGGTCCCCGAACCGTGTGTGTGCTCTGCGCTTTTTTTGCGGCTTCAATTTGAATTGAAAAAGGCTGTGGACACGAGGACAATAGGTTGCGTCGTCGCCGCTGCCGCTGCCGCCGCCAAGATCCTCTCGGTTACTCCTACCTCTTTTCTCCTGTCTTCTTTCAAAACCACCTCCCACTACCGCGATCCTTTTGCTCCGTTTACTCTTTTTTAGAGGCCCCTTTCTGTTTCCACGACGACCAGACTAGTATCGATGACGGCGTTAATAACAACGAGGACCGCGCAACGATTGTTCCGCGTTTCTTTGAATATCGAACCCTTTGCCAACCACCCCCACGACCCTCTTATTTAACACCTTCCGTTGTTTCTCCGCTTTCCCTTCCCCCTCGATACGCGCGAACACCACGCGCCGAATCTTGCGCGCGACAGCCCAATAGCTCTCGAGAGTCTCCTCGAAACGAGATCCGAAACGAGGGATACCGGAATCGTTGCCCTCCACTGAATAAGTATACATATATCGCGACGTTTAATCGGAGGGTAAAACGATAGTCGACACGACGACGACGATCGAAAGTCGTTCGCCGCGAACGATAAAGATACTTGGCCGAAGACGGAAGAAAATCGAGGATACACGGATCGATATCGCAAGATACCGTATTGACGAACGACATTTTCGTCAAGTTTTCTTGCACCGTTACCGCTTCGTTTCCTCTCTCGACTCGTCCCTTCGCGGTTCGATTCGTTCTACGTCTTTTTCTTAGCTTCTCTTTATCTCGGGTCCTTTATCCCGGCTCTCCCCTCCTGGCCAGAGATCTTTCGTCCTCTTCTCGATCGCGTCCCCTCGTTGCTTCCCGTCTTGCTCGCCGACAACGCGCACGACGACCAGGACAATCGCGGGCCCTGCTCCCTCGGACGTAGAATCAGATATTACGTATGCACGGCTTTAACCGCAGAAACCAACCTCGCCTCGGCCGTCTTTGTTTCTCTTCCAGTTTCTTCTCGTTCCGCGTCCTTTCGTCCTGCGCCTTTCAGAGGTCCTCCCTTGCTGCCTTTATCGATCCACCCCCGCCTCGCTATCCCGTCCCCTCCTCTTAACCTTTGCATTCGGAGAGAACGCAACCTGGCTTCTGAATAGCATCGAGACGTTTTCGGGCTGGTCGGTCTTTACGATCTCGCCGCGACCTCTTCCGTCCCTCGTTCCTCGACTTCCTCGACTTCCTCGAGAGGCTAAACGCTATTAGCCTCGAAATTGCCGCCTGGCAGATCTTAATCGCGCCGAATACGTTCGAGTCGAGAGCGGCGTTCGCGTGCCGTCGCGTCGGCTCCGCTATTTCGGATCGTTTTTACCGTCCATCCGAACTCCGGCCAGTGCCGCGTCGAGAACAACAATCGATCTCGAGATCCGTGCGCGGTCGAAGGCACCGAAGAGACGAGTTCGGCTGGCCGATTTTATTGCTAATAGAAATCCAATGAACTCCGAAGCACCGATGTAATTTCCTTTCCTTAACGATCTCTGTCCGTCTCTTTCTTTGTCCCCCGCGCCGCGTATCCCTTTTGCCCCTTCCTTCTCCTCCGCTTTCCCCTGTCCATTCGTTCACCCTAATCCGTATCTCGTACTCTTTCCTCCTTCGATGTCGCATCTTATATTTCACGACTATTTTTCTCCGACGTAGGTCTCGTCTTGCAACCCTCGTTCCGTCCCATTCCTTCGGCTCCTCCGATCTTCGTCTTCTTCTTCTTCTTCTTCCTGTTCTTTCCACGAAGTCGGTTCGCGTGCAAAGCCGATGTACGTTTAAGCGTAGCGCGAGAGGGAGGGCTGGCAAGATGCAGCGGACGCGAAAGGAGCAGAGAGCGAATTACCGATCGCGCCACGGCGCGAAAGGAAGAAATCGGGTGGGGAGAACGAGCAAAAACGAATTTACGACTATCCGGCCGTTTTATCGACGCGCGGGGTCCCTCTCTGTTGCCTCGCATCTTCTACCGACCCGATGAACGCGATGCCGAGTTAGACGCGTCTCGATAAAAACGCTTCTCCGATCGTCGAGCAGGCTCGAACGATCGAGATCCGAACGACTTTTCGAATTCCGGAACCGCTAAAAATTCCACGGGGATGTCGTAACGCGCCGATATTAAGATTCCGCGCGGTGGTAGAAGCGCGAGGAGCGTGCGAGCACGCGCGTATCGTCGACGAAGCCGAGAGAACGACGGAGATGCGACGGATACCGGAGGAAGAGGAGACCGTGCATCTCGATAACGAGTAGCCAGGAACTTCCGGTCGCGTACGGCTCGGTACCAGACAAGGAGTTTCGTATTCGCCAACGTCTGCTCCTCCTCTTCGTTCCTCGCGCCGTTTTCTCGGCTCAAAGCGGTCGTAAAAGGGGCACCGCTACGTTGTAGCGCGTACGTACGATATCTCGACGAGTCGCATACGAATCGCTTCATTTTTCTCCTCTGCGCGAAGGCCGACCGCATTTCTAATTCCGGGTTCGTGGCCATCGCTCGGCTCGTAAACGCGAGGGAAAAAAGGCTCGCCGACCGTCCCTTTCCCTCGCCGATCCCGCGTTCCTTCGTCCTCCGTGGTCGATCGCGTTATGCAACCTGAAAGATGTCCCTGTCGACCGGCGAAGGAACGCGCACCGCCGAATCACTCCGGCACGCTGTCAAATTAAGACGCGCCTCGTAATATGTAAATCGTTACGGTGACTATAAGCAACGCGCGACGAGATCGTTAATCATTGTCCGGACTCTACGGGTTCCTATTAACGTCCCGAGCAACCGAAGGCTCGATCGGTAATGGTCCTAGAGGGAGGACGCAATTTATAGGTTCGCCGGGATCGTTTGACGCGTTAGGCCCGGCGAAGACGAGCGACCCTTGTCGTCGCGATCTCGCGGCGATCTCGCGGCGATCGAACAAAAACGAACACGAACGCGCGATCGCAACGGGTAGTTTTCGTAATCGAGAAAGCTTTTTTCTGGCGACGACGGTACGCGCGAGCAGCTGCATCGGCGTGTTTCCGAGTTTCGACGAAACGCAAGTCGAGCATTAAACGGGCGGAATCAGGTTCGGTGAATACAGCGGTGGAAATAATTTCGGGAGCGCAGCGAGCCGGCGAAATTGGGCCCCAGTCGTCGGTAAATGGTGGTGGTGCCAGCAACGGCAACGAACAGCGTGAGAGAGAGAGAGAGAGGACGATGATCGTGAGAGTCCGGGAACGGTATTGGTGGCGGTACGATGCGTACAACAGGCTAATGGTTGTGTGCCGACTGAACACGCTTTTGTCGTGGAACGAACGGAGGAACGAAGCGAAGGAACGAACGACCACGACGATGCGACGGGAACGAAGATGGTGGTCGTGCCGGTTACACACGCGAACGAGGATCGCGTGCTTCGAGTCTGAAAACAGAAGCGACTCGCCGAGACTGACGGCGAGCCACGGTAAAAGAGCTCCATCCAGCTCGGGAATATAGGCTAGAGGGAAGCCGGGAGGACAAGAGGGAATCCAGTCCAGCTGGTAAGAGAGTGCACAGAGAGCTGAGGGAAAGAGAGAGAGAGAGAGAGAGAGAGAAAAAGAGAGACGAGAACGAAGGAAAGAAGAAACCGCGTGTCTCGAGCTCCTCCTAATCAACGTCTATCCGGTACGTACACGCTTTGACCTTTTCTTTGCTCGATTACTCGAACGCGAGTCGCGTCCCCGTTTTCTTCCTCGTTCGAGCTATGAACTTTTTCTGCCGACTAGATTTTCGCGAGCGACCGGACACGGTTCGAAGAACCAGGAACGAAGGATGACGCGTACGGACACCGAAGAGGGCTACCACCGTTTTATTATATCCGAATTCTCGTTCGAACGCCTCGCTGACGGACGTTGGGCGAAATCGAAATTCGCGGTTCGATGCTGGGCCACGAGGGTGACGGCACGAGGATACGAGTCGCTCGAAGCGTAGCAAATCGGATGGAAGTTTCGCCGATCCTGCGGACGCGTTGGCCCGGCAAAACGGCGCGGATGCGTGCTTAAGGACAGAGCATGAACGGTTGCAACCCGACACCTGATAAATTCGATATCAACGGCCCGCCCGCGCCTGAGCCCGCATTTAGGTCGGCTCCTCTTCCCCGACCCTTTCCTTCCATCTACCCTCTTTCTCGCTCCATTGTCTCGATCCCGTCGCGCTCGCTTTCCTCCTCGATCGTTCGAGAACAGGGTCGAAAGAGGAGAAAGAGAAGCGGATCGATCGAAAGGGAAGGCACGAAGTTCGGGACGATCGGTCTTGCCGTCTTTATCCGACGCGATTGCTCGACCAGCAGGCGAAGGCGCGCCTCGGTTCCCTTTTTTACAGCCGAGTCGGCCGCGAGCAGCGCGTTTGGCTGAAATTTCACCGCTGACCCTCTTCTCCCTACTCTTCGGTGCCGAGGAAAAGGAACGATTCGACCTTGCGACGATACCGCGATTTCTTTTCGCGTCGCACCTAACGCTTCGACGCGGATGCCGAGAACCGAGCAGATTCGTCAATCAGCGACAGTTTAAATTTCACCGAGACGAAGCTCGCGAGCGTGAAAAATAACAGGAATGCGAACGACCGTTCTCGGCACTCGAGTCCTCGCGAGTTCCATCGTTTGGCGCGAAAAGGAGGAGAGAATTTAAGAGACGTAGATGGATCCTTTCCTCGAACACGGAAAGGTGGAACAAAAGGAGAGACCCGCTTGAATGACGACGCGACGTACGCAACCTTTCGTTCGTTCGCGTAGCATAAAAATGCAAGGAGAGCGGAAAGGAAGACGATTCGGCGAACGTACGATGGAGGGTCGTGCGGAATGCAATCCGCTTTCTACACTCGCGATCGATCGCGCGATCGTCGAGTTTCGACGGTCGTGAATATCGTGGCGAGGAAGGAAGGGTACGGACAAGGGAATCGAATACCTCGAATTCGCGTTAATTTACTTTCGCCAATTGGACAGAGGCAACGGAGGATCGGCGAGGGAAGCGGAGGAGAAACGAAAGAGAAGGAAGAAGAAGTGGAAGGCATCCTTTCGGAGTCGCGGGCATGCTTTATCGAGTCTATACGATCTCCGCGGACCGGTAAAGTAAATAAGAGGGCTCGCGTCCCTCACGAACTTAACCTAAACCGCTAACCCCGCGACGAGAGAAGAGGGGACAGCTCGTCTCGTAGGTGGTGTCTGGTGGGAGAAACGCGTGGAGAAAGAAGAAAAGGATAAAAAAGACGGGAGATTCCGGTAATAAACGCGCGTGGGCGAGGATCGACGAATTTTACAGTAATTCTCGACTCTTTATCCGGCAGATACCAATTTAAATTCTTTTAAGGTACTGCTCAAAGTCCCTTCTCTCCTTTTGGCCGTCGAACGCGAGAGAAAACCGGTACCCTTTTCGCGAGAATCGACGATACCAGCCACGGATCGACGCGAATCGACGGAATCGCGCACCGTCGACGAGAAACCTAACCCGAGGCCGTCGAACGTCCTTCGATGCATCGTCGAGCTCGACGTCGCGATTCGTGACAATATTTAAGCGAACAGCCCGACGAGCCGAGACACGAGAATCCTCGCGGTGACTAGAGAACGAAGAAGCAGAAGAGAAGAGATTGCGACGGAACGCGGCGCTAACACCGGTTGAGAAACGACGACACGCTCTTCTGTTCGCTTCCTGTCCCCCTAACCTCCTCGACTCGCGTCCCCCGACGTTCGCTACGTAACGTGCGCGAACCTCGCAACGCTTATTACGAGCTTTAGGAACGCTGTTCTCGCGACTAGCCACGCCACTTACCGGGATTGTTTAGCGACGTTTACGCGTCGATCGCTAGCAGGGGGGTCTCGTTCGACCGAGTACCGTATTATGCATTTGTACAGTCTTCTCTAACCTTTTCTCTATGTTGCGAGCCACAACCTCCCGGTTCTGCTCGAGGAACGGACGTTCGTTCTGTGGAAACACCGGTTCTACGGGGATAGCTGGTATTCCGCGACACCCGGATGCGGACGGCCGCGCGAGTCGCTCGCCTCTCGATCTTTCCTCGCGATACGGATCTTCGATGCTAACCGGCCGTTTGTATCGGTACACCAGCCACCTTAAACGGTAGTTCGCGCCTCGCGCGATCGATCCCTCTTGCTCGCGTCCCGACTCTGAAGAGGCGGCGTGTGTCCCAACTTCCTTTCGTCCTCGAACGAGAAAATTTCACCGATTCGAGGAAACTAGCTGTTGGAGACGGTTGAGAAGCCCTGACGACTTATTCGAGGGGCATACTCGCGTAGACTTTGGACGAACGAGAGAGAAGCAGGGAAAGAGGGAAGAAAAGAGGATCGGATGAAGAGAAGGTGGGCCTACGCAGCCTCCTGCGAAGTAATATGCTCTCGCCGCATGAGGTCCTCCCCCTCTCACGAGTTTGCTCACCCTACCCGAACCCCATGAAACCCTTTTCAGAGACTGGCCTGCGAGTTTCTTCTCTACGCCAGCCTTCGTTCCACACTTGATCAATGTTTTAATTGCCGTTAATGATTCGGAGATATCTCTCGCGCGTCTAGAAGCGAAGGAAGACCGACTGGAACGCGGCCAGAGGGAGAAAGAAAGATGCGGAGCACCGTGGAAGAGAGAATCCCTTCTCTTCGTTGTCCACGAAAACGCCTCGAGGGAATGATCGTTTGGAAGGGCCTTTGACTCTTTTCGTGTTCGCGGCCCATTGTGAGATAACTTTTTTTCTAAGAGCTGCTCGTTTCGTATTCACTCGCCTCTGCCGGCAGATACGTTCTTTGTAACTGTCCCGCGAGACAAACGTCGCCAACCCCATTCATCGTCGCGATCGCTTTCGCCGATTCCGCGAACCGCTCTGTGTACACGGTTTGGACGAAGTAATGGAAACGTTCGTTTCACTTCTGCGCCCCGATCGAATCGAGTATTCGCTAATCTCGTTCGAACCGGGAGCCGAGACGCGGTGGCACGCGCTGGAGCGGAGGAACCCGGCGGGTGGCTGGCTCAGGAAGGGAGAAGGGATAGGAACGGGCCAAGGGCCAGCCTAAACGAGAAGGTATATGAAATAGTAACTGTCAGCGTGTAGGCCAAAGTTGATGGCACATTGTCGTATTAAGCCGGGGGTAATTTGTCTGGCCTTCTTTCAACCACCCACACCCGGCAACTTGCGGCGGCCGTTCGACGACCTCTGCTGGCCTTCGATTCGACAACGCGCCGTGCACGGACTGCCTGCCTGCTTGCCGCGCCTTCTCCGTGTCTTTCGACCACGCGACCCAACCGATCGACCGGCAGCGAAATAAAAATCATTCGAACAACAAGAAGATTCCATATCCGAGACGAAGCGTCCGCCGGCTCCGGGGAACTTTGCGCCAGCAACGAGCCTATAATCGAGTCGACTCGCGGAGCGGCCGCTACGAGGCTGACGGAGGTCCGATAACTTCTCGTATAAATTCGCGAACAAGTGCCGCTTCGTCGCTTCGCTATCTCTACCGGGTACCTCTCGACGTCGGAACAAGTTTACGTCCGCGACGACGTTCCTACCGTCCTCGACTCTTCGACAATTTTCGATTTCTCCGGTGTCTTGTCTTTCGCGACATTTCACCTGTTCGCTTCGAAGTTCTCGTGGCTTGGTCGTTAACTTTGTATCTTTCGAAGGGGAAAACGAGAAGGATCAGTGACGAAATACGAAATAAATGGGCCAAAGCGAGCAGGACGAGTCGGTCGCAGAAATGATAATTCGAAGAAGGCAACGAAACGGGTGCGTTCGATGTTGCGGGCTCGCCTGCTGGGTGAATCGCGCGACAATGTCGTCCCCGCGGGACCTCCTAGCACGCAACCCGGCCTAATCGATCATTACTCCCAGGGGCTATTAAAAAACGGCCGTGTCTTCGCCGACCGAATGCTCGATCCCCGATTTCGTCGCGACCACCGTTAATTAATTCGCCGAGAGCCGGTCGCGAATTTTCGCTCTTTTTGCCGTTCCTTTTCTCCCTTTCTCTTTCTCTCTGTTCGTTACCAGCGTACACCGACGGTAACAATTTTCAGCTTTTTTTTGGCCGAATCGTTCTTCTGCTTCGTTCGAACAAACGAGGCTCGCGTGTTTGCCGAAATCCGGTCTCCGAATCCGTCGATAATTTGTTTAGATCCCTATCGCGGTTGTTCAAAGTTGTCTACTTCTCGAATTACTCGTTCGTCCAGTTTCCCTCGACTCGCGACGTTTACCGCTTCGACCACGATATTTTTCGTCCGAACGGTGTCCGCTGCCGCCACCCTACGGGACTTAAACACGAATTTTAACGATACACGGCTTGCAAGTGCTTTCGTGTATATCCGGCACTCTCGATATACGGTAGCCACCGTACGAGAAGGGACTCTGGTAACCCTTAGCATGGAGTGACCACTCAATAACGAGAGTCTATGCTCGCCCTTAATAGCGGAGGGGTTAATCAGGATCGAGAAGGATAAGTCGTAGACCACCTAGACCCCGTGCTGCGGGAGAAATCCAGCCATCCCGTAGAATTACTACGATCTGTCCAGCATCGCGAAAGATCGATAATAATCGCGATCGCGTGCAACGATCCTCGACGAAGAATATCCTTTGAGGAGAACGAAGTCGCGGGGAGAAGCCGAGGAAGGAGAAAGGAAGGAGGGAAATACTAGCGAATCGAAAGAGACAAGAGAGAAAGAGAAATTCGTTTACGCGTACGCGCGCACGCGTGTATATGCAAACGCGCCACATGGGGCGACGAGACGGCCGACAGAGTGCACGAGTTCGAAGAAGAGAAAGAAAAAGAAGAGGAAGGACGAGCCTATCCGAGAAGCGGCGGTAGAGGACGAACGAGAAGACGTTGGAAGCAAACCGAAGCGGAGGAACAAGGGTGTAGGTACTTCTGATTCTAATTACCTCGAGTTACGAGCGGACAATCGGCTGATCCGGCGGGATCCACGCCGCGAAGCTCGCTGTAACTTCGTTGCTTATAGAACACGTAGCTCGGTAATGGAGCGACCGGTCGATACGCTACGGTTACGATACGGTTACACCCTGAACCGGACCAACGAGAACGTATTCGCGCCTTCTCTCGACTTATCTTCGTTCTTTATCTATCCGCCGCTTTTCATCTCGAAAGAGGTCGCAACGATGGCCAAACGTGCAGCAACTTCGAATTACTATAACTAAAAAAAAAAAAAAAAGCTATAGAATGCGTTGCAACGAAAGTCTCGAAGACGGACAGCTTCTGTAACGACCGATTTCTTTTCTTTCGTTTCTTGTTCGTTCCCTTCGCGAGGCCACGAATCACGAACCGTGACTCGCTACATTTCGCCGCTACGGTAATGAATAGGAGCGAGATGTGACCAGTCGAACGAGTGTCGTCCGCGAAACGCGGTTAATTTATAGACGCGCGTTTACGCGTTGCGTTCCGCTCGAACGGGAAATCGCGAACGAAATAATCGCCGGCTGTCTCTATGGTCGCGAACATTTTCCGCGTCCTCTGTCGAGTTATCGCGTCCTGCGCAGGAAAGAGGTCGATTCGTTCGACCTACGATCGAGCGATCGTCCATAGCGCGGTCGAACGATTACGAACAACCGACGCGATTACGACGCGTTCGCTCGAAGAAAGATGGCAAATTACATGACCGGCGATGCTCGCGAGGTGACTCGAAGGAATTTCAAGCGCGCAACGGTGGATAGGTCGGTGGACGAGAGACGACCTTGAAACGATTCACGAGATTATTCTCGGCACCTCGAGGACCTGTTGCTTCGTCGCCTCTCTTTCACGACCGTGGAGTAACTCCGAGTTCGACGGAACGCTTAATCCTCTCTGTTCGATATCCATCGAACGGTAATCGTTATTTATCGTTTTGATCCTCCGGTGAAACGCGAGAAACGAATTAGGAGCGGGAACGGTACCGCGTGGTATGAAAACACTTCCGAGCACGTTTCAGCGAATTTGCTCGGCACGAAATTCTTCTCTTCCGTGAGAAACTCGGGGAAAGCTGCCGGTGATTACGCGACCACGCCTTGTACGCGAACACCGCGGTCCCGTTGCGAAATTCGCGCATAATTATACGGACGATAATTAATTTTAATCGTGCAATTTACTTTGGTGGCAAACGGGACGCCGTCGGATATTTTCGGCGCGAATGAATTTCCGATAACCAACTGTAAGATCCCGGAACGAGATAACTGCGGCGAAACGAGTCGCGGAAAGAAGCCGAGAATCGGGGATGGAATACTGTGCGATGACTGTGCGATCCTACGGGACACGGGAGAGGCGTTTCGATTTCTACAACGGAATAAAACGCGTTGTAACGCAGTTACGCCACGTTTTTGTTCCATTATGTATCCAAGTTCGGATATTTACGGTCATCGACGAGCCAGCGATGTTCGAACCTTTCGAAATTAAAATTATCTCGTTGTCCGCAGTGCCAGGTATCCGTCGTGGAAACGCGATAAAACCGACGGTGGCGTGACGGATACGGAGTTTCGACCTTTGTTGCCGCGGCGAGTTCCTATCTTCCGCGAATTCCTACGATGCATAACTTTCGTTTTGAAAGGCAAATCGATCCAAAGAAAGAAACGGAAACCGTTGCAATTGAAATTACGCGAATGAAAAAGTAGATTGGTTTCAATAGCGGAGCATCGTAGCGGCGAGCGATGCGTGCACGCGAGTTCCTCTCGTCCTCTTCGTTGGCCTGTCCCTCTTTCTTCGCAGAAACATTGTACGTCCCCGGACGAAACTTTGTCCGGCCAGGGGACCGCGAATCGACTCTCTCGATCCTGCTCGTGTCCCGTTACCACTGCGAAACTATTGGCTATCTCTTGTTGTGTATCTGGCATATTGTTAAGTTAATTGAAAGGGGTGATAAAATCGCAATGTTTTTGACGTTAAGTGAGCCACGAGTCTTTAGGCGAGAGAGAAGAAGACGGGTGTCGATGGGGGAGGACCGTGGGTGAAAGGAAGAGAGAAAACGAGCTTCGAGCGAACAAGAGAAGAAAGAAGTATATACATATATATATAGAGCCGCGTACAGGTAGATAGAACGGCATCGGGGGCAGAGCGTATCTGTGCCGTTGTCGGTGAAGAGCCCCGAGGACCGGCACGAGACCACCCGAACGGTCAGCATCCTCTCCTTTGATCCTCGCCAACGCGCGCGAGTAGCCACAAACCGGATCGACGTACGCGACGGCCATTCAGTCCGCGGGGAACAGAGCGAGCTAACGAAAAAAATGCAAGAAAAAAAAGGAGAAAACTGACGAGACAAAAGGAAAAAACAGCGCTCGACACCTTTCTGGGATTCTTAATTGCGGATAAATAACGAGAATCCCGGTAGCGGTCGTTGCTGAAAACGAAACGGACGAGGTTTCGGGTTGCCGGAATCGACCACGAATTCCGTCGCGAGCGTGGTTCGCGTTCGAGTTTTCGAACAACGCCTCGAATAGATTCGGGACGGGTGATATGACGCGGCGCATTCCACGGAGTCGTACACGAGTCGATTCGATTCGGGGAGAAGGTTCGACTTCCCGGAGGCGAGTCGATCACCTCTCGACGATTCGAAAGTTCGCCGAGCGAAGTTATCCAAGGGAAATATCCTCTTCCGGTCGACCGCGCGGAACGTAACGAGGGGAATTCGAAAGGCTGAACTTTGTCGCGATCGCGTACGAAAGCTGGAAACGCATTCGGACAGGCTGGCAAGGTTTCGTCGCTCAGCAGGCTACCGGCAGAACACCGAGGGGGTTTCTCGCTGGGAAAAGAGTCGAAGGACGATTAACTGGCCACGAAAAGGTAGGAGGAGGATCGCGAAGACAGATCAACCGGTGTCACGCGCGCCAGGCTTATTTATGCATTTACGAGATCCAGGATTTACCAGCGTTCCGCGTGCGTCCGAGCACGAGGTTCCGGAGGAGCCCCGGTGTATACCGGTCGAGAGGCTCTCTCGCTCTCGGACATAGATAATTATCTGCGGGACCTATAGCGTGCTTTATGCTGGAATGCGTTTCTTGTACGATGCAACACAACCGATGCTCGCACGAGCCCTTTTCTGCTACCATCTACGCTGACGCTATTATTTCCGTACCGCGCTGTTTGCACGACTATTTACTGCGTTTGCATGCGAATACAGCTCGCGCCAGCCGGCTAGCTACGCGTGCATGTACGCGTATATCTATGCGTCGAACACCAGGGATATCTCTAAACGCGTTCACTCGCCGCCTCGCGGTGTAATAACGCGAAATCCCACGGTACACGCGAGCTTCTTCCTACTCTTTTCGAAGTTTCGCGCGACACCGCCTCCGGGACTTTTGCTCCGTCTCGCAAAACCCACCGGTCGATCGAACCAGAAGCTCCTACGAGCCTCGCTCGGCTAGACATATCTCTTCTCTCGAATCGTTCGTTCGCAAGAACCTCGCGAGTCGAGAGGGAGGAACTCGAAACACCGAGACGCTCTGACGGACGGACGCAGTTAATAACTCGTCTCTGGCTCGGTGTAACAGACTGCTTCGTGCCCGGAAATCTAAGAAGCGAAGCTTGGCAAAGGTGGAAAGAAAGAAAGGGCAGCGATCCTATCTCGCGGAGGAGCGTTAACGGGACTTTTAGAAACTTCTCCTTTACGGAGATAACGATAGGAAAAAATTCGCCAAACCGACGAAAATGGGACTCGACGACTCGAGGCTCCCTCCTCGTGAATACGAGAAATTCGTCGGTAAGTCGTTCCTCCGATTCGAGGATCGCTAGTCTTCCCAGGAGCCACGGCGGAACTTGGAAGCTGTTCTCTCGGACTCGTTGCTTCGCGATTCAAAACTTGCTACTCCTGTTTCGCCAAACTGGTCTTTCTAGTCGAAAAAATGTCGGCTATATCGCGAATAAATGGAATAATTAGTAGCGATTCTAACTCCCGCTGCGTTTTACCGCATCGTTGCGTCGCGGCGCGATCAAAGTTCGGGAGCGAAAAAGTGTCTCGACTTACGGACAATTGGCTGCACTTGCGGGTCAGCGTGTAACGTTAGCCAGAGTTAATAAAGTCCGCAGCTCGACTCTCGACCCCTTTTCGTCCCTCCCACTTTTTTCATCTTCTCCTTTCTGCCCCGTTCTCTCATCTACGAGCATCGACCACAAACAACATCCTACCCTCGTTCCTCCGGTTTCTTGCCAGGCTTTCTCGTTCGGCTGCCGCTCTCGTTCGTTCTACCTATTTCGCTCCTCGTCGAGCGTACGAATACCGCAGACACCGCCGACCGGACACCCGCAAATTATTTTCTCCCGACGAGAACTCATCCGACGGTATGCCTCCCTCGTTCCTCCTCGTGATTCTTCCTCGCCTTAACTTCTCGGCTTAACCCGCCCTTCTAATCTCCCGACTCGGACGAAACACCGCTCGAAATCGAGTTTAAAAGACCTCGACGGGCCCACCGTGGAACCACGGGGGGAGCAGAAAGTTATTGAGTCGCCAGCAGTCGTCATTACCCCGGTAATTCTATTTACAAAGAAGATACGGAGAAGAAACGAATGACGGGGAGAGAACGGGAGACGCGTGAAAGAGACAATTTGTCGGGGCGCGGAGCCTATTTGCTCGGACGCAGGTGGTTCGAAGCTGAGGATCCCTCGGTGGATCGAGCGTTTCTTCGGGGCAACGAGATCGCACGAAAGATGAATGGCGTTGGAAATCCGTCATACCAAAAATGCCTGGGGGCCAGCGGCGAAACGTCGAGCGCGCGCGTGCGTTTCCGAGGCCACCCCTAGCGAGATCCGTTAAGTCCGCCGTCGAATTTCAATGATTCCTAATGTAATCCTCGACAGCCGACGATTCGTCGCCGGGATTGCTTTCGGAAATCAATTGTCCCGAGAGAGTACCTCGAGGCATCGACGAAACGACGAGCCCACCCCTGGCATAATGCCACTTTCGAAATCGAATTTCGACGATTCCTAATTCGTTCGTCGAAAGAATTACTCGAAAATCAATAGCCTCGCAAAAGGGGGAAAGCGCGTTTATAAATATTTCGCTTCTGGTCGGGAATAAGGCCTCGGCGTTTTACTATAATTATCGCGTTACACTATCATCGCGTGAGCCGATTTATTCTGGGCAAAGTTACTCGGGAATGACGAACGATGACGAGAATCTGGAATCTTCGCGTAGCCAGAGGCGATTTAAACCAGCTCTCGGCGTGCGTATACGGTAGGAGGTTTTTACCGTCGCATATAAACGGGCTGTCTGGCTGAATAGTCGAGCTACATTGGCGTCGCTCAATCAAGAATAGTGCACTATGTTGACCCTTTCGATTTCCGATGCAATAAGAGAACGCGATAACCAAAATACTATTTTCGATTAATCTCTATTAGTACGCTGTAGTAAAATATGAGTTGTACGCGCAGCTTTATCAATCTTGTCAATTATCCGTATAACGTATGATACTATATTTTTAGGAATTTCATAAATATTTTTCGATCGCTCGAGGCTAACCGGTTGTCGGCCTTAGCAAAAGATCGTTTTACAAACGCAGAAACTGCGGTAGATTTTTTCCTTTCGCGAGATTCGAAACGAGTCGTCGATCGATAGCTTTCGCTCCTCGTTAAGAATTAAATACAGCCCAGAGAGAGAAAAGAAAGGAACGGCCAGGGTATGCACGGTTGAAAAGCATTATTCACCGATATGGATACGGTAGCTAAATGCGAAAAGATTATTAATAACTTGATCGTCGATCGACGGCGGCCGTATAAATGCCGTCGATATATTTCATGCGTTTTTATCGGTGCCTCTCATCTGCTCCACTGGTAGAAAGTTGCATGGAAGATAAGTGGTGTCGAGAATCTGGAATCTCCGTATGGCCTGCGGCCGCGAAACACTTTGCACGCGTGCAGCGAACGGTTTTTGCAGAGCATCCTACTTGCGTGCATCTCATCGTAACCTTCTGCCATGCCGTCCAATCTGTAGCGTCTAATCAACGATTCGACTCTGCAGCGGAGCAACTTGCAACTTTCGGTCTGCCAACATTACCATCGATACTCTTTCAACGTTGTTTAACCAAATTGCGGAGCTTCGGGGTAACCAGTGACGGAATAAAAGGTAAAATTGATTCCAAATCATAAGGAGATAAAATAAGAATAGCAAAACGGTTACCATTTTGCTCTGACCTTTTGCTACTACCTTCGACACCCTTTCAACGTTGCTTCACTAAATTGAGGGGAGCCGGCAAGCAGAATTGCAAACTAAAATTGATTCGGAATCATAAGGGGATAGAGAACGAGAGTTGGCAGGAACAAGGTTACCGGTTCGCTTCGACCTTTTGCTACCGCCTTCGACATTCTTGCAACGTTGCTCGAGCAAATCGGCGACCTCCGAGGAAAGCAACGACGAGATAAAAGGAAAAGATCGATCGTAAACGAAACGGAAATAGAAATGGGATTAACATCGGAGCGTAGAGCGAGGCGGTTACCAGTTTGCTTTGGCCTGCGGTAATTACCGAGATAGAATTACCGGTTATCAACGGCGTTGCTGGTAAATACGCTGGCAAATACCGTGGACAAGCCGTGGAACATAATGCACGAGGCGGTGCATGGCTACCAGCGCGAAACAAACGCGGCGGCTCGCGTTTACGCAAGGTTTTTCCTCTAATCGGTAGAATCGGATCGCTAAGCAGCCGCTAAACGGCCGGTTACACGGTACGCTGCAACCGAATGCATCGGCACGGTTCCCTTGTTGCTTTACGAGCGAGTCAGTCGGTCGGTCGGTGCACGCTCGCCTTCTCCTCGGCAATTGCGAGCGCGGTGGCGCCGCGCCGAGCCGCGCCGAGCCGCACCGAGCCACGCCGGTGAACGGACCCGTTTCGCGCAATTACGAAACTTCTTCGGAAACGCTCGCGCGATTATGATAAATTCGCGGCTGTACGGGCCAACCTTTTCCGAACCGATCATTAAACGTTCGCGAGACAATGTGATCCTCTCACGCAAGAAACTTGTTTTTGAACAACAAATTTGACGAGTTGCTTGCCAGTTTCAAGGTTGAAATGTATGTCGGAGAACTCTTTCCTCGCGTTTTAAGCATTTCGAACAAAATTATTATCGATATCGATCGTTTCCGAGAAAATTATCGTGCTTGCGCAGAAATTCGTTTATACGCAACTGTAGGCGATGAACCCTTCGCTCTTTGTCCAGCAGGGAAGAACGGCGAGCGAGTAAACTTCGGAGCAGCGCGAATCGACACGGTCGATTATAAATTTCGTGTACGTAGCCGGTTGGTATCGTCGTAAATTTGCCGCGCATCGAACGCCATGGTGATTCAATGTGGGCGCATTAGGTATGCGGCCGCGCTTATACCGTAACTCATGGCTATTGTTATTATCGGCGCTCAGGATCGGCTATTAACGCCGCCGACTGCTTCTGGTCACCGCGTGTTTCGAGCGCGTCCGTTCGATTCGACGATAACGCGTTCGTTTCACGCGATAAACCGTCCACCGACACAACGCGTAAACGAGTTTCCTCTCGAAACATTTGTTAACGAAGATTAATACCGCTCGATCCCCCTTTCGCATCGAATGTGGTCCGTAGTAAATATCCTGGCCAATCGTTAGAACTGAAACTGCTTACGTGCTTACGCGTAACCGCGTAAGTTTTCGAAACCTTGACGCGTAAGGCTGGATTTTTCGGTTGCACAAGTGAGTCGTCGCGGAATACTATGGAAGGGATAACAAGGTGTTTCCAGCAGAAACATCGACTCGAACTGGTTTCGAGGATCTCGCGAGACCCGTACCTCGATCCTTTCGCCACTCTCACGAACCTCGAACACCGATATCCGGTAAAAGCGAGTCCGAAAGCCACGGATCTGTACCGTCGTCGCGATAAATGTACGATCGATTCGAGTCACTCGGCGCGGGACACGTGAACCCGTGCGCGCGTAACTGTAATCTTCGCGAGACGTCGATAAAAATCGTGACCGCCGTATAAATCACGTCTCTACCGCCTCGTCTTGCGCTGCTTCTACTCAACCCCCTGCGACGACCGTTTATATTCCTTCTTACCCTCTTCTCCGAGAATAAATCGACGAGCAAACGGATTCTACGGAGGGAACAAAACATTCTTCGAGCATGTTACAACGTCGTTACTAACGCGTCGAGTGCCGCGGAGAGCCACCGGTAATTCTACGTAATCGAATGACCGAAAGAAGAGAAGCAGAGTTTCATTTTTGCGAGGTTACGAGTGGAAAGCTTAAAATGAAAAATGAGACAAAAGGTCGGCGCGCGAAAAGGAAAAACGCGAAACAGAATGTCGAGATCGCGGCAAAGGTGGAAGGAAGAAGGATAAGAGCAGCGAGTGCAGCCAAAAGATGGAAAGGATAGGAGAGAACGGAAGATAGAGTGGATACTACGTCGCGATAGCTCGGAGGAAGAGGTCAAGAGAGTCGAAGAAAGAGAAGAGAGCGCGAGCATAGTGGCTGGAAGGATGGTCGGCAACGAGGAGGGAAGAGATAGATGAGGATTGCTGATGGCTGAAAGATGAAAGAAAAGAGGAGGAGTACGCTGGGGGTCCGAACCCTCCCGCGGCGAGAAGTTATCGAAGATACAAGAATTTTTCACGTAATAACCTTGCAACGCCTAGAGAATCGATTGATCGATTACCCGACGCACGATTTTGCCTGTAAAGAGCCTATCCTCGCGGTTCTTTTTTCCGCGAAACCACGAGCAGACTCGCTCGCGATGATTCCCGCGTTTCCACCGAGATATCGACGGACCGGTGATCGATGATAATTACCTTTGTTCCTCGAAATCGAGGATTCGAAAAGTGCAAGGTAACGGCGGCGAAGATCGGAGAACTGCGCGCACTCGCGCGCGAACAAGACTTTCTGGCCCATCTTTCTGGAAGACGATAAAATTGTCGAGGGCGACGTAACGTCCGGTGTCTTTTATGGGGAGTTAAGTGGTCTACGTTAATGCTCGCAGACCATTAAAACGCGGCATGCTGTAATCTCGAAGCGGTTATTGCCCGGTGAAAAGTAGCCATGCAGATTTTCCACCGGCATAATCGTTATCGTCGCGAAAAGGTTTCAGCGCTCGATGATTATTCCGTCACCGTTTTACGACCCCCGATGCGAGCGTGCCAACGCGGTGTCGCGACGATCGGAAAGGTTTTAACGAGAATCGTTGGAAATACTCGGGAGAAAACGCTGAGAAAAAGAACATTCTCACGCAAGAACGAGACACGCATGAAAATTACAAGAAAAGTCTCGCGAAGGAACTGAAAACGTAGCGATTACGCGCGCGTTAAACGTAATAAGCGGGAGTATCGAAACTTTCGAGAAATGACCGTTCATCGGTAGCTAATTGTACGAAAGTCAAGATTTTCTTTATTACGAAAATTTCGCACGGAAACGGCACGTTAATTATGCCTTCGCTTCGCCGTAACTGATAATCAAGCGTTAGTCTGGCGAATGATCGCTTTGCATTTTAGTACGTACTTTATAAGAGCTTCGATGAAATTTCAGCGATAAAAATTCCGAATGTTACTCGCGAGATTCGCGAAATTTTATGGTACCAAGCACGCGATATACTCATAGTCCACGGTCCACTCACGAACCGAGCGTTGCTCGACGATCCGGTCGACGAATCGTCGCTTCGCTTGCGCGATAACCATTTTAATGCGTTCACGATCGAATTCGACAAACGATTTACACCGTGGAAACGTCGACGAAGAACGGGCAATCGTCGCAGCGGAATTCTTCTCGTTCGAAACGACCGAATCGAGCAATTAGTCATTTACCCCTGGGTCCCGTTAATTCGATCGATTATCCTCGTCTACGTGTCGGCAGGCTCGGCGGTAGCTAGCACCTTCCAAGGTGAACCGTACGCTGACAAGGGACGATGGCAACCAGTTTGCCCGAACCGGTGCCCGAAAAACGAGAAAAAAAGGATAAAACAGAGCGTGGAGCGCGCAAAAAGGAAGATTCTTCCCGACGGAGGAGATAACGAGGCCACGATCGTTCGAACGAGACGCGCGAGCTTGAATTTCTGAAATAATTAGGCGCGCGCTCGAGGCTCGAATAAACCGCGACGCGGCAGATTCGATGCAGTCGCGCCTACAGATTTTTCCCGGCTCGCAGCGGTCTACCTTTGTGTAAACACGAGCTTGCTCTAATTAAAGCGAATCGAGAGGAAGGCACGCACACGTTCGAGCTCCTTGTTTGCTCGAGCAACGGCAGCGATCGCGCCGACAGCAACAACACCGCCAGAAGCAACCGACGCGACCAGCCTCTCTTTCAAGATCGGCATCGTTGCTCTCACCTACCAACCTACATGACAGACACGCTTCGTTGGCACACATTAATAAACAGTGCAATTCACTCCGCCTCTCTCTCTCTCTCTCTCTCTCTCTCTCTCTCTCTCTCTCTATCCACCTTCGAACGACCACTCTTCCCATTCTTTCTCTCCTGTTCTCGCTCGATTTTGCCCGTTATCGGTCTCCCCATCTACTTTTGCACGGTCGCTTTACTTTATCGTTACACGCGTACCACTTCTAGCGAGTTATGCTCGCGCAGATTGGCGTAGAGACAGAATAGCGGAGGTAAGTTCTGCTAATTGCATCAGCATACCAGTTTGCGGTGTCAAACTGCACCTGCGTTTATTGCACGCGTCAAAGCCTTTCCTCGTTCCACTTTCTCAACGATAGTCTATAGATATACTCGTTTCGCGCCTTCTCCACGAACGTTTTTCCACCAAAACACAAGGCGAATTTTCCTCGTGATCGTAAATCGCGCTCGAATTCTATCCGTGTTTCTCTCTTTCCACGCCTTTCGTCCCTTCGTCTCCTCGTTGTATTCCTGGCTGGTACAGCCGGTCGCAATTACCGATAGGATCGCGTCGCGCTGTGCGGTGCACGTTCGTCCCGTCCACCGGGACAAGCGGTCGAGTGTATCGTCCCAGAAATCACGGCGAAACAGAGGCCAGCTCCAACCTTCTCTCCCTTTCCAGGGAATAAAAGAATTCGTTTGGTGCGGTTGGTGTCGGAGAAAGCCGATTCGAGGCGAACCGACCGAGCCGACCGAACGGCCGTTTCTTTCCTTCTCTTCCGGAAACTTCCCGTCTCAATTTGTACGCGCGCAACACTCTCGAAAAGCACGTTTCCGAAAGGTTTTACGACGCGACGAGCTGTTCGCGCACGGTCAGGAATCGGAGGATGAACAGTTGCACGGACGAAAATAGAAACGGCGAAACGTCCGGTTATGAGTAAGTCACGAGCATCGCTTAGGCTTTCGAGATAGCGAGCCGCAATTAGTGATACGATCGCGATGCACGTCCGTCCGTCCGTCCGTCCGTCTGTCCGTGGCGAACAGCCAGCTTGTATCGGTCCAGGAATCGCAACGGAAAAGGATACGCCAAACCATCGTCGTTTTCCGAAAAAGGAAACAACATCGACGAGCTCCAGCCGTCCACGCCGGGGAAAAAAGGAATATCGTTTTGGAATTCGAGCGAGATCGGTAAACAAAGAGAAACGATCGAGAAGATTTTCGTTTGGAGAAATCATTTGCCGTACTCAGAAATGATTTGCGACTAGGTCGAGAAGCGAACAACCGCCGTTCGCGGTAATTGTCTCGAACAAGGGCGAGGCCAGCCGAAGAATGCGGCGCATGTCCATGATTTAAAGTACGATATTTTTTATTCGGATCAACCGGAGGACGATAAATATTCGATCGAAAGGCGATTGCGGCTCGCGAACGATTATTTTGCGCAACCCCTCGACTATAAAACGTTCCTTAACGCGTCGTCGTGAAAATGGTCAGTTTCCTTTCTGTTCCCCTCCTATCGCGCGCGTTTCACTTCTCTCCCCGTGCTCCTCGCACACGGCAAAGTTATGCATCTCAGGTGCATAGGTTCTCTCGGTAAACCGGAATGCGGACAACTACACGCTACGTCTCAACCTCTCCTTTCCGTCTCTCGCACTTTCTCCTCTGCTTCTCTTCGTATCCGTCGCTCCCCCGGAATGACCTACTCGTTGATCCTCGACTACGTCCGATCTCGAAGGGTTGCTGTCGTAACGAAACAATTGAAAATATCGAAACGAACGACTTTGAAATTTCCAAGCAACTACAAGCGTATTCTATTCGAAGTCGAAACATCGCGACGGAGTAATCGAGCCTGCGGCGAAGATGCCTTCGGGTGCAAAGGGTTAAAAGCTCGACGATAGAAGAACGAGAAGAAGTAAGCGTTCATAGCGGCAACAATGAATGAGAACACGCGATTCGACCAGCGTACTCGTGCTCTCCATTATGGTCAGGGTTGTAAGATTACCTATGCGGACAGGTGTTCGATCGACAGGGGTTTAGAAAGAGGGAGAGTGAGAGAGAGGGACAAAGAGAAAGAGAGCCGGTGAAGCAACGTAGCGCACAGGTGAAGGCGATAGATGGCTGCCTACGCCGTTTCGCACCATACATCACTCGATCGCGTAATGGATGCCGGGCAACGCTCGCCTCGCGTTCTCTTTCCTTTCCTCGCGTTACCCCGTGACGTTTCGCCGTCGAGAATTTATCCCGAGCCGTAATTAAAACCGTACAAACGACCGAGCCAAGAGTAAGTTCTTTCTTTTCCGTTTTTTATTGCCAGGCGCGAACGTTAAACGATCTTCGGAAGCAAATACGATAGACCAGCAAAATTCAATCCGCTTCTCTCGCGGAGGCAGATACAAATTGCCGGTTGTACGCGGTTAAAAAATAACCGTAGAATTAATTACTCGGCTTGTATCTTACTCTGGACCGCGCTAAAAAGTCCACGGGAATTATTGGGATCGTTTAGAATGTTTATGGCTATAATCGCGTCTGTTCGATGATGCTTAACGCGCGTTATTGGCCGATCGCGAGCTTAACGCGTATATGGGCCAGTCGGTGTTAGACGGCATCCGGCCGATATCGAGCACGCTCTTAATTATTCATGCAACGAGCCAGCGAATATTCTACAGCTCGAAAGACAGGACACGAGCACGTATCTCTTTTCCTTGCTCCTCTCTCTCGCTCTCTCTCTTTCTTTCTCGCTGTCTCCCGTTCGCCTTCGTTTCGTCTGACCACGAGCTCGATCTCTTTTTTCATTTCGATTCGCCCTTGTATATCCGTCCATGGTCCCTCTGTTTCGTCGTTTCTTTTCTTCGCTGGCTCGTGGTCGCGAACGCGAAATAAGCCGGGTCTCCTTTATTTGCTCGGGCAAACATCGAGCAAGCGTACATTTGTACGCGGTCGCTTCGAAGCGAAGCGAAGCCACGCGGAGCTGCACGCCTGCGAAAGGTACACCGTGCATGCATGCGTGCATAGACGAGTGCATAGGTAAACGAGACTCGGTACTTCTGTTAACCGCCTTCTTCCGGCTCGCCTCGGCAAATCGTGCAAATTGGTCAAGCTGTTTGCGCCTCGTTCGAAAGGCAAACGTTTGTTTTCCCTCTTTTCTTCGCTGGGCGCACGAGAGACGCTCGGGACGCGAACAAATCCGTCGTCGAACGGCGTTGCTCGAAGCTGTTGACTCGTCGCCGATATAAACGGATCGCAAACTTTGCTTATCCTCGTTACCGTAACTCGATAACGTTAATCGCGAATCGAGAGCTCTCGTCGTTCTCGTAGAAAAGTCGAAGCGTGGAGAAACGAGCGCGAGAGTGAACTGGCAGGGAAAATCGAGGCAAAAGCGAGAGCAATCGAAGAAGCTGAAAGGAAAGATGAGAGAAGAAAAAAAGAGAAAGGGATCGTGATCGGAGAACGCGAAGGGTCGTGTGCGTTCGGCGTGCGCGTGCATGTACGCGTACGCATGCACGTATACCTATATGTATGTATATATATGTATATATATGCATGCGTGCGTGAAACGGCCGCAGCGAAGCCGCACGCTCGGGTATAACGCGGCGTGATTTATATTCGCGCCTCGGTTCGCTCTGTGAGGGCCGCATACGTTCGGATACGTCACTCGTGTGTACGACCACGGTTCGACTGTGTGCCAGAAGTCCGGCCTTCTCTTCGGGTCGTTCTTTCGCCCGGTGGTTGTACCGTGACGGCTTGCACCCGGCCTTATCGCCACTTCCGTCATCCCCGCGCCTCCACGAGCCTCCAATTAGACGGCTCTAATTGGACGACGAACGGCCTCGTCGTAATAAGAACTCGCCATCTCTCAGCTACCCCCTTCGTTTCCTATCTCTCTCTCTCTTTCTCTTTTTCTCTTGGCCCTCCCTCCTTCGCCTCTCCTCGAACCCGCTGCCAAATCTTTCAGTCGCGTGACGACGTCCTCTACGCTGGCGCTCGTTCGTCGTGTCCCTTTCCGATTCCGATACTTTTTTTCGATCGACTTTCTTCCCAGTCCCGTGGCTTCAACAGAATAGAAGATCGCGCGTCATGCCTCGTTATGGAAATCCGAAAGGACGCGTTCGTCTATTTGGGCGCGGGTTGAATTCGTTATCGAAAACCCTGTCGAGAGCCTTCCTCTGTCCGAAATTGATTGTTCGACGAGTCGGCGAATGCTGTTCTGTTTCGACCGTTGCGAAGTCGAGTCGGAAATCGATTCGAGCAATTTTCGTCGAAATTCGTGCGTCCGTGTCTAGCGCGCGTACTCGAACTCAAAAGCGCGTGCAGACGATCGTCGGACGAGTTTAACGACGTTCCCGCGCATTCTTCTCGTCCGTCCTCGTCGATCGACCGCTTTTCTGTCGCTGTTACGTTCGATCGTACCTCTTCCATCCCAGGCTCGTTTCACCGATCTGCCAGGTAGAAGGCGAGCGACTCGAGACGGATCGCGTGCTCGAGAATGTCGTTGCATGTTTAGAGACTCGTCCGCAATTACCGAACGAAGAAGACGGCGGTGGCGGCGCACCGGTAACGACGATACCGAACGTTCGACGAACGATCGGTAGCGAACACCTACGTAGCCGGCACGGTGCGGCGCGACGCGGCGCGTTAACGCCAATACCAAGGATGGAATAAGCCAACGGCGTTATCTCGGTCCGCGTACAAGGTTCGCGCCACAAACGACCGGTCCGATTCGCGATCGTTCTCGTTAGCGGTTGGCAACGCGTTGCCTCGTCCCCTTCGAATCTAGAAATTCCTTGAAACGAGGAAAAGAAAAAGGAAGAGGAGGAGGAAGCGGCGAGACGTTAACGTGGGCGCGGAGAGTACGAATTCGGAACGTTTCTCTCTACGAAACCCTCGGGCTTGGGACGATTGTACGTTTCGGAACGCCGCCGCACCGCATCGGGTAACGCAATGCTCCGAATATTCGGCAAATGACCAGTTGCCCACTCGACGGAGCAGAAAAGGACACGCGCGATCGATGGCTCGGTCTATAATGAACGAACAGCGGATCGTGACGCGGTTACCTTTTCAGGTAGGGAAGAACGCGAGATTTCGCCTCGAAAAATGGGAGGTTTGGCATCCGTGGAGAGTTTGAAAATGACACGACCCGGGCAAATTATACCGTCTATCTAGCTAGACGAATTGTAGGTATGCCACGGACGCGAATTTGGCCGACGTTTGCGAGGCCAGTCCGAGAAACAAAGGCGGCTCGGTTCGGACACGTTCATTTGGAGGATCGTTTTGCGCCGGACGATTATCGGCGAATTCGTCGCTCGCGATCGAAATCGATTCGTACACGATCGATAGATCCCTGCGGGAAGGGGCGAGGAACAAGAACTAACGAGATTTCGAGAAACGAGACTTCGATGCCGTCACGAATTCTTTCGACAACGAAGTAAGTTTCTGCTTCCGAGCGAGTCATGCTGGCGGTGATTCGAAGAACGGGTCGAGAAGACTTTGCGAGAGATCGAAATATTCATCCCCGCGGTAGAAACGGTTGGCGTACGCAATTACCGGGCTCCTTTCTTACCGGTGGCCCGTGCAGTAGCCCGTCCTTCCTTCTCCCTTTCTCCCCCGTCTCACTCTTTTTCTTTCTTTCTTCATTTCTTTCTTTCTTTCTTTCTTTCCCGATCTCACCCTTCTGTCTCCCCTTTATAGCTCCCTCTTCCTTTCGCGCTCGCGATCTCTTTCGATCCTCTCCGTTTCTCCGTTTCTCTCGTCTCTTTTATCTCATTGGCGCAGCCCCGATACGTACGCCTTTTCGATTTCTTCGCTCTCCGTCTTTCCTTCCCTCTTCGTATACCGCTGGTATCTCGCTTACGTCGGTACGCGTCTCTCTTCTTCCTCCTCGCCGTCTCGTTCCTCTTCCTCTTTCCCTCGCATCTGCGGGCAATTCGGAGTGGCGAAGCCCCGGACGAATCGCGAGGAACACGGCGTACCGGTACTACGGTGCCCAGTCATTTTGAAAAATACTTGGGCAAAATGATTCGGCCGCTATTACGACGGCACGGCCTCCTCTGCTTCTCCTTTCGCCACTACCGTTCGTCGCTCGTTCTCGCTGTCCTTTTCCTTCTCTGCCTCCTTCGATTCAAAGCCCTCGCCGTTCGTACTTGTTCCCTATTTCTTCTCTCGTTTCCTGTTTCGAGAAATCTCGAATGTTTCGTACGAATATCCGCCGCTTCCCGTATCGAAAGAAAGAAAAAGAATGGGAAAGGGGGCCAAAGAGAAAGAGAAAGACGGAGGATACGTTTGCTCGCGTAAATACGTAGCTCGCGCGTCGTGCAAGCTCCCAATTAAAGTTTCGAGAAGAAGAGACCGATAGCGATCCTTTGGCCGCTATCTGTCTTTCCCTTTCGGTTCCCGTCTCCCCTTTCGGACCTCCTGCTCGTCTCGTTCGAGCGAAGCTGGCTGCGTTTTCGCGTGTCCTCGTCATCGCGTCTCCTCTCCTCGAGTCGTCTCGACTCGACTCGACTCGACTTCGTCGGTCCCCGGAATCTGCACGGTCCATCTGAAGAGCTCACCGAGAGGGACGGTGAATCGGACGAGGAGGGAGTTCGGGCAGGGGGTCCGGAGGTTGGAGGCGGGTAGAGGAGACGTTCACCCCGGTAGAGTTGGCAGGGACAACCACCGGACAGATACAGATATGCTAATACCCGAGTCGTTTACACGTGATATATAGCCGGGCTGACGGACACACCACAAGGGGCTGGCCGCCGTCTCTTTCGCGGGCAGCATCTCTCGAACGCCTTCGCTCGAACCTCTCCTCCTCCTCCTCCTCCTCCTCTCCCACTTCCACTACAGACCTTTCCACCGCCGCCCCTTTCGATAAAATTCTCCTCTCCTCTCCTCTCCCCGTCGCCCGCTTTGCTCTCCGGCTGACGTAGCACCCCGCTGAAATCTCAGCGGTAGCTCCGCCGCTCGCGGCCTCCTCGATCGCTTCGCGAAACCGATCCGCTAAGGGCGAGAATCTCCGTTGGGGTCGCGTTCGCGTTACAGTGAAAATCTCGTGGACCGGCGCGAGCGACTTCTTCGGGCTCGAATTTCGCGTTGGTTGGGCAAGGGGGTGGCGAGAGACCGGGCAAAAGTAACATTTTTTTTCCCCTGATACGCGCCGGAGAGACACACCGCGACGCAAGAACGCCGCTGATTTCGCGAAAGCGAACAGAGAAGAGCAGCGAGAGATAGGTGGATAGATGGTCGGAGAGGAAGAGAGAGAAGAAGGTATAATCACTACAATTACCTTACCGCCACGGTTTCGCTTCCGAGAAAAAGAAAAAGAGAAACCGAGAAGAAGATGAAAAAGAAAAGAAAGAAATCGACGGAGAAATGGTTTGGTTTGGTGGTCGCGAACAGAGGTGGGGTATTACCGAGGAAGGGAGAAGAAGCCCTCGCATTATAGCCGAGCGAATCGGCGCAATGATATCCGTGCCTTTTGTTTCGTTCGCTGCAAAACAGCTTTACGCGCTTCGAACGATATTGACTCGGCTTCGAAGGCCTCTCTCGTCGTTCTCCCCTTTTCTCCTCTCTTTTCGCCCTTCTTTCTTATCCTATTCTTGCCGCGTGACGTACTCTCGGTTTCTCGTTCTCCGTTCGCTTTTGCTCGTCATTTTCTGCCACATTTTCATCATCATCATCATCATCATCTTCTTCTGCTCTTCCTCCCCCCTCGAGTCTCCACTTCCCTCGAACGTTCTTCTTACTTCTGGCTGACTCGCCGATACGGCAGATCGCGCGGACTAATGACGAACCTCGAGGCGATCCTTTTCGAACTCTCTACGCGCTCTCGCTCCGGGCGTTTCGTTTCTTTTGCCTCGGAACCTTAGCTATTTCAAGGTTTCCCAGATTCGATCTCTTCGAAACGAAAACACGACGCTCTGTCGGTACCGACGTTTCAAATTATGTCTCGTCGAAAGGCCGGAGAAAGCAAAATTTTGTCTACTCGATAATTACCGGTTAGGTCGATCAAACGTTATTTCGCTCTCGCGTCGATATCGAACGAACAATCAATTCGACGCTCGTCGAACATCGAGGCAAAGCGTAGATCGCGGCTGTTCCGCGATTCATCGACGTACGATTCGCGCAAAGCAGAGCGTGGTATCTTCTCTCAGGGACAGAGAACGCGATCGAGGAAGAGAAGAGAGAACGAAACGCGAAGGGAGATGCCTGGGCGAACAGAACAAACTCGTAAAGCCCCTTAACGATCCATAATTTTACAACGTTCTGTAATAACCGTGCTCTCTCCGCTCCACCAACTCCTCCCCCGATCCTTGTCCCACCGTTCGGCTTCTCCCGTTCGCGTACGCCCTCTCGAAACCTCGGTCTAGGCCTGCTCGGCTCCTAGAGCTCCGTTTTCTAGGACGGTGGGTGTATTTATCTTCGTCCGTGGCTTTCAAGGGCGCGACTAGCTCCGCTCCTCCCTTCCGCTCCTCTTCGTTTCGGACCTTGGGAACTTTCGCAATCCGACGGACTTTCTTCGAGCATCCAGGAAGTCGAAACCGCGGACTTTCGTAGTATTCCTTTTTCGTAGCGTACGATGCATCGATAGCGCGACCCGACAGCGGCAAACGAAGAAGAAACGCGCGACAAACTCGCGAGGACAAGAATAAACGTGCGCCGGAACACGCTGTCCTTCGCAACGCTGGAAAAAGGGTGGAACCGCAAAAAAACTACGCCGAACTACGTCAACTCGAAGAAGAAGAAGAAGAAGAAGAAGAAGAAGAAGAAGAAGAAGAAGAAGGAGAAGAAGAAGAAGAAAGCGAAGAAGACGAAAAAGAAGAAGAACGAAACTGATAGGGAACGCGATGTCGAATCCGACCGATAAAAGAGGATATGGCATCGAAGTAGAAAGAACACCGTCATCGTCATCGTCGACGATACCTTCTTCGCGTACGTCACGTTTCATACGCTCGGTGCCGGCAACGAAATAAACGAACAGAAGGAAGGAAAAAAAGGAGGAGTCGATACGAAACGAGTAGGTGGACATCGTCGGTGGGCTCGTGGAGAGACGATGATTTCGGGGAAAGGAATGGTCGGTGAACGAAGAAATTTCTAGCGACGTAAGCACGAAGGAATCGTATTTCGATCGCGATAAAAAAGAAGGAACACTAACGAGAGAAGAAAGCAGAATGTTTGGGAAGAGAAGGTTACCGGGACAGGTCGGAAGAGAAACGACGAGTCTACGAGGAGCAGCGAAGTCACGAGGATTGAACCGTAAATCGAGGAACGATTAACCCTTCGAGAACCGTCAGAACTTCGAAGTCTCTCGAATTTAAATGGCGGTACCCGCGCGTACAAAGTACGATAAACGAGCTTACGAGATGGAAACTCGTCGAAAATATCGGGTACTCGGAACGCGGTGGCAGGGTGCCGTAAATAAATTCTCTTCGTCTGCTTTTCTCCGTTCTACAACTTGTTCTCTGCTCCAAGGTCGATAATAAGCGCGACAGAGTCGACGGAGGCAAGGATGGAGATCCGATAACCTGGTTGATTTTTTAAAGGAAAGCTGGACACGCGTGTAGCGACGTCACGCGTGTCATGCGCGGCTACGTGATAGCTCGTGCGCGTTTCCATTCGATCGTGTCGCTCGAGCGCGTATTAGTACGCGCTTGTAAACTCGTAACATGTTCGAATGACAGAATATCCGCTCCGCATATTTCCTTCGCTCGTTTCTTCTCTTTCGATTTCCCGGCGGTTTTTCGTCGCGACGAGAACGTCCTTGGTAAGGGAAGAAACCAGCAAAATCTTACAGACATGGACTTCTCGTGTTTCTTGCTACCAATCCTCTCGGCTCTCCCGCGAACGTACGCTTCGGCTGCTTTAAAAACGCTGCACGCATCTGCCAGTTTTTGCTGGGCTGGGCTTCCTCTCGACGTTCCTCGATTTCGGAGCACCGGTATACATTTTGATTCGTACGTACGCCGCGCCGCGTTCACTTTCTCGCGCGTCCCATGAATTTACGATCGAATAATAGCGGCGTAACAACGAAGGCAGAAAACATTTCGTCTACTTAGCGTCTAATAATAGACTTATAAACGAGGTAGCTCGCGCACGCGGCTCGATTTCGCCAGCGAAATCGTTCGAACGCGAGAAAGTCGACGCCCTGTACGCCGGTTCCTCGATTCTCGTGCGTCGTTCGTAAAGTTCTCGTAAAGGATGATCCTATCGCGACAAGATCGAGCGGTATCGTTAAGAAAGATAAAAGAAACGTTCGATCGGAACGGGCGTTCGATTCGACGGAGGAAAAATGTGAAGGACAAGAACGGTAATGACCACGATAAGGGGCTGTCGTCTAGCCCGAGCCATCCCTCGTTCCCTCGACGTTCGACGCGCCTCCCAACCGCGGTTATTGATTTATCTGCCTCTGCCTACCAACAAATAATCTCTTGTAGCAATAATTGCTGACAATATATAGCGTCGATAGCGGCCTCTCTGGGCAAGAGAACGGGAAACGGGGAAGGCGCATAGCGATATTTACAGTCTGCTGGCCGGCATCGTTGAAAGCCATGCTGCGCGACCGCGCGACCGGTGTCAGGGTGCACCTACGTACTCGCGAGCATACATACGTACGTACGTGTAACCGGATAATATGTTCCGTAAACGTGTCCGTCGCTGGTTACACGCTACGTTCGCGCGACTACGCGCCATCTACGCGTCGAACAGTTCCGCACAAATTTCCTCGATCCAACGGAAAGATCATCGGCCTCTCTCCTCGATCTCGATCACGGTTCGACCGCTCGCCGATCGTCGTTCCCTTTCATTTTCGTGGACGTTCGTCGCCATTAGCTTTTTAGCTAGCCGATTAATCCGCTACAAAACAGCATTCGAAATGGCGGCGCTAAACCGTTAACGGTGCATCGAGAGGTTTCTCTCGCAGCCAGCCATTACGCGAATTACATGGCTCCGGTGCGTATAAATACGTATCCCGTACGCGTCACGCGATCGCCTCTTCAAATCGACTCGACCTCCAAGCGAGCTATCGTTCCAGCCGGCCACCTTAACTTTTTACGTCTCCCGTTCGTTTTACTGGATTTTTTTGTTTCTCGACTTTCCGACGATAACGTTTCCACGCCGAGCCACGGTGGGATAATGCCCGAGCAGAGTCGGTGCACGAGCACGGCTCGTACGTGACCAGGGACCGAAGCAACTGCCCGATTCCAGCCGTAAATCGGACGAGGCGAGACTGTATACCTAGACCGAGGGGCCCTAATCGGCGTCCGGCCCGGCGACGTTTAGCGGCTAACGATTCGTCGATTTTTCATCGTGCCGCGAGAAATCGAGGCTTCGGTTATTTGCGCCGCACCGTTTAGCCTTTATAGGGTTGCTCCATTTACCGGTGGTGCTTCTTGTCCGCGCGACGCGACGCGACGCGTCGATGTCGTGGCTCTTTCACCGAGTTGCTTTCCTCTTTCGTTTCGCTTATCTCGCCGGTAAGCGTCTCTATCGCGTGTTTACACGGCTTGCGACGCTTTCGATCGATATCGACGCCTTTTACGAGTACCGAGCGCGAACCGCTACTTTCTGCGGGAATCGGAGAAAATCGTTGAAAGGACACGAAAGGGTGAACGCTCGCGTCGAAAGTGGGCGTGCGATCGACGCTTTCCGAAGCGATATCGCCGCGGTGGCCGACTCAGAAAATCGTTCGGTAATACGCGGTACACGCGTACCGATATCGCTTTCGGATAAGAGGTTCGTTTAGTCGTATAGTCCTATTATTCCTTCTCGGCAGTGTTTCCTGCGTGCCTGTTCGTTAATACATAGAAACGTTCGTCGATAAAACTCCGGGTGAATTTCATTAATTCCAGCCAGCGGTGTAAAGGTACGCAGTGAATCAATTTCACAGGTAGCCAGCGTGTCGTCAATTAGGATCGTGCGCGTTCCAGCGTGAATATTCTTCGGGCTTTGTTAATTTTACGAGCGGAATCCAGCCGTAAAATATAGCGCGAAGCTTGATTCTACGAGCGGAGAGGAGACGACAGAGGTTTGAGCGATATAATTTCGCGAGCTCTCTCCCTCTATCTCTTTCTCGTATTCCCCCTTTCTCGTCCTTCGTGTCTTTCGTGCTCGTAATTGCTCGCATAGAATCTTCACCATTCGATAGAACGAATCGAAGAAACGTCGTCGAGGCATCCACGCGTTCCTCGATTCTCTTCTTTTCTCGCGGTTCCTTCTTTCTTTTTCTCGGGATTTCTTTCTTTTTTCGAGGCACGACCTAAGAAAGTCAAAGGTGGTTCTCTGCCACGAGGCACGAGAGATCCCGGCACCAGCGGTATTCGTGATTCCGAGGTAAAGGAACGCGCGACAAGGTTTCCAACTTAAAATTCTTCCTGTCCCTTCTTTTGCTCTCTCTCTCCTCCCGTTTCTCTTTCTCGTGTCATCGTGGACCCTTCCCAGCCTCCTCGTTACACCGATGCTCTTCGGTTCGAACCAACGACCAAAGGATCCTGCTTTTCACCGTACGACCATACTCTGAATTCGATTCTACGAAAAGAAAAAGAAAACGATTTCACCGTGTTAATCGTATCGCTCGCGAAAAGATACGCACGGCGGTCCGAACGGTAAGCGAAATAATTCATCCGTCTGCCTCGGAGGCGGTGTCAAACTGGAAATCGGGCAGAAATAATTGCCGATAAATCTTGTTCGCGTTGACAGACTAGAAGTCGTAAAAGTTTGAGAGACTCGAGAATCGAGACACGAGAGTTAATTGCATTCAAATTTCAAGGAAACGTTGTGGGACGAATCAAACATCGTCGAAACCGTGTATCAACGTTACGAACATGGAAAAGTTTCTTCCTTCGGCTACACGCTCACCAAATAGTTTTGGAAAAAGGAAAACATCGAACGTCGTTCGAATCAGAATGTTCCTGAACGCGTACGAGTTTCAAATTTTATAGATATTCTTTCCGAGGGAAGTTAAAGCACTTGTTTTGAAACGTTACGAACACGATAGCGCGTATACCTCGCGGAAGTTTTCATAGCTGGCATTAGAGTATATGGCTTGCCGTAATGGCACATCTGCGAGACGAGGTTCTTCGAGACTTCGATAACGCGAAACATCGTTTAAACGCTATCTAAATCGCGCAATATTTGAGAACAGTGTCCGAAGTTATTATTACTAGCGATAGATTTAGATAAATAGAAGCCGCGAGTAGGATATTCGCGTTTCATACTAATTTCCCAATTTTTTCGTCGCGTCGAATTATCTTGGAATAATTTCAATAAATTGTGAGTTCTGGTACAAAGGTGCTTGCCTCTCCTTCTTCTTCCCTTTTCCTTTCTTCTCCTTCTTCTGCTGCCTCTTCTTTTTCTTCGGCTCTTCCTCCTCCTCCTCCTCGTCCCTCTATATAGTTGAACGCTTTTCAAGGAACATCGTAACGTTTCGAGGGTACCAAATAATTTGGGATTATGGTTCTTAATAACCCCATCAATTTTAAATTCTAATGAGAACGATATATTTTGGCATTAATAAGCGATACCGCGAAGAAGCGTATTATACCGGTTCCATTAGTACCAAAATATCTCTGCGGCTATTTATCGAGGTTTCCCGGACTCCGGTTGCTTAAACATTATCCGATCGGCATACATCCTCGTAATTATAAAAACTGTATTATACTTAACACCGTGGTATTTCAGACTTAATGATTTCAATTTAGAGGCAAGGGAACAGAGAGGGGGTACACGTTCGCGAGCCGCGGCGATTCTTCGAAGGAGAACGCGCGAAATAACGAAATGATTCTCGCAGCGAGAGATCGACGATTACGTTTTCATCCTCTCTCCTTTTCCGCTTCTCGCTCGTACGTTCTTTGTAAGCACGCGTTTCTCTCTCTCTCTCTCTCTCTCTCGTTCTTATGTTCTTCGTACAGGTACGAGACCGTACGTACGTACACGAGTACGTCGTTAGCGCGATCCGCTAAGGGGCTGGTCCATAAATTTGCGATTCGCGAAAATATCTCGGCAGACGGGCAATTAAGATATCGAGAGCGAGAGAACGAGAGAGAAAGAAGGAGAGATCGACGTACTTACGAACGACTAAAAAAGTAAAGTGGAAAGAGATAGAGAAAAGAGAGAAACGGAAAGAAAGATGGAAAAACACGAAGAATGTCACGGAGAGGCTAGGTGACGACCACGGACACTGATCCGGTGCTAAACATCGTTCTTGGAAATAGATCAACCTGGTTTTAATTCATCCGTCATTACAGGTGATCGTAATCGCGCGTCATTCCGCGTGCTTTTCAATTTTGTATTCGACGATTACAAGTGGCAGAACATTTTCCTGTACTTGTCGGATACAGATTGACGCGTATTCATGGGCGAACAAATGTAATATGCAGAAAAATAGTTACATAACTAGATGATCGATAGTACTCGAACAAGCAACGATATTTGTTCGTAATGGTATTCTAGTCACGCGTTTATTTCCCCGTCATCTCGTTCGCGTTCACGCTCGCGTGCACTGTCACCCACTCTCGCGACCATCTCCCTATTCCTCTCTTCCTCTTCCTGTCTCAGCTTTCCTCTTTCACCGGCTGCTCCGCTGGTACCCGTGCAATCTTCACCTTCGTTTTTTTTACCTCTTATCGTGTCGCTTGTTTTGCAACGCGCGAAACAAATCAGCGTCTCGCAGCCGGGGAATTCGCGACCTGCGACAAGCAGCGAGAAAGTAGGACGGCCGGTATCCGCGCGCGCGTACCTTGAAAATCTGCATACGACTCCGTTTGCTCGATTTAAAGACTCCTGCGAGTCGTTGTGACCGTCTCTGATTCGATTAAGCGGATTATCATCGATTAACCTCTTAACGCGCGAGTTCTTGTCTCGTGTCGACATTGCCAAAACAATTTCTGCGACTCGATCGTCGAAATAAGCGACTTACACCACATTTTGATCAGAATTTAATACACTTTCGAGTCTGTATACACGGTGTTCCGTTTCGCGGACGAAGATCTTAACCTGAGCTAGCACAGATTTGTAACAACGACAGGAATTGTTGGGCAAATGATGCTAAACGATAAGGTAAATTATTCGAAACTCGAGAAATAATACGGAAGAGAAAAGAATAACATCGTTCCCTGGGAGATAGAGGATCGTATCGCCAGAAACGTCTCCGTCTATAGCGTTGTAAGCGTTCGTTCGAAGACTCGGCATCGAACTGGAAGGAAGATCAAGAATCGAACTAGGCGATAACTCGAGCACTAGGCTAGCCGTTCCCGTGGAGAAGTTTCGATTCCCCACCCATGCGGACGAGTTAGTAATCTAGCGCGATAATATTGCGATAAAAGCGACACACCTGGTGCCTTGTTGGGCTCGATCTCGCGGCGACAACGCTCGACGGAGTAAGTCACGTAGGTGCCGGGCATAGACGAGAAAGGCTATCGGCCGGTGACGAGTCGCGATTAAAGCAACGTTTGAAGCGTGGACGGTGAAAGAGAAAAAAAGGGGAGAAGGTAAGAAGAGTTGCTCGATAGCGCGAAGAGAAGGTCTCTCGGTGCCGATCCAGCGTAACCGCTCGCACGCTCGTATAATTAACCGCCAACGCGTTTACACGCGTCGAGGTGACATCGCGCGCGATTAAGGATCGAGAAATTGAATGAGAAAGGAAGGCGTTCGTGATGCTGGGTCGTCGCGGGTCAACCGAACCCTAACAGGGATCCTTTGGTTCGAAACGTCACGGGATACGTCGAGAGCGAAAAAAACTCGTCGCGATAGCAGGCAAACCAAACCGAGCCGAGCCGAGTCGAGCCGAGTCGGGACAAGCAACGAGTCCATGAGATCGGACGCGCGAATCGCAGAAACGAACTTTATTTTCTCATGACAGTGCCGGTGGGTCCAGCCGGTTCGCGTCGGTGACAGACGTTAAAGTATTAGCCGATTGCGCGTATCCGATGTCCCTTCGAACCAACCTGGAGGAGGTGCACGAGAACGAACAGTCGAACAGGGAGGAGAAGAGCTGGAGGTGAAGAAGAAGAAGGAGGAACCAAGAAAGAACGTACCTCGAGCCACCCACCAAAAATAAAATCCTCTTTCCCAGCCGTACTTTTTTCTACCTCTCTTTCTTCCCTTCTCTCCCGTGTCCCCTCTGGCGAGAAGAGACCCTCTTCCTCGATATCCACCCACAAAAATGCAACGACCGTCACTCCTCAGCCACGTACCCGTCCAACGACGAACCCAGACCTCTCTCTGCCTCGATCATTTCCCTTCCGAAAGATTTACAGGCGCACTAACGAAACCGAGACGATGCTCCGATAGAAATATTCTAACTCCGAGAACAGATATTTCGCGACAATTTTCTGCACAAGATGGTCGATAATATAAATCTTTGAAGTTAGTTAAATAAATGAAAATCGTAGCCGATCCCCGTGGCAGTCGAGTAGTTTAAAATGGTCTTCGAAGCGTAAGGCTTCGAGGACAGGTGACACGAGTATAAGGGAAAGACGCGTTTCGTCCGATTCCATCGAAAGACGCTACTACTACAACACGCTCGAGAAGGGACGTCGTCGAACGAAGCGTGAACCTGTCCACCGATATAAATAAGACCCCGAGGGTCAGGGCGAGGACCAGGTTTACGAAATAAATACCGTAAGTTATGCCGGCCCGCGAAGAACTAACAGAGGGGTTAATTCTACGATTTAACGCGATCTGCTAACGTGTTTCCTGACGTAGTCGTGGTCGCGCCTTCGTTCCTTCGAAAATCCTCCGAAACGCTCGTAAGTCCTCGCGGCATCGAGCTCCGAGTATTCTCCGGCTTCGAATACTCCGCCGATCGGTTCCCTTTGCTTCGAACATTCTTGACCTCTCGTGTCATCCGTTGCGACCACCGACTCCCTCTTCTTCCTTCGAATTATTTCAAAGTTCTCTCGAACGAGCACGGGGCTGCCTTAATCGGACCGTAGCTCGTCTTCGACTACGACTCGGAATCGAAAATCTTCGATCTGACAAAATAATCAGACATCATCTTCTAACGAAACGCTTCGGCTCTTCATCAAGATATACATATAGCTCGGAACGAATTTCTTCGCGAGTATTTCTCTCGATTAAGCTTTTCGAGGATGCTTCGAGCAACGCGCGAACGACCGACGTTGACGAATCTATCGAGAAAGCAAAGTTTCGAGCGAAACGATTCGAGATCCCACGAGGCTAAAGATCATAGACTATAGACGGTGCTCTAAAGGACAAGAAGAGATTCTGTTGCCGGTAGATTCAGCACGGCGCGGCAAAGCACAACGCGGCGGCAGGATATTCGGAGGCGTAGACGATTTTTTGTGCCAGGACTCCGCTCTTTCCCTCTTCCCCATTACTCCCCTGTTCCTCTGTTTCTCCGCTCCACCCCGTCCCGCTTCTTTTTTCTCTCTTCCCGTTATATACCTGGCAAAGCCTCGGGCATCCGACTATTGTGCGCAACAAAGCTACACTTTTCTACTCGATCCCAAGCCTAATGGATAATTAATTTTTGATAAATCGTTCCATCGTGACTAGCGTCGACGCCTGGTCTAATTTGTTTTTCGATTTTTCACAAAAGCACACACGATCTTTACTCGTATCCTTTTCCGCTCCTCTCGCCTTCCATTCCGCTCGATTCCACTCCTTTTTACTCGGGACGACAACCTCGGGATTCCAGGTCCTTTTTCGATTTCGTCGGGGTACCAGCCTGTCAGGATACATTAGGATAATGCGACGAACGACTGCCGTTAAACTCGGGAACTCTGCCCGAACGGTAACTATTGTAAGCCGCGATTTACACGGATTCTTCTCTTCTTTCTTGCCTTTCGAAACGACTCCACTAACTCGTCTCGCAATACCGTTTCAACGTTATTTCGATTCGTCTGGTTTATCTGTAGATTTAACTCGGAAGAGAGGAGAAAAAAAAAAGTTGATCGGCAAATTCGGTAATGGTCCCGTCGTACTGTACCACGAGTTGTATCGGCACGCGTAAGAGTCAGAAGATCAAACAAGGCTACGCGTGTACCGTTTGAACGAAGTAATTCTCCCTGGAGGTACAGAAGGAGGAGAGACGTCGAATAGGAACGAAACAAATTTCAGATGGCAAGCGGGATAGCTTGCCCGGAGGATTAGTGGTGCAAGCAGTAGCGTGCTAACTGGCGCAAGCAGTCGGCCGGAGTTCGAAAAATCATGGCATCTCGACGAGTTGTATGGTACACGAAGAAAACGGACTCAAGGTCGTCGGTTGCGAGGGAGGAAGGTGCATCGGGCGCACTAAGGACATATAGGTAAAAGAGACGAGAGGTAAGGATTCGCCCGAAGCGTTCGCGTGGCTACCATTCCGCTTGTCCGTGGATCACGCGCGGGTCTCTTGGTCGTGTAACGTGCACGCAACGCTACCGCACGCGGATTCCTGTCCGCGGAATCGCCACGGTTTCGTGATTACTATTTGCAAACGAGCTACACACGAGATTTTGTCCCGATCTGTGTCCGATACTCGCGACAGCGCCCGCAATTATTACACGACTGCAGATATTTATGCGTTCCGGTCGCGTCGATTTGTGTATTACGAAACACGCGAAAACCGTGTTACGCGAAAGAAATCGATATATAGGCAGGAACAATAACACGATACTTTTTGTCGGCACGACAAAGAAACTTTAATCGCGCGAATATCCACGGTGTAATTATCGCACGCTTTCGACTAATTTTATGGTACGTAACCGCTTTTCAAGCAACGTGCATAGCGTGACAGAAAGCAAAACGTAGCAAAGATTTAATTACGGCTCTCTCGAAACTATCGCTACACTCTGCGATAAAACAATCGATTAAGCGAGTAAGTAAGTGTTCTCGAGATTACTAGTTAACGAGCGTAACCGAATTTCTAAAAGCTTTACCATAACATATTTTCGAAGTGGCGTCCTGGCTAAATTGAATCGATCAGGAAGCAACAAAATACATTTTTCGGTTAAGAGTGGCATAGATGAAGCAACGAAGAACCAGTAAATAACGGACGTTCGTGTTTCGCCCTTTTCGTGGCCGAAGATCGTAAGCAGCAAGATCGGTAGGAACGAAAGCATGAAATAATAGCACAAGATGGTGCGAGGTAGCAGTGAAATATTTTTGTTCGTCTTCTTTTTGGTAGGATGCGCACGGAGAAGAAAAGGAATTTTTTAAACGGCCTCCTACGAGGAAGGGAAAGGTCCTAGGCAAAATTGAAGTTTCAAAGGTGCAATTTCACTAGCCTATTGTCGGTCAGCAGTCTCCAGACTCGCCTCTCTTCTCCCATCTTTCCTTCCTGAATCCTCTCAGCACCCGTAGTCCCGTGCCATCTCATCCTCTAACTTCATCCTCTGCCTCCTCGACCCGTATTTCCAGCCATCCTCCTAGAGGTAATTTACTTTCCATCCTCCTTCGTTTGCCACGAGAGTGCCAGGTACGTTCTTCCATCCCCTCCTACTCTTCTTCATCTTCTACTTCTTTCCCTCGGATACGCGCTCACTATACTCGATACGCGTTAACTATCTACCCTCCTAGTATACTCCGTATGCGTTGAAAATCCTTCGAAAATCTAACGAAATCCTTTGCAACTTCTTTCGCCGACCCATTCTAGAATCTTGGCGAATTCTTCTAGCAAGGAATAGAGGATAAGCGCGGTCGATACGTTTAATTCGGTGGAAAACAGGATTCCACGAAGTAATAATTAAGATGGGATTACGGTGGACAAAGGGAACCGAAAGCCGACTCGACTCGCGAGCTCGTCCTAAGACGTTCGTAAGTCCTTCTCCTAATTAAGCGATAAAGGAAAAACGCGTTGAATGTGGTCGTGTCGACGGAAAACAGGATTTAGCGAAACAGTGGGTAAAAGCTGAATGTTTCGAAGCCGACGTTAAAGCGAGCGAAAGGTCCGTTCGCGAAGACGTCCGCGAAGTCACGAGTTGTTTCAACGAGAAGCAAAGAAAGGGACGCGTGCTATTTGAATCCTTAGTTGGAGGTGATTCGTATACGGTGTATACACGTGCGAATTGCCGCTACAAAGTTACCTCGCAGTACCTACCAGAGATACATCCCTCTCGAGTTTATTCCTCCAAGCGTTCCGGCTTATTGTTAGAGAGGCAGTAGATCCGCATTAGCGTACTCCTACCGCGGTCGAGAGGGCTCCCTTTCTTCTCTTTTCTCCTCGTCTACTTTTCTGTTCCTTTTCTATCCGCTCGATCCTGACCGAGCCGACGCTTCTCGCTCGATCGCGCGGGGAAAGAACGACGAGGACGGAAGAAACGTCGACGAATAGAGAGCGAACGAGAGAAAGAGAGAGAAAGGAGCCGAGTGTTCTCGCTCGCGCTCGCATAGCATCACCGAGGCCTGGTATAATTAATACGGGCCCCGTGGAATGCCGGTCGCCTCACTCTCTTGGGCCCTTATCCCCTCCTTTCCTCTCTCGCCTCGTCCTCGCCGCTCATTCCGCCTTCTCCTCTTACTCACCCTCGTCTCTTCTCCTCGACCGTCCCTTACCGCTCTACCTGACTGGCTCCATCGGGGCCCCGTACACATCCGACCAGTTTCCATGCTCTCGCCTAGGCCCTAGTACGGGCCCCAAAGACCCCCACCCATCCCGCGTCTCCCGACTGGTCCTCCTATTCCCGTCTCGTGTTCTTCGAGGGGAAGCCCGCCGAAATACTTCAAAAGTAGAGCACGCGTAACCACCGGACGAACCAACACGACTATGCGACAACAATACGGAGAAAGGGGGGTCTCTTTTGACAGACGGACTCAAAATATTGGCCCCGTATTATCCGCGGACCTCACGCGAGCGTAAACGCGGTAGCATCGTCGGACCTCCTTCCGAAACACGAATTCGTTCCCAGATCCTTATATACCTTTGTCGACTGAACGATCGCGTATCGATTCTTATCGCATTTTCACTGTCTACTCTATCGACTCGGTATTACCCGATCTCCGTAAACAATCTTTTGCTCGTGAATAATCGAGGATAAGACTTCGCTGCTATGACGATTTAAACGCGTCGGTAAACTCGCTTTTCCATCCTGCAACGCGATCATCTCGTTGCGGAGAAACAGAGAGGACGATGAGGAGTCTACGTGTACAATTAGAGGTAACGAGTTAATCTAACGTATCGTTGCAGTTTCCGAAGAAAAGAGATCAAAGGAGCGAAGTAACGTGGGGAAAAAAGAGGGAGAACAGAAGTCCTGACTGGGCCAGGCAGTTCTCCTTAAAAGGTGGAACGCCTTTTCTCTTCCCTCGAGTTGGATCGTTTCGTAACCGAGCGCAGCAGAAAACGAAGGTTTATTCTTGATTTAGCCGGCTGCACTTTGCACGACGTTACTTGGGAAATCGGTGTAAGTCCGTATAAATCAGGAAATCACTTAATTCTACGTTTCTTGGGAAAATGCTGTTGCCGGTCTCCTCAAAAGATCCAAGAATTTTGCAGGTTTTGCCGCAACTGCGAACACGACCGGAAGAAAGCCAGCTTTGGCTCTTGGGAATTTCTTTGAGACACGGCAGCTAAAAGAACCAGCGTGTTTCTATAAAGGGAACAAATCGAAAAGGCTTTTTCCCTTTTTTTACAAATTCTAACCATGCTCTTCCTTCCTTCCTTCCTTCCTTCCCTTTCATCGATTTCGACTAGCCTCGGCCGTTCAACGGCCCGATTTCTATTCTCGATGTTTGCTCGGTGCCTTGTTCTCGGATCGGTCGCGCCTACCTTTCGTCTCGGCCCGGAATTCAACTTATCGCAGGTCAGTTTGGGAAGAAAGGTGGAAGGATGGGTGAAAAAAAGCAGGGCGACGAGGATGAAAAACGAAGCGAGGGGCGGCGTGGACGATGAATGGACCAGAAAGAAGCCTCGGAATCGAGTTTCCACGTGATTCTCCGAGGATGCTCCGATCCAGAAAACAAACAACGAGCGCGTAAAGTCGAAAAGAATAGAGTTTACAGTTTAATTCTGTTTTCCTGTGACTCGTTCGTGTTCGATTTCTCGGCTCCTCGAGTTCTTTCGAGATGTACAACGAGCAACGAATCGTTATTACGCGATCGAGTACGAGCGAGCGTGGCGTGGGTGCAAAAAGTCGCAGGGACCATGCCGTCCATGAAATTACCTTAATTTCCGTCGATGACGCGCCAACGCTTTATCCTTTTTCTCCTTCGTATTCCAGTTTTCCTTCCCTCGTTCTCCTTGAACGGAGAGAGAGTTACGCGGACGTGAACGTCCACGGTGTCTCGCCGTTGCTTCTCGAGTTTTAATTACTTTAATCTCGGCAACGACCACGGACGCGACGACGACCACATGGCGCTTCGCTGGTTGCTTAAACTCCGTTTAAGCGGATTTCAATGACCTTAAATAACTGAGATTCCGCCGACACCTTCGTTCCCCGGGCCGCTCCGTGGAAACGCACAATGAACATCGTAAAATTCGAAAATAATTTCTACGCGTCCGTTGCTTTTTCAGCGACGACCAGCGACGACAAGCGACGACCATCGAGAGAAGCCAGTCGTCCGTGTCGACGCGAAAGTACCTTTTCAGCGTCTCGAGAACTCGAGCCAGACCTTCGGGGGATCTACATCGGATGGGATCAGAGCGCGGACAAGCATAAAATCCTGGTCTCCTAGAAATTTCGGTTCCATGGTTCGGATTAAACGGCGCGGTATCGTACTACGCGTGCAACGGACCATTGGCGGAGAGCGTGGCTAGAAAGTAACCAGACTAAACCTTAATTTTCGACCAAGAAACCTATATCGTAATGCCTTTCTCTTTCCGCGTACTCCGTGGCTTGCGTGAACGTTGCATCAGGTGCAGTAACGAATAACTCGGTTTTCCGCGTATCGAATATAAATACAGAATCGATATTTTGTCGTTAATTGAAAGCGACGGAGAATATTCGAAACGGAAGAGACGGCGATTCCGCGAAGCCAGGAACGGATTGGAAAGTCGGATGACGAAGCCGAGGCGATTCGAGGCTCGTTGAAGGAATCGTCGGTGATCGCGGACGAGTGCGTGGGTAAAAGTACCGCGGCATCGGTTCGCGAGCGCGCGGGGGGCCCCGCGATGTCGAGAGGGGCCCGCATTCGTTCTCCAGAGCCGAGGAATACGTTGGAAATGCCGAGGATTCGCTATCAGATATTCGTTACTCACATCGGGGCCCCCTATCATCCTCCCTTTCTCTCCTTCTCTGCCTCTCTTTCTATCCCGTCCGACATCGGGATCTTCTCCTTTACGATCCGCACATGTGTTTCGTTTGTACACGGCATGTAACGTATGGGCCCCGTGTTATTTATCATATAGCCTTAGCCGCCGATCGCGAACGGGATGTACGTTGCATTCAACAGGACCCTCTGCTTACCACGCTGCCTAATCATGTTAATTTTACCACGGCGACATAAATTAAACGATGCACCGGAGAGAAAGAAAGAACAAGCCAACCTATGCGAATCGTTTTATTTCCTGAAAGAAGCACGGCCGATTTTCGTTTCTCCTTTCTCCCAGGATCGAACCAGTCGAAGTCAGACGTTGTTCGCAACGTTTTCGAGCTCTCTCGGTCGTCTCGGTTAACGAAGAATTTCCCGACGAAATTCGCTCTCTCGATTCAAAGTCTCGCATCGTTCACAACGCGATCTTCTGGAGTTCGTAATACCCCGGGGAGATCAACTTTCAAGGAAATTCCGTGGAATAGTCGGTATTGGAACTCTCGCGAACAACCAGGTTGCAGACGTGGTTTTTAGACTCGGGAGAGCTTTCATCGATTGCGTCACGCCTGCTCGGACACGAAAAACCATAACCATGTCGAATGCAGAATTTTTCTGTAGAATTCCACGCGTTATGAAACAGCCTGTATAAATCGAGGAGGAGAGTCGGCGTTTACTTTCGCTCGTAATCCAGCCGACGCGACTCGTATACGCGCGAAAATCTGTCGAATTAATTTAAGGTTAAATGCGAGCGAGAGAAATCGACGGAGCCTGAACATTCGTATACGTTCGGTACGAGCGTTCGGCGATACGTTGAACGTTTACCGTGTGGAGGAATCAAATTTCGTACTCGTCGAGTGATTCGCGGTCAAGCAGATTTTTCGAAAGGAATACAACCCGTGTTCGGAAGCATTCGCGAAAACCGCGTGGGACGCTGCCGGAAAGAGAGACGAGAGGATCGAAGACGACCCGCTAACTTGGCCCCGGCCGAGCCACAACCGCTCAGTATTAATAATTCATACTTCAATGTCAGCACACCGTTTTTAATTCGCGTATCCTCTCCCCCCATAATTTCGGGTTAACGTTTCACTTTTATCGAGCAGCCTTTAACGTCGCACAGTTTTTTACACAGCGACGTATTATAGGTATCGTCATAAGCGTGTAATTAAATTTATCAACACGGTGACGCGCAAACAAACGAACGATTGGCTCGACCGCGGACAACACGGTTCCCTAGACAGCTTCTTCTCGAGAATGCAAATTTCCCAGCTGCGCTTCCGATCCTCGAAAAGCAGGAATTCGAAGAAGCACGTGCCAGAAGCGCGCGTTCCCTTCGTCGACCCTTCGGTTACAGATGGCGAGCGTCAAAAGCGTAGCCGTGGAGCGATGCAACGAGAAGGAAAAAGACGAAGAGAGAAAGGTGGACAGGCCAAGTGACTTTCGGTTCGGGTTACACGAGCTGGCGTACGCGTAGCTGCTTCATTCACGCGGTTCGCATGCACTCTCGCTTCTCGCATCTCGTTCGTCGCGTCGAGAATCGAAAATCGAGAATCGAACGTCCGCGTCTCTATTTGCATATCAACGGGCCAACGTCCCGAATCCCTCTTACGAATCCTGAACGTACGCGTCTTGTTTCTTTTCACGAAGCGGAACGCGCGAGGAATTTTAACGCTCATCGATCGCGGTATTATGTAACGCGAATGCGCCATCAACGACCCAGATTACTCACGGTAGATTAAAAGTAATCACGGCCAGGCGATTAAAGCGCGAATAACGGACGTCGTTGTCTAGCGCGAATACCAATCTTATTCGATTTACTCGAGTCAAAGGGCGCCAATAGCTTACTATGGAAAGGCATTCCAAGCGCCATTAACGCTTTGCCGTCAACAGGAAGCGGTATCATAAGCAATTCCACGGGAAGAAAGAAATGATCGTAACCTTAATCATTCTCATTAAAGAGTGCCGTACCACGCAAACCGTTTTCAACGCGACAGTCGTTGTAACTCGGATCGTGGATCGCGAAGCGTTAACAACCATCAATCTTTCACCTCTGCTTGACCGTTACGACTAGAATTTCAACCGCTATTGCAAAGAAAATTGTGTTACGTTCTTCGAACGTTGTCCGTGCAAAATTCCCCGTATACCACGAGCGACATAACGAGTCGCTACCAGTAGATAATTATTATCTGGCAGCCTTATGGTTCCCGAAACGTAACGGGACAGATCTATCCGGAGGAACGTAGATGCGCTTTGACATCGTAACGCTTCGCAGGAAGAATCTTCCGAGCGAGTAATTCCGAATTTTTCCAAGAATCCCAAACGAAGAAGGTTCCAGCTTCCCGGCAATCTACTTCTGACGACTCGTTTCCGAGAGGACTGTTCGAGTAACGAGGGTCAAGTTACACCTTGACCACACAATCACCGTAGCCCGTGGTGCTTTCCACGACGACGACGACCGCGACAACGAGGAACGTTCGTGTCACGAGAGCGTCGATCCAAGATTACGATCGAGAGAAGAAGGTAACGTATGCGCGTTAGACGCTAGAGAAAGTGGCGTCGAAAAAGACGGAAATATTTCGATAACGCGTTTACGTTCCAGCAGGTTCTTCCCTTTCGAGTCGCGAGCTTTCTCGCGAAGCTTTTGTCCGGCCGGCATAGCGCGAATCGCGTGCCGTTATCCGCGACACTATTCGCCGTGTATATTATTGAATAACAATTTAAATAAAAATACCGCTTCGAAAGGGGGTACCAGTTCTCCTTACCCGTCTTACCGGTTTACAAATACTGACGCGCGTCAAGTTTGATCGAACCGCGAATATTATGCGTGACGTATATGGTGTTCGAGATATACACGCGCGCTCGCACCGATACATACGATGGAAAGAGGTGACGTACGCGCGCGGACGTCGTGAACGGAGTGTCCGCTACGAAGCGTACATCGAGCGACAGGTGGTCCCTCGGTCCCTTCTACTCCAAAGATTTTGCCGGGCTTGTTCCACCACCGTTCGAATTCCTTTCGGTCCAACAAAGAAACCGGAGAAAGAGAAACGGAGAGAGGAAGTTACGTACGTACGTACGTACCAACGATGCCACGAAGGTACGCCTGAAAATTGGGTAATCTTCCGATTCCATCCTCGAAACGGTACCGCCTATCAAGATACGGTATCGAGATAATGTTCGGACAACCGTAACTGGAAAGCCACGAAGAATAGACAGGAAGAAACGTTTCAGTCGTGTACGCGCCTAAAATCGAGGATCCCACGAGAACAGAAAACTCTTTGAATATCGACAATTGCATTCCCACCTCTGAAACTCTCGTCGGAGCAATGGCATCCTCGAACTTCCTGGTTCTAGGCGTTTCGCTAACTCGCGTTGGAGAAACGGCACTTGAACGATATCGAATCTTTTAAATCGGTGTCAACCGACTGGCGCAACGGTAGCACGACGGTGCATAAAGATTTTGAAGTAAACATCGATAATTATACACTGCTCGATCTAAATTAGCGTAGGTACTACTTACTATAAAAGCAAGTATTTACGAGTCGTAAAACTACAGACCGGAACGTATAAGGGCAAGAAAACGATTTGTACATCGTAACGTAGTAATTCCAATTTTAATTTCAGATCAAGGGTCACGCGTACAAAAATGATATGTTTCGAAATCCAAAGTCGGAAGAAACGCGAATGTCTCTTTCGCGAATTCCGACGCCAGTTTAGTACTAACAAGTACTATCGGTGCTTCCCAATGGAGCAGATTTCAGAGCTATCGACTCGTTTTGCTCTCGCACAATTCCTACGAGTGTAAAGGTCTATCGCGAATGGCGGGAGACTGAATCGTGTAAGGTGTCCCGCGGACAACGCCGTTTTAAACGAAACGAAATGCAGGTAAATAACAGAAAAACGAACGCAGAAATCGCCGTCGAGTAATAACGAGATATCCAGCAGCGTGGTAGCCGAGGTAAAGGGAAAAGCGGCCGTAGAGGAGTTTCTTCTTGAAAAATCGTTTAGTGGGATGCCGGGTAATAGCGGCGGGTAATATCGAAAGCGTTAATACGCGCAAAGTTCATACGTAGCCTCGTTGAATCGTGAAATATCATCAAAGGCTAAAGACGGTAGTGTCGCGAGCGTTTTAAACGGTGTGCACCTACAAAGCGATCGCGAAATGTTACGCTTGTGCCACGCGTACCTTGTAAATCACGGGAATGTCGTATTATGTGTAACGCGCGTTCGCGTTACGTTGCAAGCAATTGCGATAGGAAAGGTACACCGTACCACATCGAGCTCGACTATCGCAATTCGCCTACGAGGGCCCAGCAGATCGTGACAGGTAGGCGCGTGTGCGTGTGTAGATTAAACCGATTCCCGGGAAGGCATATAAGCTAACCAACCACCTGCTGTTAGCCTGATGCCCCGCACGATGTATCTTTCTCTCCCTTCCACGTTTCTTTTATTCCCTTTTCTTTCCTTTTTTTCTTCTCCTCTTATTCTTCCTCCTCTTCTGCGCTCCGATCCGTTGACTCTTCCTTCTATTCAAACGTATTACGGCATCGCGCGATTTTTGGCCCCGTCGGATGAACCTCGGCTAGTTATGCAAGTCGAAAACTCTCAGGGACGCGAGGCAAGGTTGTCGAGACTACGACGTTAGATCCATCGTTTCTAGAGCGTGCATTCGGAGTTTTTAGGATACAGGTAGCGGGGCAATATCTGAAATAACAACTTTTTTGCCGGTCGAACACGCTTGTCATCGTTCGATGAAAGAACTTTGGAAGAAATTGCGCAAATACCGAAGCTAGTACTCGAAACGGTCACGGAACACGAGCATGACGAGAAGGAAGACGCGATCGAACCACACCCTCCCGATAATGATAAGGAGCGCGATAAACATCGCGTTCCGGCGTTTTCACGGTACTCGCGTAGAACAAGCGTGACTGATAGCGAGTGAAAGAAAAGAAAGCGTTGCACCGACACGATTCCGCGCGAAAGCCACGGCAGCGTTCAATTAGCTACCGCTAACTTTGCCATGTTCGCCTTTGAACACGCTGTTGGTTCGATCCTCGAGAGAGACGGCCACCGAAGAGGAACGGAAACGGTGTCTCAAATACGATATAACGTAATAACGCCGAACGTCGTGTCGGTCTTACCGAATTAATTAGAAGCAGATGTGTAATCGTCCGTTATCTTTCAGCTTTCGTGGCAGATCGCCGATAAGAGGAGAAAGGAAAACGAATAACTGGAACGAAACGAACCAGATTCGAGAAGGAACTTCGATTCGATGCGTCAAAGGATGAACGGACCAACAAAACGATTCAGATATCTCTGTCGCTGAAACGAGAGGCTTTAGCGCGAAGAAGGAACGCGGAAATGCATCGGATCGGGAGTAAACGGTCAACGGTGTACAGGTTATTGATTGAACGTTGTCATAACTAAAACTCGACCTCGCCCCTGGCACTCGGTTCATCGTCGATTTGTCCCAGAGACTGTCGACGACCTGGAGAGGATCCAAACAGGTCTTACTCCGAGATTTCCCATTCGTTTTCAAGCGTGTTCATAATTCTCATCCGAATAGCAAAACTTAAAAGTAGCGGTTTTTGCAAGCAGACAGGAGAGAAATAATGCAATAAAAGGTACCGGTTTCCCGAACACCGTGAAAAATTCTGCCATTAAAATCTTCTTTGACCAAATACGACAATTAGCGTCGAGTGTTATTATGAGCAATCGCGAAGAACCCGAGAGAAATTACAAATTAAACGACCGTCTCTCGCGAATCGAAAGGCCACGCGTTGCCACGATGGAAATCGCTTCTTCATCCTTCGTACTCGCATTGCATCAACGGATTTTCACCTAATTGAATAGCTACGTCATAATTTAGAAGAGATTAAAAAAAAAAACTGAAAGATACGCGATAAGATCTTCCTTTCAGTGATGGATCCAAAGAGTCTGCCATTGAAAGTTACGGAAAGATGAGAAAGCATTACGGATACTAATGCCAGGTACTCGTTTTAATGTTCCGAATAAAATATTCCGGAAAAATTTCGATTCTATCGTGTCTTTATTAGCGAAGAGAGGCTTGTTGCATAGCAAGCTAATAGAAACGCGTCTGGTTGATCGATTCGCAAACGACGAAGGCTCGTCCGCTTCGATAGCATTAAGCCTATTCGTTCATTCTGCTTGAATATTTATCTGACGGCGAAATTTATTGCCGCAAACCAATTACAATGTACATATGCGCCAGGAGCGCGTTACGTGATCGATACTTCGCCGGTTATTCGTTATCGAGCGAATAAATTCACAGTGAAAACGAAAAAACTGGCTCCCGATGTTTCTCAGAGACCGATGTGCGCGTCGTGCCGCGATATCTCGTTGATTGGTAGACGGGCCCAATTAAAAATGTATGCGCTGTCCTCGTTTGCGTCTACTTCGTTCGACGCGCGATTTGAACCGTTAAAAGTGGTCACGGTACTCTGGTTAACTCTATCTAGCTACTTAATGACCTAATCGACACAACTCGCCGGTGTATAAATTAGGTACCGCTCCGTGAATTATCTATTTGGCTGGCCAGAAAACGATTCATACGCCTCGAGATACTTATTCACTCTGCGTAACTGTGATTTATAAAACTCGAGTATTACAAATAACCGTCATCGATCGTAAACACGAGAGAGGTCACTTCTTAGACTTCTCGATCCCTCCGAGGATTTTTAAACGGAAATTTCACAGTCCTACATAATAAATTTTAAGAAGAAGTGTACACCTTCGAATTGTAATTTTCCATAATGGAAGCCCGAGGAAATCTCCCGAATAAAAGTGATCATTTTCCGTATTGGAAACCAGTGGAAAGTAGTCGGGAAAGTTTAGAAACGACGCGTTAGCGTAAGATCGAGGAAGCGTCGGGTCAGCACGAGTTCTACCGCATCGTAAACGTCGGCTGAAAGATATTCGCGTATAGAGGAGAAGGTTCGTGAATCGATCGTATATCAAAAGTAATAGAGAATCGGTTGGATAATGTCGGAACGATTCCAGGAAATTCAACTGTGTCCGTTACGCTAAAGTTATTCACCGAGAAAGCGAATTCGTAGCCCATCGTGGCTAATAACGCGAAGAATTCACCTTCGTTCCGATCGAGATGCAGAGCCGAATCGAAAATAAAAAGCTTTAATACGTACTCGCGATAGCTGGCAGATCTACATATAGAAATGTCTCTGTATAAAACGCCCGACGCGAATGGGAATTATGAAACAATTAGGTTGTCGACTGCTCTTTAACCTTTTGCGGGTTCACTTATTCTGTACGTGGATTCAATTTCAACCAATGCATCGAGTATTATAGACTGAACGGTCTATAATAATAGAAAGTTAACATCTGTGACTACTGATAGCGTTGCAGTTGAGAGTTTCTCTAGTTATGCATCGTGAAATTACCAATTAATACCCGAAGTAACGATTTCTTTTCTTTTCGTACTCGAATCGCAGAGGAGCTAATCGGGTAAATCAGCAATTACGCCGAGAATTTTCGAAGCCAAAAGGGGAGAATAATTCCGAAAATTTCCCAAGCGTATTTCGTGGTCGTCCCTTTGCCATCAGCTTTCATCAAAGACGTCGTTGAAGTAATCGATAAGCCGACTTATCGTCGATCGAATCGATCGAACAACGTTCCGTCAAATTTCCGTGGAAGAGACGAGAAGATTAAGAAAGTTGGGTAAGAAGGAGGCAAAGTGGAAGAGCGCGAGAGATGATTGGTGGAGAGAAGGAGAGGAGAGGCGCGCGGATCCTATCGGAAAGTAATTACCGGGCTGGTCGTACGGTCGTAATTAATCAAATTCCGCGTAGGGATGACGCGACGAAAACGAATCGGCCCGAGGCCAAGAGAATCCATTAGCGAAACACGCGTGTCTCGCGCGTATTATTTCGCGCGGCTACGAGAAACGAACCACCGTACCGTACGAATAAACGAAAGAACGAACGAACGAACGAACGAACGAAGAAACGAGCAAGCGACCTATCGAGCGCGTAGCTGCCGCTACATTGGCCCAACATTAGCTTCCACGTGACGCACGATCCTTCGATCTTGCACCTTACCCGGCTAATTGTGCGGGCCACTCTCCCGTTCAGGAGGAGAGCCGTGACGGATCGACGGGTCAATCGAGGTCGTCACTCGGCCCATCTCCGCGACTGCCTCCATCCTCGCCAATCTACGCTCGCACCTTCCAACAGATTTTCTCAAGCTTCTTCGAACGCGGAAGAACCGAACCGAGCGACCGCTTATTCACACGACGGGACGAGACGACGCGACGTTTCATCGCTTTCGTCGTCGTATATCTACGCGACACTTTCATCGAATAAAAGCGCAACATCGATTTACGTTCACCGGGCTGATCTGGAGCGTAGATATCGATTTACATCTACATCTTTCGCGACAGCTACGAAACTGGGTGTACCTACTACGATCGAATCTTATTCTTCCCGCGACGAAACTACGGAGAGTAGGTCGACTGCTGCGCGATCGAAGAAAATTCTGTCTGGATCTCGGCTATAATTAAGGATTGGAAATGTTTGCGGTAGCTGTGAAACAGCCCGAAATTATTCTAGCGATCTATTCTAGCGTAGCTTTTCGAGGTCGTAGAATTCCGCGTATAATTTACTCTCGTTCCAACTTTCACGCCGTCGTAGGAAATTTTGTCTCGATGTTTGCCATAATCAACCGCTGAAAACAGTAATTTCGCGACCTTTCGCGGTAGGTGAAAATCGGCGCGAAGTAGAGTCGACTCGAGGCTCGTTTTATCAAAGATATAGCATTCCACCTATGGTTTACCGCCTATCTAGGTTACCCTCGTGCAATTTCGATCTCTCCTATAATCAACGATCGGGAAAAGTAAGTATCGAAAGGTAATCTTTGCGTTTTCCACGACAGGTGCAAATTAGCGCGTATTAAAATCGATTGGAACATGACTTTTTTTTCGAGCACGTAATATCTCGCTAGGAATTTGCCAGGTGCATGAGTTCTTCTCGCAGCGAGTCAGGAGCAACGAAAGAAAAGCGTGTTTCTCGTGGAAGGAACGTGTGTCGCGTCTCGGTACGCACACTTTGGCACACGTGCGAACGAGGTCTCCGTCGTATGCACTTTCCCGGTGCAACGATCGCACCAAGTGCATTGGAAAGTGCAACTCGCACGCAGCCCTCGCACCTCCGCTCGCTTCCCTCTCCCGGTTTTATCGCGATCGCTTACCTGCCTTATAGCCGGCACCGATCTGCCTACCGAGCGTTCGCTTTCTCTTCGGACGCCTCGATCCGTACACGCACTTACGACGATCAGCTTCCCTTTCGTCTCGCTCGTTCCACGATCGTTTCGTTAACCGTGGAAGAAAACGTAACCGACAGCCTACGGCCTACGGCTTTTCAATCGAGTTTCTCGTACGAAAACGAAACGGACGTTGAAAAACGGACCGGCTCGACGAGCCGACAAATTGGAACACCTGTCTTTCGCGTATCCGTTCGAAAAAATCTCGGTTTTACGACTGTCCGCGTTTACCTTGTCACTTCCATTTTATTTGAATTCGTCTCGTTTTATGTTACTCGAAGTGACGCTACGGGAAGAGAAAGAGGGAAAAGTTTCGACGCGTACACGGTAAACGCGCAAAAACACGTCGGGAGGAATTTTAAGAGGAGCACGGAAGAATTTCGATAACGATCCTCGAGTAAAATTCAATCAACCCGTACGCTTGGACGAGAGAACGTACCATCGCTTTGGCATGCAGCACGAAATCCAAGCCACGGAATCGTCGTCGTCGATATCGCTCTCTGAATCGACAATCAAAAGCTGCGTGTGCAGTTATGCGCCTCCACCACCTTCGAGCAACGACACTTCCGAGGGAAAAACCAGTCACCGTCGGAGAAAGCAAATTTCTCGGCACTGTAAAACGCTACGCGATAGCATCCCGCTAATTCTCATCGTGTCTTTCAATAGACTTCCAAGAGACACCAGCTAAACGATAATAACGATAATTTTGCATATCACTTTCGTGTATAAAATGTTTAACAGCTGTACAAACAACTCTCGTCCAGCAGTTTAACATATTTTTCTTCGTCCGCTCACTTGCGCGTCCAGCTTCGTCTACGATAATATCGAATCTTTCTGCCCGTTTATTAACACATTAAGGACATTTAATATTCCTCCAAATTCCATTACTTTTATAACCATCGTCTCTCGACTTTTGTCTTTTATCCATTGTCGACGATCTGACGGATTACTTGTCAAGTTTGTCGCGATGTCTTAATATCTGGAAATAATCTGCAATCTGCGATCTAAGTTCTCGCGTCATCGCTACGTTCAAATTTCACATACTATCGCTCCTAACAGGTATTGTTCGCTGTTATGTTCCTTTCACTAATTTTAAGACATTTTTGCTACTTCTTCGTATCGCGCACTCGCCATGTCTCGTTGTCAGAAATATGGTTTACGACACGCCGTAACAACACCTCGCAACGACTCCCTTATCCGTATATCTACCTTTCTTGTGAACTTTATTACTATCGCTTTCAACTATTGCAACTACGAAGGTGCTGATACCGTGCGAGCAAATAAATGAAGAAAATCGTTGACGAACGAAAGAGTACGGCGAGAAAGTTGTCTGTATCCGAAGATCTCGCGACTCGAAGATCCTTCTGCGACGTTTTCATCACCGAGTCGGAACTAATTTTTATTTATTCGTCTAGGTCTACAGCCTTGCGAAAAATTGTTACGGGAGAAATTTGTATTCCACGTTCCTCCAAGGAACATTTCCCTTTCGTATACTTCCGTCGCGTCAACGTCAAGATCCTCGTGCCGTAGCAATTTTTCACGATATTACAATTCCATTCACAGCTAAGGAATAGCCGATCCCGCAGCCTACGACACTCTCGAATAAATAAAACGAGAAACATTGTCGCGTGCGTACACGTCCGTGTAATCGAAGGTCTTTGTTTTCTGCGGTTACGCAATATGCGATCCCGAGCTCGAAGACATCGAAGAGAAACAAACGAACGGAATAGTGTAAGTGTTACGCACACTCGCGATGCGGGTCAGTCATCGTATCCATCGGTATGCGACTTCCTCTTCGTGGCTGTTCTTGTTAAGCCGCGAAACACCGTAAGCTAGCTCCGGCAAGGATCTACCGACTTGACGGAAACGCGAGGACCGTCGTCTCGTAGCTCACCACCCACTGGCGGATCGTGAAGACGTTCGATTATCCAGGGACACAGGAGAAACTTGATAACCGACGTTTACTCGTCTCGATGCTTACGCTTCTGCGCGGAAACGGCGATTCCCCGCCGTTCTTACTACGCTCCAGCGATCCGATTTCCCGTTATTATGCACTTACCAGTAGATAATTTCGTTTTTCGATCCGTGAACAAATTCGCCGAACACTCTCGTTTCTCGTTCGTTAAACCCCGAGAAAATGCGAGCATTCGTAATGGCGTCGGAATCATCGGTTTACGATTCTAATATTGCTGTAATTACGATCGTATCGTAATCTTTAATACCCGACTGTTGAGAAAAGCGAAGACAGCCTACTCGTTCTCGTTCTCTTTCCCACTCTTTCGGTGCGAAATCGCTTTCGTAACACTCGTGGAACGGAGAGGCACGAGTACGAGCAGTCATATTGCGCTGCCTGCTAAAAACAGCACGTGGTCAGCGTTCTCTCCTTGGGACGTTTTCTCATCGCGTGGCCACTGCCCTACCGACGTCCAATTGCCCGGCCCTGTGCTACAGGGTACTGTCCTCAAAGTCCGTACACGTACTCCATCAAACGTTAATGGGTTCCGCGCGTTATGCAATGCCTCGTACGCGTGGATAGACGCTGCTGCGAGTACTCGACTTGGCGCGGTCCGCAGCGACGGACAAAAGTACCACCCTTTTCCCCCGAATCTTGTATCTATCTCCCTACGTAACAGCGTCCGAATCCGAGGCTTAATAACGACGACTTTCTAACCTCGGTAATTACGTTCGGGACACGGGAGGGCCACGAGGCGGTTAACCGCGTTTCCATTCGGTGAGAGGCGAACCGTTTTCTCGTCGACTATTATTCCACAAACGGAGATAAAGAACGAAGCCGCTGTTACGCAATCGAGCGGTGACACGGAGACGGCAGGGAGCAGAAAAATGAACGCGGCCCTAGACCAGAAGCGAACGCGTATCGTGTGCTATCGGTTCGCCGAGACGAACGAGAGCACAATTAAAGGGATGAAGATCGAGCGAAAATAAGAAGAAACGTACGGCTTATGACTGGCTAGAATTGTAGAGCAGAAGAAAAGGCAAGAAAGAAGAGCGAACGGCCGGTGTTTATGGCCGTACGAGCTCTAAGGTATATAGCGGCGTGGCGGCGATCGCGGTGGCTACGGCGACCGGTGCACGCGAATGCATATACATATATCTCTGCCTCGTCGTTGCGCTCGGGAATGCGGTCTATAGCGCGTAGGATCGAGAGCGGACGAGCGAGCAGGAGGAGAAACGAGAAGAAAGACGGCCAGACGAGCAGGCGAGGAAAGAACGAGAAGAGAAACGGAGAGACGAAGGAGCACGCGAGAGGAACGAAAGGGACGGCGAGACGCGGCCGATGCGGAGGGAAAATGAGAGAAGGAGAGCGTGCACAGCAGTCGTAAACGGCAACAATTGCTGCGGGCGTTGCCACTCGAAAGCTCGAGTGCCTAATGCCAGATGTCAGACGGTGGTTAGAGTCATTACGGTCATCACTTTGTACCGCGATACACGATGTGTACCGGCCGATGCATCGCCGCCGCATCTTCCACGTCTAGAAACGCGACCCGTTCGCTCGAACCTCGAACGCGATCCTCTCGACCGGTATAATCGATCCTTTCCACCGACCGTTCCGCGCCACTTTCGACGCGCGAGAACGAGCCTCCACGTTCCTCGTCCTAGCCATCGAATGTTGCGCCGAACCGACGGGATCGATTTCGCCCGAGAAGAGCAACTTTTTCGAAGACGAATCGTCGTTTCGAAGATCGATCGAGAGGCAAATTCCCAGGGAAACGCGGGAGAATTCGACGCGTCACGAGTCGGGACGTTCGAAACCCGTTTCCGAGGTACACCGAGAGACGTATATCTGGTCTCTTCTCGCGAGTCGAGAAGAGAAAAGGGCCAAACGAAAAGAAATAAAAGAAGAAACGAGAGAAAGAAACGAGATGGACGGAAGGAGGTGAAAAGAAGGCGAAGAATCGAAGGGGTGGAGCCGGTACGAAAGGGGATGGAGCGAAAAAGAAGCGGCCACGGCCGGTCCGACTTCGACACACGGCCGAGAGAGCCCGACGAAAAATCTGTAATTATAATAATTATAGTCGGACCGGTAACAATTATAAATCATCATTGAACTAGGCAACGAAAACGCCAATGAAATATGTATCGTACGAAAGTTCGGGATTCGATTAATTCGAATCGACGAGCTAGTACCGGCACTCGTATCCGGCCGGATGCGACCGTGTGCGAATCGCCACCCGATTGAAAAATGTACTCGTTTATTCCTTGCAATTTCCATCGGCATTCGGCATTCGGTGTGCACCGACGCGAGCATTCACCGCTTCTCCCTTGAATGCGGATGACAATCCAACCGGAGAAAAAAGAAGGCACGCGTTTCGCTCGGCCAGATGGACGGACGCTCGTGGGAGGGAGGTCGAACCGACATTTCTCTCCTCTTTTTCTCCTACGCGCACCCTTTTCTCTCCTTCTCTGCCTTCTTTCCCTTTTCCTTCGCCGTCCTCGTCCTCTCCGTTCGCTCGCATTCTCTACTCTCTTCCGTCCGTGCCTCTCGAATCCACGGTCCACGGATCACGGACGTTATGAATGACAGACGCTTCGTCACAGTGGCAACGACTACTTCGCGATCTTGCGATCCAACGCGTGCTCCTCTCTCTCTCCGTTCTATCCGTTGCTTTTCACCTTTTCTTGCCGCTTCGCCGTTTTCCGACTTCGTTGTCATGCGCAACGATGATTACGCGCGATGTAAGACGATCGTTCTTAAAAAGAGCAGCAAAGACGTACCGCTTATCCTGTAATCCTCTGCGCACGAACGCGTGTCGAATTTCAGGAACGCGCGACGCGTTCGCGCCTCTAGAATACCCGGTTTCTTGAATCGGTTTGCCGGATAGGTACGCGAGAGCGATGTGTTACGCGTCCGAGGATCGGCAAGTACGCGGTGCAAAGGTGTACACCGATCGGGGAGGCTCGTAAAGCTACCACGGTGTCTAGAGCAACTCGTTCTCGCTCTAGCGGCGCTTCGAAGGAGAGCTTACGGTTGCTAGAATGAAAACGTTGGCAACAGGTTTCCCTGGCCGAGCGATCCTGCCACGTGTTTCTCCAACAAGCCGCTATTATACGACTTTTTGGAACAAGAATGCGCCTGGCGAGGCTTCGTTGATCGCTGGTATTACGCGAGACATTCTTTTTCGTCGAGTCTTTTCGGAATAACGAAAGAATACCGACAAGCCGTAGACGTAGGGAAATTCGAATAAACCTTCGATAATATCGTGTGCCGTACTAGATACACGGTACGCGGCTGTTTCTACTTTCTCGCCGGTTAGACAGTCACCGCGGCAGTAGAAACGGACTGTACGCGGCAAGACATACCGAAACTTCGTTCGCGCGTAATATCGATGATACGAACGGTTAATCTTCGAATCTAAACTTTCGATCTCTTATCTCGTATCGTTGGTACGATGGTCGCGCTATTCGATACGCTTTCTACGTTTCTCTAATTATATAATTATCCGATCATATTGCACTTAACACATTGGACACCGATAGCTTCCGAGTGTTAAATTTCTGCGCAAGGTCTATCCTCCGTTCCTTCGATGGTGCACAGTGGCAAGCACAACGCATCCTAATAAACTGATTTACGTCAGTGGCCAGTGATGCTGTTCTGGCGAATATACGCGATATAAGCACGCGTATACTAATTGCCAGATGCCGCGTTGGAGAAAACGGGTCTCGAGAGCGACGGTACCAATTACGAGTTTCCCAGCGTAACGCGGCTACGTGGCTCGCGGCGAGCGCCGCTGCCCTTTCGACTGACTGGCTGGTTGCTTTTACGGGAAACCTTTAACAAACGCTCGTCGAGAAACGGCTTTACGCAAAATGCTGTGCCGACTGGCACAAGGGTCAAACGGTACCGGGTCTTCTATCTTCTGGCATCGAAAGCTGTGTCGTTCTCGCGGCGACGCGTCGCTCGCGCTATTAATTCGCGACGTATCTCTTCGGAGGAGGAGGAGGTGTATGTCGGCAATCGGTTTCGATGACAGATCAATTAGGAACGCTCTCCCGTCCAACATCGACGAACGTCAATCTCGAGAGATCGAGGCGTTTACGAGCGAGGAAACCCGCGTAGCTGGAGATTACGCAAGCGTTCGCCGCGTCAAACGCGAACATACTTTAATCCTTTCGATGCCTATTACAATGACGAAGTGCAGCGGAGAGAAACAGTTGTAACAAATAGTATAAAAGCGAGAAAGAATATGTTCGAACGGGAACCGTTATCTATTGATTAATATGTACATACACAGTCGATATCTTAAAGCCAGGGACACGCAGTGTACTGTTACGCGAAGACTAGTACTAATATTTTCGTGCAAACCATTTGTTTATAATAAAAGGTTACCATATATTCCCAACCGCGAAAATTACGAGTTGACTCTTTGTCGCGTTTACGTTAAATGTCGATTCGTATCGGTATAACGCAAGCGCAATCGCTATACATATGATTTCGACGTACACGTAACCGTATATGTTTTAAATATCTGGACACGCGATAAGCTCGAAACTACATAAATGGTCACTAATCGATGTAAATTGCTACATGAAATCAATTTTGTTTCTCCCTTCCTATCGTTTGCTCGAATCGTCCACGCGTCGAGTTAATCGCGACGATCTATCAGTTTACATTGCTTATTTATTTCCATCGTAACTTTTAATTTTATTAGAGAGCCTTTTTCCGATTTCGGATACCGCCGTCACCTTTCCGCCATTAAACGAGCAATTTACAAATTGATCGAACGTACCTACTACAATACCTAATTCGTTTACAAAGCCGCTACTCTATATTCGATCCACGATAGAAGACGATTTCAGATATTAACGAACGTCGACGTAAGCGATATGGGCATGCGAAGAGAAACGGATAAAGATTCCTTACCTTGAGAAAGCAGCGTCCAACCGGCATATCCTCCGGAACGGTGGCGTTGTACAGCGGCTTCTCGAAGATGGGTTCGTTGTCGTTGAGGTCGTGAACGGTGACGCGCACCGTCGCGCTGCTGCTGAGCGCAGGACGACCGGAATCGGTCGCGACGACCACCAGAATCGGCGCTGGATCGGCTTCGCAGTCCACGTGCGCGATCGTGCTTATCAATCCGGAGGTCTCGTCGATCGCGAACCACGTGGAGTTCAAGAGTGAATACTTGATGGCGGAATTGGCACCCTCGTCGAGATCCGTGGCGGTCACTTTCAACACGGGTGTGCCAGGTTCCGAGGCTTCCAGCAAGTGAGCCTCGTACCTGTCCTGCGCGAATTTCGGCGCGTTGTCGTTCACGTCGGTCACCACCAAACGAAACGTTCGGACAGCCCTGAGGGGAGGTGTCCCCGCGTCGGTCGCCTCCACGGACAGATCATAGAGGGGTTTTTCCTCGCGATCGAGCGGTCGCTCCACCACCACCAGGTAGATGATGTTGTCCCTGGTAGCCAAGCCGAAGTGCCCCTCGCCGCCGGTCAACGTGACCGTCGCGTTCGAGTACTCGGTTCTCGAGTCCGGATCGCTGACGGATATCCTGGCGACGAATTCGCCCGGTTGGGCACTCTCGCTGATCTTGGGCGTCGCGTCGTCCGACAAAAAGATAACCGTGATCGCCGGCTGATTGTCGTTGACGTCCGTCACGCGTACCGAGAGGAACGCGCTCGCTTCGAGCGGCTGAGCTCCTCGATCTCGCGCCACTATCACCAGCTCGTGTCGTTCTTTCGACTCAAAGTCCAACGCCTTGTTCACGTATACCATACCGGTCTCCGGATCGATGCGAAACATCTCCTCGCGGTCCGATTGCCGACGATTGATCGAATACTCGATGCGTCCGTTGTCGCCGGCGTCGCTGTCCGTCGCGTTCACCGCGAGCACCGGCGTGCCGACGGTCGCGTTTTCCGGCACGCTGGCGACGTACCTGGTCTGGTTGAAGATCGGCGGGTTATCGTTCACGTCTTGTACCGTCACGTTGACGCGCAGCCGCGAACGCAGGGGCGGCGCTCCTCCGTCCAGCGCCTCTATCACCAGATGATACTCGGACCGAGCTTCGCGATCCAACGAGCCGGAATTTTGCAGATCCAAATAGAGAACGCCGTCTCGGCCGCGGTGTTGGGACAACCGGAACGCGTCCCCGTGATTTCCGGACACGATCTCGTAGCGTTGCGTCGAGTATTGGCCGAGATCGGGGTCCTTGGCGGGCGGCAGAGCGCGTTTCGCGTCGCGAGGCGAATTCTCCGGGAACTCGACGTCCACGTGATCCACGGGAAAAGTTGGCGCGTTGTCGTTCTCGTCGAGCACCTTCACCACCACCTGAATGTTTTGCGGCAAAGCGACCAAACTGTAAGACGGACTAGTCTCGCGGTCCAGCGGCACTTTGGTCTTGATCTCTCCCGTCGCATAGTCCACCATCAAATCCGAGTCCACCGCCGAGCCGGAAACCGACACGATCAAGTAGGGTGGACTGTCCGCGTCGATGAAACCCACCCTCGTGCCTGGCCGCGCGTTCTCCGACACTTCCAAATATCTCACCAGCTCGGACCACGTGCCCGGGGCGAGGCTCGCTCCGAGGACGAGGAACAGTAGCAGGTGCCGCATCCTGGACCCTCCGCCACCGCCGCCCTCCTCCTACCCAACCTCCGCCTCCTCCACCTTCTCCGTCTTGCGCTATTATCTCGATCTTTCCATCGTTGAACGTACGATTGTCAGAGGGCGCGAGAGCAAGCGACTTCTCCAAAAATTCCTCATGCGTCTTTCTCGAACAGCGCGACGATCCTTCCTTCTCCTGTCTCCCTTATCGAACACGAATCGTACGTTCGCGTTTCGTTCGACCCGACGTCCGTTATGATCCCGACGAAAGAGAGCGCGATTACGCGATCAACCGGCACATTTATCACCCACTAGCAGCACCAGCACCAACCACAATCACGTACGATCCGTTCGTTTCTCCTCTCGCGATCACTCGCGCCACGCACGACGCAACGTTCTTACCGGTGACGGTGACCGAGCTAGTTTAACGAACGCGCCAGTTTACGGAGACCCTCGACGACTCGTGGAAATTCCTGCGGTGGACTCGTGAACCGACTCGACGCACCGTTCCACACTCCGTTCTCCGTCTTCCTTTCCTTCTTCGGCCTCTTCCTTCTTCCCTTCGTTTTCTCCTCTCCTTTCGTTCTAGCTACGCGTACGTGCCCGTTGCCTCTCTTTTCCTCTCCCTCTTTCTCCCTCTTGCCAACGCGCCGCGCTATCCACTGTCCTCTACGTCGCTGAAATATCTTCGCCTCGAGATATCGTACATTCCTCGCGTTAGATTCGCCTCCGATAACTAGACGATCAACACGACCGGTCGCGAACCCGCCGCGATCGCCTCGCGTTTCGAACGCCCTTCATTTCTCGACTCACGTCGATCTCGCTCCGAAAATCTACCCTCTTCCGCTCGACTCCGTGATCCTCCGATTTCCTTCGCGGTTCGCGCGTTTCGCCGCAGATCCAGTCTACGGTCTCGGATCGATCCTCTCGAAAAGCGATCGAGCCGGCAGGACCAGTCGCGGGCAACGCGAGTCCGAGCCGAGTTATTCGCGTCGACGGAAGGAAATTCGCTTGGTCCCCGTGCTCCGAAACTGTCACGCGCCACACACGTACACGCGAGACCCGAGATAAAGAATAACGCGCGACGATCGACCCGCTTGCCCGACCTCGCCGATCAACCGCACAGAGAGCCGCGTGTACAGCCGACGACGAGTTTCCTCGCTTATCGCGTAGGACGCACGTTTGCTCCGAGTCGCGAGCAGTCTCCCGTTGCTCGCTCGCTATACACCTTTTCTCGCGATTCGCTGCTCGCTTCGATCGTCCGGAGCACTCCGTGTTCGCTTGGACACCGATTACGCGATCGTGCGGAACGTTGTTCGTATTCGCGGCCCGTTCACGATCGACCGTAGCCTACTCTCGGGCCCAGAAAAAAAGAGTAACGGCGAGAAGCAAAGACGTAGCACGAGGTGTCGCGTTGTCGGGCCCAGCGTCCGTTCCGCGCGGCTTCGAGGTTAGGCATGCACTGACATGGCGGCACCTGCAAGGCCTACCCTTCCCCTGACTCGATGGACTCGGCCTGGCTCGGTCAGGGGGACCCGGCTGGACCCGAACGGCGGCCATCTTGGAGAGGGGAGCGGTAGTACAGGGGCCCGATATGCCGGGGCCTCGGCATTCAGCGCGCTTCGCGGCACCGAGCAGCTAGACTATACCAAACTCTCTCTGCTTGCTCGCTCGCTCGCGGCTCGCTTCCTTCCTTGCCTGCCCGAGCCTCTTTCTACGCTCCTCTCCCTGGCCGTTCTTCCTCTCCTTCTACCCGCCGGTAGATCCCGGTCTTCCGTCTTCGTTCGACTCGTTCGTCGCCTTCCTACCTACCTGAGCGCCCGGTATGCGAACAACCGACTTACCATCGGCGCTCATTCCGCGCTCGGCCCTACGAGCCTCTTCTACGCCCGTGCCAAAGGTCCTGGAATTTCGTGACGCGAACGAGAGAAAGATTCCGGATTGTTTGCGCGTTCGACGCAATTTTTCGCTTCTTGCGCCGAATTCGTTAAAATTTCGCCGACGGACCATTCGATGTTTCCCGATCGGACCGCGCCGCGCCGTGCTCCGTAAACGCGGTCAACCGCGTGGATCGAGTTTGATCGAGTAGATCGCGTTTAAAGGTCGCAGAAATTTGCACGTTAACAGGAAGCGGCACATTAATTTTGACGATCTGTTAACACGTCCCCTGGGAGGGCACGAGGCCGTTGTTGGTTGCATGATGCATGAGATACCTCGCGACGATACAGTGTCTCGAACTCTGCTTTCCGGAATAATTGCGTGCTTCGATAATATATTTCGCGGCGGTGCGCGCATAGATCACCGATGATTTACCGTCACCGCGCAGGTAGAACGTAAATGATAAATTTTTCGGTTAATAATTCCGTGCATCACCGATGACTCATGACGCGACAGGCGAGACCAAGAATCTAAAAGCGTGTCCATCCCGTCTAAAAAACGAACAAATTAACGAATTCCGCTCCTACGGGCACGCGCTGGAATTTCATATGCGCCAAGAATTCAGATTAGTGCACAGCCGCGTGCGGCATCGATATCGTGCGCGCGCGAGCCCCGTGCACTTCCTTCGCTCGCGATAGTCGGAAACGAGAAATCGTTTCGTCATCGGGACGTTAGGGACGATCAGCGGAAACGTTAACGCGAGCGTAGCGAAATCGCGCCGAAACGAAAGGAAGAGATTCATCGGTTCCGTCGGCTCGCGCGACGCGTCTCCTGGGTCGAGGACCCTTGGACTCCTCTACCTGACTCTACGAGTAGGCAGATAAATCCGCCGCCTACTACCACTCGCTACGGACAATGCGCTCGAGACGGTGCATCATCGTTCGTATTGTTTGCTCAGGCATCGGCCACACGGTCCGATCTTTCGCAGGTGCTGGATACCGGGTGCCGGAAACGGATCCGATCACGAATCGCGTAACGCGTTCGTCCCGACCGACGACGTTCTATCCTTTCAAACTTGTTGTTAGCTGGTAACAGTATATTAGGATGGTGCATACGAAACGTCGAGTTACTATCTGCTTACTTGTAAGATCCAATACCGACGCTACCGAGATTATCGATCAGAAAACGTGACAGTCTAACGTTTCCTAAAAGTATCTTGTCGCGTTAATTGCTCCGGAAAGTTATAATTTCCCGGAATCGTCGTGTTTTACAATTCGTCGTTCTCCACGATGTCACGCAACGCACAAAAGTACGCTCGAAACATCGGAGAGGAATAAATTTGCGTCTTTCGATCGCTTTTGTTCGAAGGATCGCGTACGTTGTCTCGAGTCGTTCTCGACTTCGAATCGCATGCCTCGCGTTGATCTGTGCCGGGCCGAAAGCAAGATATCGACGACAGACTCTTCTTCTTCTTCTTCTCCTCCCCCACCTCCTCCGTTCTCCTTCTTCTTTATAGTCAACATTTTTTTCTCGACCTTATTTCCTTCGCGATTGTCCTCCTAATTCTCTTCGACTCTCGCGATTCTTCCTTCTTCTTTCGCCTCCTCCCTCTTTCCAGCTCCTCTCGTTGCATCGATACTCTTCTCCTCGTTTTTTACGTTTTGTACCCGTTTCGAGAGAAAGAGAGAAGCGCCGCAACAGAAGTGCCATTGTCACCGTTCAGAGACGGCTTCCCATTAAGGGACGTCGAAGATTTCTACGAAATCTTGTCGGCGTACACCAATTTCGGCACGGCATGGTGGCATGGCCGCTAGGGGAAAATTACAGAGTTCGAAAATAAAGGTAGAAAGAGGAAGAGAAGATAGGGTAGAAGAAGAAGAAAACGTGGAAAGAAGCAAAGTGGTCTGTGTGGAAAGAGCACGATGCGATAATCCGAGGTTTAGAAGAGGAGAGGACCGACAAAAGCTCTCGTCATTAAGCGAAATGATTGCCGGTCGCGAGGACCACCTACACCCTTCCAACTTGTTGTCAAGGACGAGTCGTACAAAGATGAAAGGACTCGGAACTTTTTCGAAAAGAATCAGATTATTTCGAGTTCCGCTGCTTCCGATATCGATTCGCACCCCTTACGCGTCTTTCGCTCATTCTCGCGACTGTGTCCTTCATCGTCGAACCAAGATAACGTTAATGATATATAAAACTGTACAAATATTACCATTTATGTAACTCGAGTTTAACATTGAATTAATGGGTACACGAAATATACCGAGAAGAACAATCTAGGCAACTGCTGGCAGAAGCTCGAACGGCAAAGTGCAATTCGGAGACAGCTAGTATTCATTTAAACCTTTTCGTAACGTACACCCTCTTTGCCCGTGACAACACAATGGGAAAAAGAATTGCTCCTGTTCGCTGAAAAAATTCGTCTCGCGAGCAACGGTTGAGGAGAAGGAGAAAGAGAAGAAGAAAAAGAAAAAGTAGACAAAGAAGAAGTAACTACGTTTCTTACGAGCAAAGAAGCAACGATGGTACCAGCCAGACCGAGCGCGATCGAGTTACGAGTTTCGAATGTCCGCAGTAGTCGTGAGCGGCTCTAGAGTTTCGCGCTCGAGTTTCGTAAAAAACGTGATTTCGAGACGCGCAATGGAGAACTTGATAGATAATTTCGTTACGCGACCATCATCAACTTCCGTTCTCCTTCCTACATCCCAGGATACGCGAGACGTTTAATCGTGAACGGTAGCCAATTTGGATGTACAAACTTTCGAGAGAGAGAGCACAGGTCGTCGCGATTCGTAACAATACCGATCGCTATTGTAATCGGCGAGCCGCGTATTACCCGAATTTCGTAGCAACGATGTTTCTACCTCTCTTCGTCCCATTAACTTTAGCGAACCTTATGAACCATAGAATATAATAGAGCGGCGAAAAAGGAAAGAACGAAAGAAAGGATGAGTAGAAGGAAAGAGGAGGCAAAAAGGGAAGAAAGCGAAGTATATATAAGAGATTTCGTCGAGGCGTAGTAGAGGGGCACTGAAAATTGGGAACTGGTGGGGGTGATGGAGACCAGCCGCATAATGACAGGGTGCCTCGCGCCAAGGCCCCGCTAACGAACCGGCCCACGGGACCCGAAAGGGTCCAGGCTAGGAGACGACACTGTATTATTTTACCATTTCGGGGGTCGGGGGCATCATCAGAAATCATCGCCGAATCCATATAATCAGTAGACGGTTACGTGCAGCCATGATTTTAAGAGCAGAAGGATCAGGACCAAGAGGGGTAAAAAGGACGAAGGGAAAGAGAGGATGAGGCCTAATAAGGCGAACGGTGGTAGGTACTTTAGTATCTTTCGTCCTCGTCCACGTCCTCGTCCTCGTCTTCGTCATCGTCGTCACTGGTCCCGAAGATCTCTTCGACTTCTGAGTCCTTGATACGAACTTATAGTACTCGTTGCGGCCGCTAATGACACGGACCCGATAAAAAGTAAACCCCCTTCTCTTCCCACCTTTCTTTTCGACTCCCTCCAGCGCTATCTTGACGCGGTTGCACGAAAGGTAGGTTTTAAAACGTTCCAATGAGGTCGCATCCAACGAACGATTCTGGAGCACGATCACGGGAGAACGTTCGAAATTGCCGGTGAAAAAGAGAAGAAACATTTTCGTCGTTTTTGCGTATTAACCGCGCGTTATTACGAAACGCGGGACGAACGTTGGATGATTTCGAGAGAAACCAGTTAAATTCATAACCCTGACGACGGCTGTGCGCACGGTGAACTTTATTTCGAACGAATGCCGGACAAGACACCTCGTTAGTTTCAATTTGCGTGTCGAAAGATAGGCGGAAACGCTCGACGAAAAATTTATCGCCAAAGCATCGGAACGATCGACCGTTTCAGTTAGAGTTAGACGAATTAAGATAAGAAGAGGAGAAAAGAAATGTCGATTACTGCGTTCGCTGGAAAGTGCCGAGAACGTCAACGGCGAAATAATAAAGAGCAATATGCGAGTACACCGTGAAAGTTGATCGATAAAGATCTAAATGAAAGTTGTTGGTAGATATAAAACGTCTGTTGTGTATTCTGAGCCCACTTTGCGTAGGAACGACCGGTTTGTCACGAATCGAAAAAGAAACTTATCTATAGATCGATAGATCTGAGAATCTTTGTAAAACGGAAATGAAGATGGGTCGTAAAGAATTTACAAGTACGTACAAAGTTTCGATAAAACACGTTTCCTTGACCCGGTTTATGAAAGAAGTTAAATGCAAAATAAATGGTACAAGGGTCGATAAATTTTTCTTCGAAATGTGTCTGGATGGGAAGAATTCAAAATACCTTCAACAAATCATCCAAAAATCCCGTGGGAGTGTAGGAAAAAAAAAAGGTGGGGATCCGATACGTAACCAGTATCGACACCGCGACACGCGTTATCTCGATAATTAGGGGCTTTCTCTGGACCGAAATATCGATGTTGGAACCTCTCGAACTGGTCCCAGAATTCCATGGACCGTGTCAGCGGATCGACCGTGAGATAACGTATTGACAGACTGGCCGAACTCTTTCGTACGTCTTTTTCTAATCTATCTTCGATACACAACGACACCGATCGTCCTTAACTCGTGTCCATCCGGAACATCTTTTCCACTCTTTATCGAAATAAATCGACGATATCTGTAAGACTCGTTTATTGAGATTAATAAAGTTAGCGCGTTTTTACTGCTGCGTTTATGAACGATTTTTCAAACGCGAATTTCCTCATGCGATTCTTCCGGTGTTCATCGTACTTACACGAATGTAAATATACGTTACAACAATGTGTTAATATAATTGCTCAATCGTTGAGATTACCTATTAATTGCTTCCCCTGTATAATATATAACGGAGGTGTCATTTATGGCTAGCCTGCAGCAGTAAGACTCGACGAGAACACCTCGTTCTTGCCTCTAGCGTGTTCGCGCGAGACTTCTATTTTCTATTTCTTGACTTTTACGGATCATTTCAGTTAATTGATACCGTTATACTTGTAAAATGTCCATAAAATTTATAAAAGAAAATAACTTTTGCGTTTGATAATTACATATTCGTTAAATGTATAAAACAAATTTACCGAATGCTCAAAAGTGCATTCCGAAGAAACGAGTGCGTAGCGTCATCTTCCGTCAGCCGTGTAAACAAGAATAATAGCACGCACGGATAAGTGGTGCGTTGGAAAACACGTGAGATACAAAAGATTTCTATATATTTTTTTATAAAATACATATTTAAATATATTAAAATTTGAATAATAACCAATTATCTTATCATTTACGGTTTTAAAGGAATAACAGGCCAATACTGTGGTTTCGCTTTATCTTTATGCCTATCCACAGTAGTCTGAAGAGCAGTTTCCATTGCTAAAATAGTAGGACTAGCTTCTCCGTACAATAATTTTGCACTCTTGTTTCTTGCCTGTACCCAAGCAGCACCTCCTTGAATATTTTCACTCTTATCTTCTGATTCTTCTTTAGCAATCGACTCAGACTCCCGCTTCTTCTGTAATTCTATTTTGTGCCTCATGCTTTGCTCTAAAAAGTTCATCATATCTTCATTCACATGAAATTCTAGATTTTCATTTTCTTCTGCAAATATTGATCCTTGCTCTTTTGCTGTATCTTGCTTCTTTGGTAAACGAAAAGAACGCTGTTGAACATGTTCATTCACTAATGACCTTAGTTTGTCTCTTAACACTTGATTTTCATATTCTAAAGCGGTACAACGAGTTTTCCACCATGTTACACTGTGCCTAAAAATAATATTAGTAATAAATCTTAATTGTCTTTAGCAAAACACTATGTGTTATTGTAACCAGTTTACTAAAATTCAAACATTAAGTGTGAAAACAACCATGTAACTCACCTTCTTTGCCACTCTTGAGCAGCTGTGTAATTTTCCCAAAAAGAATTAGCATGCATTGTATTTGTAATGAATTTCTGTTTAGTTAGAAAAGTATTAGTACGTTCTGTAAGAGATCTTCGATGTTTCGCAGCCTTAACCTCCAACTTAATTTGTTCGCGACGTCGTTTCTCGAGGTATCTTCGCCTTCTCCGACTTCTATTACGTTTTATACCAACGAATTCCATACCTTATAACTATTTCGTATAATAAATAAACGGTTTACGTTCGAGTGAACACCATTGTTTACGCTTTTTATGTTCTTTCAAGAAACTGCGACAGATGGAACACCGAACGTAAAATCATGTAAACATAAACCATGATCAAACAATCGCGCGCATGTAAAAAAAGAACGCTGCATCTAAAAGAATGATGTATATCAAAGATTAATTAAGTAATTTTTATTAGAAATATACAGTACTATCGTGAGGCTTTATACAAATCTGGAAAAGGATATTCAAACTTAGGTGAAAATAACAAACGCATAAACACCAGTTGAATTCAAAATATGCTGTGAATAGTTTCTGCACATCATAAAGAATTTGTGTACATTAAAAGTATCGTTAAGACAAAGAACATACATACATACATGTATGAAACTACTCCTTACTTATGTACTAAATAATATGCGCATGGTCTATAATCTCTCTGTAATTACAATAAATTTTATAAATATCTCAAAATTCAACGCTACTAACAAATTTTTGCTGTAACTTTGTAAATTCGACGTAATATTTGACATTTATGCTGCAAAATTTCAGGTTCAGCGATCGACGAGTTCAATCGGAATAATACATTTCGTACATTTCTTTTTACATCGCATTTCAGACAACGATACAGTTCGTTAAGAATCATTAAGACATGATTGCATTATTTCCACAAACAATACATATGTTCTTTCCAAAAACAGGATTGTGAACATCAATTTTTAAAAGTATAAATTTTGCAGAATTGACGGTGGTGCATAACACGTTCTTCAAATTATGATGAACGATCGATCCTGGTCTCACATGTACGATAAATTTAACCCGCGTTCAAACGACACTTCATTATTTCCAAATTTAATGTTATCACTTTCTGTACTATTTCTTCTTGGGCTACCGTTGACTCCATCGACTTCGTCAGTGTCCTGACCAGAGGCTTCGCCGTTTTCAGTATCATTAGTTACCTGCATTTTATTTAAAGGTTCTAGTCCAATTACTGCGCGAACGTTATCAGGTAATTGGTCCGCTACAGCCATTAATTGATGATAAATACCCTCTGCTTTAGATAATGTCCAAGGTAACTCGATATGGAGTGAAAGATCGTTTATGTGCTGCAACATATAGCATATGTTAATAAAAGAAGAAACTACTTTCTAATTGTACGATTTTGTATAGTTACCTTTAGTATTTCTGTGAATCCGTAACGATTATCCATGAGTACGTTTCTTTCTGTATCTAAAATGGCTGCGCATAATAGTAAGTGGAAATTTTTACACGGTAAATCCGTCCATAATATTTCCCACAATTTCATTATTTCTACCGCGTTGAATTCTCGTTTGAACAATACCAGAAGCCAACGGAAGCAGAAGAACATATTTCCAGAATCGTGTTTATTCAAATAATGTGCTAATTGTGGATCCGTAGTACTCAAGAGAGTATACAATTGGCATAATTGGGCTTTCATTCCAGCTTGATCAATCTCGAAATTGGTACACTGTTTTGTACGAGTGCGATATTATATACTCGTATATAATAATAATTGTTCATACATATTTTACAGAATATCATATCTCAAAACTTACAACGTATAAACTTACCACTTTATCCATGAACCCAACAAAGCACCAAAATGCATCAACTTCGTTTTCCATTAAGCACAATATGGGACTAAGAAGGTCGCTCATACCTTGAACGTATCCTAGATCGAAATTGTACATCACGTATGTCATAAGAATATCGTATAATTGTGCTAAATGTGGATTATTATCACCCGAGAAGTACGGGTGAGTTCTATCTGTCCTGTTCACATCTTTCTCTGAAATATTTATATCATATATCAGCCGTATATTTCACGTGCACAACTTTACTTCAACATTGTCACGCGTTACCTATCAAACTTTTCCGATCTCGATAGTCAGAAAAATTATTTTGTTGCGTGACAGTCATAGACCTCCATTGCAACTTCATCATGAAATATTCGTCAGTCTTCTTTTTTTTAAGTTCTAACCTTTCAATATGTGTAGAATTCCATGGGTAGTAATTTAATAAGAATTTCCATACCTCGAAACGTAACGACGGGGCAACTCCCTATGATATTTTATTTTGTTTCACGCAATTGTAAATTTGTAATCATATTAAATATGATATTATGCATACCCCACGAAATATAACTTCTTTTACTTCCTGAGCATTTAAAATTCTTCCCTCTGAATCCTTATATTTGTTCCATTGTTCTTGTGACAATGGGGTACCTCTCGGACAAGGCGGTCGCGGAGGTAATGTTACACCTAGTCCAGGTCCTATTATTTCATATTCGTCCCCAGAACCAGCAGATACTGGTGGATGAGGGACATCAATTGTAAGGGAACTATTTAACAGATCTGCAACTGCTTCTTCAACTGGACGTTTAACTGGTTCTTTGTATACTATAATTTAAAGTTTACAAACTGTTTATTAGCTGTTGGATATCAAATAAATTATATACTAGGTTTATCTAAAGATTTTTTTACACACTTACACCAAATATCTGCCAGTTTACTAAATGCTTCTAACGTTGTTTCATATGGACGGTTATGTAAATTTTTTACAAACTTCCAAACATAATCTGAAGTATTTTCTTGGAACAAATCTAATTCAGCAAATGACTTACTTAAAACGGACTGAACCTCATCCACAACAATATACAAATTTTTGTTTGCACGAGACTTTACAAATTTAATAAAACCTTTCAAAGAATTTACAAAACTTTCTGCATTAGATAATTGAAAAAAGGCAACATAGGTGGTACCATCCTTTTGCATGAATATAAGTTGTTGTCCTCCATGGTTAACACGAAACGAATTCAAATCTGAGAATAAAATTCTGACGATTCTTGTACGACCAAGAGAATCTGGTCCTTCCGAGGAAGTATGAGTACGCCTAGTATGTTTATCTACCAAAGACCATTCAGGATCTTGATCTTGATTTTCTGATACTACAGAATCCTCGATTGGTTTCCATTCTATACATTTGCCAAAACTCTATAATTGTAAAAAGATCATTACATACCGTATATAATAAGATTTTATTTTGTATAAAGTCTGCTTACGTATTCAACGATATTTAAAGTGCCTAGACTGTGAACCTCGTCCTCCCTTGTATTTGCACTTCGAAGTACCACTCCGGTGTGAATGCACAGATCCTAGTTAACGTAAGGCCAGATAAATAAAACTATATAATGCATATGAGATTCAAAGAAATATATAATATAATATGAACAACATTGTAAGTTATAAAACTAAACTGGAAGAAAGCTCCAATAAAGAGTTACAATATTAATGACAAGCGCATAACCTTAATAGGAATGTTATTAGATATATTGGGTGCAATCAATGTATTCACATACATGATAACAACAATGTATACATAATTTCAAGAGAAAAGTGAATGACACTTATGAATTTACGTATTTGCACGAAAGCTGACAGGTCTTGTTGACATTCCCTAAATATTGCATGTGGCTCAATGTTTACATCATTCTCAAAATTGACAGAGCATGACATTCGAAGTGGAAGACATTACGATAAGGAAAATCGTACTTGCACGAACGTCAGTTGTTCATGAATGGTTCTCACCTTTCCCTGTTCAGTCGGTTCAAACATTTCGAATATATTTTTGCGTAAATCAGTGCTTCGATCGAATTACGGCCGATTTCGTCGCATCCCTTCTACTGTCTTGTGCAAGTTTACCTTCGTTCTTTCTTTCTTTCTCTCTCTATATTAATGTCTTTGCTCGCTTGTGCAATCATGTATCTACGTGCTGCTGCTTACGAGTATAGCTGTCTCCCTCTGGTACTATTTTCATTGCAATAAACAAAACAAATATTTTTCTTCTGCTTTCCATATACCTTCGAATCTCGGAAATCGTAAAACATTTCGTATTTGTTCAAATAAGACTCGATGCAACTTGCAAATTCTCGACTAACATAAACCTCGCCCGATACAACTGCGTATGAGTAAGCGTTTAATCGCGACCTCTGTCACGAAACTCGCTCTTTCACTCTTTCGTTCGCTCATTCATTTCAACGTTATGCACTCGTACGAACAACACGAAGTCGGCAACAAGTTGAAAGTCACGTCAGAAAAACGAATTTTGAAAATATTATACAATGAAATGTTAAAATATACCATTAATAATCCATCGAATACGGATACAATTAAACTTGGAAAAATAAAGAATTTGTACGATATCGTTTGCAAAACAATTCTATAGTTATGATAATAATTCTAGATTGCCTTGGGAACACCTGTAAAGCAGTTATCTTTAATGCATGGTAGTGCATATGTATCGTTTCACTCGACGGTAATATTGTCTATTCAGCACACTTTTGAGTATGAAGCTTGGGGACATTATTCGCATTGTCAGTTAGTTCAAGCCAAGTAATTAATCATTGAAGTATTATCGTAGTAATCGATAACCATGAACGCTGCACAAGATTAACTAAACTTTATCAAAATCTAATCCGGAACTAACTCAACACTAATCTCATTCAGACTAATACAATTCATTGTTATCACGCGTTGCATTCTTTTAACTTTTATAAGTTGCAAAAATCCTTCACCACGAAACTCCATAAACGCGGAGTACAAGTGTCCCGCTAATAATCTCTCGTAACATTCGTCCAAAGTACAACAAGGATTCAATTCAATTAGAACGCATGCTACTACATATTATCGTTTTGTATACAAAAAGGCAGCTATGTTTACTGCTTTTAATTATCATTATGACGGTAGACGGCGATTTTACGTCAGTTAAAACTTATATTTTTAAGATTCATATCGTTTGCGATTAAACGCAGCTGTTCGTGAATCGGCATTAAAGTATGCTTGGAAGAAACTAAAACTAGAATCGAAATCAATTTCATTGTGTTACAAACTTGGTTATCTATGGTCCGTAATTTCATGATGCAAGTATTCTAGGTCATTAATTATTCACCATTTATCGATTTAAATATTACAGTACATCTTATGTTTTAGTAACTCCAGTATACCGGAAACACGATTTATTTGAACGCAGCAAATTTGCGCGCGTCTCTGTAATTACACCGGAAGGATAAAGTTTTTGTTTTGAAAACTTTATTTGTAAATTAAAATTACGTATCCGCATTTAAATTTCTTCGGATAAAATTTCAACTCCAAATATCGCGTGTCCCTGAACGATTGCACATGACATCACCTCCATCGTTCGACATCTTTGTTTTAACACATGTAGTTAAAGAGGGGTATTCATTTTTCACTTTTTAATATCAAGTGCGCGTGTACCGTGCAAGGTGTCGTGTAATCTAAGTGAGAATGTAGCAATCATTAAATTGTGATATAGATTATTAAGTAGATATTTGAATCGAACCGATTGAACCAAAATTGCGATAGTCATTGTAATATCGTAAATAAGGTTGGAAGATTTATTCAGCTCACGGTAGATAATGATCCTCTGAAAGATCGAAAAACATTTGCGTGACTTCCGAACATCGAGGGAAGAACAAAAAGTGAATAACTCACAGCTGCAACCAAGTAGCAAATACGTGATTATACAGCCATAATCGAAGACGAGGAATGCGAGGACTCGAGGCTTTCTTCCTTGGGTACCCATAAACTTTAAGTTCTTAGAATCGACGGTGAGTTTGTTGAAAGCGGTTCGTCGTTCGCCCCGGATAATCCAGCTCGCAAAAAACTTTCGTGGAAAAAGATAATCAAGCAGAATCAAGTATAAACTATCTCAGGAATCTTTCTTTATGGTACGAAATAATAGGATAATAATGAAATATAAAATTCCGATTATGTGTGCGGCCTGATACGCGACACAGCGAGTGCATCTGACTCAGAAGATGCAACAATCGCCTCGGAAAGTACAGAATCTATTATAGAAGAGTCATGCAACGAATAAGAAAGAAAATCATGAGTAACTTTCAAACGGTCTATACGATAAATATAATAATTCAGCACTTTTTATATTTAGAAGGCCCAAGTCTTACATTCTCGTAATAACTATCGTCTCATAGCCTTCAAGCTCGCGCTAAAAAAATTTCGAAAAGTTTATTTCAATTTCTCGTCGAAAGACGCTTCACGTGCTATTTTTAACCCGTGTATTCAGTTCACGCATGTTTGGTATTTCAACGACAAGTCTAAGCAGGTATGTTCTCTCTAAATAGATTATCAAAGTACAGACAGGTCGATTACGCAAAAATTGGCCCGAAAAGAACACCCCAACTGGTTAAATCGCGAATTGTTCCCTGTACATGTGCTAGCGGAATCGACACAGAAACTAGTCGATGCCCCGTTGTCACGTTTTTGTTCTACACACAAGACAGACCGTTTAGTAATTCGATTTATAAGTTATTTATCGGATCAGCATGAATATGTTGTTCGGTGCGCGTGTACCGCGGCTAACAGAGAAGCTTCCGGTTTTAGTAGAAGATCACAGAAACGTGACTCTGGACGATGTAGGAAAGCAATGCGAACTTCGACCACGATCGTCAAACATACGATAAAACCATTTCATAACAACGATGCAGCGGGACGCACAATAGACTCTTCGATTCTTTATTGCAATTTTTTATTCCACACATTTTCATATCTATCTTTTTCTAATGGACTATGTTCGATAATATGACACTCGTCTAAAGTTCATTTTAATTTAAATGAATATTAATTTTTAAAAAGTTGTCTTCGGAATATTTTTGGTTGTTTATAAAAGTATATGAAGTTTTTTCCTACCGCAACAAAAATGCAAAAGAACGTGTCTTCATTTTCTATGCATAGAAGTATATAATTAATTCTGATTACAGTTTTTAACGGCTCATTTAGAACTAGTTTTTCTGCTTTTTATAAAATCTGTTGTAACTGTTCGAATAACATTTCGTTCGAAAATAATACAGAATACTAAACGCGCTACCTACTCATCGAATCGTCGCGTTTTGGAAACATCCGGTATAATCTTCTTCGAATTATGCATATACCCCGTTCCTATCGAGTAATCACAAGCATCGGTATGCTTTATACATTTGCATTGTCATTCGTAAGGTTCTTAGTCTGCTGTTAGTTGGATTCTTTAAATCGAAGATTACACACCGTTGGAATTCTGCAGACAGGTAACGCAGGAAGCTCTTCGTCTCAACGAACGATCTCTTTGAACATGTTTTCCTGTTGACAATGAAACTTGCAATCCACGCGTATTTCGCGTTTTGTCCGTTATCCTTTCTCTCTAAGCTGTGCATAATACTTCTGCTTCGAATTTGATATATTACGTTTCAGTTAAAGTTCATACGCTCGCGAAGAAAAATCTCATGTTCAGTCACGTGAAAAATATGTACAAGGAAGCAGAAAAGAAAAAAAAATACTCAAATCGTATTTCGCAGAACGCAGTAACAGCAAAAACGGAATGGCAATAAACAATTTACGCCTCTACGCCAAATGGTTTGAGAGAAAACAGTTGTGTCTAATTTTTTGCTCCTATTTAGAGAGAAGAATGCGTATCGTGAAACCGTAACGATAACTCCCGAGCTGAATCGAGGAAAATTTGCAAACTTTATTAGCGGTCAGCTCAAATATTGAGTTATAAAAAAAAAATATTATACAGAACTGTCTTGGCATTCTAATACTGAGCAGGTAGGTTCAAATGTAAAATTCGAATCCAAGCAACATAAACCGCTAATTCGTAAGTAGAAGGGACGAACTATTATAGCTTTACGAGTATCATTTGGCCCCCATAAACCAATGCTCAGGTACCGCAGTTATATTACAAGAACGCACTGAACTTGATTCCATTGCTTTTTTGTCTATTTTTCATCGGTATAAAGAATGTATGGCTTAGAAGCGACGACATGTACCTAGGTGTCATCGAAAAGGTACTCGACGCGTACCTGAAAATACAGGGAGGCGGTACTTGCGTCAGAAGCGAAGCTAAAGTTCGATCTTCATTCACAAGTACGGCAGTCTTTGTCTACAATCGTCTCGTGATACTAGCCGTCTCTCTCTTTGCACCCGCGGAGTGCAAAGCGTGTTTCGTCGGTGCAAACGCACTCGTTGATCGGTGCATCTGCACCGAGCATCCAAGCTGGTGCTAGAGTATCGACCTACAGCATGTGGTAACTCACGCTCCTTTCTCCTTTGCTCTTTTCTTTCTTGCTTCCTCTCGCAACCTCGTGCCTTGTTCACCGATAACACCTCTCGATCTTTCCAACGCGTTTTCGCTCCTTTCTCTTTTCCGTCTAGCCGTGTCCCTTCTCTGTTTCGTACGCCTAGGAACAGGAATACGATTAGGTCGAATTTTACGGAAGCGCCCAGGGGAATTTCAACCCTAACGACTGCCAAGAGGAACATTGTTGTGCATGCGCGCGAGGGAATGCAGGAACGTGCTACGTCCTCGAAACACCCTCGACTTCGATTCGAAAGGATAGTTCGAACTCTTTAGGACGCGTGTACCGAACCTTCGTCGCTGTATTCGCGTGCGATTTTCCGTGCTAATCGTTCCACCGAGAAAAGATAATGTACAGCCTTCGAATCTCGACCATGTGTCACGCATATAAATTATGCAGAGATGTTCCACGTCTGTTTGATTCATTCCTATCTATCATTAGATTACGTTACTTCTTCGACAAGTAGTACTCAGAAAAATTCGTAGTCACGAACATTTCCTTCTTGAAAGATCCGATTCGAGTCTTTACGTAAGAGTCCGAAGAAAAACTCGGAGAACAGACTCTTATCACGATAAAAACAAAGAATCCGCGAATGCTAGTTAGATAGACGATAAGATCGCGAAGTAAATGAAAGCGCGTTAGTGCAAAGTTCGAATACCTGGACGCTGTCTCCACGCTAATTGACGTGATCGTGAATCGAAAGAAACAGCATGAGTCATTGGTAATGAAAGGATAAAGCGAAGTTGTTGTAGTCGAGTCCTGAACGAAAGAGCGAGAGCGTAGAAAACGGGAGAGGGCTCCGTTCGGTGCAGTCGTCCCTGGGTTTCGAGTCGGACAGCTCAGTTCATTTTGTTGGTAGAGGCGAACGGCGAACGGTGGTGCATAGCGCGACAGCTGATTCCGAACGGTGTTGCGTCGACCGATCGTTTCTCCCGACTGTCAGTCGCAGTTGATACCTCGAATCGGTTAGTTGGTTCACGAATCTACTTGCTACTCGGTTTCTCGCTTTATGCGTGTACACGCAACGCGATTTGACCCCTTGGAAGCCGTGCTGTACGTGATCGTGGTGAGCGCATCCTTCGGAAACGAATGCAGCCTCGCAATTCGAAAAACTCGTCATCGATCGCGGGGAAAGCGAAGGCGAGGATTAAAGGCGCGTCGTAACGAAAGACCGTGTTAGAACCTTCGTTTCTCTTTGTCTTTGAGAGGTGACCATCGTGACCAGGAGGGGTGCTCTCGTGAACGACTACTGTGAATAGTGGAGCGAGGGACAAAAGGGCGGAGAGACAGAGGATGCACAGCGTCATCGTCAGGGTATGATTTCGGACACCGCTAGGATACCCAATTCTACTTTCGACCGATGGTGAGTTGATTCTATTTCGGTACCCATAACTTCACGAGTCTTTTAAATTCATTGTCCGCTCGGCAGTCTCGTACTTTACTCTCTTCCTCTCGGCGAGCCGAATGCCTTTGTTCGCCTTCTACGATCAGATCTTGCTCCGTCGTTTCCTGTCCTGGTTTTATTAGTCAACTGTTTATTCTTTGTTGGAAAAGCTTCGTGCGTAGTTTAATAACGGCTAAAAAGTATGCGTGGCGTTAGATCAATTTGTTTGCATATTACACGATGACCCAGTTAATTTCACAGCCTTCTCAATGCTCTTTGGTCTACTACTGTCATTGAAACACACTCTCGACACGCTTGATATAATGTCGCGAATTTTTTAAACAGCGTCGCTCAAACTTTACGTGCGATGACTACAAAGAGTAAAGGAAATATAATTTAACGCGTACCGACGTGATTCGATAATTATATTGTACGCTGTTCGCCACGTAAATAGACTGTTTAGCGGGGAGAAATAGTGACATTCGAATTTTGGCACTGTACCGCGCCGCTACTAACAAGGAAGGTTATGTTCGATGTCGCTCGTTAAGCCAGTAGTCGATATAAGCAGGGATCGAGACGTCGCGTCGATAATTTCAGCAAAAATAAACTTTTAACGATATCGCGAAACAAGGTAAACGTATCGTAGCACGTGCTAAATCGATACTTCTAACGAACATAATTTATCGTAACGAGTCTACGCGATACACGTGTCCATCGAGGGCTTTGTTCGAATTATTAATGCTTTATTCGCGATATCAACGCGAAATTAACCCCGCGCGATCTCGAGCAATTCGAGCGTAAGGATTGATTAGATGCATTCGTGAGTTTGTTGGCCCCTGCAAGTGGCAAAAATATCGCGCGATCCTTGACCACTCAAACGTCTATTTGCAGCGATCGTTATACGGCCGATTGTTACATACGATAACGACACTAAACTTGTCACAAGCGAACAATATTGTTTGTTTATTCGCCCAAGTACGAGATCGAGATCAACGTTTTATCTCAGTCAACCATGGCTGAGAACTGCAATCGTCAACAGATGAATCAGCATCCGAAACTCGATCACTTACGAATGTTGTTCCATTCCGAATGTTTGAATAATTTTCCTTACGTACTTCACAACCGTCTCTCGATTCTAGGCAATGTATGTACATGCGTACATCATACATAGTGAAAGGGTTTAGATATCACGTGCTTTCGAGGATCAGCGCAGATTCGACACGTGTTTGCACCCGAAAAATAACACAGCTTCGGTTCGTTGCGAGGCGGGAAAAGACCATCGTTTCCTTTTCTCTTCTTCCCCTTTCTCGTTTTTAAACCCTCGCTTAAACCCTTTCTATGCTTTCCACGTTTAGTCAATAAACACACTGACTGTCAAAGCGAATGCACCCGTCATAATTCTGTCCCATTTAATATAATTATTTAAATTCGTAGAGTCAGTCACCGGTGATCCCCACAGCTGTTAACGCGTTAATAGTGAATTATCGTGATTTATAGATGCATGATTAGGGTTAATACGTTTCGCATCGTGGGTCACCAGCAGTCCATGGAACTCATGGAAGAGTGATTTTAATTAAACGAAGAAAGATACTGCAATTGAAGTTCGAAGCATGGAGGGGAAAAGCGATATTAAAGCATAAAGCAATACACTTGCAACTTTTTTAACCTAACCATATCAAAGAATTTTCAGAATGTTTCTTATAATATCATGATCTGTTCCTACACGCATATTTTTTGATAAGATACATAAGTCTGATTATCAAAAATCGATGAAACTCAAGTGGTCTAGACAAAATTGAAATTGTGTAGAAATTTTTTGAATAACATACAGTTCTTGAGTGTCTTGAGTGTCAGCCTGCTGATTATTAATACTCGTCGTCGAATAAATGAGTATCTAAAGTATGTTCGAGTATGAGAAATGCACATGGAGAGTAATTGATTTCAGATGTGAATGATATTTGACCGATAAGAAGAGCTACCAAACCGTCGAGTTCAGATTTTAATGAACTCTTGCCTGTTGACAGATCGTGTTATTACGAATTTTCCTGTACATCCAAATAAATCATAAGCATCGATACAGCTTCGGTAATAGCAGCTTTTGCATCTTTAAGTCTAAATTGATAAATCTGTTTAAACGCAAATGAACCGATTACGAGTCAATAACGTTTAAGTGACAAAGAGCGAGATGATTCTTTGTCGGTCAGTAACGCATTAAACTTCCGATAAGATTTATCTATTTTACTGCAACAGCTGCATTTAAGTAGAAAAGTGTGGAATGGTCAGCCAAATGTTACATAGAGTGAAGGATTGTGATGGAACTCGAGAGATAGTGCTGCAAATTAATGATATTTTGAATTTCAGCGAAGACAAAGGTATACAATTATCGTGACTTTAGAATATTGAAACGAAATAAGATTGTTGCAGTTACATGTTATCGTGTTTGTTCAAAGAAACACCTGTGTTTGCAGCTAATAAAATATTTCTTTATCACAAAAAATCTGTCAAAAGTGTGAAATTACAGGTGCAAAGAATTGGAAAAACACAATTTGCAATCTTACAAAGATACGTATATTCACACGATTATTTTTCATGTAGTAAATATACTTCAAAAATTTCGTTCGGTATTAATGAAATAACTAATTTATAGTGACGCATGTAGCGAGTAAAATAATTGTAATATATTTGCTCAGATATCGAGTGACAGATAAGTGTCTAATCTTATTATTAGTATTGTCGGTTGTATCGATAACGATCTCATTTGTGTCTGATTAACCTTACCGCACTGATTCGTTATTATTTCGCGCTATTTAATCATAGATTATTCGATGATCGATGGAACCGTAATAATCCTGTTTGTCTCTGATAATTGTGTGGAAACCGTTATCTTGAAAACTTTGAACATTTCCTAATTCAACTGTGGCAATACCATAGCGACGCTAGAAGTTACATCTTTTCCAAATTTTTAAACAAACTATTTTACACAATTCCAAGGTCTGTGTTGGGCAGCGTAAGTCATTGATGCGATTGAAAGAAAGATTTAATTCGAAAGGGTTAATAGCACGAACATTTTACATTGCTTACCGATCGGGGCAAGATTTTATTCGTCTGTCGGCAACATGATAAATAACGTTAGATCGTACCATCCGGTTAATGCGTGGCAATAAAACTTAAATGGAAAAGAGAGACTACTCGACGAATGTAAAAAGAAAAAGAGAGAGTTTCCTCTTTGTACACGGACTCGTTTTGACAGTAGCAAAGCTCGTACTCCGAACGCAAATGATTCACGGATGTTATCCCGAAAACCACTTTTTAATGTTGCGATGAAATCACGATTGTACCGCACTTTGTATCTCGTAAAACGGAAGCCAACTGTCCTTGTACATATTTATAAATTTTCTGCATATCAGTGCACTTACGTGCATACGAATCGATATAAAATAATTCAATACGTTCGAATCGTATTGATCGTAGTATGGACAAATTTGCAGGTGAACTTTAATAAGAGAAAATTAATTAATCGGTTCGCGTGTTATAATGCAATTCAATTAATTTCCATTGATCGTCGACTATAAGACACAATATTCGTTTAATTTTGACACGAAACGAAGTTTCGATCGGAGCTGCTTCGAGACCACTGAAGAACTTTAAATTGGTTACCTTTTATCGTTCCAGCATCAGCAGATGATGGCAGATCTGAAAAATCTCAGTCTGAGCGGTGGGGGAGGACCCAGATACAGCGGCGATGAACAGGTGCAATTCATTCCGGGCGGAAGTCACCAGGTGACGATTAAATCTCCTCCACCGACGTTGCACTTGGAAAGCCTGAACAATGCAGTTCTCAGGTAAAACAGAAGAGTAATAAGACGCTTCTTTCAAATATATTAATTTCTCGATATACTGCTTTCTTCGTGCGGATCTTTCCACACACCGCATTGAGATTCACGAAAACAATCGAATACGATCGCAAAATCTCTACTCTAACGTTCTGCATAGTCGTCTAAACTAAAGTATTAGATATAAAAATGAATAATTTTTAAGTTGAAAAGACTTTAGCTCGAAACGAGTGCAAAATATATATGTATGCGAGAGAATATATCGACGCTACGTTAAACTGCATCGATCGTCGTAAAGGAACATTGTCCATTCAAAATTCAGGAGAAGATATGCATGTAGTTTTTAAGCGATTAAACTTTTCTTATCCTCGAAAGGTCGTCCGGATAGAGATAATAGCTTCAAGAATGATTGTACGCTGTCATGGATGTTTTTATAGTCAAGTGCATCTATAGCGAAACTAAATAAAGCTTTCTTACAAAGATTGCTCGTTTCGTTTATCTTTTTAATAAACGTCCAAAGAAATAACTCTTCGAGTACATAGTTTACAACGATCCTTTCCAGTTTGTTGTTCAGTCGCCAGCTTTCTATTGCCAGATGTTTTAACATACAGTCACCTATAGACGATCCATAAAAAACAGATATTCGCGTTTAATCGTTCATACGTATTTTCGCATAGGTATAGCATATTGCTACCGGAGCTAACCTTCGATTCCTATACAGTTGAATCGGTCTTTGTTCGTTGTTAAACTATTCGGTGCTCTGTGTATACGAATCATACACCGATCATTCATTGTGATCCTTTGTGACTCAGGATAAACCTACACGCTTCTATACAAATAGTTAACGATAGTAAAAATGAGGTCATCGAATTCGGGAAAACATTGGATTCTTTTCTCTCGCTATAACCTTTGATTTCTCCTTATTTTCGCTTTTGTTTTATACAAATTCCAGTGGTATAGCGTTGATATCATACCAGGATACACGATAACGAACGATAAGGATTGCCCGGTCATCGAGTCAACTTCGAACACGCGAAATACTATACCCCAAATACTAATACCGTCTAAATCGGAACTCAAGGTTCTTCCATTGATCGTGTTTAAGGCTTCGGGTAACTTTCCTGGGTCCCTCTCGTCGGACACGAATCGTTCGTTGTTCCTAAAGGAACAAATTTCATTGTCTAAAGTTTACGAGTAATCACGATAACGGAATAAAACGTTCTCTTATTGATTCGATACAGCAGCGAATTACCGTGACTTACTTTTTATTTCTAGCAATGCAAGGCTCGTAAAGAAAGCAAAAGTTTATGAACTCGTAAAGTAGCACGGCGAAAGATCTTCTTTATTAGTTTCGCTTTAAATGCCGAGTTCGTGGAAATGACAGCGGGCAATTATCCAATTTGCAGCAACGACACGAATTACTCGTGCAGCACGCGTAAAACGTTGATTCTCAATTTGTTTGAAAATCTCATTTTCTCGAAGTTAAAGAAGGTTCCAAAGCTTTTTCAGGTCGTGAAAATCTGAACGTTTTTCTTCCAAAGATACCACACAACCTCGAATCTAAAATGACCGAAGCAAAATCTTTTACTTGACTCCAAGAGTGCGCAATTGTTTCTCGAGAGTCGTAAAATTGTAGTTCTTTATGTTTCAGCGGCTCGCAAAACAATCTTCACTGCAATTGTAACGGCAGCACGACGAACGGTGCCGCGGCTTCAATGTGTAGCAGTAGCATGTTCGTGAGAAAGGTGCCCAATCATAGTCCAGGACAGGATGGCAAAAGGCCGGCGGTAACGTTGACGCATCTTCCAAAGAGGCCACCGGTTGACGTCGAGTTCAAGAACCTGGCGTACAGCGTGTCCGAAGGCAGGAAGAGAGGTTCGTCTTCGGCAATAAGTAACAGTGAATAGATAAGACACGAGTTTGGTAGGCATTTTGTTCAACAACGCGTGTGTGTGTATACGTGAGAAGAAGCTAGCTGAAAGAATCGATAGGGATGTACGTACAGGCTGGTTCTTGTTTCGGTCCAGATGCGCCTCGTGCTGGTGCTACTGTACTTACTTGCTCGTAAAGAGGTCAGCCAGAGAATCCGACTATCCGTGAAACCCGCAGTTTAGCGAAAATTCTATGCCTTATCTTCGAGAATGTTGCGAAGTCTTGGCAAGACTGCGGACTACTATTTTGGCAATGCGAAATATTACGTAAAACGTTAAAATGCACGTGTTAGAGGAAGTTAACGAGTCAAAAAATAAAATAAAACTGATGAATCTTAACTGCACTAGTATACTACGCGAGGATAGCATTCGGTTGAAAATTCATCCGTCATGATGCAAATATATCACAAAATGATATACTGTCAAATACTACCTTGTCATTTCATTGTATATTATGTACGTGTTACCTTACAGGATACAAGACGATTTTAAAATGTGTCAATGGAAAATTCCGATCCGGAGAACTGACCGCCATCATGGGCCCTTCCGGTGCCGGGAAGAGTACACTAATGAACGTGTTGGCAGGATACAAGTGAGTTTTCATATCTGCACTGTCTGTCCGATGAAACTAGAGAGAAATTCGATGAAATTAAATTTGTGTCATATATATTTCCAGAACGTCTCACCTCAGCGGTTCCGTTCTAATAAACGGAAAAGACAGAAATCTCAGAAGATTTCGAAAGATGTCCTGTTACATAATGCAAGACGATCATCTGCTGCCTCACCTAACTGTGTGCGAGGCAATGATGGTCTCGGCTAACTTGAAATTGGGGAAAGACATCAGCGCGATAGAGAAAAAAGTAGTGGTGCGTTGAGAAAATCTATAGTAAACGTTCATATTATGAACTGCATTTTAATAGAACTGGCATTAATAAACTCAGGTCGAAGAAATCATCGAAACTCTCGGCCTAAGCGACGCGAGCAACACACAAACTCATTGCCTTAGTGGCGGCCAAAAAAAGAGGCTATCGATCGCATTGGAGCTCGTGAATAACCCTCCGGTGATGTTTTTCGACGAACCGACTTCCGGTTTAGATAGTTCGACTTGTTACCAATGCTTGAGCTTACTCAAATCGTTAAGCAGAGGAGGTAAATCGTGTCAACGATATAAATGATCTTTTAAAACGGCAAACCGACGAGGCATCGGATCAATTTCTAGTGCGTTTAATAATCTATATAATATATTTGTTATCAGGAAGGACTATCATATGCACGATACATCAGCCAAGCGCACGATTGTTCGAAATGTTCGATCATTTGTACCTTTTGGCTGAGGGCCAATGTATGTATCAAGGTAACGTAGGCGGATTGGTGCCCTTTTTATCGTCGATGGGCTTAGAATGCCCTAGCTATCACAATCCAGCGGATTACGGTAGGTGAACGTCGCGATTGAACGTAGTTAAAACCGATCGATTGCCGCTTTTAACGCTCTGGGACATTCTTTGTTCAGTGATGGAAGTGGCGTGCGGAGAACACGGCGAATGCGTGCACAAGTTAGTGATGGCTGTGAACAATGGTAAATGCGCCAACTATCAGCACTATCAAGCCACGATGAACGCGGTGCAAACCGTATCAAACGACATCGCGAAAGAATCACCACAACAAGAGACAAAGTCAGAGTCCGCTTTGATTCCGAACGGAGTCGCGAAACAACCAAACGGGGGAACGGTGATCAATATGCCGATTTCTTGCACCACCTCTTTGCTGGACAGCGCAGAGAGTATAGAGATGAAAGTTGGCTTTCCAACGAATAGCTGTACCCAGTTTTGGATTCTTCTTAAAAGAATATTCTTATCGCAAATAAGAGACATGGTTAGTGTATTCAAGAACGTGAAGCTAATCTTTCTAAAATTTCGTATTTTTCTTGTTCATTAAAGAATTTTGTTTGATTGCAGACATTAACGAGAGTAAGGCTGATTTCACATATAATCGTTGGGTTTCTCATCGGTGCAATTTATTACGACATCGGTAACGATGCTTCGCAAGTAATGAGCAACGCTGGTTGCGTTTTCTTTACAGTGATGTTTCTCATGTTCACCGCTATGATGCCTACCATTCTTACATGTAAGTGAAACTGATCGTTAACGCTTAAAATTTCTACATCCTTAGTGTCATGTGTTTCAACGATGTTTCCTCATTGTAGTTCCAACAGAAATGGTCGTATTTGTGAGAGAACATTTAAATTATTGGTATTCCGTGAAAGCTTACTATCTTGCGAGAACTCTGGCCGATGTACCATTTCAAGTAAATATAATACCACCGATTTAACCGAATACACGTCGCCTTATAGGTATTTCAATTAAAGTACTAATCATTTTTCGTTTTCAGATAGTGTATTCTGTAGCATACGTTCTCATTGTATATTTCATGACGTCACAACCATTGGAAACGAATAGATTTCTGATGTATTTAACTATATGCATGTTAACAGCGTTAGTTTCTCAATCCATCGGTTTAGTGATAGGAGCAGCGATGAGTGTGGAGGTAATATATCGTTTAATCTTTTTCTCTATGGAATATTATCTTCTCGTATTAAAGCAGAAATTCCATTTCAGAGCGGAGTATTTATCGGTCCAGTGTCGTCGGTACCGATTGTTCTGTTCTCCGGTTTCTTCGTCAATTTCGATGCCATTCCAAAGTATCTTAAATTTCTTTCGTACGTGAGCTACGTAAGGTATAGTTTCGAAGGCGCCATGATTTCCGTGTATGGTTACAATCGTGCTAAGCTCAAGTGTTCCGACGCGTACTGCCATTTCAAGAGCCCGACGAAGTTCCTCGAAGAAATGTCGATGCAAAACGCCGTCTTCTGGGTAGACGCCGTTGCACTGGCAGGCTTCTTGCTTAGCTTGAGGATTATCGCCTACTTTGTACTGAGACTGAAGTTACGATCTCTTCGTTAAAACGTGCGCTGGTGACCGAGAGGATGCCTCGATAGGTCGTAACAATCGTCACGGATATTCGCTTCAATCTCAAAAGAATCTACGAATATTCGCGGCTATGGTTCTTAACTTTGATTCTTTTCTCGCCGAAGATAGAAATACTCGAACGTTTCGAATGAACGAGCAAACTGTACATACACGTGTAAAAAGGACGCGACGGAATGTTTTCAACTTTCTTTTTGTTGTCAATTGCTAAGATTTTCTATACATACAAATGAAAACTTTGAACCGACAAAGTTTGGTAAATCACGAACTATCGTGCGTGCTGTCGCGTTTTATTACGAACGTTAAGTGTTTTACAGCCTCGGAAAGCTCAAGAATGACGTTCTTGACGACACGTTGATAGTTTCAATCGACTCGGTCTATCCGAACTTTATACTGCACGAAAATCTGAAAAAAAAAAGAGAAACGTACGACGAAAGTTGTTTCACGCGATGTAAAGGAGACGAAGAAATACAGGTGAATTGTACGCATAGATCATTTAGGCATTTCTAATGAAATTAGAGTACACGTGAATTAGTTTAATATCATCGATAATAGACCGAAAAACGAGACCACCGTGGGTGATATGCATTGAAATCGAAACGCAAACATTTATAGCCAATTATTACAAACTCGCCAGGAGCCTTAGGCCCATTTAAGACTCATGGTCCCTCCAACGAGCGCGTGTGCGTCACGCGGAACTTCATGGACTTTTTTCTATAGATAAGCAATAGAATTTACGAATCAAAGATTAAAATTGATCCTTTATTGTTCTCGTGTTTACATCGATCGCTACATTCACTTAGACTATACATGTATACATTAACGTGGTATCTCGGAGATATACAAATATGTTAAATCGTTTAACATATCGGACAAAAATTTTAACCGACCTTCTTGGTACACCAAAACGTTCGTTTCCACGTCCGACGCGCGTGTATATCGACGAGATACTTATTCTAGTATTTGTATTCAAATGATTTCGTACGAAATCGCGAGCAATTCTTACCCATATCGTCATTCCACTAATCGATTATTCGATAACTGTAAGCGTTCAAGCGACAAAGGTATTGTAAAAAAAAAACAACAAAAAAGCTCACACTTGACCAATCACTAGCTGCCTGTGCGTTTGCTTTTTAAGTGGGAATGCTGAACATTGTTATATTTACTACGATGATATAGCCCTTTAATTAGAGAGATAAAGGAAGCATATATCTATCGTCTATTACGAAAGAAAACAAGTAGGCACGCGAGTCTATACGTTAACGAATTTAACAAGATTATTCTGATTTTTGGAAATGTTTACAGAAATTTCTTTCACGGCCTACGTATTTGTTCGTATCACAGATTCATTTATTCAACGACCGGGAAAGTAACGGAAAGAATGAACATTTCGTAGACTAATTATTCATCATTTCTTTGCTTTCGTTCAGCTCTCGTGTCTTGGAGATTTTCGTGAAGAAAGTCGCGAATACAATCGAGTACAGAATAACTTTATTTATCGTATAATCTATCGATATCATTGTCCTTCGTTATGATTTTCGAAATTCTGGACGGGATATTTGATACAACAAAAACAAAAAAAAGAAAAACCGAAAAGAGAAAAAAATAGTCGTATAAATATTTTTATATTTCCAATATTAGATGTAAATTCAATTTATGGTTTCTCGTTTTAAGCTAAGGTATCTTTTATGCGATCGTTCCGTTCGAAGTTTAGTTATATTTATTTCGTCTTGATTGGTAGGTGCGAAATTATGTTTAAATCGTATGCAAGTACGTACTCGTTACCTTTGAAGATAACTGCTGTGTAAAAAAAGTAATTGTACTTATATCGTGAAACGTAAATATTTAGAAACTTCCTAGGAGGAAAACCTTTGTCGAAACCTTGCTTCTTTACTTAATCGAGTCGTCTTCGATTTGACAAATCCCTTAGCTTGCTTCTACTGGTTTTAGACGAGTCGAATGACGAACATAGCGTTCAAATAATATGTTATACAATGATTTGTAACCAGTGATAAATTTATGCTATGCGTGTAACCGGTATCTACGTTGAACGACGAACAACAAATATATATTATGAATTGTAGGAAATGGGGGGTCTTAAGTTTCCAAGTTTTTGTTTGAACTGTCGGCACAGAGAAGGATATTGGGACACAATCGTATCGTGATCAAATTGACGCTGTTAAAGTCGACCCTATCGATAAGCACGAACAATATCGTGAAATTATATTAATTTCATTCCGGATGCGTTTCAATTGTGATTCAGTATCGGCAAACAATCATACGGTGTAAACGATAGTAAAGTTCTGTAAAGTGTACATATACAAAATGTTGTAAGCGTAAGAACTTAGGAAAGCGGGATATCGAAGTATGCTGAAATTGTATAGATACGATAAGGGCGTAACAGATATCTTTTCGTTGAACACGACAAACAATTTGTAAGTCGTTTAAATCTTGGCTCGCGCTTGTACGCTTAACGAAAGCGAGATGTACAAAATACAAAACGAAATACATAATTTAACCTAACTGTACAACAGCGAGTACCGATGACTTCCCTGGGTGAGGGCAAGGTGGCTATCTCACCACTCACCTCATTCACTCGCGACGTGGTCTCGTTTTGTACTTTGTAAAATATAGCACTATATTTTCTTACAATTACAAATTATAATACGGTACGAGCCTATGTGCATTTTATTCTTAATTTAGCAATAAACAATTTTTTTCAATTCTGTCTTACGTTATTTGCATTGAATTGTTGCATACCGATCGATATGCTTTGACATGCTTCCTGCTGAAGGCCATCTTTGCTCTTTTTATGATGAGAAGCCATAAACACTTACTGAATTTTACATGACCCCTACAATACATACGAGAAGTAGTTACCGCAGCAATTTACAGACATGCAACACGCGTAGAGCCAAGATTTAAACGCAATATCATTACAATTTTTACTTCGCTTGCTTGCAATACCCAGAGCCGTCCCTAGCATCGATTAGGCAGTGTACCGTGCAGTATAATACAGACCTCCTTTGACTAAGGATACAACATGACCGAAGGAGGAAAGGCTTCTCAATTTACCTTCCGCACTGAGAAAATCCATAGCGAACCCACGGGGAGCTTAAGGCAAACGTTTTCATAGCATAGACGCGTTCCTGTATTCATGGTAACGGTGAACAATGATGAAAACGGCGTTTGTTCCCTAAGAGGCAACTTTCAAGGGGAAATTTAGAAGCTCTTTCTCTTAACTCACAACAAAAGGGAGGCCTAAACTGCACGCGACCTATGCCTCGAGTCTCACGGACTTAAGCATTTTTATGAGTACCTGGAAAAATTTTATTTTACAATTTTATTAGCATATATTTTCGCCGCGCCAAGTGGCGTAAAAATGTATGCAGTTTTGTTCGCGTGACTTTTGTTCCTTAGTCCTATTGTAGGGGCGGCTCTGTGTGACTTTCGATTCCTTCACGGATGACTGAGTCATCGGTTTATTATTTTTTATTGCTTCATCAATTTTCGATTCTGTTCTTTGTAATGCTGCGCAAACATATTCTTAACTCGGAGTCACTGTCAGACATAAAAGCAGTAATGTGTCAGGCTAATCACACCCTTCTTACACAAGACACACACACACACATACAGATGCGTGTACTGTGTTCAAGGCTCGCGAGATCAACTGAGACTGTAATAACGAACAAGTAAACTTTTAATCTCTATCCCTTTCTCTCTCACACACATACACACACACATACACGCGCGCAAACACACATAGAAACACGACTGTTTTGCGAGCAATATCTTCGGACTGCTGTTAACCCTTTCACTGTGAACTTCACGATAATTCTAAATCTGTCATAGAAGGTTGAAAAATATTATAATTTACTTATTATTCATTTCAAGGAGATTAGTCAAAAATGTTCTTCGTAAATGCCCGGTTATACGTATACCCTATTTGTAGCTCATAATCGATTTTTAATGAAGCATATATACGTCGTTCACAACGGAAGGGTTAACGATATTTTAATTAACACGAATACCACGTATACATATAAGTGCGCAGCGTAGGAGCATTGATTTACAAAGACGGAACATTTTTCGCTTTTAGAACACATACTAAACACGTCGATGTACAATGTATATTGTTCGACCATGTATTGCATACAGGTACATGACACTTTTTTCAAGTATTGTAATTTTATATTGAACTAAAGAGTATACGTGTGTGAGGTTGTGCGCATGTGTGTGTGCGAACATCGAAAAATAAGCAACAATCGCGTGAAAACGAAGTTTAACGAACGACGTGTAACACGCGGGGTAAAATGGTACCGTATGTCCTTACGATGTAAAATTGCCGAGCGTAATGTAACTCGTGTTCTGAACAAGGAATGTCACGTTTATACTAAAGCACAAATGAATAAACATCTGTATAATACGAACACGCGCTAGTCACTAAATTCGATAAGAAAAACCTTCAACAAGAACTTCATTGTTCATCGTAAATTAAAATGGTATATAACAAAATTTAAATTTTCTACTTGTGTTAATTAACTGGTTTATTTATCTATCGCCAGATGAAGTCGAATAATTTTGAAAAAATGGTAAAACCGATAATGCAATTTGCAATTATTTTTCGCTCGTTACGTAGAACTATCGATTCTCGAACAGTTTGTCGGTTACAATGTTAGCAGATAAAAGAAAATACGGCCGATAGCTATACAATTTTAAATTCAAAATAAACCAGTATTATCTTATTGCGTTTGAAATTTACGATTCAAATTTGTAACTGGTAGAACTCGTCACGAGCACGTGAGATACGAGGACCAATCTAACACCAAGGTGGTTATTTTAAGCCTGTTTTAGCAATGCTGCCAAAACAAGTATCTTTGAATAGTTTTTTAAACTATTCTAATGAAAGACCTAACATTTTATAAAGTACAATTATTTATACGCCAGAGTGTAGCATTCTTTAGTGTTCTTGAAAACTACTGTTCAGATATGTACTTTCGTTTACGTGATACTTTGAAACATTGTATAAAATATAATTTAGAATGCTGTTAATTATTATGCAACTAAGTTGGTAGGAATTGCAGAGGGTAGTTTAGGAAATTGATCGACAGCATCGCGATCAATTGTGCAATCGTGGGATTAGACTGAAGGACACTGAAGGGACTCGAAGATCCGAAAGTATGGAAAAACCTATCGTTCGTGCAAGAGTTGTAAAAGTTCTTGGCAGGACTGGTTCCCAAGGGCAATGTACACAGGTCAAAGTGGAATTCTTAAACGAACAAAATAGGCAGCTGATTCGAAACGTAAAAGGGCCTGTACGCGAAGGGGACATTTTAACGCTCTTAGAATCAGAAAGAGAAGCTAGACGGCTTCGCTAGTATGCACACAAAAAGTGACCTTCATTCTTGTTCGCACAAAAGGTATTCCAACCCCTCCAGATTACATATGTATATTCCCCTAAAATACATAGCATACATATATACAATATACGTTCAATAGGAATCTGAATATCGTTCCCAGATTCTTTTAATACCCAAATGAGAATAATTGTTAATCGAATATTTATTTCCCAGGTATTATGAGAAGAAACGTGCAGACTCTATCGTTTTATACATATGCATTTAAAAAAATATCGATTATTCTCGAAGTTACCAATTGCAATAATACACATACAAATGTAATTACAGTTTACAAATAAAATAATGTAAGAATGTTTGATGGTTCATATATGATACATCAATTATTATCTTAAACAATCAATTCTTGTAATTTGTATTTCTGTTCAATTAAACGTAAACATCATTTAATGGTTTCTGAAACTAAACATATAAACAAGAACAAAATAATCGTTGTATCGAACTTTCTGGAACAATGAATCATCGTCTGGTTAGGTATGTTTCCAGCAGATGTCGTTTACGTCGCTGTTGAACTAATCGATAGACACCATTTCCGTAGGAGGGGAAATATGTACGGGCGCATTTTGTCAAAATTATATATTCCTTTTATTCATTCATTGTTTTCTTTATGAATAATTGTCTGTATACTGTTGGCATTATCATTTATAAAAGTTTTAGTATATAACTGTAATATAGTAGCACAATATCAATATTTGTAGCATTCAATTTTTGCCTAGAGGTCCGAAAAATTCTAAAGCCAGCACTGGTGGCAGCACCGTCGTTAACGAAACGCATATAAGCAGCTCGCTTGACGACGCCATTTCAGTCTAGCTTGAAACTTGTGTAACGAAACTCTAACTGTAGCATTTTTCCAACAAAATTTGAATTTTTTTTTAATTTATTGATTCGATCTTGCAACTTCATTTTCTCGTATTTTATTCAAGCTAGGCTGAGTGTCATTATTTCGTTTCATATGTTCTTAGTGTGTGTGTGCGTTTCCGCGACATCCGCGTCTTCCGCGTCTTCCGCGTTGTGCAATTCGGTTTCATTGTGCCCCTCGGACGATTGTAAGTCCCCTTGTCCATTTTTCATTCCTTCTGTCTACGCGTCAGTAAGGTGAGAATTGTAAGCTTCGCGAACCTATTGCTGGACAGGGACGGCCGCCATTTTGTGGTCGTGTTTGAGGCAATACGTTCGGGAAGATGCAATTCGTGCTGCGTCTGGAAGTAAGGTCTCAAGTACTTTTTTCTTGAGATACCTGATGTCCGTGACGTGCACCACCGTTACATGACCCATTTCGTACGATGATTAACAGATATAATTCTGTGGTCCTGACCATGTTTTTAGAAAAAGGAAGTCATACGTACGAAATCGGTAACCCATTAGGGAGCTTAGCGATTGCTGATGAGTGGAAGCAAAAGAAATACTAGTTTCTTTGCAACGCGAAGAAACACAATTTCTGCGCTTTGTATCGTCTGCAAAATTCGCACGTAAATAGAATAGCAAAGAAATTTTCTATTCTATTTACAAACCTTACCCTTGATTTCCCCGAGACTACATATCGGACGAGACGGATCAATGTAATCGAGTTCACACGATACTCGTTTGTGGGTATCTTAGCTTCGCACGTTTCGTTTTTCGAAGACGTCTCCTTTCATTTAGGAGTACGTCATTTAGCGAACATATGAACGGAACAAATGACACAGGGGTCCCACATGAAAATTAGCTAGGGAAAACTACCTGCCTATATGAAGCTAGGGATTTAGGTTAAGATTTAGATTAAGGTTTAGATTAAGGTTTAGTTTTAAGTCTCGCTTAGCCCGTAGCTCGCACGCACAGATAGGAGATGACTAGCACTTCTATCTGGTTCTCGGGTAGGTCCAATTTTGTTTGCATCCTCTTTTCCTTTTGGAATAGGGGATGCAAAGGCTGCGATATTCATAGCAGCGTAGAGTTTTGCAAGGTTGGGCGGATGGGTCGTCGGAGATAGGGCGAGTCACCATTTGCAGCAACCTCCTCGTGGTGTGACTTGGGAAATTTGTATTATTTTTACGATACGAATTTGCTGATGGCTGCAATTTTCAATTTTGAACATTGATTTTTTATAGCACTACGTAACGAGTCATCGATTAGAAAATGATTGATCCAGAGGCCAAAGAATTATTTGAAATGACAATGAATTATTTTATTCCCTCAAATAAATTAACATGTATAATTATTTGCTCAAAAGAAATAAAAAATATCCGACTCTAATCATGTATTTAAGTTAATTAATACTAATTTAAATATTTATAAGTTCTAAAAAAGTTCAATCTCCAGAAATATACGATTTTATGTCGATTTGCACTGCGTTTTCTTACCCTTTTACTTTTCCTTATCCTTGCATGATGTAGTTTCTGCCTTTACCGACTAAGCTTACGACGTAATAAAACCACGTTCGTTTACTGCCTATTAAAGAAGTAATGAGTACATTTTTATAATTCTATTGAAATAGTACATCTTGTAAAATATGTAAGTAGAGATATAGATATTAAAAGGGCAATGGTACAAGTTCGTGAAGATATTCAAGTGCGATCTTATAATCTTATCGGCAACCAATCCGCCGATCGGAGTTTAGGATGGGGATATTAAATGATCGTCGATTAGACGACTGTGATTAGAACATACAACAGTTGTCGATCAACGCGTTTGGTAGAACGTCGTGTCGTGTGTTGGTGACACGTAACAGCGGGTACGTTGAGTTTTCCTTTCCTATATAACCTAAAACTTTTCGCCCAAAGATCATATTTTAAATATTTGTATCGTCTCTGATGTGAAAATTGTTACGTTTATACTATTAAAACAAGCTGCAGATGTAGAAAAGGTTCGAATGAGATCTTTGGTGATCATAACCTCAAGTTTCTGCAGTTAACTTTGTATGTAGATACAGTGCGTGTCAGTTTTCACTAGCGAAGTGGTGCTTTATATTTTTATTACTTTCTTTTATACAGACCCTATTATTGATTATAAATCCTTATCGAATCGGTAATTTACGTAATACTGAATATCATTTTATAGAATTCATCATAATCGAACGAAATACACAGTAACGAACTCCATCGATAACAATAGAATATTGATCTTTCAAGTTCCCGCCGTATTTCAAAATTTTTTATAATACAATACGTAATTATTAAATTCGTCTTAGTCAACTTGGGACATAATACTCAAAGGCAAAGTTCATGACTCTTTTGCGTGATTACGTAAATTTCATGAATTAAGATTTGCTGCAGACTCGTCAAGGCTAACAAGTTGGTCGTAAAGTTATTCGGCACAAAACTACGAATTAAATAATGCCGTAGACGATTACTTTCAAAATTAATATTATTTCGTAATAGATACGTGATACTAATTTAGAGGGAACTGTTGTATTCGTAAAATCGGTTTGTTCGTTAGAAGAAATACAGAATGTTAGTATTCTACTTTGGTTTCCTCAAGCGAGGATGGTAAGGAATTATTAAGTAGGAGTCTATCAATGCTTGAATCTTGTGGTTATAGATTTTCTGCAAATGTCATTTGTTTTTCCACACCAATTTTCATTGTATATCATTATATTAACAATTTATGTTCACGATTTCAGGTTCAATCGTTACATGAACATAAATCCGTCCACGTGAAAACAAAAATTCTACAATGGTAGAACACGGGTGGGAGAATGGGCACGCCAGTTTAATAAATAATAGTAATTTGTAAGTAAAATCTTCGATATTTACACGACAATTAATTGCTTTTCAAGAATATTCTTTCAGGCTTCATTGATTCTCAAGTATTTGAAATAAATTTTTTCAAACTTTATTTTTTATGGAATCCTTTGATTATTTTCTCGTATTTTGTGAAAATACTAAATTTGGCTAATCGATTAATTAACATACGAACGAACGTGTTAAGTTTGATACACGAATTAGAATGACCTCGTGGTTATACCGTGTCGATGCACCGTGAGGCATCGTGATCGAACTTTTAAGCAGTTCCCATGGCTTCCTTCTATTCTCGAGGTCTTAAACTTATTACGCGTAAAGTGACAATAAAACGCTGTAACATTACGTACAGCGTACTTCAAACAGGTTAGCCAAAAATTTCTCTACGCCACGATGTGTCATTTGTACAGATCAATATATTCTTGAATCTGTTATCTTATGCATTGAACGAGTAAAAACTGTACTACGAAACACAGTAATTGAGAATGTTGATGATGTCATTCGGACGATCGATGCGAGAAATTTGAATATCCATTAAAATATCAACTTCTGAAACCTTTTTCTACTTTATGTGACGCATATTCGACGTTAAAATATTGTTTCAAGAGCATACAGTGTGTGTTACGATTTGTTCGTTTGCGACTCCGCCTTAAATTAATGCGTTGGCTGACATAAGATCCATTTGTAATCAGTGTCAGAAATTTTATATAACGGAATTATTAGAACAGGAAATGAAAACAAAAACTGGAAATAAATCAAAGCTCATGCGATAGAATAAAAATCAATGCATTGCACCAGTTTAATAATTATGTTCTTATCGTAGCTGCTAAACAACGACAACTGTTCAATCGTGGACTTTGTGCTTTTGGTTGTGTAAGCGACCTTTATTCTGAATAGATTCGGTGAAGAATCATTGCGATAGCTTCATTGATAATATGAGACATTTTTCTTCGACGTGTTACACTGTGCCAAGCAAACTTTTTAATACTTTTACACAATTGCGGATGCAGCGAAATACGTTTTTTCTTGACATTTCTGATAATCACAGACTTTATGTAATCCATAGCTTTTGAAGAGCTGATATATTTCACTCGAAAAACATTTCAAAAATTTTCAAATAATTAGTATATAGGAATAAAAGGAAAAAATGTTGAAATTAACATGTCTAATCATCACATCGGATTAGATTCATGGTGCTTGTCATCCGTCAGCTCTCTGTCAATCAACACGTTCATGAAGAATACAAACTTCAGAGAATAATTAGTTCGTTTCTGACCAACTAGTAATGTTTAATCAATATTCAATGAATTAAGCAGAATTAATTACTGCCAAGTCATTCCCTCATCATTTTTTCTTGGGAATTCCAGTACATACTTTTTTTTTATTATTTTCGTTGGAAATCCCTCTTCACTTATTCACTTCGCTTAAACTAATTGAAATATTCATGAATAAGTATTACTTTTTTTAAACATTTTTCGTAGCCTGTGTATGTTAGCGATATATTCAACACATATTGTAACCGTAAATACGAGACACGTAGTTGACTATTTCTTTCGACGCGTGTTTCAGTCAAAAACCAGTTTTATCGCATATCAAGAAAGACGACGAAAGTATGAAATGTCCTTCTAAATACTTACATGAAACTTGCGTACAATGACATTGTGATCTTGTACGTCGTGTACGTGACGTTAAGCATGCAAGTCGTAGAAGGAGAGCACACTCGAATCCTTATTGTTCGTTGTTGTCTTGTGAACGAATAGTCCTTTTCAAACACGGTTTTGATATATGCCAGGCATTCGTCATATTGCCACAAAAGGAGCCGTGGAAGATTCTTGGCGTTGGCAATATATCAGGTTAACTAAGAACTTTCCACCTTTGCATATTCGTCGTTTTTAACCATTTTCAGCAGGAATTCGTCGTGTGATTTCGAGTTTAATATATAAACTATCAATTCATAAGCAGTAACGACATTCTGGTATGATGAACATTAATCATCCGTGTTTAATCATACTCCACATACACTGTATTGACTGTGCAAAATATTTAAGGTGCATACACAGTTATTAGTCGTAGAATCGAACGCGTTATGTGTCATCGGAAATGCTATCCGGCTGAGTGATTACACACATACATTATTTATTCATCGAAGACTAAAATGAGATGAAATGATTCGTTAGTTGTCGAGCAACTGTGTAATTTTATCATACTTTTAGATACTCCAATGATTGAACTATTCGAGTAAATTGTGAAGGGGAATGATATAGGATATCGTGTACTTGAAAAGCTTTTTGAATATCAAATGTTCGTGTCCTTATACGTCTTACCGCACATCAACATCCACTGCGGTAGCGAATCCGCGATCTGTCTGCTCAGTGGAAAATGACATATGTGATCAGACATATTACAGTAAAGTTGTTTTCTTTCAAATATTTGACTAAATCAAAGTAGCGGTGTCAAGTCACCCGCTTGATAAAGCAACGTTAAAACGTGTGTGTTTTTGGATGTTTTATTATTGTTAAAATTGCGTGACAGATTGGACCTATTTTTATCGGCTTTGAAGTCCTGCGAAACGAACATTCATGAGAAATCTGAGCGTCATTGATACGTGACACTGGTAGCAAAACGGAACGAGGAAAGAAAATTTGATTCACATCGGTATTCTATTAATAACTTAAAGAACTGAATATATTTAAAAAATATTCAGTACAGAATGCGTTTACGTATTAATTAGATTGCTTTCGTGTAGGATCGAAGCGAACTACTTTTCTCGTTAATAAACTCAACAGGTAGGATATGACGCCGGTGAAACGTGACACGATAAACCTCAGACGTCGAAGGAACGCCTTTTCCACGTCCATAACGATCTATTGTTTCTTTAGAAAACGCGAGAGAAATGTAAATGGCAGTTAAGAAGATAACGGACATTCTTCGAATATCTTTGCAAAAGTGCATGTGCAAAAATATTAATATCCAATTCCGTCCTTATTGATTAAAACTGAAGATCAATGATAAATGTTAACTTTCGAGAAATCGGTTCGATAGTCCATCTTTTAACGGCTAATAGTTGACGACGTCCTGCTTGTCAGTGCTATCGGAGCTATTGATAAGTACAGGAAGAAACTCGCAACCACGTAGGGGTTAAATCGAGATAAACGAACTAATCGTAAACGAATAATTGAACCATCATTGAAATAGCAATTACCAAAGGCTATACAACTAAAAAGCTCAAGTCGTTTTAAGCTCGGACATTAATCGCGTTAACCCTCTCTTCGTTCCAACTATCATCTTCCTTTGTCGTGTCCTTAAAAGCCAGACGAAGCGCAGGGAAAAGAGAGCGTCGTAGAGTGAACGAGCTAAAAACAAAGTGAGAAAGAGAGAACGATAACTGTGGAAAGCAACGACGGTCAATGGTGATGGCCGCGGTGCAGGCAAATGGTAGAGCCAACCAGTCCGTCTCGAGACACCGTGGTTCGAGCATCGTCGTGGAATAATCGACCGTGTGTGCCGTCCTCGATTCTTCGTTTACGTTTTCGATAGTTCGTTGCACCAAGTAGTCGTGCGGAAAGTATACGCGTGCAGGTGTCTAACCCTGAAACGTTGAAAAAAAAAACGCAGCGTGTATATCGAGGACGTGAAGAGCTCGAAAGTCGAGATGCGCTTGGTTCTATCTAGAGGATAAGAGTTATTGTAGTTGTTGTTTCAAAAGAGGCATGATCACTGCTTTTTGATCGGACTCTTTGCACGCGTCGCTGCTTGCCTGCAATGTAAGAAGCCCGCGTTATTTCAAATTCGAACACCGTTTAACCGCGAAGCCGGCTGCTCTTTCGATCGCGATTTTAATAGCAAAACATGTGTCATCAATTTCTGAATACGTTGTAGTATATGAGCTGTCTTCTAAAATATCGCACCGTTTTTTTGATAAATAAATTTCATTTAATCTTTTGTTTAACCTTGTACATTAAACGTGAAAATCTTGTCAGTTTGAAAGTATCAAAGGTTACAGTGTTCAGAAATACACGTAGAACAGTGACACGCAACGATAATAAGATTAGACAAGTAAAAGAATGTATACAATTATTTTGCGATATCAGTCAGGCAATGCATTAATTTTCAACGGGTTGCAAACGATTATGAACAAATGGAGCTCGACTAACTAAAAAAGAACAAACTGCACCGTGCTTTCGTTGTCGGTTTTCGTTTGTGAAGAATAGTTTACGATATCGTTTGTGTTCTTTTCGAGTCGTACACAATAAATGATTTTCCAGGCAATGAGAGAGATCGTACATTTATCTGGTAACCAGACCGCGGCACTGCGAAAAGACCGGTTTGTTTGAACGAAAAATCAACCGAGGAAGAAAAAAGAGAAACAAGGCTACTCAAAACCTGTATACCTAGATTAAGTTCGAGTAAAGATAGAAAAATATTGAGGAGATAATACAAGAATACAACATGAAGCTTGAAGGAAATTGTTCACACGAGGATAATAGCAATGAGATTTTATTTGAACCTAGGAAAAGTTCGGCGGTACGGTTGCAGATTATACCGGCGCAACCGAAAACCATCACTCATCTACCAAAAAGGCCGCCAGTTGACCTGGCATTTACTGACTTGACGTATAAAGTACGAGAAGGCCGTAGAAACAGTAAGTACAAGTAATATATTTCTTAATTGCAGATATTACGAACATTTGAATATTCAATATTCCATGATATGTGAACTTACTTGGTTGTTCTAACTTACAGGCAATTTATTTTAATCTGTTCTTTTGACATCGTTAATAGTAAAATTTGTGTAAAAGAAATAATGTAGATTTGGTATCTGTTTTTTGTTTAAAATGTACATTCGGGTATCAAAATTATGTATGTATGCTGAGCGGCTAAAACTTGTTCTAGATGACATTGACCATAAAGTGAAAGTAATCCATGTGAAAGAAATACGTACCTATATAGGCATGTATCTGAAATAATGCAGTTTACACGTTGCATAGAATTCTTTATCAACATTGCAGCGCTATTAACAAGATAACATAATGATAGAAAAATGGGTGATACGAACATTCGAAATAAAAATCTGCATCGTGTTTCAAGTAACTGGCGATAGTGGCAGGGAAATAATTTAGCAACATACGGTTAATTTTCTCTTGTAATCAAATGGAAACATTTATTCGTTTCACGAATTGTTCTTTATTCTGTCAAGAAAATATATAACTTTCTATACGCCTTGTGGAACGTATAGAAACGAATGAAATTAGTGACCGAGATTTTGTAAGAAAACTTGTTGCGAAATAAGGTTTCGACTATCATTTTCATACCGTAGCTTGCTTCTCGATAGAAACGATCATTGTTCGTGTTATTACAAAATAATTTTTGTTGATCTCCATGATTTAATTTCTGTCCGCGGTTGCTAATTATCAACTTGTTAGAAAGGATGTTCGTAATAGTGCAGGAGAAATTAGAACCAACAGTGAAGCAAACGTAACAATAAGACGAGTAATTTGAAAATGTAAGTCTTTGTTCCCACTTATCGTTAATTTATACTTGGAGCAGCTTACTGTTTCAATTGCAGCAGCTGTGCGATAAACCTTTGTATCTGTGACATCGAGTTGCCGTTTCGTTTCGAGTACCAACACAAAAACACATTTATCATTTGTCGTATTCTACAATTTTGCTTTCTAGCCAAATAATAATACAAGTATTAGTGGCTACTTGCAGAATCCTGTACTAAAATGTGAAAGCTTGAAAGTCGATAGAAGCGAAGAAAGTAGTCATTCGTTTTACCTCTATTTAGACATTCGTTAGCACATTGACGGTAATGAATGTTACCGATGATTAACACAATGCATAATTAAAAGAACACAATTTTTAACGGTACTAATATTACCATAATAATAGAACAAGGAGAAAAAGTAGATGACCGTATGTTAATAATTATCATTATAACACGTTATACGATCAATATGTTAAATGCGTTTCGACCTTATTCTTAATTAATAATTCACAATGAGCAAATTATGCAGTTTGTGTCAACGATTGAGAAATATACAACTATGTTCAACAACCATTTGGTTACTAATTATAAACAAGTCGATAGAATAATTATATTGTCCAGTTACGTTGGAGTTACGAAACATTGGTTTGATTAAAAACACGGTAGAATGAAGAATCACGGTGACGATTCGGCAAAGTGAATGGAATAAGAACACATTGTTGTCGAGAGCAAAGTTCATTCTCGCAATTTGATTCCGATTCTTCTTCTTTCTACGAGCAACAACATGTCCGAATAGAGCGATCCAAGCAAATATGACCAGCCGTAGAAAGTGAACGTTCGCGTTATAGCAACATTTTTGCAATCCTGATTTTGCGCAACGAGGAGCAGCCTTTTCGAGCCGTGCTCTCCTGCGATAGCCAAAAGATTACCGTGATTGATCATTATTTAGATTCTCGAAGAGTCGTAAAAAATGTGTAAATATAAAAACGCTTCGCGTATTAAATTGACAGCACGGATATGTTTTACCGTTCAATCGGGGGAACACTGGCCGAGAGTCCTTGACATTTCGCTTCTCAAATCTTTCGCTGCTTGTCGGAATGCTGTCGAGAGAATCCGAGTATACAAACTCAACGATTATTTTATTACTTTTATTCCACCGTTTCGTTAACGCGTTGACTGTCATGGTTTATTCTACACATAACGTAAATGATTAATGAAAAATAAGAGAATTTCTAGGTAGAGTCTAGAGAGCCCAAAGGACATCTTTTCTAGTAACCAAGAATATTTGCACATCGTTCAAGCCTTCGCAAATGCGGTTGTGACACCTACATGTAAAATAAGAATGAATTTGTTAACATAATATTCCACGATACTAATTAGCTATTTTTAATTGCTGGCGTTATTTTCCTGGTACTATTTTTCTCTGTTAATTATTGGGTTATTTAAATTTATACTGCTGGTTGTTAATGATTCTTGTAAAAAACAAATCGTTCACATGGTCTGAGTTTATGTAATTCATTTGTTGTTGTACATTTAAGTCTGTTGAAATGAATACGCTTACGGTTGAAACATTATACGAATAACGTTATACACAACTTTATAGTCGCATCTTTTATCGTACGCAAATAAAATTCTATTTTTTTCGATCGAGCAAATGAGTATATTATGTTTAATTGAAGGAAAAAACTCACTAGTCACGCAATCAGCGATATGTATGCATAAATTTGTGGTATGACGTAACAGTAATGATATCACGGTGACGGTTTTGAATTATCGAATGCAACGTTAATTATTGATGCGCAATATAATTAAACGAATAATCTTTAGATAATCGTGTATTAGAACTTGCTTCGACTTTAAATTATAATAAACAAGTAAAAAGCGTAATTTATAAATTTCTTGTTCGCTATGCTTAATGTTGAAGTAATAACAAAAATGATACCAATTTATATCACGCGATAAGGCAAGCCTCATTATCCCTGATATTTAACTGTCGGGGCAAAGTATAGTTTGCGATATAGGAAATGATGATGCACCAACATGGTTGCCGATACTCCAACTCGTCTTCCTTTGTTAAAACGCGTCGCGACCGTTGACATTTCAGATTACACATCAAAGATTCATTATAATTACAAAAGATTAAATTTAGAAAATTAAAATTTGAATTGTTATGGTCTCGATGACTTATCGAGAATGCATTGTTACTGAACAGTGTAACATTCGTAAAATATGTCACTGATTTACAGATGTGAAGACAATCCTGAAATCCGTCAGTGGAAGGCTTCGGTCTGGAGAACTGACGGCTATTATGGGACCTTCCGGTGCAGGAAAGTCGACTCTTTTAAACATCCTGACCGGATACAAGTGAGTCATTGCATCTATGCAAGTTTTGTAACGCGTTTGCTATTCGTCAAAAAATTATCTCTATCATTTTCTATCCACTTTGTCTTCTACGTTACTCTTGTTGTCAAAATATTATTGAGCTAAAACGTTGACAATCGCTTGTACGATTAGATTACTTTATTTTTGTCAGTATAGTATTTCAATTAATAAGACGGAAAATCCGCAAGTTCTTTTAAGCTAATCTTTCGCTTATACATATGGCCACTATCCATTATTTACATTCGTTATCCTGTCCTAAGTGTCAGTCACTAGATAATTCGTATTTGTCAGTCAACGCGGCAAGGAAATTTTTCGGTGTTTTTAAAAAGGTTGCGTTTCACTTTCGTTCCGCCAGCAACGGACGATTTCACCTTCTTTCTGGGATACATGATTTCGCTTTCTTCCTGTACATTATGCAATCGTTTCGCAAGGACTTTTCGATAATAAATACAACGGCATAATCAGATGCTTTCTAAACTGCTCTATAATTTATTTTTTTTCTGACACGAGAATGATCGAGTACGTAAAATAAAAAACTCATTGTCATCAATGACAAGGACGGTGAAGCGTAAAAAATAAAAAAGGCATAATGAAGAATCGATATCCGTTAGCAGAGTTTGAAGAAGAAAACCAGTTTGCCGTCTTTGTCATCAACAAAATTTCAATAATCGGACATCGTTTAAATCACAGACTGACATTTATGATGGTGCTAGATATTATTCCACTTTATTTCCTTGACGTCATAAACGCGATGCTTCAACGAATTATGCGCATAAGCAACGGTAACAAAAATCGACACACCTTCTCCGATCATTTTCAATAACGCCGTATATGTATTAAGTTGTTGCACATCAAACGAGTTTAGAGAATCTAAAGTTTTTCGACATTAAACGCTATAACTGAACTATAATTTGCAACAGTTGACAGTTACGAATGAATTGGTCAACTCGTTTGTAACAACCTAATTTGAGTCCACATTTAAACTAGCTCAATCGGGAGCATCTTCTATACTTCTCATTGAAGAAGGAACAATGGGAGTATTTTAAACGTTAATTGTTTAGATCATCGGGTGTGGAGGGAAGTATCACGATGAACGGGCACGAGAGGAATCTAAGTGCCTTTAGAAAGCTATCTTGCTACATCATGCAAGATAATCAACTCCATGCAAATTTAACTGTGGCCGAAGCTATGAAGGTCGCTTCAAACCTTAAACTTGGTTCGCACGTCAGCAAGCCAGAAAAAGAGGAAGTGGTATGTCCACATTAAACTTTTCTGTTTCTTTTTTGCGAGGTTCACCAATCATTTGCATATAGAGACGCAAGGAATCACATACATATAGTATTGAACGTTAATGCGATTTGTTGTGATTTCGAAAGAACTGAATTTCTTTGTCTCGTTTAGATTCAGGAAATCCTTGAAACGCTTGGGCTATCCGAACATCGTCGAACAATGACCTCGAACTTGAGCGGAGGTCAAAAGAAGAGGCTTTCCATTGCTCTCGAATTGGTCAACAATCCTCCTATAATGTTCTTCGACGAACCTACTAGGTAAGAACGCGGAACCATATTGTCTCCGATGTCGCAATTTGTCTCGTTAGTTTACTAAACACCGATTCTTAGGAAGCAAAAGAAAGTTGTCACGGACGTCTTTAAAATCTTGTTTTTTTATTGTTTCTTAAGAGGAATCAGCCAACTTATTCGGACGTTCTTGCTTTACTATACTATACATATACTATACACTTCCACTTTCACTACTGTGAATGTCAAAGCAACCTGTTTGCTTTTTATATAATACGTTTTAACGATAACATGATCATTGTCGATGAATAATCATCCATATTAATTTCTTCCGGCAAAAAATTCAAGCGCGTGTCATCACGCGTAATTGTAATTATAGTTAATAAATGTCACAGCTGTATTATAATTTATCGATTTAAAAAGTATAGATAATGCAGATTAATCGATAATTAATAGTGCCGTTAGTCTTATCTATTAGCGTCCAATAATAGATAGTAAAAGATTTGAAAACGTTTCGTGCACTTGCGTTTTCTTAGATAGTCAACTGAAAAGATAATACCTATAATAACCAGCGAGAGAAAGTATACAGTCATAGTTCTTTGAACAACTTTTTGAAACTCTCTTCTCTGTCGCTTTCACTGAACCTCTATGCTGTGCCTTTTTTCCAAGTACTAAACTCGTGGACACAAAACAATAATGATCGTTTTATTCAATTTATCGTTCACTGACAGGCTGTAACTTATGAACTTGTATCAGCGTGGCCTTGTACCAACAATTAATAAAAACCTTAACAAGTACTCGTGCAACCGGTTCTTCAAGGTTCGCAATCGTTCATTTTGGGCGATAAGATAAAGAGAAAGAAAATGTAACCAACCGATTAACGTCCATTTAACTCAAGGTCTGATATATGTAAATAATCAATTCGCCGAAGACAAACAGAAAGATATGATCGTCCTTACGCGAAACGGCACAACATATTTTATCGAATATGAAAAAATTATTACCGACGCCATGAGAGAAATTCGGTGACAAACGACGTTCTTTGTTCGATGATTTGCAGCGGCCTGGACTCATCGTCTTGCTTCCAATGCATCTCGTTGTTGAAGACCTTGGCTCGAGGAGGGAGAACAATAATATGCACCATTCATCAGCCTAGTGCCAGATTGTTTGAAATGTTCGATGCTTTGTATACATTGGCAGAGGGACAATGCGTTTATCAAGGTTCCACTTCGCAGCTAGTGCCTTTCCTCAGAAATATCGGACTCAATTGCCCCAGTTATCACAATCCTGCCTCTTTCAGTAAGTCTCGTTACGCGGTACATATTTCTAGTTTTCCTCGAAATCTTGTTAGTACGTTGACCTTCTTCGAGAGAACATTTTTCTAGCTTTTAATCCAATCATGAAAAATCATTGCGATTTCATTCACAGTAATCGAGGTGTCCTGCGGAGAATACGGAGACAACATCAAGAATCTGGTGAATGCAATCAAAAATGGAAAATACGATATTCGAGAAGGACATCCTTTCCCGGATAATAAATCAGAAGGATTGAACAACGCAACGAGCGAGATGCTTCAAAAAGGTGTGAGCAGTGAAGAAAATACTGAAACGAAAGACAAGAATGATGTTAGTAATCTGGAGGAAAAGTTTCAAGAGGACAAAACAAAAGAAATAAATAGCAAAGGGATTCTTCCGAGTTATGCCACGAATGATATTACAAAACAAGGTACGTAGGCAGAACGAATATTATAAGAAAAATAAAATGATCGCCTTCAAGTATATCAACGCATATATTACAGCCGAAATCGTAATATCCATGGATATGGAAAAAAAAGATAACGCTGATGTAGCCTTGCTCGACGAATCGATCGTAGTTACACCTGAGAGATATCCTACTTCGGAGTGCCAACAGTTCTGGATCGTTCTAAAGAGAACTTTGCTTTTCAGCCGTAGAGATTGGGTGAGTTCCGATCGATTCATATAATGATTAGCATCTCGAGTTCCACGGATTAATCAACCAATCTTTTCAGACGCTTATGTATCTCCGACTTTTTGCTCACGTCTTGGTAGGACTATTAATCGGAGCATTGTATTATGACATTGGAAATGATGGTGCTAAGGTCCTTAGCAATCTTGGATTCCTCTTCTTCAACATGCTGTTTCTTATGTACACATCCATGACCATCACGATATTATCTTGTACGTTTCGTGACCGAATATTTTCTCTAAAATATGTATATAAATTATAACGCGATTCGTGTTATAAAACGCTTTATCTTGTTACAGTTCCACTAGAGTTGCCGGTACTCTTGAAAGAAAACTTTAATAGATGGTATTCTCTGAAGGCTTACTATCTAGCTATTACAGTGTCGGATATACCATTCCAGGTAAAAAGTGAACTAGAAAAGAAACGTTTGTCCTTTCTATATTCTAAACGCATGACCTTTTCTTTTGCAGGCGATATTCTGCGTAATTTATGTAACGATCGTATACTTCTTGACCAGTCAGCCAACGGATATGATGCGTTTCAGTATGTTCATGGGAACATGTTTATTGATTTCGTTCGTCGCACAATCGGTTGGATTGGTGGTTGGAGCAGCTATGAACGTACAGAATGGTGTATTTCTGGCACCGGTTATGTCTGTACCGTTTTTACTATTCTCAGGATTTTTCGTTAGCTTCGACGCTATTCCTGTGTATCTCAGATGGATCACGTATCTGAGTTACATCAGATACGGTTTCGAGGGGACCGCGTTGGCTACGTACTCGTTTGGTCGAGAAAAACTCAAGTGTTTCCAGGTATCGTATCTCATTTGCATAAATAAGTATACTCGTCTCGTATAACTCTCCATTAATAATGGAATTTTACAGGTTTACTGCCATTTTAAAAATCCTGAGACAACCTTGGAGGAGCTGGACATGCTCGATGCTGATTTTACGCTCGATATTCTTGCCCTGCTCCTTATATTCGTTGTTCTTCGAATCGTTGCCTATCTATTCCTTCGTTGGAAACTGAAGACTGCACGATAGAGGTCACTATTTGTATTGATATAGTCCAGAAAAAAACACTTTTTTGTAACAGAACACTCGAGAATAACGAGATAATGCATTTCATTAACATCGTCGCTCAAATGAAGCACGTAATTAATACGTTGTGTGGGTAGGAGTGTTACCAGCGATCAGCATTACGAATTTAGATTAGACAAACAATTGAAAAAGTGCAAGAGGTACCAGAGCATCAGATAAAAAAATTTATCGAAATTATCTCTGTTTCTAGATATGGTTAGATTTACCATACCAATCAACGTGTTAATTTCGTTCATCTTCGAAGTCGAAGTGCCACCGATATTTCACATAAGCGATTTCGAATCATCACAAGAAATTTAATATTTCGAAAGAATAAAATGTTACGCGTATAATTTATGCCTGTACATCGAATTTGTACGATCTAGGCTAATATAATTTATTCATTCATATTAGATTTATCACAACGAAATAACTTTGTAATTGACTAACGACGTTTTTGTTTAGGGTACCTTTTCATCTCTTTAATTACGTGGTAGCACAACTTTTAGAAATCGTGAGTACACACAGAGTGTGCATAATCGTTGCTTTTCGGAAGGACAGTTAACGCGTTGATTTGCTATAGGGGTTAGAGATGACCGATGATAACGTTAATTACTAAAATTAATAATAACAGTAATTTAATAACGTTAGTGGTTCGAAATATAAAATTAAAGTATGAAAAAGTAGAAAATTAACATGTTTAATGATCTATACTTTGTTTGCACTATGCCAGTCAGCGCGTTAAGAAAGGGGATGGAATCAATTAGTCCAGAATTTTGCAAATTTATGTCTTGAAAGGAGTAAGAGGCCTTAAATGATAACATTTTGTGAGCGATCACATGTTTTATCCACCTATGGCTGTGAGTTTGACGATGTAGACAAGTTACGGAAAAGCGGAAAAGTGGATTGTTAAGTTAAAGCGATACGTTATTTTCTTATTGATTAAGAACAACGTTGAAAATAACGGTTATCTTGCCAGGTTTACTCAGTGTATCGAATAGTAGGATTTGTAAAGCATCATAAAATAACATTTATTAATTTCATATCGTCGCATACACGGGGACTTATATACTTTATAGAGAATCGACTAAAAATCATTACATTTATCGTAACACTTTCAATTAACATGTCTCTTATAAATAAAGTGTGTATTATATTTTACGATTTATATATATTTTAAGCGGATTTATTTTCATGAAAATATAAATCGCATTGAAAAGGTACGGGTAGAGATAGTGTGTAAAAGAAAGCTTTAAAATTTTAACAACTTATCGTCGATTTACGATTGTTTCTTTAAGTTGTAATCATTGTTAGGAATATAATATCGTTCGAGAAATCAAAAAAAAAAGAAAAAGGAAACGGATGTGTTTTATCGCGTCTTATCTTAAAGGTATTCACTGACTTGACAAATGTACTTTAACGGGAAAACCTTTGTATCTATTTACACAAATGGTATAAATTATACATGTTTATATTTAAAACGTTAGCGTGATCGATTACGATCAGTCTACATACATGCATATATGTATACTTTTGTAAAATAATATCGTGCATGTAAATGCACGCGCTTATGCTGAATTAGCATAATCTTCGTTGTATTTTATATAGCGTATGTTTATTACGAATAAAAGAATATGCTTTTCGTAATACGCTTGTTGCTTCAATTCGTCTGATCATAATATTCAAACAGGTACGAAGAGGAAAGTGAACTAGCCTAGCGGTGATATACTAAAATATGCATGTAATTCAAACTTTTTACTATGCATTCCCTAAGCTCTGTTCTCGTAGAACAGTAATTCTGTAACTCGTAAAGTTCTTTACCACTCTTGTTCCTATTGTTAACTAAAGGGAACCTACCATGCAGCAAACTGTACATTAACGTTTTTCTAGCTACCGTGAAAGTTCAACGTGCCCGTTGTTTTATGTCGACAGCATTATGCGTATAATTTTTTTCTATTGTCCTCTCTTCCTGGTTTAACAAATGGACTAAACAATGTTGGGTAGTTACCGTAATGTTTGGAGCGTGCATTCACTCCTGTGCTCTTCTCAGCTTCTACTTTTACGTTTTTATTTTTAATTTTTTATGGGTTACATATGCGTGAAAGGTAATTTTCCGGTTGTCAAAAGTTGTTACTCGAAAGACGATGAATAACACATCGCGTACAAACATAACTCAACGTCCTTAATCGAATTGATAAAAAATAAGATTATAACTAACGTTTCATCGAATTTAGGACTGCAATTAAAACGTCGAATGTCAGCCACGTCACGCTTGAGATTTCGCGGAAGTTAAAAAAGATATCATCGGAGAAATAAATTCTGCATAACATTGTTGTGGCCAGGAGAGACTGCAGAGACAGGCTGAAACAGCTGTAAACGATATAAATAGTCGGCTTGCGCGTCGCGGTAATAACAAGTCTTGTGGGAATCCATCATATAAGTCAGAACAATGCAGTACAGAAAAGACACATAATCTTTTCCTCACGAAGGAAACTCGGCGTAGTAAAACAACCTCGATGAAACATCTCCGTATAATGCATAAGTCAGAGCATGCGTGTACGTATACGGGTTTTCTAAAGAATTATAACACGTAGTTGTTGGCAGTTGAGAGTGAACGAAATTGGTTCGACCAGTCGGGTCTTGTTATTCGTTCGGTGAGTGTCTAATTTGTACCCTTTGCAGTCTCCGCGACTTTATCTCGAAATTTCTCAGAAACATCTTACTTCTCGTTTTTCTAACTTTTTTGTTACGGATAACGTTAAACAAATTCTACTGTAAACAATGTGTTAGAAAGTACACACAAGATATTTCCTTTTCATGTATTGATTATACTCTGTACGACGTTAAAAGCTATTAATCTTATCGGACAATTTAAATTGGTTTAGTCTACGCTTCGCACGAACGTCTGGACAATGACATCAGTGTAAGTATTATTATAAACAGTTTTTTACCGCGAGTTACGAGTTTGCTCAAAATCATATTTGTAAGAATAATATAATTTGTTATTGAAATCCTGAAGCCTGAAGTGAAAGCTATTTTTAATCCGTTGTGATCTAAACTGATTTATCACGAGACCGAATAACTTCCTAATTTTTTCCGAGTTTTGAATGTTGCGATCAAAACAATAAACTTGAAGACAGAGTTTTTATTCTGAAAACTGAATCCATTAATAGGCACTAATTTTTCTTGCTTTAACAACAAATTAAGGCTGTCAGTTTTTCTTCTATTTTAGTTTATTATCACGATTTACAATGGTATCACGGTCATGCGTGGTCATGTGTACATCGTGCATGAATCATAGTACCCTTTCCTTCTTAAGGTTGCTTTGTTCTGTCAGTGATTTTAAATTCCTGTACAAGAATTTCCACACATTGTTAATCTAGCGAACAAAAGAAAGTTTTGACCTGGTTGAATGAAACCCCTTGATACATTCATCCCTTGACATATACAAATTGATTTGCAAATAATTGTTACATACATGAAGAAAAAAACAATGGATTTGTAATTTGTGATATGTTCGAATTACTTCTCAATTACATAAAGAATTTCATTACACAATTTCCTTATGTACTATTATCGGAAAAAGAAATAAAAAAGAAGTATAACTCTTTGAAAAAAGAGTTGTCATAAACACATAAATTTTTTAGATGAAAGTGAAAATGTAGAATTAGTTTAAATTTAATAGTATAACAAAGATAGTACCACGTGTCGATGCGATACGCGTAATCTATCCATGAATGCAACGATGCACGGTTATGTTGTATATAAAGCACGGGTAAGCGGCCAACACATACACACAAGAAACTCACAAACGCACACTATAGCATCGTTGGCAATAGGGACTTGGTTAAAGCTGCTTCAACATCAGTCTTCTACCGCGATTTGTCGTGTGCTGAGCTTTCGAGTGCTTCCCATGTCTTTTATCCGCTGAAGTCGCTCTTCGTCTATAAAATCATCAACGTTTCATGAACAATTAACGATTTAAAGACGAGTAAACCCTAGCTGTTAGCGTTGTACCATAGATTAACGATAAATCGAAGTACAGATTACGCGTAAATTATTTGATAAATATTCAAAGTTTGCCGATTAGATCGTAAGTAATTACCTAAACGATAGTTTAATTTGAATGGTGACGAATTCATACTCGAACGACTCGTTCATTGTCGTGTAAACGAATTATTAATCTATCGATGGGGATGTATTTTCAGTGCGGTGAATCGTTCGAGGAACGAAAAAAAATAGACCACGAGTAAATGGCTTTAGCGAAGAGAACGTAAAGCTTTTGGAAATAACGCGGAGATCAACCATGCCCGTAGCATCGGAGTTCAAGGCAAAGCAAAGCAACGAAGGGACACGCGAATGCTTGAAGCACGCTGCTACGCAGAACGTGTCTTTGTCGCATCTTAGGAAATTACCACCTATCGACATCGAATTCAATGACCTGACTTACTCGATACCTTACGGACCAAGAGGTACGATATTGCAAAATTTGTTCTTAACTTTCGATACATTCAAACAAAACATTAATATAAGGAAGACACCTTAAATAAATTCCTCAAATATCGCACTCTAAATAATAAATAATTTACTCGATGAGAAACTTATCTGTAAAAGCGATTAAACGATTTTGCATTCTATATTTCAATTAATCTCAAGAGGTCATGTTAAAGTTGGTACGAAGACCTAATCATCAGCTGATCGTTTGCGCTATCAAATACATGATACATTGTACATTAATTAAAATCAATGTATAAGATAGAAGTCTTTAAAATAATCATAACACCTACACTGTTAATCAAACTTTGGAAAGATGCAATTTTTTCTAAGATTTAGATCAACTCTATAACTACCGAGAGTTTTAATTTACATCTTATTTAGATTACATAATGCACTAACAATAAGTACTCGTAAGTTCCGAGTACTAATCATTGAAATTCCACTTAATGTCGTGTAATTTAACATTTTTTTTACGAGTGATTTTACCATTTTACAGATATTGCACAATTTTATAGCCCCGCTGATTCTTTGATGAATTACAAATCAATTTTTTACACCCAATAATCTGATAAATAGTCTGTAGTCATCGAACAGCACAGCCTATATACTACAAATTATACTGTCATACAATGTTTTTAATTGCATGTAATCGTTTACGTAACAAAATAGATTTCCGGTAAGATATACTTTAATGCTGATTAACTCCGTGTTCAATTGGGCATTTACGAATATGCTTTGACCGAAAAAGATTTCGGAAACGATAGTTTTTGTCTACTTTCGATTCAACTCTTGCCCGAATTGCTCAATGCACCGAACGCGTTCGGAGAAGGTTCAAAAGAGAATCGTGCCGGTGCATTGAAATTAAGACAAACTATCCGTAATACGAAATCCACCCACTTGTTAGCCTTCGAATATGTAAATATAGAACACCGACTATTCTTGTTGCAAATTGAAAGGCGAAAATGAAAGTTTCAACCGCGAAACTCAAACGATTTCACGAATTGCACAAGTTCTAATACTTCTAGACATATTGTCAAATTGCCTCGACTGTAAAAAGAAGGAATCATTCAAGTGTCGTTTTAGGAGAAATGTGATCTCATTAGTGGACTCTTCATGGAATTATGGAATAACAAAATTCGCTAACACTTTCCTACTTCTAGTATGGCTACAAACGTTTGGGTGCCGTTACAATTCTCAACGTTTCGCTTTCTATGTTCCTACTGTAATGATCTCCACCTTTCTCCTTAGAGATAACTGGAAGATCGTGACGGATCTTTTATTTTCTGCCTGGGGGGTAACAAAAACGTTTTGTCCTGGTTATTCGTCAAATACTAATAAAAAAAGTAACTTTCAAACGATGAAAGTTAGTAGCATATCTTATTATACGAAATGTCATAAATTATGTGTGACGGATTATTACGATATTATTCGTATCTGTAGTTCTCGTATGTCGTTCGTGGGTCAACAACCGCGTAATGATATGTTAAGATAATATAACAAAGATAGGTGATGAACGGCAAACAAAATTTTCTTCATTTAAATGCACATTTTTAAGAATGAGTCGACAGGTAAGTAGAACAAGAAATCTTCAAGATTAATCGAAGTGTAACAAAGTTGTTAAAATAGATTCTTGGACATGTTAATTTAGTCATTTATGGCGTCACTTGAATATCAACCTAACCAGTTTTTTCGCGTTGTGAAGAAAAAGACATCTAATTGTCGTTGATATACATATAAACACTTCTCGAAAATATTAAATATTTAACGTATGTTAACGACGCGATTACCACGAATAAAGACGATAAAATTATTCGGAAGACTGCATAATAAATACACGCGTAACGCTGTGTCACGTTTCATTTCCGAATATTATTTTTAAGTTCATGCTTAACTCGATAAACTCGACAATTTCGCAAGTATCACATTTTTTAACTCGTTTGCGTTAGGTTCGAAGGTAATTCTGAGGGGAATTTGCGGGCAATTCAAGTCCGGAGAATTGACCGCGATCCTGGGTCCTTCGGGAGCTGGAAAGTCTACCTTGCTCAACATCCTTGCAGGATACAGGTAAAGTTTCGTATAACTAATCTAGAACCTAGTGTCTGCATTTGTGTACAAAGGTATGAGAACTAATCAATAAAGCGATCCAAGAAACAAGCTCAAAAGTAAACCGTAAGTTTGACTAAAGAGTGACCAAGGATCAGTGATGTCAAAGATCAGTGACCTCGCGACCTGGGATAAGCAAGTAGCGTGAGCCTAGACAGAGTTAACACGAATTCTAACGTGTCGATCGATAAACTAACTCGGTTCGCGTGTCGGAGACATCGAGACTCTTTCACGACGATCGCGTTATTTGACCGAGTACTTTCTCTTGCTTTTCGTTTTCAAGATCGACGATTATTACGGTTACAGATTGACCGGGGCCACGGGACACGTTAGCATCAATGGAGATGTACGGGACGTGGAGGCTTTTAAAAAAATATCCTGCTACATTATGCAAGAGGATCTCATTCAACCGAGACTCACGGTATTCGAGGCGATGCAATTTGCAATGGACCTGAAACTTGGAAATATTTCCAAAGAAGCGAAACTGACCGCTGTAAGTTTTACGAAACATCGGAGATGATCTGACGCTTCGCCACGCTGCAACGGATAGTATGAATTATTTCCAGTGTACTTCGAGTTATTACTTTAATTCTTATAGCGATCGAAGACCGTCCGAGAAGAATTGTGTTGTTTTTAATGCGCGTGTAGGTGTATTCCGAGAATACTCGAGCTGCGACGCGAGTCATTCTTCGTGTTCTCGGGAAACGTTACACGATAGAAACACAATTCATTTAAATTTCAGTCGGTTCTCGAATGGCCGCGCTCGACGATTACCAACGTGACTAAAAATTTCAGATTTTCTGGATATCGTGCTTTGCATAATTTTAGATCGAAGAAATTTTGGACATCCTACGACTCACTCGTGCGAAAGACACGATTGCCGAACGGTTGTCGGGTGGCGAGAGGAAAAGACTTTCCATCGCGTTGGAACTCGCGAACAATCCTCCGGTCATATTCCTCGACGAACCAACCTCGTAAGTAATTCGAACGATTAACGAAATAACTTCAGCTACGGTTTTAAATATCGATTCCAGAGGATTGGATGAAATTTCTGCGACTCAGTGTATCGATCTACTGGAACGTTTGGCGCGATTAGGAAGAACCGTAATTTGCTCCCTTCACACACCGAGCGCGAGTATATTCGCGAAATTCGATCATATTTACATTGTAGCCAGCGGTCAATGCGTTTACAGGAATTCCGTACAGAATTTGTTACCGTTTCTTCAACAAGTTGGTATCGAGTGCCCGAAGCACTATAATCCAGCCGATTTCGGTGAGTAAACGCAAATATTAACGCGTCCAAACGACGCGGCAAATGCACGAGTATTATCGTTACAGTGATTGAAATATCTGCCGGTGAATACGGTCCAGAGTGGATAACTCGAATGGTCAATTTCGTGGACAAGGAAATGCCTATTGACCCTATTTCCCGGCCAGCAACATCGTATCCGATGAAACGAATGTCGAAGGTTCCCTGGTGCGATCAATTCGCAGTTCTCTCGAGAAGGATGTTGTTACAGTTGTATAGAAATAAGGTATGAAATATCGGTCACCGGTAGATTAAGTGTTTCGTCGAGTATTTTAACGAACAAGTTAACGCTTTGCAGAACTACATATATCTAAAAATCGGGTTACATATATTCCTTGGCTTCATCATCGGAGGGTTGTTTTTAAACGTCGGTAACGATGGAACAAAGACCTTGTCCAATTTTGGTTTTTGCTTCGCTTGTTTAATAGTTTTCCTCTTCGTACCTATGTTACCGGTATTAATGCACTGTAAGAATTCAACGATTATGCGAGGAGAATCGATGATTCATTTTCCAGAGAGATATAATTCGATTTTATGCTTTTAAGTGAAAGCATCAGGTGGTAATATCCTCGATTTTCCTCCACTTTCTTACTGACTTTGGTTATCATTCTCCATGATTCGACCTTTTTTTCTAATCAGTCTTCAAATTGCAGTTCCTTCGGAAGTTCAACTTATTAAACGAGAGTATTTTAACTTGTGGTACGACTTGAGTCCGTATTATTGCGCTTTCACTGTGGTCAACATACCTGCGCAGGTGAATTTCTTACAAAATTTATCCATGACATTCGTTTCAATCAAAGACGTTTTACAGGTAATCGCATCGTCGATATATCTATCGATGGTATACATAATCACAGGGCAACCTATGGAACTCTTCCGATGCGCAATGTTTTTTAGCATATGCCTGTTGTGCGTGTTCATAGCTGAAAGTATGGCACTGGCTATAGCCAGCATGTTAAATATAGTGGTACGTTTGTAAATAATAGACACATATTGTGTGATACATTTGTTTCGAAATGAATTTGCTCTTTAGAACGGTACGTTCGTTGGACCTGCGATCTCCGTTCCTTTAATGCTAGTCGCGGTACAAGGAATGGGCGAATCACAAGGACTACCTCTTTATCGTAAACTGATAATGTATCTTAGCTACATTCGGTACGGCCTGGAAGGACTAATAACCACTTTATACGGTTTCAACCGTGAAGCATTGTATTGTCCACCGACAGAAATATTCTGCGAACTCGGTGCACCTCGAGTACTTTTACAAACTATGCGTAAGTTTTACTGCTAGGATGGTCAGAGCATATTTAACAAATATACAAGTAACTATTTAGAAACATGTATTACAGCAATATCTGAACTCTCATTTTAGAAATGGAGCATGCGGTATTTTGGATAGATTTTCTTGCCCTGATAATCATTCTCGTTTTCCTAAAGATCGCCACCTATTACTTATTAAGACAAAGGCTTAGACCGAACAAAACATTCCAAGCACTTCATCTTATTGGAAGATTGATAAAGAGTTATTTTAATATCGTTACTTGAAGAAACTAGTCTCTTCCCACAACGAATATGTACAAAATACTAACTGGAAAGAAAGAGTGGAACAACTTTTCGTTCGTTGAATGTGATAGGAAGCCAAATAATTACTTTCAAACGCAGATATTTGAAATGTAAAATTCTTTATTTTTTAAGTATATACATACGGATGTAAATCAGGTTAGGGTGTATAATATTTATCATTTATGAAATGAGAAATAATCGTCAACGATTTTGTACGTTACATCGTCCATGTACAATCAACGTCTAAATATCATAAAATGTTTATGATATCAGTAGAGGTTATAACATTAAACTTAGTTTCATAAGGTAACGCGGTTTTTTATATTTTATAAATCATAACGCGCATTTTGTAATATGAATGACAGATTAAAATGCGGAAATAAAGTAAGTCAGTACCTAAAGCAATGTCGTTCTTGCATAGCAAAACATTGCACGTACATTAAATCACTATTTATCAATATTCTTATCGTGCAACATATTATCAGTCCTAGAAAAGCTTAGCAGTCGTTAATTTAAAAAAGAATTGCAATTCTTTGTAGTAGTAGAATCGTCTAATTTTTTATAGTACTACTAGCGCCATCTCTCCGGCGAACAGGGTGAACTACACGTTTTTGAAACTGCAGCTTCATTAGTTCCCACATTCCACCGCTAGATGGCGGCACATAAGCCAACAAAAAACAATTATATCGATTGAATTGGATCAAAAACGATACACGTGGCGCCATCCAGCGGTGGAATGAGGGAACTAATGAAACTGCAGTTTCAAAAACGTGTAGTTCACCCTGTTCGCCGGAGAGATGGCGCCACTTGTTTTATGTGCTGCCATTTGGCGGTAGAAGAAGGGAACTAATTACAGTACAGTTTCAAAAGTGTGTAGTTCACCCTGTTCGCCGGAGAGATGGCGCCACTTGTTCCATTTTTGTTACCGACGCAATTATTACCGGCAGGAATAGTTGAGGCAGTTTTGAAGGCGATTCTGATGCTATAAAATCTGCTATTATCAAAGCCATTACCCAAATTTCAGCCAATTTGGAGCATGGAGGTTTTCGGAAGTTTAGCCAATTAATTACACTAGTACAATGCATAACAATTGTATATGTAAATTACAAATTACTGTAAAATATACATATTCAAATAGTGTATGTCGTAATATTATGTAATATTAAATTTTGAATATGTTATACGATTGCAAACATGTATAGAAATTGATTGAGAAATAAAGAGAAAAAATTAATTTGCAATTTCTATTTATTTTAAATCCTTACCAAAACCTATCCTTCATGGTCCAACTAAGCCAGACACCATTCCTCGAAATTCATATTTAAAAATTCCGAGAATTTTTGCGAAATCGGAAAGCTGCAGTTCAAGATTTGTATCAGGAGAACATAACATTCGAGGAGGTGGCACGAATGCCACTTCTTGGAATTTTGATGACGTCATTCCCAGGAATTGTGGAGACCGATTTATGAAATCTGAGTTGCCGATTTTGAGTTTTGGTATCAGGAGAACATGAGCTGCGAAGAGGTATTCGTGCCACCTCCTCGAAACTTATGTTCTCCTGATACCAAATTTCAAAAATCAGAATTTTCGATTCAAAAATCCGGATTTTGGAGTTTGGTATCAGGAGAACATGAGTTGTGAGGAGGTGGCACGACAATTTTTCGAACCGAAAATCTGGATTTTGAAATTTGGTATCAGGAGAACATAAGTTGTGAAGAGGTGGCACGAAAATTTTTCGAACCGAAACTCTGGATTTTGAAATTTGGTATCAGGAGAACATAAATCGCAAGGAGGTGGCACGCAGACTTTTTGAATCCGAATTCCCGATTTTGAAATTTGGTATCAGGAGAACATGAACCGCGAAGAGGTATTCGTGCCACCTCCTCGATACTTATATTCTCCTGATACCAAATTTCAAAAATCAGAATTTTCGATTCAAAAATCCGGATTTTGAAATTTGGTATCAGGAGAACATAAGGTGTGAAGAGGTGGCACGAAAATTTTTCGAACCGAAAATCTGGATTTTGAATTTTGGTATCAGGAGAACATAAGTTGGGAGGAGGTGGCACGACAATTTTCGAACCGAAAATCTGGATTTTGAAATTTGGTATCAGGAGAACATGAGCTGCGAAGAGGTATTCGTGCCACCTCCTCGATACTTATATTCTCCTGATACCAAATTTCAAAAAACCGAATTTTCGATTCAAAAATCCGGATTTTGGAGTTTGGTATCAGGAGAACATGAGTTGTGAGGAGGTGGCATGACAATTTTTCTAACCGAAAATCTGGATTTTGAAATTTGGTATCAGGAGAACATAAGTTGTGAAGAGGTGGCACGAAAATTTTTCGAACCGAAAATCTGGATTTTGAAATTTGGTATCAGGAGAACATGAGCTGCGAAGAGGTATTCGTGCCACCTCCTCGATACTTATGTTCTCCTGATACCAAATTTCAAAAATCAGAATTTTCGATTCAAAAATCCGGATTTTGGAGTTTGGTATCAGGAGAACATGAGTTGTGAAGAGGTGGCACGAAAATTTTTCGAACCGAAAATCTGGATTTTGAATTTTGGTATCAGGAGAACATAAGTTGGGAGGAGGTGGCACGAATGCCATTTCTTGGAATTTTGATGACGTCATTTCTAGGAACTGCCGAGACCAATTTTTGAAATTCGAGTTGCCGATTTTGAGTTTTGGTATCAGGAGAACATAACATTAGAGGAGGTGGCACGAATGCCACTTCTTGGAATTTTGATGACGTCATTTCTAGGAATTCTCGAGAGCGATTTTTCAAATCCGAATTGCCGATTTTGAGTTTTGGTATCAGGAGAATATAAGTTGTGAGGAGGTGGCACGAATACCATTTCTTGGAATTTTTATGACGTCATTTTCATGAATTCTGAGGAATTTATTTCGTGGTTTTAGTGTTTTTGACTATTCCACGTACTTTTTTCGTACTGTTCTTTTACTTTTGCATTTCGATAGGCTTGTATAATGTTTCTGAACGCTTGGGAAAGGTTTTTTTAAGTAAATACACGGTTTATTCATTTTATTTATCGTTTATTCAAATTTTATATTGCATACAAGTTGTAAATACATTGAAAGTACATAGTGCTAATAATTACATACATGCATACATACATACATACATACAACATACATACATACATACAATTGTTAATATAATAATCTGTTCTTATATTTATTTATAAATATTATACAAATATGGTCGTTCTTTAATGTATAATAGAATAGTAACTCATAATATTAATACAATATTGATATTAAAAAGAAACCCATTCCCCAAATTTCAGCCAATTTGGAGCATGGAGGTTTTCGGAAGTTTAGCCGAATTTTCATAAGAATGGAACAAGTGGCGCCATCTCTCCGGCGAACAGGGTGAACTACAGGTTTTTGAAACTGTAGTTTTATTAGTTTCCACGTTCCACCGCTAGATGGCGCCACTGTTGGGGGTGGCCATTGTAGAAAGCGTAGATAACAATAGATATAAATACTATGCCGTTAAAATAGGGAGTGACATTCAAATAATCAAAAATTTTTTCTCGAGTTGCCAATAATCCTTCTCGGAATCATCATTTTTATTAAAAAGATACCCGCTACCAAATTTTAAGCCAATTTGGAGCATGAAGGTTTTCGGAAGTTTAGCCTAAAGAACTTTGTACGCGTGCACATTGGGTTGCATACAGAAAGGAGTACGAGAAAATTTAAAACGTAATTTCTGAAAGAAACGAGTCCATTCAATGAATGCTTCCTTATATTGTTATTGATTTTCATAAAATCCATGTAACACAATGTTATATATTCATTAAATAAAATTGCTTTAATAATTATAGTTATATAATACAGCTTACACATACCAGATGTTGATGTAGTCACGTGTAAATTTAACTCACGAGGGCAGATAACTATATATATATACTCAAAAAATGCCAGCTATGCGTAAAAATATCATTTATTAAAACACAGTCATCAAAAATTGATCACCTTTATTGTTAAGTACATTCATATAACAGAGCATTTTATATTGAAAATAAAAATAAATTTTTATAAATAAAGGTATTTGCATGATTTAGAGATAAACATGATGTATTCTTATCTTTATTCGTTTCGTTGTACAAGCTAGGCTACTAGCTATCTTTGTTGATCGAACAGTTCGCAGTCATCCGTATTTTACACGCTACAAAGGCTGGAACGACCAAACGATTGACCATCTGCTACGTGGGCAAGAAAGTAGATGCGGTGGGGTTTAGCTCATAAAAGATAGCGGCAGTACAGATTACTGCTCAAATGATCTGCAGCTGCAGCACGTGCGCGTACACGCGTTAGTTCACGTTTTCTTTATCTAAAGTAATTTGAATTTGTTACGAAAATGTTTAGTATTAAAATGGTTTTTAGCATTTTATATATCATTCTCCTAACTACAGTGAATGGGTAAGTGACAAGTCTGCTATTTTTAAAATGTACTATGTTTTTTGTCTACTGTATATTTTGCAATTTTCACATTGTTCTGCTTATAAAATCTTTTTTTAGCAATACGATTTACAAGAAACACCCTGCATCGGGGTCGAACGATTTCGATCTCTTAATTTTCACTCAACGTTGGCCACCGACCGTTTGTTACACGTGGAAGGAGAGTTCTGCATCCCATACCTGTTCATTTCCAAAAGAGAAGGATGAATGGACAATTCACGGTATTTGGCCTTCTCAATTGCACAAAATGGGGCCACAGTATTGCAACAAGTCTTTACCGTTTAATACGACCGCGTTAAAACCGTTGGAATCGCAACTCCAAGAAAAATGGATAGATATCGAATACGGAAGAAAATCTTTCTCGCTCTGGCAACATGAATGGAGTAAACATGGAACATGTGCAGTAGTAATAGAACAGTTAAATACCGAATTTAAATACTTCAAAAAAGGTCTTAATTTATTAGCGACATATGATATGAAAGACGTATTGGCAAAATCGAATATCGTACTTGGCAGAGCATACACTGTAGAAAATATTCGCAATGCTATTGAAAAAGTTTTAGGTAAACGAGCCGCGATAATGTGTCGGAAGAACAAAGTAAGTACTTTGATATCTAATCAAATCAAATCGATTACTATCTGATGGAAAGAAATCGATTAGTATTTAATCGAATATTACGAACGTTGCAGACAACTGGTGAATCGTACATATTTGAAATACGAATATGTTTCGACAAGATGCTACAATTGGTTGATTGTGACGGTATCTACGAATATCCTACAAACTGCGATAGTTCAGCAGAGGTAATATATCCTGGTGAAGTACCACATCAATATAACGCGATACAAGTGTAATTGATATATAAAGGAAATCGCTGTGTAAATAAAACGCGTACGAAATTATGAGACACGCGACGAATGAAACAAGTACGATGTAATGTTTGAAAGGTAAATCATCTTCTTGAAATTGAAAATTAAAAACAAACTGCAATTACTTTTAACTGTATATTTTTCTTTTCCCTTCGTGTTTGCAAATTATACTATAGTTAAATAACAAATATCATAGAAACGTGTACCTCTTGTAAATTACAAATGAAGAAATACTTAAAATTCTGTTTTCTTTATAAAGAATCTGTAAGACATTATAAATTGGTACATTAGCTTACAAATCATATTATTGATTGCATTGCAAGCTGATATTTATGATGTTCACTCTGTTTTCTTCTGCACAATTATAACTGCAGATGGTACTAAGCCTGAAAGTATAGTCATAATAATCAAACAATTGGATTTTATATCTTCAAGTATGTGATTACTATCAAGTATCAATGTCAATGACATACAAATATTACACGAAGTTACAATAGCTGACTCAGACCATACCAATAGAAAAAATGCAGTGTTGAATGATATCAATGTTTCACATACCTAACACATCCAATGGAGTATCATAATCATCTTCTGTAAAAATTTTCTTTGGGAAATTTGTCATTAAATTAAATGGACCACGTGCATCTGTCCTATTAATTTCAATAAACAATCTTACAGCAGATAATTGTTCTTTACTTCCAAAGCTTTGCGTTAATGTTTGCCCATTAGTCAGTCTAATCTAAATTGTTGAATGTCGTATTTCAGTGATACATTTAAAAAAGTAACATGATAAATATGTATATGGAAATATAATGTATTACCTGTAATTTTGTTTCATTATATTCTTTCCTATGAAGAATTGAAGAGGATGAAGGCACAGAAGGAGGTTCCTTGGGTACTGGTTCAACATTTGCTTTAGCCCGTCTGGCAGCTTTATCAGCTTCAATTTGTTCTCTTACCCTTTGCCGTGCTAATCTCTCCTCCTCTTTTTCACGTTTTCTATCTTCTAAGAGCTTTTTCATTTCTAACTCCTCTAACCTACAATTCAAATACATAAATATCAGTATAACAAAAGCAGTTCTTGCTTCTTGAGTGCAATGCTTACTTTCTTCTAGCCTGAGCCATTTCCTTTCCAGACCGTATTCTATTTTTTTCTCTTTCTTGTGCATCTCTCTTTTCTTGTTCTTCACGTTCTTTGTTCTTCTGCTTTAACTTTTCTGTCAATATTCGTAGTTGTTCTCTCTTTTCCTCGTCCGAAAGGGGCTTTTTCTCCTCTGTGCTTTCAGAAAATGTATTGTGTCCAGACTTCGTCGCATGAAATTCAACTTCGAAATTGGAATTGAACAATTTTCCACATCTGTATGTGTTCATTCGACAATGTTTATATTGTAATATTATACAAGAATAAATTAATGTGGACACGATGCACTTACATATCGCATTTCATAGATTTAGCCTCTTCTGTGGTAGATACTTGACCGCTAGAATTAGCAGTGTCATCTTGAACTGGTGTATGATCAATTGACGGAGGTGCGCTTTCAGCAATAGGTGGTTCAGATGATGGTTCTGCATCATCTGAATGAGCCAAGAGCCTAAAATAAAAATTAAGATCGTCATCGGACGACGAGAATGAAGCCACAGCCTTTCTCGTACCATTCCATTGCTGGAACAACACCTTTGTTTCCAGTGATTTCTAAAGCTTTTTCCCTAAAATAAAGTGCATATTAAAATATTAAAGGTTAGATATACTAGTTAACCATTATTATCAGGAGTCCTTACGCTTTAGACATGCTAAAACCCATATCGACCAACATATCTATATCATTCGACGACATGTTAAAATGAATTTTCCAAAACGTAGTATATTAAATACTTTTCACTGATAAAATAATATTTGATACCCAAGCAGTCAAAAACTTAACGTCACCCTCGAACGACGCGCTACCTATATCGACGTGTATATTACAAAACCTTGCTAGTGTTTGTTGCCATACCGGAAGTATCTTACAAGCAAATTTTGAAATTGTAATCGTTAGCGTTATATATATATATATATTTTTTTAAAAACGTATAAAAAAAAAAATCGGTTCAAACATAACGGTAATAAAGATTTCCAAACAAATAATCAAATGTGAAGAGTAAGTATGATTTATTTCCATTCTAAATATTGTTTACAGTCACAAAATCATTTATACCATTGTAATTTTCGCTCATTCTTATATGTTATATAATACCATTGTCAATTTTATGCAAAATTTGAGTGAATCATAACAAAATGAGTATATTAATAAAAATACAAACTTAAATAATAGAAAATAAAAATAGATAATATCAGAAATTTACCTTAACTAATAATGCAATATACTACTACATTACTTAACTAAAAGACAATTTAGTAATGAAACAGTAGATCGCACTGTTAACTAAGATAATTCTACAATGCATATTGTTGGAATAGTGGTTGTAATGTCATGTATTCTAAATATTATGTTGTATATTTCTGACGAAAGAAAGAATGTCATGGGTCCTAAAGTATTGTTAAGTTAGAAAGGTTATTCTAAAGGTTATTAATATTCCTGGGATGCCTTGTCGCCTTTACCAGATCCACCAGTACCAGTTTTCTTTGGCAAAAGAACTGCTTGAATGTTGGGCAGAACACCACCTTGAGCGATAGTTACACCTGACAATAATTTGTTTAATTCTTCGTCATTGCGGATAGCTAGCTGCAAATGACGTGGAATTATCCTGAAACATCAAAAACCAGTCCATGTGTTATATAGTAATTCCTACTATATTGTATCTGAAGGTCAATTGTTTGACAGTCATTGTATACAAATACAACTAATCAATATTAAGTTTATTTAACTATGTGGATGATGTAAAATCTTATACTTAAATGCAATTTTGAGCACTAATAATTATTACAAAAATATGTACATACATAGAATTGTAAATATAAACAACATGAAAATAAAAAATTGAAATACGTTAAAATATCGGAAACATTTAATTTTTTTCGAAATAATAAGAAAAGGAGATGGTACAAGTAGAGAAATAGAAAGGGAGGGAGAGAGTGAAAGACAGGAAGAGAAAGGAAGGGCTTGCTCTACCAACCTCGTCTTCTTGTTGTCTCTTGCGGCGTTTCCGGCTAACTCGAGTACTTCAGCCGCCAAATACTCCATTACAGCGGCTAAATAAACTGGTGCTCCAGCTCCAACACGTTCCGCATAATTTCCTTTTCTCAAAAGACGATGGATTCTTCCAACGGGAAACTGCAGCCCTGCCCTACTACTGCGTGTCTTTGCCTTTCCCTTAGTTTTTCCTGCAAACACACAAATAAACGGTTTTCCAGTTTCTCCATAATTTACAGCATCGAATTATCGTAAAACGAATTCAATACTTACCACCTTTGCCACGGCCAGACATCTTATGTAGTAATTATTTGAAACTTTCCTCGAATGCAACGCAAGATGCTCCTCCTTCGAATACCAAGCAGCGAATGAACCTCTACCTAACTCAGCGACGGTTATGCGTATGTACGTCAGATATTTTGGCGGCGGCAGTTAGGTCGGCGCTCGTTTGCGCGGGAACGGTATAACCATCTCAACAGGGACAGTGGCGCCTCCATCGCAACATCAAAATCCCTATATAAAACCGATAATTATTGAACGATATCATTTTATTTGCCCCTTACGACATAAATTAATGCATAGAATTAGATCATATCCGAATATTATTTTTCTTACGTAACAAGATTTATAAATTATTTTCTTACTTTTTATTTGTTCGCGTTTTATTTTTGTAAAATGTAATGGACCTGGCGGGATCAACGACGAAGGTTGGCGATAATTATTCCTAGTCGTACATCCTGTAGAAGCAAACGCGTCTCGATAGATGGCAGTTGATACGATAAAAAATAAATTTTGAATTGGGTTCATGATTAACGGTAAACAAGAAACATTCAAAGATTATCCATTCCAATAATCTTTTCAATTTGTATTAGGTAGGATAAAATAATTATACTCGGGAAATTCATATTTTCAACAATTTACTTCTAGGCTTTTGTTTTGGCCAGATCGAGACCGACAAATACTTTGTGGTCTTATTTTGTTATACAATACATAAAAATAATGATATTTACAAATGTAGGATAACGTTAGGCACTCAATGAACAAAACGATGAAATTATAAATGGTTCTCGTATTATACATACTGGAGTTGTTACGTATGACGTATTAGTTGAACGATGCACTCAGAGAGCAGAGTGAGATACAAGTACAAGGATACCACAAATTAGAGTAGCGTCGATCTAGTTGAACGTAAAAAAGCAAAAAATTTTCTTAACAAAATGAGTTTTATTTTCGCTTCTTTTCGCGATCCGATTGTTTTTACCGTACGAACGTGGAATGTTGGAGGTCGGGTAACAAGCATATTTTCACGTGGAATGTGGTCGCGCGATGTCTCACATTTGCATTTAAATTAAGTCACTTTACCTATAATAAGTACCTCACTGCTGTTGTTACATTAATTTTTCTTGTATTCACTGGCCTTTGCGTTCATTGTTGTGAACAGTGGACATCGAAAGGTAGGATCGGTCACTATTCTGATTTCTCGGAATCAGACGTGATTTTCCTGTATGCTACGAATGTCCGTAGACTAGAGTTACTTCTATCTTGAAACATCTTTTAAGTTAAAAATAATATAATTCTAAGATTTCGATCTTATCTTCTTTTCTTCTTTCGTTTCGTTTTGTTTTGTATCCCGATTCATCGTAACCGTAGTCTGTCGTTTTGTTTCTAGATGTGTTTGAAAATTTTTGTCAACACATTGCTCATATACACACTATCGTTTACGATGCAAATTGAAAAAGAAAGTGATAGTCTCCATAATCGAGTTTACTTTTCCGATTATCATTGTACCGATTCGATGAACGTCGATTCTTCTGTTTTCTCTCTCTCTCTCACTTTCTCTCTTCTTTCACTCTCTCTCTCTCTTTCGCTCTCTCTCTCTCTCTCTCCCTCTCCAATCTTTTATATTTTCGGGTAATATTAACGATCGATTCATATACAAATTCTGACATATCATATCGTTTCAAGTTATTATCTGACATAGAGTCCACATTACGCAGAATAAAATAAGTTATACGATTTGTCTATTTTTTTCATTAAAATATTATGATACAAATTACAATTATTTATAGTCGAGGGGTTAAGAGCCGTTACTAGAAACTATAAAATCTTTATTAACCACTTCGGCCATTGGCTAAGAAGTGCATACATACACGTTTCGGTATAATTTTTTCGTTTTATACAATTAATCTTATACGCGTACTGCTCTGATATGGCTGGACTAACGATGACGTCTCTTCGGTTGCTGCTATTGAGTTTCTTCGCATTTGTATAACGTTGTTGCATAACGCGCATTGTTGCAAAACAATACATAAAGGCTGTTGTACATTTGGTCGATAGAACTTTTTTCCTTTCTGAATCGTACGCCTACTTAAGTATTCTATTAGGTTTTTTCTTTTATTATTTGGTTCTGCAAGTTAACGACCCTTAACCCTTTGATAATATCACAGATGAATGAGTTTCCGTGTTGTGCGTTACGCGTCGCTACCTAAGATTCCTAACAAGTGTGTTGATCCTTTCAATTTTCTCACTGAGCACACGCCTCTCCGAATCGAGAGCCGTTCTAGCGGATAACAGCTCGTATATCCGTCGCTCTAGCTGAATAGTTTCGGACCGTAAACTGTTCGACTGTGCCACCAGTTTTGATGTTTCGCTCGTCAAAACTTTCTTCTCCAATGCCTTCTCTGCAATAGGAAACGACAGAAATGAAAATCGATCATTCATGAACAGGTTCACGTAAAAATGGAAGACTGCCGGAGTCGCGTACCTTTGGAATACTCTTTGTACGCTAACATGATGTCCTCGATTCCAGTCCACTTAGGTCTGTCTTTCTTCCCATTGATGTTATCGTCCATGGTATCATCCGCAAGCTTCATGTCTATGACCTTGCAATGTTGCTTCACTCCATTCTCACCGGGCATAGGCAAAGCGGGATAACCCATTGGGACGATGTTCGGAACCAAAGGCGGTAGAGGCGGTGGTCGTTCCGGTACGTGCTTCACTTTTACTCTATCTAAAAGCCTCATCTTATGCGGTGGTTTCGGTAACGTTGGTGGATTTTTCGAATACGCCTTGGCAATTCTATCGCAATACGCCGTCACGGAATTCATGCTTTTTCGTTTCTTACGATCTTGAAGAACATACTGCCACGTTACCTCCGCCTCTGTAATTGTATACAAAAAGCGAAGTTTAATATCACGGACCAGGGAAAATTAAGTTAACGCGGATCGAAAGAACGAATAACGAACGTACCGTCTCTTCTACTAGGAGGCATTACGTCGAGGCCTATGGTCTTGAGAAAGCCAACTTTTGGTTCGAAATCTGGCGTATGGAGCAACACGTCTGGATGATCGCGCGGTATTGGTAACACAGATTCGACTGCCTGTTCCGTTTCCAAAGGTACGTCCGGTGGATCTGGATTTAACCTGTATCTCTTCTCTACTTTGCAAAGTTCCATCTCTATCGGGTACAGAGAAGATCGCGATGTATTTACGACGCGCCTCCGAGAAAATAAGGAAAAAAAAAAAGAACAAAAGTATCCTTACCGTTTCGCATACTTAGAGTGGTTAAACCAAACATAGCGAGGAAAGCCAGTTTCTTTTCAGAATATTGTAGTTTGGCGGGAGGACCTTTGGTGATCCACAGATCCATGTCCTTGATCTCTTCTTCGCCTTCGGAATCGGAACTGCACGCGACACCCGCGTTCCGTTCCCTCTTTCTTTTCCTTCTTCTCTCCGCTAGATCTAACGAGGACGTTAACTCCTTCGGCTTTTCAGGTACAAGAAAAGACTTTTCGCTGGTAGCATCCTGTTTGACTAGAGCCTTGCTCAGGTCAGGCACATTTAACACCGCTGGCTCGCACTTCACGGAAATCTCAGTCAAATTATTGCACTTGTCGGTGAAACAAAATGCGGTTTTCAACTCGTTCGAGAAATTCAACAGTTTCTCTTGATATTTTGGTATCTGCAAGAGAACGTTGGATACGTTCTGACAGGTACGCAAAACCTCCTCAGACTTGATGCTCTGCATCAGCTGAGTCGTGTCTATAGGCTGCTTCTGTGCGATATCGTTTATGCTGAACTTAAAACTCGGTTGAAACGACGATAATGTGGACAAAACGTTGTTCTGCTCGCTCTGTATCTTAGACTCTACGTCCGATTTCGCCTCTTTCTCCGTTAGATTGAAGGTCGCGGGTTGGAAGGCGGGCGGACCTTTTCCTTGTTCGTGAGCTAGATGAGGGGTCGTCAAGGGTTTGTCTTGAAGCGAACTCTTTCCCACGTGATTTTGATTCGCTCCAATTAGTTTCGAGTGATTCTCGATTTTTTCGTTGCACGAATTCGGTTTACTGTCCTTGATCGACGTATCGGGTCCACTCCTGTGATGCGAATTCGCGTGATTCGCAATCTTGTTCCCCGATTGGATCTGACCGTTGCCGCTGTAGTTCAGGTTGATCGCTGCTTTCTCGTTGGAAACGCAGTTGACCAGATTCGTGGTCGAATTATCGTTTCGTTGAGCGGCGGTGATGGTAGTGGTCGTTATCGGTTGATTAGGATCGCCCGTATGGTGTACATTCTGTTTCGCGCAATTCGAATTGGTCACGTTCGTGCTGCTGTTACTGCTGTTGGTCGTTAGCGACGGAACATTCATCTTGGATTGCGAATGATGCTGGTGGGGAGACGAAGAGGAGAAATGAGGTGGTTTGTACAAACTGGCCACGTGCGAGACGGGTATATGCGGATGATGAAACTGTTGCGGCGGATAAGGGATGGGCTGCGACAGCGATTGCTGAAGATTCGTGTTCTTCGCGTTGTCCGTGACAGAACTGTCGGCTAACGTTTGACCAACGATCGTTTGAGACGCGGCCGTGGTCGCGGTTGATTTTACCGGCGATTCCTGATAAGAAAGCTGATTCGCTATACTATGATTGTGACTGTTCACGATCGGCCTTTGTTGGGATTTCGAGGAGGATCGAAAAGAATCTTCGAACGGTCTGACGAAAGCCGGTTGCGAAGTCGCCGATGTATTCGTCGAGGTGACGGTAGTGACCGTGGTAGAGGCGCTCGAGGCGTTCGTGGTCGCGCTGGTCGGTGCTGCGTTGTCTTTGCTCCTCGAACTATGAGTACCGTGGGACAGTGGCGGCGATTTATGGGTTAAAGTCATGTGATTGACACTGTTGATCGTCGAGGGTACGACGTTAGGCGTCGTATGAGTGTGCGTTCCGTGAGTAGACATCGTACAGCTGCTCGACGAACAACTAGTCGTTGTCGTACCACCAGTGCTGCTGCTACGTTGATGCTGCGACAGCGGTGGTAGCGGTGGTAATGGTGCCGGTGGTGGTTGTTGCGATTGTTGCATTTGTTGTTGTTGTTGTTGTTGTTGTTGCTGCTGCTGCTGTTGCTGATGATATACAGAGGTCGTGACGGTAGTCGTCGCGCTGCTCATTATCGTAGCTGTATGCTGACTAGAATGAATGGTGGTGGAGGATACGGGAGGCAGATGGAGAGAAGGTATAGAAATGATAGGCGCCAAAGGCATGGTTAAGGGTGGAGGAGGTGGCGGGGGTCCTATTACCGTTGGCGTTAAGGATGACATAGAGGCTATAGAAGGGATGGGAGGAGGGCCGATGGGCGCGGAGCTTATAGCTGGCGGAGGTCCAAGGTTCAGAGGGGGCAAAGTAGAAGCCAAAGGAGGCGGCATGGCCGCAGAACTGACGGAACAGATAGAAGCGGAAACCAATGACGGTGGTCCAATAGGAGCCGCTGGACTCGGGAACGTTGGCAAACGAGAGTGGTAGATGTTTGCGGTTGCCGTTGGATCCGACGGTTGCGGTGCCGATGGTGGGGCTGGACCGGAAGACTGTTCTTCCTTCCTCGACTGATGGTGATTGTTACCGACAGATCCAACGCTATTATTACCGTTATTGTTGGTCGTGGTGGTGGTGTTGTTGTTGTTGCTACCGCCGCCTCCGCCTCCTCCGCTACCTCCGCCTCCGCCACCTCCGCTACCGCTTCCACTCTGTCGATCTTTGTTCTCGCGTTCTCGCTCCCGGTCGCTATGCATCTGAGCCGCTATGGTCGGCTTCCTAGCTGGAACAAATCCCGAACACAGTGCTTGGTAATCTTCCACTGATCTGCTGCTATCGGCTTACTAGTTAGTACGGGGAACGAATCGTTTACGGCAATCGATTCTTTAAATTCCTCGCGTCGCATTTAACCCCTTCTCTGTTCCTAATACTTTCCGCTGGATTCGTGCGCGAGGAGAAGCGTTGGAACATCTTCGAATCGATTAAGACCATGTCTCGCATATACGCCGTTATCATCGTGTCTCGAGCAACCGATCGTCCTTGCAACGGTTCGAGGTATTCGATACGTACCTCGTCGACGTGATTTCGAACGATCAAACGCAGCGCGTGCTTCTATTTCGTAGAACGCAGAAGAGCAAAACGATCTCCGAAGTTTCGACTTACCTGAGCGATCCATACACGCAACTTTCACGATTAATCTATAGCTTGATGCGTTCGTATCAAAGTATTGGGGATGATTGACAGTAGAATTTCAACGAAATCGGACAAACGTATGGATCGAATAAAAGAGAAATTTCGCTGACTGACTACTGATTGGGATGCTCGCAGTTATCATCGTAACGATACACGATAAAGTTTCATGATATATCTTTGAAAAATGACCGAGATCACACTGAATCCTCCCCAAAACTGTTTCAGAAAATGAATCGAGGGTCAAGAATTCCAAGTCAATCAGAATTTTGATCACGTTGTTTTTTTTTGCAATGTTTATTTTCAATTATAGTCCAAATATACATGTTTACATAATAAATTATATAAAAACGGTATAATTTTGATAAAAGAACATGTATGACAAAGTTATATACATCGGTGGATCAAGTCAACATTTGGGTGAGATAGGTCCACTACAATTAAGAGAAATCATTTTGACACTGAACGTTTAGTTTAATTGCAAATTTCTAAAACAGTTGCGGGAACTAACGCAAGAGTGCACTCCGCCTAGGAACAAAGATACAAAAGCTTAACGATTAAGTTCGTGTACCGTTTTACGGAAATACGCGACAAGAGAGCTTCAACGATTCTCAACGATTCTTGTGTTACCGATTCGAGAAGAAAAAAAAAAATGAAAAGAAACGGTATCGATGGAAGTAACAAAACGAGAAAAATTAAAAAAAAAACAGAAACTGATATGCATACTAATCGACCGACAACCACCGATTACAGTGTTAAATTGTAATTTCTACGTTAACGTACCGTGCATACATAACAAAGAAAAAGGCGAAAAAGAAAAGACACAAAAGTGTATTTGTCGAGGACAAAAAAGGTCATTTGCAAAGACCGAACGCGTAAAAAAACGTACGAGAATAAAAAGATAATTTATGTAACAACGTGAACGTTGTCCTTCGATAATTAACAGTCAAGTTGTAACGCGCGAACGAAAAGAAGCTTCAACCGTACAAACACGCGTGCACTCTTATGTTGAAGTTTCGCTGTTAAGAACGTTACTCTAACTACAAAACGATTAACTATTGTAACGTACACGATGGTTGTACATGAGTAAGAGGTATCAGTTTTGACACTACAACAAATCATTTGGAACACAGAGTTATATGGCTCGAACAACGGCACATAAAAACGGGTAAACGGCCCACCGAAGGCCGACTTATACTTTCGAATCAGAATAGAGGACAGTTCGCAACTGGCGATAAGTCTGACTTCGGTCTACAGGCGAAACAAAATCATTTGGCTAAAATCGGACCGGTTTTAAATTTCAAACGAGACGAGAAAGAAAAAAAAAAAAAAAAAACAGAAAAGAAAAATATAACTCGTTCTTCGAGTGAATTGTGCGCTATATCTAAAAAATATCGATCCTACCGTCGTAAGAAACAAGATTAAACTACGACTATAAATTTGATTATACCTAGATTAAAATTAGAAGCGTAGCATCGTGTGTGGGTGTATTTTTTTTGTCTGTTTCTATATCCCATTCACAGTCAGGTATAATCTACAACGACTTCTCCTCGCTTGCTTCGTCAGTTGATCCGTTTGCGGATGAACTGTCGATCGCAGTACAGCTCGTGCGGACTTAACGTTACTGAAACAACGTTCGTCACGAATGGTTCGATCGCTCGGCACCGATTGTTGGACCAGAAAAAGAACTCGCGAACAAAGAGGTGGACGATCGATCTTCCTGCTCCTTTAGAAAGTAATTCTAAAACGAACGATTCTCTCGCGAGAACTTCCGATAAATTTGACGCGTCGAGAAAAATCGCGAAGAAAGAAGAGAAAAAATGAGTCGATCGAAACGACGCGGGACGCGAAACGACCCAAGAAAGAAGAACATCGTTGGGAAGAGGATGGAACCAAGACGGGTAAGCGTACACTCGTGTGCAACGTAGATCTCCCTCGGTTACGAGAAAGAGTACAGATTGACCCACTCTCCGTTGTTCGCCTGATCCGCACGCGTTTCGTGGCGAGCGTTGGTAGATCTTCTCCTCCTGCGCTTCCTCTTAATCCTTTGCCGACGAATATTACTCGTCGAACGAGGTACAAATTTATAAATTATTAGGATGATTCCGTTTGGACGCGTACAGTAAATCGTCCGCAAAGGGTTAATTTCTAGGGGAAGCTTACGTTGCACGCGATTGTACCTGACGGTATATCGTGTGACACGATCGTACACGAAAGATAGAAAGAAAGAAAGAAAGAAAATACGGTAGAATAAAAAGAAAGAAAGAAAGAAGGAAAAAGTAAAGTTATTCAGTGCGTGACCAACGACGGGACAGAAGTCTCGCGCGATCGCTCGTAATCGATGCTTTCTTTTTAATGAAAGGCAGTGGGGGGTGGAGCGACTCGCTCACCTGCAGTATCGGCGGATGCAGGTGCAGGCGCGGGTACCGGGGCGGCAGGAGCAGAATTTCGTGCCGCTCTTCTCCTCTCCTCCTCCTCCCGCAATGCGGCCTGTTCCCGTGCTTGCCTCATCCGATGTTCCTCCTCTAGTTTCAGCCTGAAACGAGAATCGAGTGGCAATCGAGTAAGTACGTTCGACGAACTCGCCTTGTATCGCGTAAATTAGTACGTTCGCGCGTTTCTACTTACCGTTCGTGCATCGCAGGAGACATGAGTCCCAGAGACGCAGGTGGTAGCATGTCTGGACTATATCTTAACCCGTATAGAGGATACGAGGGTAGTCCAGGAAACAATGGCGGTCTCAGCATTCCACACCGTTCCAAGTACAACTGTTCCTCTAATCTGTGCAAGTCCGGAAGAAAAGTCTCGCGTTAAATCATCGTTGACGAACGTGCGAAGAAAAGTTGCCAAAATCGAACCGCTCTGCTCGAAATTGTCGCTTTATTGCTAGGCGTATCGTTAACGACGTTAAGTAAATAAGGAGAGGTTCGCATTTGACAACTGTTCCAACGGCGGTCGATCGATCGGTGAAACGATCGCGTAAGGAATTGACGAAAAATTACCTATAAGCGTGTTGAAGGTGTGGCGGTGGGTAGAGACCGTGGTGATAAGGACTGTAGGCCGCAGGATCCAGGGCGAAAGCCGGTGGAGCATGGGCCGGATGGTGCTCGGGCCGGTACGGCTGAAAGCCGGAACGGGCCAATAACTCGGAAGCTGCGGCTGTTACGCTATGTTTGCTGGTGTCCGCGGGTCTCGCAGTCGTGTACAAGGAGGGAATCTCTTCGGGTCTTCTTTCGTGCGTGGACCGTTCCTAGAATACAAATTATCGCGTTCGTTAGTCTTTGCACGCGTTGATCGAAGACTCGTGTTTTTCCCCGTAACGGCTACCCGTTTCCTCGAAGTTACGTTAGAAATTCGAAACAGCAAATCGTTGCCGAGTAAATCTATTTCTACCGTGGCAATCGGCTCCCCTTCTTTCGATCTAAACGCAATGTCCCAATGACGAGAACTTGTTCGAGTGACCTCGAGTATACCCTTCGAGTGACCCTTCAGAGGGTGACAGTCCAGGGTTACGACACCCGATGCGTACAGTGATCTCGCAATCGCGAAAGAAGGTTCGTTCCGTTTTCGAAGCGGACAAGTTTATAGGGTTTAGCGAAGCGTACAGAAGCAGGGAAGAGACAGAGGATGAACGAAGAAAAAAAGGCAATAAAAGGTTGGTCGTTAGGATTACTCACCTTGGCAGGGGAAGGACCTCTAACGAGAGGAGGCGGTGCCCGATTCTTGGGACTCGCGCGAGGCTCTTCTTCTTGAGGTGCCGGTCCTGCCTGTTTGGCCAGGTTTCGCAGAGCGGCGGCGAAGCTTCTGCTGTTTTGTTGACCACCTGGACCGGGCCCAGGGGTATGACACTGAGGTAAAACGCCGGAACTAGGTCTGTGAGACTTGCTGATCGTGGTAGGTTGCGCTTTGGTGCTGGCAGGCTGGAGACCTGAAACGGGTCGAGAGTTCAATGAGACGCGACCTCGTACGATCAATTCTGCACGAGTATTTTACCAAACTTCCTTAAGCCGTATCTAACGCTTAACCCAACGCGCCTCTACGACGAACCGGGGTCAACGTTGCGTTTTATTCTAACAGTTCGTAGGTCGCGGGAACGTTTTCGTTTACTGTCCGTTGCGTCGAGAGAAGATGAGAAATCGTTTCTCCTTGCAAGTCACAAATGGGTGAAAAATAGTTAAAAAATGCAAAGCGTAACGACGACTTTTGCAACGGTACAAGAACAACGTTTCTATATAGGTCTTTTTTTTCGAGAAGTATCTTGTTCGCGACAAAAACGCGAGATTGCCTATAAAGATACAATTTTCCGTTGTCGCGTGGTTACGGAGCAGAGATCACAGGTCGACCGGTTATTGTTGAGGTCGGTCAGTCGCAATCGACTCGAAGATTAATTAGAAACGAGTCTCGAGATATAAGAATGCCAGAGGTCGCTTCAAAAGCAAAGGATGACTCGCGGTTTAATACGCAAGAGCATCGCGAGAGATTAGACGAGGCGTAATCGTGAGAAACAACGTTTACAGCGAATAAAAAACGATACGTACGAATGCGAAATATCGTAGCTAAACATTAATCGCTGTTACACGAGTACGTAGCAAGTTAAATTACCGATTCATCCATCGATCGGTCGGTATCGACTTTATCTCCAGCAAACACGGTTTGACGTGTTTCTTTCTCGCAGAATCGAGTCGAAAATATTTAATATTGCCGTACGCGCAATAATTATCCGTTCGCGGCCAAATTAATGATACGGACGATAAACTTTGACTTCTAACAGAATACTTGCATAGTGAGTCAGTTTTCTCGAAACATTGTGCGCGTTTCGATCAACGACAAGACGAAATACATCGTAATCTCGCGACTTAACCTTTCGCAAAGCGTTTTCTTTTTACAAATTAACGTATCGAGAATCAGCCGATTCGAAGTTACTATGTATTTTCTTTCGCTATTACATTTAATTTTCATAAATATTTAATAGTTAATTAACACTATGCTTAAGGTCACGTTTAAACCGTGAAAGGTTAATGCATCAGTAATCGTATATTTCTCTCAGTCTAAACACGTCAGGTTTTCTCATTAAAACCGAATTAATACTTCACCGAGTATTCAGCGCGTTCGACCTCTTTGATCCTGTTTTTTCTCTTCTCCTCTGTTTCTTTTATTTTCGAAACGAGAATGCGTAATTCGCCAGGACGATGACGATAGCCGTGAGGGGAGCACGAGCATCGGTCGAGCGATAATAGAGTATCGTTCGAGCGCGGCTGACGGACGTTAATTATTTTCTACGACCGTGGCGAATATTAATTACAGCCTTTTATAATCCGTCGCGCGAATCGACTCAATCGACGACAATACGAGAATATGACTGTCCGTCGACTGGCTAATTACAAATTACTCGTAACGATATTTCTCAACCTCTCGCGTATACCTTCTTTTTCCTTGCCGACGAGTGCCGTCTGGCCCGATAGTACAAGCATCGTTTCGGGACGTCGTACGCTTTCCCGCACGATCGAGAGGAAGGAAAACGTTTCTTTGATCTCTGGAAACTGTTTGCAGCGATACGAATCTGGGATTCAGCGGGGAACCCAATGAAAAGAGTAAGCGATTCGGAAGAACATTCAAACCGGATCGATTTCTATCGAAAGAGACGCCCGTCACGCGAATTCGTTCTTTGACGTTTTGCTCTTTTTTTTTCTTCTCGTTTGTTCGACGATTTCTTCCCTTTCTTTCTCTTTTTTATAAATCAAGGATGAGCTAGGACACGTCGGCATCCGGGTGGTCCTTTGTCTGGAACGGTGCTCAACGAAGAAAGAGACGAACGACGAATCTTCTCTTTCTCTTTTCCATGCGCGAAAAAGCCCTCCGGTTAAAACGAGAAAATAACAGGGAGAGAATACTCGATGGCTCTCTCCGCGGTGATTCCGAGGATGGTTTTCACCCTCCATTCAATTCCTCGTCAGCAAAGCGCACACACCTTCGTTTCCTCTCGGCGGACACGCGACGGTCCCTCTTTCTCCTCTCCGCTCGTCTCTTCTCCTCTTCCCACCCCACTTCGCCTCTCTACGCCTCTCCGCGTGCAACCCCAATGTTCCATCTCGACCGTCCCTCTTTTCCTCCCTCGCGAGTTTCACCCTCTCAAAACGCTCCGCTTCGGAACGCGATTTCTTTTCACCCGTATTCCGCGCCGCTGTCTCTGTCTTTGTTAGCGTCTTTCGTATAATCTCTCCCTTTCTGTCTAGCCTTCGATTTCTACCCTCCTGCGTTTCCTGTGTACGCTCCGAAGGACGACCATCAAGAGTCACGGGTATTATACGCAACGACGATGATCTAAACTCGACTCGCAAGGAATATCCTCGTCGTCGAAAGCGTTAACATCGTGGCACGATTAATTCGGTACAGGATGAAGGGTTCGGCGTATCGTTGCTTCCTCGATCTCGAGATCATGCTCAAGAATATTCGAACATCGTTAACGCGCGAGAGAGGAGTTCGTTTCCTGTGCGGAGAAAGGGAGGGTCGGTTGACCGTTCGCGAGCAAAGCGCAAAAACGTGCGTGGGCAGTTTTATTCGAAGCCGAAGGTGGATGGGCCAGGGCAACGAGCAGAACAGCGAGGGAAAGGTAGTCGAAGGGTGCAAAGGGAAAGCGACATTCGCCAACGCGAACTACGGAGCTGGGTGGGTTGACTCGACGTCGGAAGCACAAGGATTTCAGTGAGTGGAAAGGGTGTAGAGGGTGGTGTTAAGCGGCTTACAGTCTGTTACCATGGTAACGCCACACCACTAAGACAGAAAGAGCCTGAATCCAGCTACAGTTCTCGTGACCCTCTCCGTGCGTACACCCCTATCCACGACCACGTCCACGACCACGACCACGAGACGCTCCTGTATCCTGCGGAAGAACCTGGGAGGATACGATACGGCGGAGACAGAAAAAGGGCCAGAGAGACCGAGAGAGACCGAGAGAGAAAGAGAGAGAGGCCTGTATCGACGGATAAAGAGGAAGGGATTACGCCACTAACTCTGTTTTTACACCAAAGTGTTTTCAGCGAGGTCCTTCGATGTACGAGCATGTACAGCTCGACCGCCGGCCTCGATTTAACGAGTTTACGTCGAACGAGAAAACCGAGAGGTTCAACCGAATTATCCGAGCCTTCGTTGATTGTATTTCTTAGTCGTTGCTCGACGGGTTGACGAGCGTGCTCAGAAATAGCCGAGCTAACAAGGAGAACTTTCCAACCGTTTCATCCGATTTTAACGAGCTTTTGCGCGTCGATAGATCGCGTTATCGCGAACCTTTCCGTACTTGCTTTTCGACTTGAACAGTTCTTGATTCGTGCGAGCTACTATCCAAATATAAGGATGTTTTTAGTTACGGTGGACAAAGAGAAGGTAAAAATCGTTAACCACCGTTGCGCGAACCATCGAGATAACGAGATTTACATTTATCGAGCTATTACGCGACACGTCCGAAGTTAAAATACGACGCGACACCCCGGGGACCGATAACGGCCTCCAAAGCGAACAAGCTTGGAAACTTTGTCCGGTAGCAAACTATTTGAAATACCCGCGACGAATTCGCGTTGCCCAACCGTGCACGTCACCCGTTTCCGCTCGGAACCACCGCCGGAAATTATTGAAAAACCTCGAATGGTGAACGCGTTTCAAAGCGTGCGCCACGGATAAGGTGTGCGAAACGATTCGTCGAAAAGTTGTGAGCGTTTCCCGTGCAATATGCAACAAATACGCGCGCTAGCCTCGTCTCTTAACCGTAATTCGCTTATGTTTGCTTTCCGTGGAAGACGAGCGAGATACCCTTTTTATTCCTCGCTCAAAAGACGATAAACAACAGGTGGTAACATTGTCGTTTTATCGCACGTGGAAAAAGCGAACCGGGAAAGCGGGACGTGTAAAGCAACAGAGGGGCGACATCCGTGTTATAAAACGTAGGGAACAAAATTCTGACTGGCAGACAGACAGTAGCTTCGTAGCACTTTTTTTCTCGCGCATCTACGTCTATCGATTTTCGCGACGAGCGTAAGCGTGTACGAAGATCGTTCCGCCGATCGACGTGTTCGAATATTTATTTCGTTCGAACTCCTTGCACGAGGTTTCAAATGTTTGCTTATTAATCGCAATTTACCGATATTAATCGTTACGGGTATTGCGGAAAAAGAACGACTAAAAGTTTAAACTCTGCGGAGATTCGATATTAAACGTTGCTCTCTAAGATTCGTTAGCGAGAACAAGCGACGCGTAAAGGGGGTCGGTAGAAAAAAACATACGCGAGCGATAAACAGAAGCGGAAAGAAGGTGGTGGGAGGAAAGGACCAAAGAGCAGTTTCGATGGAATCGACTTCGCTTTTTCCTCTCTGGATTTCTGCCCGTTTGCGAGAAACACGAGAGCCTTCTACGTGGAAAGCCATCGAGCAACCGAATATTTCCACCACCCTTCGTCGATGCTGGCTGCCAAACTTTCGAGTAGTCTGCGGTCGAGTTGCCAACGTCACCCAACACCGGATCGTCTCCCCTCCGAAGCCAAAGTTAACCCCTTCGCGTGCAATTTAATTAAAAGTAATGTTCTCTGTGGATATCTTTCGCGAAACAGACGACAAGACGTAGAGACGAACGCGGAAAGTCGACGAACCAAAATCGAGATGCGGGAAGCAAAGCTTTTGCCACCGAATTCTCGTCAACTCCGAGCAACGCGCGCGCGTTACATCGCCGACGGGGTTCCCGCATTCGATGCCGAGGATATACGTATATACCGGTCGCCTAAGAGGGTGCTGGCAAATGGGGAGTCGGGGAAAGAGAAAGAGAATCGCAGAAGGGAGCGCTAACCAGTCGCTCGATATTAAAACGTTGGGAAAAAGCGTGGTTCGTCTTGGCCGAATATGATTCTTTTCGTGGCGATTAAAAGCGAACTAAACGTTGCTGTCGTCGTACATTTGCTTCGACAAGCGTTATAACAAAAAAAAAAAGATAGTATCGAGAGCGACTGCGAAGGGTCGACGGATATATCCCGAGTATCCAATTAGTTTTTGGTAAAGTTCGTTAAAAAGGCGACATTTTCGTCGGTTTACGGATAACGAATAAAAGAGCGGGCGAGATTAGGAGGTTGTCGGAAACAGAATTAACGTCATCCGTGGATTTTAATCCTCTTTCAGAAAAGGAGCACGTCCAACGACCGAGGGCGGAGAAAAGAAAAGGGAACCGCCGATAATCCGATCAAATCCCGAGTAGAGCGTTTAAACGGTTCGATAAGAGGACGAATGTCGTTATGACGTTCGATAACAATGCTCGTTCTCGTTTCCCGGGGACAGGTTAGAAAAGAAAACACGAGGATAGAGAGGAAGTTGAAAGGCCGAGGGAGGGAGGGAGAGAAAGAGGGGACAGCAACCACCAGCAGGCTTCGTGTCAGATCGTGGTTGACCTTTTTCCGTTTAAGCCCCTGACTTCTCGTACCCTTCGAAGCTGGCTCGGTCACGGGAAGCCAAGTTCCGCGTGAAAAATCGATGCCGGAAAGACTTCCACGGCAAATTACAAAAGGGAAACGACCTGCTGGTATTAGGGCGAGCAGCCCTCGACGAAAAACGAACGGGAAAACCGCAGGAATAACGGAGTTCGTTCTCGATCCGTTCCGTCGCGACAAAAACCGAAGGAGGAAACGTAACGAGAACGCGCGGGACGCTGTCTCGAAAACGTGTGCGACAGAAATGGTCCATCGTTGAAAAGAATTAGCCGATCGTTAGTTACTCGATAGTTTTGGAACCGAGGTTATTTTGGCCGAGCCAGAACCCGGTCCCCCCTTTCGTTCGCGAACAGTGCTTTGTGCGGTCACGAACAATCGTCGACGAACCTAGTCCATCATCCGCCACCACTCATTTCCTTTCGCACCGAAACCACTCATCGACCTCCCGTCCCCCATATTTTTCAGTTGCGAGGTGGGCGCGTGTAAATTGCAGCTTTTACAAAGGGTTGCCACACGCAGTTAGATCAACATCTGTCGCGCGAACGGCCATCGATTCCCTCCGGTCGGACGAAATCGAGGTCGAAAGGACGTACCGTCATCGAATACTGGCGTTCTCTGGGCGCGCGTGTGTGTTACCATTCACGGGAATAAAAGTTGGGTAAACGTTGCCCGCTTTATCTGCTCGGTCAAATCCTATTGGGAAGTTGTACAATTGATTCACCGACCGGCCGTACATTTATTTCGACTCTGCCCCATCGTATTTTCACCGACCACCGATGATACCGATAACGTTGCAGAAGATATCGAATAAGCGGTAACCGTTTTTCTCCTACCGTTTCGTTCCGCTTCGATCGAAGCGTACCGCTCGTTTGCGCGAGTTTTGTGAAAACGATAACGACCTCTGAACATCGGTGCAGCTGCGTTCGCTCCGCCTATCTGCAACGCTGCCTCCAAAATATATTTCGACGGCGGAACATTGTCGAGGGGTAAAAAAGAAGTTGTTTTCGGTGAAGTGCGGAAACCGTCGGTAAAAATTTTTGTTCGAGGAACGAAACGACGAGAAGCCGAAGCTATCGCGAAACTCGAGGCCACCCTTACGAGTCCCTTGACATTTTGCCAAGCACCCCCATTGAATCACCATATAAACGACTCGGGGGCCCGCGAGCTCAACCCCTGATCCGCCCTAACCTCAAATATACGTTTCATTTTAGTACGGTCGTACCGTACCACTCTAACCGTGATCATGGGCGTCGAACTTTTCCCCTATTCTCGACGGGCACGTATAAAGACCTGTCAGATCCGTCGAACCGACGTTATTACCCCGCGGGCGGTGCCCACCGTGTACGGGGTGCAGTAAAATTCCTGCTACGAGCGAGCAAAGGCTTCTTCTTATTAACAAATAGTAGCATATTTTATTCCTAGCTAGAATAAAAAAAAGATTTGTACCAACACGGATACAGAAACGTATTTCCGGTATCGCGCTCTCTATTTTCCAATTATATCGGAATCGTTCGTGACCGCCATCAACAGGGAGCGCGTCGAGTAAAACGAAGAGAGAAACGAATTCGGGACCACCGAAAAACGTTATGTCCCTTATATCTTTCCGAATAATTTAGTGCCCATTGGCGTTTTTTTCGATTCTCGTTTCGAGGGAAGTTTCCCTCGGTGAGGTAGGGATGGAAAATAAATGGAACGACAAGTTGATAGGAACAACGCCGAATGGAAGATCGAAAAGGAAAAGGAAAGTCGGAACGGCGACGCCAATGCGACTCGATCTCCTCGCTGTCGATCGTAGTCCCAAGAGTACCTCTGGGATTTCACGTCGACACCGTACGTACGTACGTTCGTTCGTTCGTTCGTTCGCAAGGTGCTTTGGAATTTCCATATTAATTCGTTAGATCGCGGAACGTGACGAGAATCCACGATTTAATAACGTTTTGTCCGTGGTACGCCGCTGCGATGCTCCCGCGTCTGACGACCCCGGTGGTATCCCCGACCAATCTGAACGCTCCGGAGGTACGAGAAGGGTGAACAAATTTCCGGGATACGGTGAAAACAGGAAAGCCGTAAAATACACGAGGAACTACGCAAGGCATCTACCGTGTTCTTTCAACGTTGCGTCTCTATCAGATGTCACACGCTAACGTCACAAGTAGCGAATATTAAGCCATATTAAATATTTATCTTAATCGAGTTGTATCGATTACCTATCTCAACGAATACAATCGTTGATCTAAGTGCGCCGGTGTTCGAGGGACGAGCCCGATAGCACGGTTTCTCCCTTTTCCCCGCACAACTCATTGTAAATAAATAAATAAATAAATAAATAAAAATAGCAGGTTCGACAAAAGTGACCAGCACGAGCGGTCTTGGTTCGGACGGTGTCAAACGTCGTCCGCGTTCGTGTCATCGGACTGTCAACCCCTTCCTCTACTTTCACCCGCCATCAAGCATCGACGCACACCACCACACCCTATCGGTCGATCGTTGTCGAATAAATTCCCCGGGGTAAATAGTAAAATGAAATCTGCACCGCCACTCGGCCGCCGTGAAAACACGGTCCCTCATTAATTCCGACCGCCGCTATAAAACCCCGGAACAGCAGAACACATCGAGTGTAGCCTAGTCCCCAACCCTTCTCATCCTTTGCCCTCTTCCGGCCATCTACCCTTTTCGCTCTTCTTCTATCTCTGTCTCGCTCTATCTCTGGCCGTCTCTATTTCTCTTTCAACCCCGCTTCCTCTCTCGTTTTTCCTCTGTTCGTCTCTCTTTTCCCTTTCTCGTCGACGCCTCTTTTCTTTCTCTTGCTCGTACCCTTCTACCCTTTCACCACGGCTACCGCTAGTAGCGTGAGCAGAGAACCGTGCTGTACGCCACCCTCGGCCACGTATAAAAGCCGCGTATTCAATTACCCGGCATCGACCGGTCGAATAACGAATGTGCACGCCATGGAAAATATTCCCCGTCTGTTTTTACGCGTACACGCCGTGCTAAGCTCGAGCCGGTCGCTGTTTCGATCGCGCAAACCTCTACGCAAAATACGCGGCGAAAGCATCGCGAGCGAACCAACTACCCTCTCGTAACTGGTTGCTGAAATAACCGCTGAACGAACGAACGCGTAAATTCCACGGTAAATAATTAAACGTACCGGGATAGTTGTTTTCCCGTCGGCTGCTTCTTTTTTCGCCCCCGGTTTCGTGGCGAGCGGAAAATAAGCTTCGAATTAGAAGCCGATTTGCTACGAAGCGCGTTAATTGTCCCCTCGGTGTTTTTTTCGAACCCCCATGGCTATTGCTCCGTTCCATCCCCCTTGGTCGGTGCCGTGGCCCATCTGTTACCTCCTACTGCGCGCTCGGCCTTCTGCCGCGCAAGTGCTTGCTCGCGTGTTTCCAGCCTCGTGACTCGCCAAAGTAATTCGTCGCTGCTCGCGCGTGTGTACGCGCGCCTCTGCCTCGTGCGTACAATTAGGGACGAGAAGATCGGTAAATCGACTTTCCCCGACGTCGAAACGATACCTGTTGACCATGTTCGTCGCGATCGGTACGAACGCGGCAAGTTTACGCGCTTTATTTGGCCCCGAGGAAACCACCGATCGCGTAATCGACTTTTCGATTAGTCGGGCGAGTGCGGTGGGAATTCTACTCCTCCCAGAGGGGAAAGCTATCGATTCTCTTGACCGTATTTTGGAACGGTAACCGCTCGTCGGTTAACGATCCCGCGATCGCCAACAGTTTCGTACACGAGTACTCTATAACGCGAGTCGCTTATTTTCTCCTGTTCGGACGTTATCCTTTCGCCTCGTTTCGTTTCTCGCCGGAATCAGCTGGGTAAAACGTAACTCGATCGTCCGGAAGAGAAATTAATTTTAACCAATCGACCACGATAAACGCGAAGATCGATCTACGTCGCTTCCATCTCTGACCGTTTCATCCGACGAGAAGATTAAAAAAACATTTTCGCCCGCAGAGGCTGGTCGACTCGCGAACAGATCGTTTTTCCACCCAGTCCTGCCGCAACGTTTTGATTTCAATCGCAATCAGTCGGCAAACGCGAATCGGTTTTCTTCGTCCGTTCCTTTTTCCCGTTTTCTCGCGCGTCCCGTTCCCAACGACGTCAAAAGGCTGCCACAGACCGACGAAAAAGAAGAATCGGAAGCATGAAAAGAGAGCCGCCGTAGGCAGACGGAAGGAGGAGAAGAGAAGCGGAAAAAGGGGAGTTTAATTTTTCGCGTTCTCGCTCGCGCTCGTTTCTGCGTGAATTTTTATTCCATTTTGCGCGACCACCTAGTCGTTATTTCATTTCGCGCCACGTTCGTGCTGCTCCTCGCCTCTCTACCTTTTCACCGGCCATTTTTATTCTTATTCGTTGAGCCACGCGAAAGGACCTCCCTCCTTCCGTATTCTTTAAACCACCGCCTCGACTTCGTCTCCGACGTTGGATTTTTCGCGCGATTTCCATCGTACCGTAATTATCGCGTCGTTTATTATATCCCTTTGACTCGGTGCCCGTCTTTCGACGCTGCCAAAGGAACTCTCGGTAAAGTTCATTCGTAACTACGAACGAGAACTCGCGATAGCTGTATCGAATGTTTTATGGCGCGGTCGTTCTGGTCCGTAACCGAGGCTCGCGTACAACGTTTAGCATCGATAGCCTTTCTCGGAAAGGATGTAACGTAGGCGGTTCGCTCGCTTAGCACCACTACGAGAATAACGAACACGGACGGAGAAAGAATATTTTCACATTCTTGCTTTCCTAAACCGACATGTCCTTAAATTCTTAATTCGCGATGAAATTTTCAAGTCCTGAAAACGAGTGGAAGATCTCTCCGTTAGTTGTCATATTTTCGCTAGAGAAACCAGAGATTCGTTTCTGCCCATAGAAGGAGCGGATAGTCGTATCTTCGGAGCAAAGGAAACAGAACGGCGGAAAGCTCCCCTCGCGCTTCTTACCGGTGGAAGCTGCTAGCGGTGCTCACCGATGTACAAACATACGTTGCCGGGTCGGTGGTCGAGTGCGGTCGGCAGGGGTTAGCAAAGGGGTGGGTGCGTGCGTGTTCGTGCACGTGGCAATTGGTAAACGGAAGGCAATACGCGTATCAGTTAACCGCACGCGATACAGCCGTGAACCCGATATAGCGGGACACGTAGACGCGAAACGACATATGCCGCGAAACTGTTGGATCATATGCGAGAGCACGCGTGCGTATCAATGCGTCGCAAAAGCGTTACGTGTCCGATACGTCGGAGATACACATGTATTTGCGTATTCGATCGGCCGATCGTTTTACACGGCCGCGTTTAATCCCACGACACAACGGTATCCGGTCGATCCGTTGTGCACTCTGTAAACGCTGCACACACGGCTGTGCTTCCCGGATCACGGACTACGAAGAATCGATCTTTCGCGTAACGGTTGGACGATAAAACGAGATACGATTTTCTCGATTACGGTCGCGACGTTCCACCATTATTTCGAACAAAAAGTCTCCTCTCGTTATTCCCTTTTCCCTTCGGACCGTTGAAATCTAACCGTTTCGGTCGGGACGGAGAATTCGCGACGATCCTCGAGAAATCCGATTCCTTCGCTCGCGCGCGAAAACGAGAAAGCAATTTCGCGAAACGACGCTCGGGTTCGACGTTTAAGGGGTTTTAATCGTCGGACGAGTTTAAACGATCGCATCGCGGAAATAACGGTGTAATCGCAACGGCCGGATATTAACGCACCGAATACGAGCTAACGGAACACGCGCGGCAGAGTATTAATAGAATTCTCGGCCGATGAAACGCGATTTGTACCGGTGATCGCGCAAAACGTTACTAAACGAACGAGTCGGTGCTCGTTAACGACGGTTCACCGAGTACGGATAGAGAACGGTTGAATCGTACGGAACGCGTGGGCTTTCGAGGTAGAGGAGGACGGATAAAATACGTGTAAAACCTTTGAAACGAGACCGGATCCGGTAAAATCGATAACGTTTGCGTTCGTTTGACGGCTCGTTACGCGTGAACCTTTGAAACGTTTGAGGGAAAGAATCATTTGCGTCGTAGTTGCGTCACGTAAGCATCGTCGATACGTAAAAGCGAAGAGTACCGCGAGAAAAACCTTTTATTCTTAAGCTGTAATATCCGGGCGAAACTCGAACAGCCAAGAAGCACGATTAGCGCTTTATTCGCGAGGATAACTAGGGTGGAACGGTCGATCGCGAAGCACGAAGGATCGTACAGGTCTAAGGTCGATGCTTAGAGCGTTTAGTATATCGAGCGACGGCGTCTCTCTTTCATTTCCGCACGCGAGCAAGCCGGAACCGGATCGGGTGGACCCTTTTCCGATAGGGCCATTCTGACCGTGCCTTCCCCAGCCACGTTCGAGCTTCGAACTTCCAGGTTTAAGCATCCTCTTGCCTCTCCACTGCTCCTTGCGCTCTTTCACCGGCTCGTTCTACCTCCTACTGCCACCTTCACCCTCTCAACCACCATCCGGCACACCCTTCGTCTCTTTATTCGCCAAAGAGGGGTGCAGAAACCGGGGGGAGAGGTAGCAGTTGCGAAACTAGTTGCCTGGCTTTAAACTCGTCCTCTCTCTCTTTCTCTCCGTTCGATCCCCTCGGCAAGAGGAGCGGAGAGAGAGAGACAGAGAGTGCTATCCCGCTTCGTGCCAGCCAGCAGGGTAGTTGGAGAGGATCGAGAGGGCAATATGTTCCTGAGAAGCCTCCAATTTCCTTCGTACAAGCTCGTCGCGACCCTCTTTTTGGGAATGGGAACGTGGAACGAGAACAGGAACTGTACGTTCCGGCTCTCACCGGCAATCCACTGCTCCCACGCTATCGGTTTTGCCTATCCCTTTTCTTTCGTCGGTGTATTCCGGCACGCATTTCGACGAGAGGGCTGTACGAGGGCATCGATGAAAAATGCTGGCACGATCGAGATCGATGACGCACCTAGTGTGTCTTACGCGATGCATATTCAGTATTCGGTGCATAAAAAACCAGTGGAAAAAATGGAACCGTGAAATTGCGAGGAAGAACGAAAAAGTTTGAAGCGCGATCGGAACGGAAGATTCTACATCTACCAGAATCGTCTCGCGATAAGACCAGGTTTCCTAACGAGTTAAAGAGAGATTACGCGTCGTCGAGGACGGAGAGAAGTTGGCATCGCGCGTTATTCGGGATTTCCATTGTTCCAGCACGGCCGCTTTCCGTGTCGACTTTCCGATCTTTCGGCTCGTTCCGTCTGGAACGTAGCTCCGGGCGAACAATTTCGACTCATCGCCGGAAGAACGAGGTCGAAGAAGGAAGATACGAGCTTGCCGAGCTTCTCGGGAAATTTCGAGATAATCATTTTTCGCCGTGAGCGCAGAAGCGACCCAGAAGTCGTTCAATTTCCGAGGCTGGAACGAATTTAAAGGGTGATTAGCGGCGCTTAACGGCGCGGAAAAGCGAGCTGTCGCGGTCCTGGCTCTTCTGGGATACCGAGATAATCAAATATTTAGAAGACTCGTGATGTCACCGTCGTTAATTAATATTAACGAGCCGGGGAGCGACGGCGGGGTCGAATGGATGAATCGACCTACTCCGTGCACCTCGGCGAGAATTATAACGGTGGCAGGATATAGAAGATGAGACAGATTATCCTATCTAGACGATCCTCCCGTGCCGAGCACTCGTAAATCCATAAAACGCGGCACCGTGAATTAACGTTTTCGAGCGGCACCTCGTACCAGCTTGTTTCGCTTCGTGGAATTAATATTTCGAACATTTTTATTCCCCGACTGAACGCTCTTTGACGTATCAAAAATGAAACGTCGGAAAGTTTTCTTCGCTGGAATTTGAATGATGCACGTGACGAGAGATCGTGATCTCGTACGCTTCTTCTAACCGAGCGAAAGCATCCGTTCTCGTCGCTGTACGCGAGATCACCGAGTCCCGGAGAGACGATGTCGTGTCAGCGGTTGCCGCTTATCTCGATCGAGTGGTTCGAACGGACTAGCTCGGCCCGGAAGAAAGAAATACGAGGCCAAGCGATGCTCTCTTCTCTAAACGGGCCGACAGCGAAGTCGACGCGGAATAAAGGATCGTTCGAGGGTGACTCGAGTGCACCGGGCAATCGATATCGACGCGACTGTGCGCCCGTCGAGGCTGTCTCGTATCCGTTTTCGGAACCATCTTCCTGTGGCTCGATCAAATATAAATGGGAGCGTTCGCAGGAATCCTCGTTCGATTCGTGTACGGGATGAGTCACCTAATTTTATCTCTTATCGGGGAGGACTCGAGGCCTGTTATTATTACTAGTCGCACCAACGACTAATCATCGACCAATCTCTTCGATATCTGTCGCGTCACGACACCGATAAAAGAATCGCGTGTTCTTTCGCCGTTGCGCGAAACTTCTAGATCAATCTTCGTATCGATTCGTTCGCGTTCGTTTCTAGGAACTCGATCGAAAAGCGAAACGAACGCGGCAATATTCATCGAGAACTTAAACGTACAAATTTTTGTGGACACGGGGGTAGGTCGGAGTTTACGAGGTTGGTCTCGGTATCCGGTAGCCAACTTTTTCCCTCCTCTTTATTATTTATTCAGAAACAGCGAGAAGTTTCCCTAACGTTTCAGACGAAGCTTGATAACCGACGAGCTAAGGAAACCTTGCCTCCTCTCTGTCTACCCTTTGCCTTTCGCCGTTACGACGTTTCTCCGTGGAAAACTTGGTCGGAAGGTCTGCGTAACGCGCGAGAAACTTCAAGAGGGTGAAGATTAACGGGCACCGAGAACTTTTCACGCCGAGTACACACTACACCGGGCCCGCGACTCCTGGGATTTGCCAAGGTAAAAGTGGAAAAGTTGCTTCCTCCGCATCGGTCTGACCCCTTTCGCGATTTCAATCTCTGTAACCGTCAGCTCCGTCCACGGAAATCCTCCATCGATAAACGAATTCTTTATCTCTGCCCGATTACGCTCGACCGTACACCTTTTCGGCACTTCAAAAAATACACGCTATTTATCAGTTTCGCCAAGTCTTTCGAAACTTTCCGACCGTTTCTCTCACGGATTCTTCTCGGTAGTTTTCCTGTTTGCAAAAATTAGCAATCTGTACTCGTATCTCGTTTCCCTCGGTGTCGACGCAGAAAATTATATTATGTTCGAATGAAAAACGCTGCAAATTATTCCGATCGACGCTTCGCCTTTCCTCTGGTCGTCGTCTTTGCTGTCGGATCGTTGTCGGTCTCGTGAGCTATCAAAAAACAGCAATCGTTTCGTCGCTAGAGAAAACGAGGAGGATCGAGATTTAAAAGCGGCGTTTCCCGTAAAAAGAACGCTTCGGCCAGCCGAAGCGAGGAAAAGGACGTTTGCGATCCTTTTCAAGCGCAAAGATAGAGACGCTTCGCCGAGGTAGAAAGAAAAAAAAGAGAGGCTGGGAACGGGCGAATCGGCGACAGGAGAGAAAGAGGGAACGCTTTAATCACTGGTCGCTTGGAAAACACATTTATCTGGAAATCCTTGGCACCGAAAAGAAATCCCGTCGTTTATTCGCGTGCTACGTTTCAAGCAACATACACGCGCCATTCGAGTCCTTTCGTAACGATCGTTTCGCGGTATCTCCTGTTACACCGACAATTTTCAGAATCGATGCTGACGATTTTCCAAAACTACGAGCTGCAACAATTACCATAAAGGCTTTGTAAAATTTCAACGTTCTATGAATCTTAATAATCTTGCGCTCTCGAAGCGATAGCGATTCTTAAATCCAAAGAACATGCAACGGTATGCAAGTTCGCGACTCGAATTCAAATCCATTTACACGTAATTAGCGTTAGGTAAATTGCTGACGGTTATGCAAATATGTATATGTTTTTATGAGATATTTTCGCTCCTAGAGTGCTTTAAAGTACCTATTACATTAATTTGCGCGTTTTGCATATTTTACACGCTCCGAACAATTTATTTTGTTCGTTATTTTATACGCGTACAGCACGATTTGCATATTTTTTGCACGCTCTAGTATACGATCAATGCGAAAACGTCCGCAGTTTAGCTATCGCTAATTGCGCGTAGAATGATTCCAATTTAGATACATATACTTAGATACGGTTACAAGTATCCGGTGATATCCGACAACATTTCGATACGATCCGAAGCGTCGAAAGGACTTTGAAAGTTGGAAGAAAATTCAAAGAGATTCGGGCGCGTTCGAATCGCTGGAAAACTTGGAAGGAGAAGTTTCGAATATCCGTCACCGGCAACAACTATTCTGAAAACTTTCGGTTTAGCTCGAGCACCGAAACGAACCTCGAAAGTCTCCTCCTTTTCCGTGTCTCGTCTGAACCGATACAAAGCGCTTCGGTCAGAAAATGAATCGAAACGAGAACGAGAAGGGAAACGAAGGGACAAAACGAAGATCGAAGAATCTCTCGGTGAAAACGATGACAATCGTAGGTGGATTCGACGAACCGGAAGGTAACAGGAGCCGGAATAATCGCGGCCGATGCGCGGCAAGTAATCGGCAGCCTCGTTACCAGCTGCCGGCTCGTTAATTAACCGCGATTACGGGGGCGGTGGTGCGTGCGAGAGAGCCGTCTGATCTCTCTCTCTCTCTCTTTCCACGATACACACAAACACAGACATACACGCGCATGCATAGAGAGGCAGTAGTCGGTGCTCGTTACACTCGGCGCCATGCCACGCCGTTTCTCCGCGCCACGAGCTCGCATCCGAATAATCGTCCGCCCGTGAAATCGCTACGACTCCGCATTCCGCGCTCTCTACCCCACATTTCGCACCGGTAAATCCTCTTTGCTCGTTTTTCACCGTTACACTTCGAAACGTTCAGCTCGCGCGAAACGATCGTGTTTCGAAACTCGATCCGTCGCGAATCGGTTACGACCGCCGCATACCTGTGTCTCTGCCGTAATTCGTACAGCGTGCTCGTATACACTTGTCTTTACCGTAATTCGCCAGCAGAAAACGCGATACGACGTTGACGATCCTGTACCGTTATACTTTAACCGTTCGTTCGTTAACGTCGCTCGAACAACGTACTCTTTTTAGTTAACACCTCCGTGACGGGTAATAATGATCTCCGAGTCGAGAGACGCGAAACCGAAGCGAGAATATGGACTGGCAAATTTATCTTCGAATACTCGTGTTTCGAGATTGCGATTCTAACTACCCTCGGAATCGAGTCGAGGCGACTACTCGATCGTTCTCGGACGATCGCGAACGATATCGATAAAAACGAGTCGCGTGATCTCCCTTAATTATGTTATCGCTTATCAGAAAATATTGAGAAACGTTTAATCCTTTGACAGCGAACAACCGAACGCCTATTTCTTCTTCGTTAATATCTTCGTTTTCGAGCGTTTCACGATCAAAGGGTTAGTAGTTTCGAGCTCAATTAATTTATGCGTTGCAAACGAAAGCGATTTGCGACTCCCCGACTCACGACACAAACAAACAAAGTCGTAACTTCGTTTATTTATATCGTAAACGGAAGGGTTAACTTACGAAGCGTATTTGCTCTCCGTTCAAAATTGCGTCTTGTACATCGGCTTACCTGAAACAGACAAAATAAAACAGAATGAAACGCGCGTTATGCCGGCAAAGTTCGTGAGAAGAGAAGGTTTTATCGATGACAACGTTGCGAAAGATCGACAGGACACGCGCGAGATTCTCGTGGGTCGAACAAGCAGTTAAGTCGAACGAACAATTGAACGATCTCGATAACTGGCACCACGAAATTGTCTCTGGCCGGATGCGACGATATTAATTTGACACGGTAAGAGCGTGACTGGAACGTGGCCATTTAACTGCATCGTGCCAAATATAGCTCGCGAGGATATACGCGTCGTCGGCCCCGATCTTCGCGACTCGACATCCCTATTATTCGTGCGGTTCTTCTTTTCCATTTTTCGCAGGAATTTAGCCGTGCTCGGTACGCGCGAAGATCGAAAACAAGACAAGTTCTCGAGAGAAGTTTGTATAGCTGCGCTCGAGCGAGCCAGGACGACGTAAATAGGCTCGAACGTAATTCGTATCACGCGGATTGTACGCGCGTTGCGCGCGAGGTTAACTGGTGTCACCGAGCCACTTAACCCGCGATCAATGAAACCTCGGAATTCTCGGATGAAAAGCTTCGCTGCTGTCGTAGGTGCAGCAATGGAACCAAAGGCGAGCCGAGTTCATGCTCCAACGGAAAACAACGTTGGAAAAAGTTGCGAACCCTTTGTGTCCGCGGTAACTGCTGCTCGGCTCGACAGGTTAATTAACTTGCCTTCGATGTTCGCAAAAACCGTACACTTTTTTCGTTCGCAAGGTTTTATAGCAGACAGGCCAAATCGAAAGAAAGCTTTTATGGCCCGTTGACGCTCCGAACGGATCCCGAGTTAAATGCTTTGCGTTTCGAAGTCGTGGCAAAATTTGCTCCAAAACCGAGTATATACGGAACGGCGTTAACTACGCGATTCGAGTTGTTGCTTCTCGACGAATTCAACTTTCTCCGTTTCTCCCGTTGGCCATCGGCCTTGACGGATTCGATCGTCCTTAAAAAGAGAAAGAGAGAGAGAGAGAGAGAGAGGAGGGGGAGCCTCGTTACCGATGCTCGCTTACCCCGTCGACGAGGCATCGACCTTCTAGGTGTATCGATAATCGAGTTTGCGCGGAACGTCAGCGTATCAGCGACCCGGCACGCTCGCTGGCGTCGCTTTGTCGTCGGTAATTGATTTATACGCTATGCCTTTGATGTCAGTCGGCCGGTTCGACGTCGACGCCGACGTTTTCGCGATGGAAAGGGGATGGGTTGCTCGCGTACGCGCGCTTCGATCCTCTTATCGGAGACGTCACCGATCGCGAACCGCGGTTGCAGCTTCGCGGAAGAACGTCATCAGGGGTTTTGCTCGATCGATCGATCGAACGAGCGACTCTCCTCGACAAGCCGTTTCAACGTTTGACGAGCGTGTCGCGATACGATACGCTCCGCGTTCCTCGACTTTGCCGATTACTTTCCTTTCTTGTACCGAGAACCTCTCGACGCGCGATACTTCTGCAGACTTCGTCGCGAAGAATGGTCGATACTTTTAGTCGATAATGCTACGAGTTCGATTAAACTCGAACCTTCGAAGCAAAGTCCGCTCGAGAATCGTCCGCCCGATTGTTCCAATTCGTAGCTCTTTCTTCGTGCAATTACAGAAAAATATGGGCATTATACGCTATGTATGGAAAAAGCACGCTTCAACTTCGATGACTGAAATATTCATATTGAAAATACTCGTATTGAAAAATGAATTCCACAATGATACTTTTGCAGGTGTAACGAGGCGCGTACTTAATATTTTGCTCGTGAAACACCCGAGATATATATGTCTATATATCTGATAGAGTAAAGCGAGCAAACGAAACTCGGAAGCTTAATATCGGCGCGCGACCGATCGAGTGGAAAGGGGGACGGCAATTATTCCGTGGACGGCGCTTTTCATTGAAAAACGTTCGTCGAATGCGCGCGCTGCGTCGCGGCGTGGCACAGCGACTGAAAGAGGGGCGCCGCGAACCGCGATATACCGAGAAATTCAATGAAACGAGAACGAGCGATCAAAGTTCTTGGGAAGCGCGTTTCTGAACCGAGTCGTCCGCAAAACCGTGGCCCTTCCTCCGGCTTTACGATCAATTACGAAACACAGTCCGGCCGTTTGTTCAGCGGCGTACAATGCACGCGCGCGAGTCGAACAAGAGGATCAGTGATTTCGATTCGACGCACGATTATACGCCTATGGCGTGCTCGACTTGGAGCGTCGAGGAAAATGTTTGTGGCCGGGAAGCGAACCGAAAGAGCCTCGGCGAGACGCGTTTAATCGGAACGTTCCATTCGATTTATCGACTCGCGCGCGTCGATCGAGCAAAATTATTCGTTATTTTAACGGAAAAAGCAAGGGTGCAGCCATTACCGATAGACTTTCTAAACGAGCGCTGACACCCAGCTCGTTAATTAAAACGAGGTTGCATGTATTCCGCGGAGCCGATAGGCGTAGCAAGCATCACGGAAGCCATAAAACGCGAGAACGTAAGATCGGGAGAAAGCCGCGCGCAGAAGGAGAGGTTCCGTATCTCCGACAGCGAATTCCAGAAGTCTCGAGCGCGACTTTAAACTTCGTGGCCCGAATCAATTTAGCGAATCCGCGGTGGAAGTTGCGAGCGGTTCGACGCACGCATGCCAAGGAGGAGAGGAGCTTAGTTCCCTATCGGATCGCTCGTACGCCATCGCGTACACGCTCGAACGGTCGAACGCGCAAACACGCTCGACTGCTACGTGGAACCGAGTTTCTCGTCCCATCCGTGCCTGCTTCCACGGAAGCTCCGACAACCGAGATACAGAGATACGAAGAGAGAGGCAACGAGAGGCGAGAGCACGACTGTCGGATGATTATGGAGGGCGATGAGGCCAGGGAGCAAGTTTAACAGGCTGGTAAGCCGATGACTCGGAGTCATGACAACGCGTACAGTGGGGTCAACGAGTGGCAATTGGGGCCAACAGTGTCAAACGACGCCAATAGGCTGTTGGGAAACAAACGTAAGCTGGTCTGCGTTTGCCCGTCGTTCTTAACTCGCTAACTTTCGTCGAGGCGAAAAAAAGGGCGCAGCTACGGTATTTCGCGGGACGAAAATAGACGGGCAAGTGCCGGCTAAGTTCCGTTCGTTACCCCGCAGAGGTTAACGTCGCGGATCGCGCTCGAGTACTTCGAAAAAAAAAAAGAAAAGAGAAGCTCGTAAATCGATTGGAAGTTTGAACCGGTGTCGCGGATCCCAAGAGTCGGGAAGCCTTCGAGCGCGGGAGTCTCCGCCGCTTCCGTTCCTGTACGAGCGATCGGTATCGTTGTCGTGGTCACGCGTCGATGTATCGATTACGGAAACAAAGCACGCGACGTCAGCGTGTTCGCTTTTCCCAGAGAACAGAAAGGTGGAAGGAATAGCGAGGCAAGAAACGATTAGCCGTTCTCCATTGCGGAGGAACGGGGAGTATTAATCGAATCGCTTACGAAAAGTAATTATCTCCCGTTATCTGGCTACGACGGCTCCAGTTCGAATCGATTTCATCGCTCGACTCTTTCGGTAGACCCCGGCAACCCCCTAAGAAGGCTACGCGGCGTCCGAGAAATCTTCTCCAAAGTCGATTGCCTTTCGTATCCGGCTACTGGAAGAGTCTCGTGACGAGAATTACTAATGCACCGTCGGTCAAAGACCGTTGAATATTCTTGCAACTCGACGACGCTCGAGCATAGCTCGTTTCCTCGATCGTTTTCAAAGCGAAAATCTAAAAGAGACTCTTTAACTCGGTCGATCCCCGCCGAGCGTGGTACTCCGAAGCACGGATTTTCTTAGGTTACGTAAACACTCGCTCGAAACGTCGTTTCGAAGCGTATCGTGGAAAATCCGAGCACGGAAAGGCGAAGGCTCGAAATAAATTGGCGAACGATTAAAAACACGAGTACAGGTGTCGGCGTGGGCCACAGGTTGTTGCGCATGCAAAGCAGAAAATTTCGAGAAAGCCTGCGCGCTGGAGATAACGCGGTGGACAACGAGTCCACGGGGACGAGATTTTAACCGCGTTCGAGCCGTTCGTCGAGCGAGAACCTCGTTATCGTCGTGCGATCGACATCGAACGCGCCCATCAAAAACGTTTTCTCGTTAACGAGCCGGCGCGGAGTGGAGCGGCTTTCCCGTCGAAACGTTCGCGCCACCGGAGAGAGATTGCCAGGGGAACGGGCCAACGCGCGTACAAGAGTGGACGCACAGAGGGAACGGAGCAGAGGGTTATTAATTTCGTCGGCTAGCTGGATAATCGATCGACCACGCCGCTATAGTGGCCCGCTCATTAAAATAATCATGGGCACGCGCGGTCTCGCCGTGTTGGAAACCGAACAGGGAGGGAAAAGGAGGCTTAACATGCACGGGACCGTGCATTATTATTAATTAATCCGTTTAGGATGTATAGGACATATCGCTGCCGCTGCCGTGCACACAACTTTCGAGCAGCGATACATCGCGCGGCAGACCGGCCACGGGAAACCCTTCGATCAACCAAATTGTAGAAAATTGATCGCTGCGCTCGATTCGTGCGGTCCGTCGGACGAATACGCCCGCCGCAGACCTTTTTAATCGACCGAATTGACTTTAACTCGTTCGTTTAACCCGCTGATTCCCAAACTTTTTCGCTTCGGCGCTCTCCCCCTTCTCCCGACCAACCGAGTTATCGCTTCGAATAAATCATTTAGAAGTTTCGTCAAAATGTGCTTGACCCTCGAACGACGCGACGATCGAACGCGCCGGCTCTTTGCGTCGTCGAAATTCACGCTGGGAATTATCTCGTTATCGATAGGTCGATCGTAGCGATTCTCTAATGACGAGCAGCAGCGCCTCGGCGAAGCGCGTTAAACGGATAAAACTCGATCGCGGTTGAACAGGCAGAAATACTTGTCGTTAAAAAAAAAGTAAAAAGCGGCCAGAAGAAAAAGGAAGAAAAGAGTCTCTCAAGGTAAGAAGACTGGCACGCCTTGACGAGATCACGAGATCACGTTTGTCGGTAAGAGTCGATTCGAAGCGAACCGAGGCTTCTAAACGAGAGGATTCGAGTAGCTCTGCACGAATTGCCGTGTCGGGAAGCCGGAAACTGGTTTCTGCTGGAATTCGTTCTTGTATAGACCATTCGACGAACGAACGAACGAACGAGTGCAACGGGCGAGCGCACTTAAGAAACGAACCGAGTGTTCCGAGTAGAAGAAGTTTAAGAGGATTCGCGAACGAGCTAGCCGAGAATCTGTCAGAGTATTCCTCGCGATAGTCGAATAACCCAATGTCTCGCTATCTCACGTATCTTCTTCCCTTAACGGCCAACGAACGCGGCGCGGCTCCGTTTTACGAACCAATAAAATCGGGACGCGAACGAGCGCGTCCGCGATTAAGAAATATGTATTTGCTCTACTAGGTTATTGAACGTTGGTTCGTTAAAAGCGGTTCGAATATTTCGAGAATTAACAATCCGGTTCTCGTCGTAACCGAACGAACTGTCGAGATACGACTCGAGGAAATTACGCGCCGCTCAACCTGTGTACAGGCGGTGTGTCGAGTCCGTGCAGAATCAGAAGCGTCTTCGAAGCGTCGCGTAGTGCTTCCCCGAGGCGGATGACCGGTCAATGGCGAAGCTTTTCTTCGACCTAATAAACCGAGGAATCGAGTCGATATCTGTACAGGAGTGTCGCGAACGTCCAAGAATCACGAGTTTTCGCTATTATCTCGCGGTAGCCGATTCGCTAGAAAATTCTTGCTCGTTTCCACGGTTTCTTACGACCCGTTTCACCAGCCCCTCTCCGAGGGTGATCCGATCGTAACTACGCGTTACTACGCTCGTTTATGTTCTCGTCTCGAATCGTCGAGGTGAAATGCCTCTCGGGGGAATACGAGCGAACGGTGAAAAAGCGTCGGCGAGAGAAAGAGAGAAGAAAGAGCGAGAGACCAGAGGGGGGAAATTTTAACGACTCTCGTTGCTCTCCAAGTTGCCGCGATCCGTTCTCGGCTTAAGCAAATTGCCGAGGGAATTGCGCTTCGGCCACTTTCCTTCTACTCGCTCGTTCCGATAATTTCCTCGCCGATCACGACGAAAAAAATATTTAACTTTGCCGACACACCGTAGACCTCTTCAACCGGAATTTATACGCCAGACGCCGAATAACGTTTCCAAAGCGTTCTTTTTATCGCGCCAGACCGTCCGAGTACTTTTCGACGCGGCAATTTAACCCTCGAGACCCAACCCTCCGGTTCGACGTCGAGCCCGAGGGGTTAGGCATAGCTCGCTCGAAAATTAATATCTCTCGAAGCCACGAAAATCTCATCCTCCGAAGAACGCGTCCTCGATCCTCGCGACGGTCGACGAACATTCTGACGAGTGTTTGTCCACCTCGACGACGCGCGACGCCCGTCAACGACGAATAGCACGCGGCTAACGACGCCGTTTGATATGCCGTTAGAGCGATTCCTTGCTTCCTCTCTCTTTCCCGAACCGGAGTGCTCCGCTTTGGAATTTTTCGGGTCGTTCCGATACGACCGCTGGCGACGGGCCATCGGGTCGCCCTGTTCCCGTTTCCCTTAACCACGAACCACCGAATACACCGCTGACGCGTTAAGATACCGGACCGAGCCGTACGACAAGGACAAAAGCGAACGAGTTTGGCAGCTCGTGCCGCTCTCGAAAAGACCCGTTCCATACGAGAATATTTCACGAACGTCGCGCGCGACAAGGGTGAAAAGTTCGATGGTTTAACGCGTCGTACGATTTACGAGGGGCGGCTTCTCTCCTTTCGCGACCCTCCGTCATTTGCTACGCGTTACGACAGCTACGGTGCTTCGAGAGTGGGAAAACTGCTCGTAAATAAACGAGGTCAACGCCGGAGATACCTACCGATGGAACGGTTGAAAATCCTCGACGAAAGTCGAAGCTACCGTTGCGGACGATTCCTCGCGAGTACGCGGAGAATTCTGTGTTCGTTTGTTTATGTACTTTCGAAAGTTTGCCGGACCACGGTTAACGATTATATTTGGAATAAATCGCAAACTCCCACGCTCGTTCGGTGCTCGAACGACGTCTCGTCACCTCCGAGAGAATTCCATTTGGTGTTGCGAGCGAGCGTAAATCGCAGCGTGTCTCGGAACGAATCGTTGTCAGCGAAACAGAGTCAAGAGGCAATTTGTCCAACAACCTCGTCGACCATCGTTCGACACGCCTATTAGAATTTACTCGCGCGATCTCTCTCGATCGTAACACCTTTCCTCTGCCGGTTTCGCGTATTCGTTTCTCTCCGGCGAGATTACGCGACTCACCGGCGATCGTTTAACCACGATGATAACCGTAAAAGCAACCGGGTAAAAAAGTACGAGCAGACAGAGTAGGGACGAGAGGGGAAACGATTATTGCGAGTGTCGCGCAGAAACCAGCCGTGAAAGCACACCACCAGGACCAGTTGCACGCTCGATGGGATAGCGAACAAGTTGGCAGGAGGTACGCCTGCAGCTGCAACTGTCGTGAAACGCGGTTAGCCAGGCCATCAATTTTCATTACGATCGAAAGGTAACGGCAGCTTCGACTCCGCGGCGTCCCACTCGGCACACAGGTTAAAACGTATACCCCGCCTACGATACGCCTCGCGCGTTCCGATCGTTTAACCCCGACGACGTATTCTTCCCTCTCTATCTTTCCTTTTCTTCCCTCTTCACGCGCGTCATTCATATCCTTGGACCGTCAATCGCTCGTACTTTACAACGTTCGATCGAGCCAAGTTAAAATTTTGGTCGAACCGAACGTGGTCGGACCACCGAGACGTTCGGATAATAACAGCTCGTCGATTTCTCCCTTTGGCGAGCGTTTCTGGGTCGAATAACAGGAATTCGCGTTCGAATAAGTGGATTCGTGTAGGAAATTTTTGCTACTTTGTTTCCCGGTTCACGGAAACCTATTAACCCTCGGGCGACAAGCCGTCGAGGGAAACAAACGATTTCAATTAAATTTCGAATTGTAGAAATGGTAATTTCTCGTTTTCCGTGTATCGAAACGAAACAATTCAAAGAATCGGGATTTCAAACGAGTGCCCCTTTGATCGTTAACGGTTCATTCGTGACTCGTTCGAATTACGCGTTTACCGTTGATTCGTAAAAACGACAACGTTTATCCGTTTTATTCGCCAACGGTAGATAACGCGGCAAAGTTTGAAAGACAACGAATTGGCACGAGAGTAACGTTAATCACCGACACTTCCAGGTCTCTCTACGAGTCTCCTTTTTTCTTCGCGTTGGCAACAGTTAAATTGGCCCGTATTGGAACAATGCCAAGACGGAGGGTGAACAAGAGCCACGCGAACCGCCTACCATCGGTGATTAATAATTTGCGAAGGAGACGGAGAAACCGACGAGAAAGGGAACGACGGAACAAAAGCGAGCAAACGGGACGTAGAAACTTAAACACGGTTAGGCACGCACGGAACAGTGTATCGGCTACGACCTCTCTGCTCCCTCGACTAGCGAGTTGCCGCACCACACGGAAATCCTATTCGGTATCCCGCGTTCGTCGACGTCCTTCCTCTCTACCGGCAAGACGAAACAATGGACAAACATGGAAATCTCCGCGTTCCAACCTCGCATCCTCCGAGTGGCTTATCGACGTATAAATACGTTTCGGCTTAGACCTCGACGAAAGGGAAACGCCGCAGTCGCTCTCGTTGACCGCGTGTTTCGAGCCACGAAGAAGGCGATGATTCGTTCGTTTCTTGAACGCCTAGCGATAACCGAGGAATTCGTTCGGAACGAATCGAATTTAACGCGCGGAATAAACGAACCGCAAACCGGAGAGCAACGATTCGAACGCGCGTTATGACGTATCTGTTAAACGTGCAGCCAGTTAGAGTAAAAAATAAACCGTTTAACCGGAAAATCAAATAGCGCGGGTGCAGGGAGCAAATAAAAATTAGTCGTGCGCGTCTACACAGATTGGTCGCGATTTAAACCGATCCTGTCCCAAAAGCCTCTGGTTCGATGGCCATAAAAGCTGACGGTAGAGAGGATAGTCGCGCTAATTTCATTGCAACGATTTCACTGGCCATTTTTCCGATCCATTTCGTTCGCGGTGTGGCTCCGATCGTCCCATTCGGCACAACGGTCGCGCAGGCGCGATTGAATCGTAAATTCGCGCAGTAATTGAAACGCAAACGCCGTTCGCCAGTTACGTTAATCCAATGAAATACACCGCTCGTTGCAGGACTCCGCGCCACCTCCGTGCAACCACCGGAACACCAGTTTCCACCTCCACCCTCGCCCTTCGTTCGCCTCGTGGTTATCAACTCGCAGCGAGAAGTCAACGCGCAAACCCGTCCCATAACGGATCGCGTGACTCTAATGATTACGAATTAGCCATAAATTGTGCGATCACGTAAAGCGGTCGTAATTTACAACGGCAGCTACGAGCGACGCGGGACCTCTCTCTTTTCGTCGAGCCGACGAAACAGGAAAAAAAGACGAATTCAGCCGAGAAACACTTTTACGGCCTCTTTACGGCCCCCTATCGACGCGGTATTGCCTCCTCCAGTGGCACGAGCTGGGCTACGCGTTGCACGTCTCTCACGGTTGCGAGCGTTACCTGTGCACCTAACCAAGAGTGGTACCGCGTTCACGTTTCAACGGACCAAACTGTCGCCTTGCCTCTCTAAGCGTCGTACGCTTTAGTATTTACAGAACGAGGGTGTGTCCGATTAACTTTCCAAGTGTTCAAAGTTCGAAGAAACGGAACAGTCGCTTACACGGAAATTGGACGGTGTTTGGCAAAGGGGGCACCGCCACTTTGCGTCCGACCGGTCGAACGAACCTAGCTAGTCCCCTTCAATAAAGTTAATGCACGTCGCCGGAGTTGGAGGGCTGCGCCGTTAAAGAATCGCCGCGCTGGAACGACGGTAGGAAAAAGGACGAAAATAATTGGCGAATCGGCGAAAAAGGATGGAGATTTTATTAACGCAACGATCCGAGAGGAATTACGTAACGCGAACGAACGCGAATGAAAATTCTATCGGGCGCGATTGCAGTCGCGTTCGAAACGCGAAGATCTCGTCAAAGGGGTAAAAGGCAAAGGGACGAAGGAAGCAAAAACGTAGATAAATTAATTCGAAAGCGGTCCCGTGCGTGGCAACTTGTTTGCCAAGGATCACCTTCTGATTTATACTCGGCTGTTGGCCTTTGACTCGTGGAGGGTGCCTTTGAAAAGAAAAAAGACGAGGAAAGGTCGAGAGTGGGTTTCCAAAGAGTCGAAAGAAAGTGGCGTGCAGCCCTTCATCCCTTCTCCCGTCACCTACGCTTGGAGTATTGATCGAAATCGAAGGGGAGAGTTTCCAATGTGGGGTGGGTCATACCTAATTCATAGTCCTTGGGTTCTTCCGACCCTCGTCGGTGATTATTTCACGGCGAATGGAGAGGTCGAACGCGACGATCGTGAAAGAGGACGCAAAGATAGTACGCGTCTCGAAAAGTTCACCTTGTCGTCCCACGATCGAATTCGGACGACGAATCTCCGCTATTCGTAGACCTATTTTGTCGAGGAACTTGATCGTAATTACCTTTACCGATTTCATCGAGCGACGAGACACGCTTTGTTGTATCTAAGAAGATTCGTCGTGTAACGAAGAATAGCTTACAACACAAACGAGGAAGACAAAGGAGTAAGGGTTGGACGAGAGAAGAATAGCCAGAGTGGCCGTAGATTTCGTAACCTTGACAATTTATAGATCCGATAGAATAGAACCGATATTATCGAATTTCTCTGCTTTAACGGCGCTTATTCGAGGGTTGAAAATTTTCCTAATGAAATTAGCCATGCTCGTATATCTCGATTCTCTCGTAAAGTGTCGTCGATCGTCAGGTTCGGCGAAAACGCGACGTACAAAAACTGCGTCGAAAACATTAATAATCGGAAGTAAGAAGTTTTCCAACGAGCGAACAAGTGGACGCCATAAGGTGCGCGTTTCGACGATAAAACATCCACCCTTCTCTTCCCTCTGCTCGTCTTTCTCCCGTGCTCAGCTCACCCTCCGACCTCGTCACCCGAACCACCCACGCTCGAGCAAAGCGTACGTGAGTTATATAACGGGAAACACTCGTGTCGGGACGGCGGCATGCATTTTACATGCGCTCGCGTGGCACCTATCACGTGCACCGGCCGAAACCTTCGAAAGCAGTCGCGTACGGGGAAGAAAAGAAGGAGCAAAGGGTCGAATTAAAAAGGGAATAAAGAAAAACAGGAACGCGACGCGACGGGACACGGTTCAAAAGAACGCCGAGACGCGGGGACAGGTTTTGAAAAGAACCGCGCGTACTCGCGCATGCGCCTTTACCAGGCGCGAAAAGAAGAAAAAAGGCATCGAGAACGCTTTTTACTCGGCCTGTTCTCGAGTACCGTCACGGAAGCTGAAACGCGCAATGCTTCTCGACGAAGACGATGATCCTTTGTCACGCGAGTTAACGCGCCCGCACGACCCTACAGAGAAAGTTGCTTTCGAAGATACATATTAAACGGGGTTCGTTAAAGGAGGCGTACAACTTTTAGACCTTTCATCCTTTTCCCGTGGATTTTTCTCTCGGAAAACGCTTCGGTGGATTTCAGCGTTGAACCGATCACTCTATAATAGAAGCGTACATAAATAGCCAATAAAACGTAAATGTAAATACCGATGATTTCGAAATGCAAACACTCTGCAGGATACGTCTATAATAGCTTGCAATATCCGGTGGTCGTTTCGCTGCGGTCGAACATTGTTGGAAAAAGGTTAAGCGATACACCGCGGCAGCGATTAAAACGATCGAAGCGAGAAACAAGTTTTCTTCGTTTACGCTTTCCTAATTAACCTTCTAGCTTCTCGGTAGGGAGGACGTTTTAGAATCTCCTTAAACGCGACATAGGGGACGACGACGAGACTGCTCGAGGTGGAGAAAGAAACGCGACAGAGGACACCGAACGGCGCTTATAAATACGCTAAACGTCCAGGTACAAAGGTTACAACGCGAGGACGACGAGGGTTCAGACGAGTCAGAGAGGAAGGAAAATCAAGAGGATGGAGTCTGGCGAAGCTCGAGGAAAAGAGTGTAGGGAAAGGGGTAGAAACACAAAGGGTTATTTTAACGATCCTTTGTCGGGCGCGGTAGAACAGGAAGAAGAGGAAAAAAGAAAGTAACCCCGCTGCTTCGCAATTATTTAGTAAGCCGTGGAGCGAGCGAGAAGACAGAGGGAGGGAGAGAAGAAAAAGGGAACGATTTTCTATAAGATCCGGCAGCACGGTTACGCGAATAAACGTAAATAAATGATCGCGGCCGCGTTTCCGTGCAACGCGAAGGAAGGAGGCCGCGGTGACGAAAGGTGGACGAACGAAAAGGAGACGACGGCATGCGAATTTGGACGCGAGAAACGCAGGAGGAAGAGAAATCGCGCGGAGAATCGAAAGGCAAGGGAAAAGGTAATGGACTTTATCAGACCGGTAGGTGGTCGACCTTCCGTTTTTTCCCTCTCCATCTATATTCTTTCTTCCACCAGCTTGGCTACTCTCTCTCTACCTCCCTTCCTCTCTCCTGTTCAACCGCGGACCCTCCTTAATTGTCTTCCACTCGTTTTTACGCCCGTTCCACTTCGTTACGGTCCGAGTAGCGAGCAGGCCTTGCGAGACATTTACCGTGGCACACGGGTGGGCCGGATAAAAACAGCCAGAAACCGAGGTAAAAAAACGAAGACAACCCCCCGGTGTCGCGCGTATCTTGGTCAATTCGCGAGACGGCAACCTTGCCGTTGATAACTTTGCTCGATCCTCGCCCTCTTATCGTCGATCGTATGCCAGCACTTCGTTCCGGCTTAGTCACGGTATCTCCGCTACGATTCGTTTCATTTCGAACGCTAAGAAAACATAAATAAGCGGCTTGGTCCAACGTCGCTTTCGAATTCGCTACAAACCCCGTTCGATCCGATCCTTTCGCTTTGCGGTTGCTCCTATAATACCGTAACTCGACAAGTTTCTTGCCGTTCCAATTATTTTGGCGTTACGCGTTTTAAACGGAACTCTCGAAAGACAAAGAAGGCATCGGACACGCGGTACGAAGGGAGAGCGTTTATAATGAGAATCCGTTCGCGCGGTTAGTCCAGCTTACGCGTAGACGCGTGTGTACGCACAGAGTCGCGTAAAGAGGGAGAGAGCGCGAAAGGGAAGAGAGGGTTAGGAGAATTAGCCAAGTTAGAGGCTGTTAGGCGACCACCCGGATCGGAGATCCAGTAATGGAACTGGATTTAACCCCGAGGTCCGTCGGTGGGGCTTCCTCGTAGACTCCCGCAGTCAGGGGAGGACCATGCGCTCTGCCTCGCTAAACCGACCGACGAACGGACATCGTTGTTATGTCAACGACTTCTCAGAAAAAATGAATAGCGCGTGATCGTCCAGTTGCATAACTCGACACTTTTCATCAAATTGCTCGGCCACTAAACATCGCGTCGTTTAAGTATCCGTGTCGACCGAGTCGTTATCGACGCTCGTTCGGGAACGAAATAACGTAACTTCGAGCATCGCTTCTGCGTTAGAATATTTTGTCGCGTTACAGGATAAACGGTGAGCGAAAAGATCCGCCATTAAATAACGAAACGAAAAATAACGATTGTCAGAAACGCGTGTAACCGTGACAGTGAATCATAGTAGTCGTTAATGCTTAAGGACGTAACGTTCCTGGCAATTAATTACAATAATTATCTTCGTTTTCGTATCGCGAATAAGTGCATAGCCGATAACGCTTATCTCTAATAGCATACTATTCGCGACGATTATCGATAATAAACTACATATATCGCTTTTTTGTGTCATCGTATACGAACATAATTTGTCGTTTCGAGTCTCGAATGCACGGTGTACGGTTTCGAAACGTACTCGCATATATTTCAACGTGGCACGAAGCTCAACTTTATTGCGCTTTTTAATTCCATCGAAGTACTCGATACACGAACATTCGATGACAAAAGTTCTTTTCACGTTACGCGCTTTTCTTTCAACCTTTTCGAAGCGTAACAGGCTCGTTTTAAAAGCCTAAGAGCCGGTCCGCATAAACGACCGTTTCAGTGCACCAAAGAGTCAGCCAGCGGCGTTCGCTTTTATACGTTATTAATAATGGCAATAACGTATCGTCTATATCGACCAAAAGAACGATACATGCATAATCGTCGCGAGAACAAAGTCGAACGCGTTCGTGTATACGCGGCTCGCAATTACTCGAACCTCTATCAATTAAACCGTTCCGAAACATAAATCGAATACGTTTTTTGGTTTCACCAAATGACTTCGCCATACCTGGAACCAATTTGTCCGCGGTTCGCTCACCGGACGAACAAGTTGACCGTACAGGATGAAAGGTGTGACGATCGAACGCAACACGGTGAACTCGAACAAAAGGCTTGCTTTGTCCAACTTGATTTGTGCGCGGTCAAACGCTCGCGGAAAAACAAAAATCAAACAGAGCTAAACGATTCGCTGTTAAACCCGCGCGAGTAATCGCCGCAAAAGTCATCTTAATCATTGTAACGTAGTGCTTTTTACCAACTTTTAGATAAATGTGCTAGAGGCGATCGATTTCACCGGGAAATACTTTCAGTCGGTCATTTTATACCCAACAACTCCGGTATATTACTTTTACGATATTTAGATAGGACGAATTTTTCGCGAAACTCTACGCGCCAAAGCGTTAAACAGGTATCGCGTATCGTTGACTCGGCTCGATGCGGAGAATTCCTTTCGTTAACTCTTTCGCGAATAATTTATTTACGACTTCGCGATAAAAATCTACACGGTGCTTTTTGTTGTTTGCTCGATTCTCGAGAACGTTCACGGCAAATGGATCAAAGAAAGAAGAACCGGACGGCTGCGGCTCAAATTGAATCAGGTTCAACGTCCTCTTTGGTCACGAAAAAAATACGTTCGCTAACCGAGTACCTCTGCAGGGATTTTCATTCGTCGAGAAGAGAGAAAAAAAATGGATCGACCACGTCGATCGCTTCGAATTGCTCGTCACCGACAGATAATTAATTTCTCACCGGGGGAAAAAGATCAAAACCAGAGTCGAAGAAAGGGAAGTGGCACGAAGGGAATATCGTGCGTGGAAGTGGTAGAGGATTCTTCGTGTGCGGTCGCAGACACGATACCCGATATCCGTCGTAAGAATTAAAACGGACTCGTCGTCCTCGGCGTTACGGATGTTCAGTTAGTCTTATCGATGTTGGCGCGATGAAAACGAACAAACGTAGAAGGAACGACGACCATAAAGAGAACTAAGGACAGCGCACTCGCGTTGACGAAAGACGATGAATAGAAAAGGAAGAAAAAATTTCAACCCGTTCGATTCGAATGCAGAGTCGACTGACGTAGCGTTTTAGTATTTATAAACGATAAAAAGATACAACGCACAATTAATGACGCTGTTAATAACGACAAACGATCGTGGAACTAGTCTTCCTTATGACCCGAGAAGAGCAACCAAGGCCGGTTTTCTTCCTCACCGCCTGTTAATTTGATCGTTCCGCTGTCGTAGGAAACGGCATCAATTTTATACGCCCGAGTAACATACCGATCGCTATCTTAACAATTTCACTTTTTCTTCATCGTCCAGTCTTTTCCGCGGTTCGCTATCAGAATCGTGTCGCGGCTCTGACATTTCGGACGAGAAGAGTAGCGAAAATATAAACGAATTGCACGCGCAGGCGAGCACGTACGCGTGCACGATGATGCCAGGTTTCTCTCGCAAAGAATATTGCGGTAGCGATAACTTAAATTATATACGCGGCGACCAACCAGAGGCGAAGTACGGCGAGGCAGTTAAGAAAATTGCCAGTACTCGACGCGGTGCACGGTTCTGCGGTGAACGAGTTAAGCTCGCGCCACCTTCTCTCCGCGGCGAAATCCGCGTATTTTTTTTTTTATTCTTTCTACGAGCCTTCGAGCGGCACGTCAATCGCGGATGCTAGAAACTTTGGTGAAAGCCAATTTCTTGGTTCGCGCGAGCAAGGTGAAGAAACCGTGCGCCGAGCGACGTACATTACTTTCAGGGCTGGGCATTATTTTTCTCGCCATAAAATATATTTCGCGCGAGAGCGAAACGCAGCGGAAGCTTATTTCGAGATTATTCGAGTTTGCCGCGAAAAAGGAAACAAGATCGCGCGTTTTCGAAGAGCCGCGTAAAAACGCGAGGATTAAAGAGTATAGGTGAAATGTACCTGGGTAGTAGTAAGGATGTCCCGCGTGCGAAGGATGCACGAGTGGATGCGGCGCCCGGAAGTCCATTTTGGCTACCGTACGAGATCTCCGTATGCTATCGGCGTAGACTGGAGGCGAGGCGAATGCACGCACGCGATGCCGCGAAGCTAGCAGGAAATCGTGGCACGAGGCCGCTTTTTCTTCGTCGCCTCGACTAATCGATCGAAGAGCATTTTTCTACGTCTACCGCTCTTCGATCCGTCGATCCTCGATCAATGCGCACATACACGTAACCACGTATAACACGTATACACACGCGTGCACACTTTTATTTTTCACCAGGTTTCCGCGCGAAGGCTATTCGCGTTGATAGTTAAAAATAAACCACCGACTCGGAGTGAACGCGCAGAAAATGTTGGCGTTATTTAACGGCGGAACGAAACGCCGCTATCATCAGCGATCGAACGCGAGGATCAACGACGACGACGAGTCGAAGAACCGACAAGAAATGTCATTGTTTCTGGCGCGTTGGTGGCGTCGAAACGCGAATTCGCGACGCGCGACGACGCTACTCGACCGGTATCATTATTCATCGCGCATACTCCCGCCGCTCTGGTCCGACACGTCGACGCGTGATTTACAGCTCCGAACGGATATCGCGGTACCGCTGCGCGAAAAAGCTCCTCTTCTTTCGGAGCGTAGTCGAAGCGCGTCGAACGACAAGTACAAGGAGAGCGAGAGAAAAACGCGCGCACGAAAAGAGAGAAAAAAGAGTCGTTGTCCCAGGTATCAGAGTTCGCGCTCGCACTCGGAGCAAAGGATTCGCTGCTGTTCGCACCGCGCTCCTCCGTTAACTGGCAGCCAGGCGCCTTTGCGCGTGAAGCGGCGCACTCGCGCGATCTATCTTCGAGCGGCGCACACGAGCGAGCGAGCGAGCGAGCGAGTCGGCGGAAAGGAGCGCGAGGGAGATACGAGCGATGGTAGAGTTCCGCGCACTAATCACCACTTAATTGGCCGAGACCGACGCGGCAGGTCGTGCCATTACGGCTAATTGACTGAATGCTTCGGCGCTACCGCCAGACGGCCAGGATATATTTTCACGCGCGCGCCTCACGGCCGATGGAGGCCGAACGAGCGAGACAACGACCGACCGAACGACGAAGAGAACGAAAGACGCGGGGAGGACCGAGTGGAAAGGAGGGACGTCCGAAGAGGGACAGAGAGGTAGGCGCGTAACTAACCAAAGAGGAAGAGAGAAGAGGGGAGGAGAGCGGAGACGCTTTTAAAGCGCGTCGGTATCGCTGTCCTTTGTCCGTGACACGCGTTGCGCGTGCGCTCGCGTTTCCCGACACACCGACCAACCGAGCGTGCGAGCGAGCTAGCGAGCGAACGAACGACCGCGACGCGGATCGGTTACGCACCGTACCGGAGAAAATCCATCGTTAACGAGCCGCTCGCGTTCTCTCTCTCACGTGGCGCACGAGCGAATCGACCGCTCGACGCGACACCGACGGTGGCTGCTACTACACTGAAGAACCGAGTCGCGCCACGCCGCGCGTTCGTTCGTCTCCGTGTCCTTTTCCCCCACTGTCGACGGACCCCACGATCGCACGGTTACCGTGCTTCGAGCAAGATCGTCCGATTCAAAGGGAAAGAGCGCGCGACGGAACGGAGGACGGCCGCTTTTCGGCCAATGGAACCCATAGTGCGGTATTACAAACCCCTTCGCGAATCGTTTTACGAGGCGGGAATCGCCTTCGTTTGCCTTTCGCGGCCGATCCTCGTTCTCGCTCGGCCAGTTTACTCGTTACACCGGTTACGGAATATCGGTCTGTTGTTAAAACTCGCGTAAAAACTCATTCGCCTCCGATCGAAAATAAGCGGACGATTTAATGGAATTTCGAAGAAGCGTAAAACCGATCGTGTATTCGGCAACGTCGGTTCCGTTTTGTATCCTTCCTTCCCGTCCTCTGGCGTAACCGTATGCCCGCCTCGGGGGTAATAGGCGAGAAGAGGGCACGTATACGTACCACGATCCTAACGTCTCTCTCTCTCTCGCTCGCTCTTCAAAAGCCATCTGGCGCTGAAACGGCACGCGCTGTGAAACCAGCAAGCCGCTCGGTTTTCCCTCCCTTCCATCGCCTAGTCACCGATCCACCCTCTCTGCCCCGTTGCGCCAACCAACCCCACCGTTGAAATCCAACCACTTCGTCGAGTCTAACCGTACCACGACCATCGTCCCCTCCCACGCTACTTTAACGCGTAACTCGCTCGCGTTAGACGAGCGGAACTTTGTAAACGCGGGAGGTGCGAACAAGGGGATGATAAACGGAAGTGGCCGTGGCACGGCGCGGAAGAACGTGGTGGATACGTCGACTTTGTAAATAATTCCACCGCGCCGCGGCACGTCGCTTCGATACGTGGTTCGGCTGTACCGTCACACGTATACCGCAACAGTCGCGAGCTTTTGCTATCGCCGTTATCGCTGTCTCGCCGATAAAGCGTGCACCGAGGTCACTTCGAACGTGGCATTGTATTTCTTCGAACTTTTTTTCGCCGAATCGACCGATTTCGTCTGTGAAATCTTCGTTCGAGTTTCGAGGGTAGATAAGGAGTCGCGTTCGTCGGTCAAAGATGCAGCGACGTAAAAACAATAAAAATGATTCGGACTCGATTCGACTTTGTCGCTGTTCGTTTACTACCGCTCGCGGTGTTTCGTTGATCCTTTAGGAAATCGTTCAGCTCGTAAAACACCGATCGTAGTTACGTAAAAGCGAGTTTAGAGCATTTACAATGGTATGTTGTTCGTTAACCGCGTTCGTTACCGCGACGGATGGTACCGATACCGACAATTACGGCCAAGGCTAAAATTTAAAACGGCTTAACGCTGGCTAGCGAATAATTAACTTGGCGATACGTTATACGGGCCAACGGTATCGCGATGCATCCATCCCTCCGCCTGTTTCCACCGCGTCCGACGACATTTCGTATTCGACGCGTAATTAATCTCCCCTCTCAACGTGGCACGAAACACGGGGGCCAACCAGCGAGAGCAATCAGGAGGAAGCAAGTACGAAGAGAGGGACCGTGGATATATCGAAATGCCGGCTCAATCAATTGATACGGCTATTAAAGTTTATCGTCGACCCAATAACCGACAAGCGTATTCTTTGTACGGGATGCACGAAAACAGTTGCAAATTTTGGAAAGGAACGAAAAGATCTTCATAAATGCGGGTACAACTCGCGCTCGTATAGATCTTATCCGTGTTAACGTACACGACGTATACCTCGAGTTTCACCTAAACCCTTTTCGACATTCCGTATACGACGAATCAATATTTTCATTTCGGCAGCAACAAGTATCTGCACGCGCGAGAATCAAATTCTGCTCGCTTGGTTCGAGACGAGACGAAAGTCGCGCGATTACGGAAGATTTCTGGTCGAAAAGGAAGACGTCTAGCGAAAGCGACGAGAGGAAGGACGAAAAAAGAGAGAAGAAGATAGGGCGAGAGAAAGACGGAACGAAAGCAGTGAACAGTGAACGGTTAGGATCTGGAGTCAGAGAACCCAACAGGCGGCTGTCTGTCGAGCAAAATCAATGCGTGCCGGCGACAGGGAACTTCCACCCCCTCTCGTCGTCCTTCTTCTTCCCTTTCTGCGCTCCTGCCCTCTCATGCTTTATCTCTTTCTACCTACTCCTGTGCCGTGACCAACCCTCTTCTCTCGCCCGTTCTCTCCTCTTTCGGCCTTTCTCTCTAGTTCTCTTTCTGTCTTTCGTTCGTTCCCCGCTGCGTGAATCTCCGACGTACAAATGCGGCCTGCCGTGCTCACCCTCGCCACCTTCGCCCTTCGCCCTTCACCCTTTATCCTCGCGCGCCAAACTACCACGCTCACGTTCGCGTACCATCGCTATCCCCAAAGGCACACGGCAAACCCCTCGGCGGCTAATAAGCCATATTATTTTTAACACGGTCCAACGACGTCGATTTCGCGTGCGCCGTTAAGAACGATCCGAACGGATCGATCGCGATCTTAAGATTCGGTGAAAAAAGCGTTCGACGCTGATCGATGTTACGATATAACATAATTTAACGACCCAAGATAAATCGTTCAAGCGTTATGTTCGTTAAGGTATAACGAAGTCTTTCGACTTTTAAGGAGTAATTAAAATAGAGTCCAAGTTGCGCGCAAAAGGAGTCGATCGCGAATAAAGACTGGCGCAGTCGCGAAACTCCTTTTGGCGCGCGAACGAATCGTTTGACCCGTGACATCGGTACAAACGAAGCCGTTAAATTATTTTATTAGTATTCCTTTGGCCGGGAGAAAACAGAGGTAAGATGAAAACGTTTCAAAGATGAAACCACCGTTTCATCGTCTAAAAGCGACGTTCAAAAGAAGTCGAACGTTACGGTGGTGAAAAGAGCGGCCCGAAAAGGACGGAGAACGAGCTTTGCGTTAGCCGCATCGGTAAGCAGAAGAGAGAGCGTAACTAGAATGTTACTTGAAACGAAACGAGCCGTGGAGGTGGCCACGAGTGCTGGCAAAAGCTACTCTACACGCCAGTCGTTGGTTAATTATTCACGCGAGCCAACAGAGGGACCGCGAGGACCGCATTAAGAGAAGCCGCGCGTACGAGACTAAAACGCGCGGCTACGTGCCGCATGCTATTCACCTACCAACTATCAAAATGTAAATATCACCGTGATTATCCCGGACAAACGGGACTTTGTCGGATCCTCCAGTTTCCACCTTTTTCGTAATCATTGATTTTCGCCAAGAAAGATGCTAATGGATTTCCTTTTCGCTAAGAAAGGCATGCAACGACGGAAGATGAAATCGTGCCGACCGAGAACCGGCACCGATTTCGAGATGGAAAAGAAAGGTGGAAATCGAGCCTTTGACTGCACGCCTGCCGAGAATACGTGAGCAACTCCGAACGACAAGAGAGCGAGAAAAGCAGTCGATAACGTTGATATCGATCACCGAAGGAAGAGGAAAACGAGCTCTTGGTCTCTCTCCCTCTGATTGCTCTCCCGTCGGGAGAGCAAAGGAGGGTCGTGCAAAGGATAGAAGTTACCCACCTACATACACTGCCGTTCAAAAATATTTGCCCGCGTTTATACTTTCCCGTTTTCCTGATCGCGCGTAGCCCGTGTCCAATCTCCAGAAAAACGAGTTGCACGTTCGCGTTATTTTATGAAAATATAAATAGAAGGATTTCGAACATCTATCGATAAATTAAAGATCGGACGGTAAACGACCGCTGTTGCGATACCCTTAAAAGGCAAGCGCCTTCGAACGATAAGAGCTATGTACTCGTATGTAACAAGCGTACATCGTATACGTATAGGTATATAGGTATAAGGATACGATGATGTCCTGCCTGCACGTTTACCGGGACAAGAGAATCGTGTTGACGAGAAACGACAGGACTGGTTCCCTAATTCGAATTTAGGTGTTGGGCGGGTTGGCAAGTGGGCGCAATGCGGTGTCACGCTGCGGGCGTTTGCTCTTTCTCCTCTAACCCCTCCTCCTCCTTCGCCTTCTCCACCTTCTATTTCTCCATTGCACCCTTCCTACCCCCGATTTCGCTCTCCTTCGCTTTACCCCCTTTTCGCTATGAACGAGCACGCTACTACCTCGTCTACTAAAGCCCTGCGTTAAGTCCTTCCAACGCCTCGAACCACCTACTTGCTCTAAGCCAGATCGACCGACCTTAATCGACCTGCTGATCTCGACGATCGTGTTCCGTGTAAACGCCATTTCCTCTCGAGCGTACACCTTCGAACCTCGAAATCTATGCCATCATTAGTCCGTGTTCGGCTATTTCGTTCGCCGTTGCCTCGATTTCTCTTCGAAACGTCGTGTCGTTCGGATTGTTTTGTTGAAATTTCCCAACGTAAAATTCGATTATTTTTGCAACTAAACCTTTCGAACCGTGACGCGAAACGTCGTTAGAAATCGCCGTCGATCGTTGCGGGCATTTGCTCGTAATTATGTTTATTCCTTACTAACTTTAGTCACGCTCGCGTACATGCACACGAACAACGGTGATAATTTTTCACCGTATCACGATTACGGACCAAAGATATTTCCACGATATATCGTATGCTTTCTAGAATCGTGACGCGAACGATCGCGACACACTCCGATTAATTTCGTTGGACCTACGTATACGTCTATGACACTCGAGGGATTAATGGCTGTAAAGCTAATAACTGTATTATATCGTTTGAACTCATTGTGAGACATCGTTTCGTATGACACGAAACGCGTTAAAGAAACCAATGCGCGAAACGTGGAACATAATTCTCTTATAATGGGAGAGGTTGTGTCCTCGTTCGCTTTGAGAAATCCGATGCTGAACGCAATCTCGAGAAAACAGACTTTGCGCTATGCGAAAAGGAACGATGAACGCCTCGAGAGAAATGCTCCTGGTATCTCGAAACTCAACCGTATACAACTTGCACCAACAAGTTCGACGTATTCAACTACAGGATTTGCCTCGCGATGCGTACTTGGCAGGAAGTTACTTATAGTCGACTGATGTGTGCGATCGATGAAAATTTTCATTCCTCGGATTCTATCTTATTAAACGTGAAAATACGGCCTAACGGTAATCGTTGCTACAATCTGGTAATTTAAGCGAGTAGTCTAGCAGCGAAAGAAAGTAAATTCTATTCTCACAAATTTTACTATACTACCGTGTTTTGTACATGACTATTTTCACTACATATTCGCTGAGAAATTTACGTTGGAAAATGTTAATAGTTTATAGACGTAGTTATGAAATTACCGCCTCGTTGCCATCATTTCTTAAACGTTCAAAGCGAAAACAAAAATTTCTCGACCAGTATCGTCAAAGTATGAGTTTACGACTTCTAAATGGTAGGCCTGCGCACTGGCGTTGCACGATTGTCGACGTAAACTCGAAGAAACTTACCTTTTCGTACGCGAGCACGTACTAGACGGCTGTCTAGCCAGGACAATAAACAGAAAAAAAAGGGGAAGGCGTTTTAACGTCAGGCAAGCTGAAAAGTACTCTTCCTTGAAAATATGTGCAGGGTACAAAGCGTTTAAACGATCAAAGTATTCAACTTGTACGGCAAATTCTTTTCGCGCGGTTAACAATGACCCCTTATAGTTAACGGTATATCGCAAAACTCATTTTTGAAAGACACGGTTGCGAACACGTTGGACATCATTTTCGAATTGATCGCAAAGGCGATATTTTATCCCTGAGAAAAGGAAAGATAAGAAATGAAAAAGACAGACAAAAAAAGACAATAGGAGGAGTGAATTCGCTCAAACGAAAACCATCAGGCCCTTCTTTTGGATGGTTCTCGACCGTCAGTATCCTTTTGTCTGTTGGATTTTTAAGAGCTCCACTCGCGTCTGATCCACTCACCCCCTGTGTCTCGATCCCTTTTACCGTCCCCGTGTCACCGGTATATCGTGTCTTTGCCGAGAACGTACATTCACGTACGCGTTCTGTCTATCTCCTATCTGTTATACTTTCAGTTTGTGCCACATAAAAACGAGAATATTTGTCGGTCGTTTAAACGCTTTTGCCACAAAAAGAACCGTATCGCGGATCGTTACTGTATCGTTAAAATTTGGAATTTAATGACTGAAGCAAAAAACTGTGACGTAACAACCTACACATACGATCCGAGCAGAAACGCATACTTAAGCGTGCGATAGCGTCAAAGCACACTGACCGATAACCTCAGCGCGTCTGATAATAAGATCATTTTTATCGTTTATCCTTTGCTGATCGATTCCATTAAATGCAAAAACGGATACGCTTATATCTTTGCCGATTCGTTTGAAAGATGAATAAGAAAACTTATCTCTTACCTTGTTCTTTTTCGGAAACTTTTGCTGGGACCTTTTTGTCCGGCGCCTTAGGAGAACAGTTCTTCCGTGCTGGTCTAACGGGTAACGTCGAGGGAACCTGGAAAACGTACGCAAACATTCGATGCGTGTTACAAACTTGTTTATCCAACATCGCAAGATTCGTAATTAACGTCCGAAAAGTAACTCACCACCTTCTCGGATCGTTCACCGGACGGCAATCTCGCGATAGCCGCGTCCGGACTATCTTCCGGTGGCGGTGGTTGTACTATCCAATTATATTCGCGTTTTTCAACGGGTAAACCCCATCGTTCGTACTCGAGACTTTGAGTACGCAATGTTTCGTAACAGTCCAAACAGACCACCGCAAAGTCCCCGTTCTCCAACAACAGACTCTTCTCTGGTTGTCGGTGATACCTCAGGAAGGGGAAATCTTTCACGAGCAATGCTCTGACTCGTTTCCTATACGTCATAATGCCACAAACGTAACAACAATAATCGTGCGTATTGTACTGCCTTTCCGCGGCATTCACTTGTTGACCACTAGGAAGAGATTCGTATCGACGCCATTGCGCCAAAAGAGAATGGTAACAGAACGTGCATACTAGCGCAGAACCATCCTCTCTGAGTTGTTCGGCGTTCGGTGGAGACTGATGACGCAACAGTTCAGGGAAAAACGGTGCGTTGCGACCCTGAGGGCGACCGTACAACACTCTTGCAAGAGTTAAATCACTATGCAAGCCACATAGGAAACAATATATGGAACTGCTCGATGTGCCTGGATTACTACCAAACGTTCGATCTGAACTAGAACTCGGTGGGGTGGCGATCGATCGATTCACGTCGCCATTTGGATGTGGACTAGGAATATCATACCTAAAGGAGATTCGTAAAGCTTATAAAGAGTACAGCGATAACGTGAACGAATGATGTATCGAAATAAAAACTAACCTGCGACGTTCTAAAGGAACTCGTTCAGCATCCATGCTTTCCCATTGTTGGGCAAGATGATTTACACAGTGTGTACAAGCCAACACTCTGCCATGGCTATCCATACAAGCGTTTTCAGAAGTACGTGCCATTCCTCTTAAACACGGGAAGTGCATAGCGTGCGAATTCATTCCTTCCGGGCTCGTGGACAACCTTTTAACGACGAACAAACATCACGATTAATATACCGAGAATTATCGCATGTATTAACAGAAATTTATGATCGTTCAAATATCGTACCATTCCATATGGTTACGGGGATATAATCTCTCACAAATATAGCACCTATAGTTTTGACCAAGAGCAACGGTTCCATTTTCTGCTGGACCATTGTTAGGAGAATTTCGTTGGCCAGGAGCGGATCCTTTTACCGTAGCGCTACGTTGCTTGTTCGTAGCGACCGTGGATTTGTTCAAATCGTACGGTTTGAAACGAATATCGCTACCCGCGGAATTAGCCGGAGACTTGGCTACCGCGGGCCGTGGAGACGGACCTTGTTGTCGAAAATCGACGCCTTGTCCCGAGGGTTGGGCTTCGTGATTTTCTCCACCAAATACTTGTTGTTTCTGTGGTATAGCTTTGTAACAAATGGAGCAAACCTGCACCATTCCCTGAGGACTAATCGGACTAGCTCCTGGCGGAGGTCTTAGAGAATAAATAAAAGGATAGTACGCCTCCTTCTCTGGATTAGGACAACAATAAAGAAGTCTAATACTGGACGAAGGGTACTCGAGCGCACAAGTGTAACAGATGAAAGTAGTTGTATCCATTGCGGGTGCTTGTCGTTTACGCAGCGTGTAGTTTCGTTCACCGTGCGGTACTCCTTGTCGGGTATAAGCCTTCCATTGTAACAAAAGATGATTCTGACACGCTGAACAAGCCTGAAACGAGAAGAATCCGTGTTACGTGTTACAAGAACTGAGATAAACAAGCCACGATGTAACTTTTATACGATTCAATTATCGAGAAAAACAAGGAATACCTGTACACGACCAGCACTGTCCATAGGTCGACTTCTACTTGGTCGTGGATGAAGCATTAACGATGGAAAAAATGGCGGGGGACTGGCAGAAGGATGTGGCGGAGTTGGCAGTGGTTTTGCTGCAATATGACTAAGTGACCCTCTTTTGAATTCATCCCCGCACACATAACAGACTTCCGTAACTGAATTTTTGTCTGGCATCGAAAGATCCAAGATATCGGTACCGACGCTTGACGATGATCCGCCGCTATAAATGGCTGTAATTGGTCGTACGAAACCGTTACGAATTAGCATTTATTAATAATTAACATCCAAATCGATAAAAAAAAACGTTAATACTTCGTTCTTGCTTTATTTCGTAAACATTTTATGCGTTTCTATATAACTATTATTGTTACACGCGTGGCCTACTTTTACTTAACACTTTTTATCTTGTATTGGTTTGCTTCAAACGCAATTTAAATGCAGTTTTTTAACACGCACAAAGGTTGAGATCAGAAGTCAAATTAATCGAGTTTTTATTACTTTACGCAAGGTAATACTAACGTTTATTTACAAACTTACTTAATCGAGTGAAACAAGTACCAATAATAACATGCACCGGTCAGTGTCTTAAATTTGTATGTAAACTTACGTTGAGATTGTGGCAGTAAAGTTGGTTGAGGGGCAGGTGAACTTCTAGGTGCGTGTCTTAAATCCAATGCCGCTTCATTAGATATTCTTGCATCTTCTACAGGCTGTCTAGGACTTTGTAACCTCTGATGCGGCGATTGCAGTCTTTGATGGGGAGATTCCATTGTAAGCCTTGCTTGTTCCAAATGTCTGTGCGTCTCTGCTGTATTAGAATGTGGTCTTGGCAGCTCAATGGAATTTGACGGTGGTCTTGTTTGTTCCACTCTAGGCGATGGTGAATTTGGTGGGAGTCGTGGGGAAATTCCAACTGGCCGATTTTCTGGTCTAATTTGCGGTGTCTGATCATTAGTTAATCCCAGAACTTGAGCCGCATATTCTCCCTGAAGGGCCATCTCTGCTCCCGTGAAAGGACCACCGTCGCATCTTTTCAGCCAGTAAATTCGTTGACTATGAGGTCTAGCATCTTGTTCGTAACTTTCCCATTGTTGTAACAACAGAGCATAACAAAGGCTGCATGCCTTGACTGCTCCGCTTCTGGCTCCTTCGCCACGATAACCAGCAGGTGGCTCATGCGATTCAAGAAATGGAAAATAAGGTTCGTTTGGTGCACCACCTGGACTTGGTTTTACTCTGAGCCAGTATTGCTCCCCATGGCCCACTGTTCCACAAACGAAACAAACCCTAGCACCCCCGATATCTTCGGAGGGTGGGTTTGGTTGTGGATTTGCAAGCGATTGCCCATCGAGTCCCGGCTCATTTTTCACGTATAATTTATTTTCCATCATGTCAGGAAACCATTGGATCTGTTCAATGCCCTTTTATATATTTCTGTTTGGCACTCATATACGATCACAATTTACAGTGAATGACAAAGTTTTTGAATTTTGCACATATCTGGAAATATAAAAACACTTATATTAGATATAAGCTGTTCGATTTTATTTACTATAATAACCATTATTATAGATAAAAGGCATTAAACATAAAAAGATATTCGGAATATTATTTCAAAGTATATAGGAAACCTTATTGTATGCAAATGAGTTTATTTGGGTGCAGCTGTGACCTCATTCTTTATTCAATACAGGAAAAGAATTATTTGATGTGACAAAACGGATTCGTTTAATTGGACAACATTTATCGATAACTGGATACATTAACAGATTTTTACATAAATAATCATCTGCTTTAATGGCTCTTATGCTTTCAACCCTGATTACATTCGATGTAAATATAGTTAACAGAACAAAATATCTATGTAAGATACAATTTTATTTATTCGTGAAGACACGGATGAATATATACAAATATAAACAATTAAATATAAAATATACGCGATAAGAGACTTTTCATATATTGTATATGTTTTTGATTCAACACTGTGTTTAATTAAACTACCAAAACTGTTATTGGTACCATTTTACAAAATGTTTATTTCGAACAATAACCATGATATATCGTCGATCGTCATAAACTCTTATCGTTAGTGAAAGATTGCAACGTGTGATGCTTTTAGAATACTGTAACATGTGGTATTTTTGGAGTGTTGCTACATCGACGTTTACCGACACCGACCATAAAATACATTCTCGGATATCGGTAATAGAAGAATTCGTAAAAGATCTCGATATATCCGGCCCAAGTATAAAATAATTTCGTATAGAATACGATTTAAGCACACAGGTAAGGAAGAAATATGAGCCAAGCACAAAGGTAAGCACTTTCGGCCAAATCGATCGGAGTACACATTTTTCGATAACGAGAAGACACGATATCGTAAGAATGAGAAAACAGTGTTAATTTTATGAAATTTGTTCGACTTTTCTCTACGAAAACGAAGAAAAATGTAAGTCGGTGAAAAATATGTAACGCAATGGTGGCACCTACGGTGAAACTGATTTGTATATCGAAGTTTTCATCGTTCGATTGAAGTTTAATGCAATTGTTTACGACTAAAACAATTTACGGTAAAGTTAATGAAACTTTGTCGATAAAATCGTTAGAAGAAATGCATGAAAGGGGTACCGAAGATCACAGACAAGGCAAACGTACACTCTTGCTACCGAAATACGCACCCACGACACTTTAGTATGCACACTTTATATATTTTACAGGAAACACTCACGTTTTCACAGTTCGGGAGAGGTAACCACCACATCGCTACTTTGTGGTGGTAATTTTAATCGGCGATACGTATTACTTAAGCGAAGCAGAGCTTCCTTATCTCAGATTCTAGTCTCTGCCATACGTGCTCGAACACCACACCGAGTTACGGGGTGTCACCTTCGAAATAATGTTACGCTTCATTACACTCATATTTACATGCACTGTGTACCGTCTAACACGCCCCGAATCCGTATTACACTGTCGCATACATGAAAAGTATAATAAAAGAGGTTGCACAACTATGAAAAATACATTTTCTGATGGCACAGCACCGCGACTTTGGCTCAATTCACCGCCATGTTGCAAAATTGCGATCTGCTTCCCATGATGCCACGCAGCTTCGTCATATGACAATGCCGCTGCGTCAACCAATCAAAACGTAAGACGCATGCGCAGTAGCAAGAGTTTTTAACCGAACTGCCGCTAAGATCAATTTGGCGCTAGATTTGAAATTTTTTTAGTTACACCTACGCATTAATTTTATTATTCTTACATAACGTTTTTTGCATGTTTGATTTATGAAACACCAGTGTAAGCGATATACAAACTCGATAATCGTTCTAATTGATCTCTCCGTTAATGATTCGAAAACAATCATAATCTTTTGGAACGTATAATTACAATGCTTAATAATTTTATTACCAGTATCGTTTTAAAACCGTCCACTGTTTCAAAGTATCAAATTATACGCAAAGCGTCGATAAGTTTAAATTACTCGTGATATGATTCGTGCTGATTATTTTACCAAAGGAAAGCTGAATTAAATTAGGGGGTAGGCGTGGAAGAAATGAGAATAAAAGGCGAACAACGATAAATGTTTCATAGTATTTAATCAACAGGTTGGGACATTGTACCTTTATAATGCTAAAAATTATTTTTTGTAGATTGTGTCGGTCTCATATGTATATATACCACCGTTTAAGTGGAATCCTGATATAATACTAAAAAATAATTAAAAATACTTTAAAAATACTCTTTGCAAATGATAATTCTTAAAAATCCATTCTCTCCGATATCTTTCATTTCTACCATACACATCTACCAATTATAATGATTTCGAATTTCTTAGTGTACGCATTTATACAGAGATTTAATCACAAAAATTTGTTGCTTTTTACTATAACAGTGTTATTGTTGTCGTTATTATATTATTCTTATGTATATATATATATATTTGAGTAAACGTATAGCGGTGGTAAAAATTCGTTCAGTTTTTTTTCTCCCCGAAGACCACGTACGGCTATAATTTACAAAACAGTTTTTCTCTTTTCCGATAACGTTTGATTTTTGAAAACAAACTTCTAACGCATAAAAGCATATCGATCGATACCGGTGTTAGAAAATTCTGGAGAAAATATGTATATTTTCGATATCGTGAAATACGACGACGCGTTATTGCATCGATATGCAATTTTCCAAACTACGAATTTAACATTGTCGTACGTATATTTATAATCGCGTTCGTATCTAAAGAATCGATATCTGACTTGGAGAAGCAGCGTAATCACGATTTTCTTCACGATGGAATACAAAAATACTAATAGAAGAAACTAAAGAATAGAGACCAGGAGCGTGACGCGTCGAGAAACGCCAGGAAAAAAGGGATTACGCTACCGTTGACTTAACGACAAGGTTGACAATAATCGTCATTAAACGCAGTAGCACGTATTATAAACACTATTATCATTATCCTTATAAATAAGTACATACTAGATCTGCTTTGCATTGATGAATGACTATAACGATTTCTTTGTCTCTCATTCTCCCTCTCATGACAGTCTCCCTGTCGATACGCATGCAAGACTTCGTAAAATGCTACCGATAAGTGTTTCAGTTAGTTCGATGCTATCTCTCAACGATGGTAACGATTAAAACGTGCTCGATCCAGGATAGAAAAAAAAAATTACAGAAAGAATGATACATTTCTCTCGTGAGAAAAATGTAAATAATACAGAAAAATTCGCACGCTTCGATAAAGCATTTACATTCTATTCTTTCTTTTCTTTCTTCTTTTTTCTTTTTGATTCAGAAACAGCCTTCTTTCGCGCTCCTACACAAAGGAAATGTCGCCACGTAAATTATCTTCAATATGTGTGTACGTACGCGTGTGTGTGTGTGCAAAGCGCATCAATTAACATATATTCTTTTTTTATTATGACTTATTTAAAAAGATAGCATTCGCAGTGAGTTTGTTAAATCAGATTTGACATTTGGTGAACTTATGACTTTTACTCGCTTGACCCTCCTACAGAGGGTTATCATCGCCTCTTATGTACATATAAACAGATATTACTGTAACAAGATTTTCCGTCTTCTACAAGATGTTTCAAAGTAAGAAACAATGTTATTACTTAATCGTTAATCGAATCCAACGATGGCTCTTTCGGCTCACCACAAGTTAGCGCGAATGAAACTGTAATAACTATCGCGCGTCTCGATGAACAGAACGTTCCACGAACGATCGATTAACCGGTAACGCCGTTCGAGATCTGCCTTATCCTTAAACGAAACATCCTGTACAAGAAGGAACGTTATACCAGTCATTTTGTAAACGATATCGCGTACGCATAATAAGTAACGTATGTACTATATTAAAAATATGAAGGGTCACTGGTTTTAATAAAACTCTTCACCACGGTGACCCCGGCACCACGATATCTGAACAAAAGTCGATACACGTACGAGGAAGAGAAAAAAAAATATATGTATAATCTATCTAAGAGGAACAAAAGTATCGAGAAGTGTTGTAAACAACGATTAAACAAGAAAAAAAGAGAATAAAGAAAGAAGAGAGAGAAACATAACTTACGTGTCCAGTTGCCGATCAAAATAAAAGCTCTCATTCACGACGTAATTCAATTTTGAAAAAAACGGCAGCACTGTTTATCAGAGATCAATGCTGCTAATAGCACTTTTCGGTCGCTCAATTAAGACGTTACAACATCGTTAATTATTGAATGGTGAAATATCGACAACATTCTTAATAACATCGCAACATCGCGTATAAACAGGTAAGATAAGTTTTTTAAAACGATAGTAATTTCGTTAAAGTTACGAACTCGCGTTGCTTTTTTTTCTGATCACAGTACCAATGAATCATTCGAAACATTAAGAATCGAATCAAGCTTAACGAGTTGAATGCCCCGGTAGAAATAGTCATGTTCGTTACAGTACACGATAACATCGACGCTAAAAACAACTTCGTTTTAGCGATACACCGTCGTGGCAGTCAACGCGTTAAAATACGAAAGGAAACAATCTCATTGCTCGTTCTTAAAGATAAAATGTCACGGTGTTCTGGCAAATTACGTTCTTTGTTCTTTGAACCAAATTTTATCAACAAAGTATAAAAAAAAAAAAAAACGCTAGAAAATAATTTTTGTTTGACGTTTGATAAAGAAATTAGGTTTTCACGGTCAAGAAGGTAATTCGAAGTTTACGTTAAGAATGAAATAACGAGAAAAAAATAAAAGTTACGAAATCTCGAAGAGGCGATCGAAGCTCGATTCGAAGAACGACGTCAATGCGTCTTTTCTGTTCGACAGGCAAAGATCCCAAGGAATCTTCGAGCCACGTTGAATCTTCTTCCGCGATGGCACTCTCAAATATCGTTGCCGTTTACCGTGTTTTCGTTTCCTAAAGCCCTCTTCTGAATCTCTTCGGTGGACGCGCTTCCGTAGACCGGCTCAATGGACTCGGAGAGCAATTTTGGGCTGTGCTTGTCGACATGCGTCAGCTCGATGGGAAGATATATCGTCCGACAATGGTCGATATCGGCTCGACAAAGTGGACAACGTTCGCAACGTCTGGCGCAATCCAAGCAAGCCACCGCGTGTCCACACGGGAACAAGGCGGTGTCTAAGCTACGATCCATGCAAATGCGACAGAGCATCGCGTCCAATAATCTCGCCAGACATTCCCGGGATTCCTGCAAATTAAACGATCTTAAGCGATTGCTTTCGCACGTCCGTCCAGTATAATGCTTTTATAGCACGTCACCGCGCCGAAACGTTAACTCTGTCGGTACTAAATCCGATACCGTCGTTCGTTGCCTCGCGTTGCTATCCCCATCAGCTGCCCGGGCATGAATAAACTCGTCGTAACGGCAGGTGTCATCCATTTGGACGCGACACAAATCAAAAGCAACAGTCGTATTACCCGCTTTTGTTTATCCCGCGCTCGAAAGCAACCCAGACAGGATCAGAATATAAGTGTATACCGATCTTTCATTCTGTTGCGACAAAATGAAAAACGATACTGTACTTTTCCGACAGCTCTGCTAATGGAGCACTATATAGGGAGCGATACGAGCGAAACGTTCGTTAATGATCAGGTTGAAAAATTACGAAACGACGAATACGAGCGTTACCGAGATTGCCAACCGTTTAGTAAATTAAAAGCGAACATTTAACGGTAAGATAACAATACGAAGTTTACGGCGACGAAAGTTGAATATTGATAGATACTTATACGCGATACCGAGGAAGTGTACACATCGCGCGTTTGGTTTACTCGGGCCAAACAGAGTTATAGTTTCATAGGAACGGCAAGCGTTAATCGGTGTACGGGCCGGCACGATAGGAGTTAGTCGAAATACCTTGCACTTGGGATCCTCGCAGTCACCGCAGCCCTGCTTTTCCAACATTTTGTTCTCCTCCGGTAGATTCACGGTCGTAGCTTCGCAGTACAAGGCCCGTCGAGCGTTGTCGTACACTTCTCGGCAGGTTCTACGGATATCGAACACGTATTTCTTTCCTAACGTCGAGTCCTCGTTGAAAATCGAGATTATGGTACCCTGTGAAGAAACAGTTGGGTTCAGACGACGTTTTCGCGTTTCTCTTTTTAGGACCGACGATACGGTAAAATGGACGATACCTTCAAGTCTCGTATGAACTGAGCGGTTACCGCGCTTCTGACCGTCTCGCAGCTGTAAAACGCGTGTTTCTCGGTAATCGCTCTGTAAAGTCCACTCGCGGATTGGCTGGAATCTAATTTAAAGTTCAACGAGGTCTCTTCACCGTCGAGCGACAGGTAAACTAAATGAAACATTCTCCGTTGAGACGTCGCGCTTTGTATCGCCGTGTACGGTATGCTGAAAAACAGAAGGTAGACAAAATTGTAGAACGAGTAAAAGGCAGACCGCGGGGGTGCTTCTTCAACGACTCAAATATTTTTTTTAACGACACGATCGTTATACGTACTTTTGCGTTTCCTCGTCGTTGCTGCGATACACCGTGATACCGTGTGGTCCAACGCCGATCATCGACACTCCGTTGTATCCGAATTTACTGTGAAACATTTCCTGGCCAAAAGTGTCCAGATTCGAGATCTCTTTCAACAGCCAATACTCTGCAGTGGATGGTTTCATACCCTGAACACAAATTTTGACGGTATACGTTTAGGAGAGCGAAATATAGAGAGAGAAGAGAGGGGAAGAAATGAAATCGAACCTTGATTTCTTTGTGTTGCTGAACTATCCGGTGCAGGAAATCCTGAGGTTTTGGTTCGCACGGTTCCGCCGGTTGTATCTGACAGCATTGAGAATAAAGCGCATGGGGTGGCGACATCGCGTCGTAATCACCGGCATCTGCTTGCGCTATCAAAGCGATCAGACGCGCCACCGACGCCCAATCCGACACTTTCAACCTACCCTCGACCAGCTCCAATCGAGAGTGTAAATAAAATTGATGCCTGCAACGAAAAAAAGCAACGGAGACATTAATCGAATCGTATCGGCGCGGACAGTTAACGCGTCGAATGCCGTGCCAATTTTATATAACTCGTTCGCGGCGTTAAAATTAAATTTTTATTATACAACGAATATCGTGGCGCGATACGCTACAAAACGGTTCGGCCAAAAATTTATTTTAGAATGAAATAAAAACCGAATCGAATTGTATGCCGGTGTTTAACGAAAAAAACTAGCAATGAATTTTTATTAAAATCATCGAGTAACCCGATATCGCTTACTAATAAGTAAAATGATATAATACCATACGATACGATCGAACGCTCCGTTTATTTGTTTCATTACCGTTCCGCGATTCCGCAAACGTTCAGCGTCGTTATTCGTTTCTACAAATATAAAATACATCGATAAGCTTTTTACGTAATTGCGACAAAACGAAATTTACAGCTTCCCTTTTACGGTTGTTTTGCTTTGAACAGACACGTTAATGGAAAACGCAACAGGAGATCCTGACGCGTAATCCGTGGTACGGTAAAATAGCTTGCAGCCACGAGAGAAATTCATTTGTATAGAGTATAGGGTACAGACAGACGGAGAATCGAAACGGAACATTTGAGAAACTATTAGTTGGTTCGTTGCGGTCTGCGGTTGTTTCTACGACGAACGAATTTAACTCTCGATCGAAATCGATCGGGTTTTGACGGATTTCGCTAAATCTGAATTGCACCTTTGAACGCTTAACTTCGATGCGAACGTTTGTCGCGTTTACTCGTCACGTTATCTCTGCTACAGAGAAACGAGCGCCCAACGAACGCGATTCCATTCAGACAACGACTCGCCATAAAGTCGACTAAAACGAAAGAACCGCGCGGAGGTTTGCTCGTTAACGAGCGAAGCGGCACGGTTTTGAATCGTGAAAGTCGAGTTTGCTTTTCTAATCAAAGACACTTTTTTTTTTAAACGACTTTTAATTCGCCGTTCCGGTTAAATCGAATAGCTTGTCCGTAAAGTTACCGCGAAGAAAACGAGACGGTTATTTGCAGAGGTGATTTTAGCGAAACCGAAGACACGTTTCTAACGGAAGGAGAACAAACCCGGGCGAAAGACGTCGAGTGCACCGGGCAGAACTTAGATAGAGAAGTTTGATACGCGATCCCAGCTTCTAGGACGTGAAAGGGAATGAAACTACACGAACCAAGTGACATTTGTCATCGCGAGAAAGATATTGGTTCCTATCGAACTTGCCCAACGACGGACCGAATGTTCGAAACTCTTGTTGGACGGCTTATCGTTAACAACTGCGCGAGTGGAAATCCGCTGACGAAGACCAGCCGTTCTACCTTCGGTATCTTCCGTCTGTTCGAATAAGCTTCGATACTTTTGCATAGCCACGCGGATAATTTCGTTTGTCGTACCACGTATTTTCGTTCGTTCGTTGTTTGAAACGTCACGTTCCGCGAGTTTATAGTTCGCGACCAGGAAACTTGCTTCGAAAACTTTCGGTTAATAAACCGCGCCACTCGCCGACAAGTTTCCCGTGAAAATCATTTCCGTCTCGCGAGCAATTTAACCCATTCGATAGTTAGCCGAGTTTACGTCTTCATTCACCGAAGTCTTAGTTCGCTACGCGTTACGAGCTTCCTGGCAACTACCAACTATCTGGATTGTTTGATTTACCGATAACCGTGTCGGTGGAGCGAACAGATAGTTAACCCTTTCCGTAAGGGTGTAAATACTCGCGAATATTTTCTCGCGTCGTGTCAGCAATTGGTCGGAGTCGCGGTAAGTCAGTCGACTAACGTTCTCTCGTGAGTAACGTTACCGACGAGTTAGTCTCTAACTCGGAATCGGCAACGGGGTTAAACCGCGCGGCGGCTCAAAGAAGAAAATTAGCTGTTTCGAAGCCGCGAGGGGAACATCGGGAAAGTTGCGAGGACAGACGTTGCGGTAGCAGCGACGGTATTCTCGCGTAAGTAATTCAAGCGGATAAGGTCGTTTCAGCCAGCGATGGTAATTTCAAAGCGCACATTTCCAGTTTCGTGTTTGCGACTGTTCCTGACAGCTATGAATTAGCCCTGACCCTGTCGCCGTGCTAAATCGGCTTTCTTGCTCAAATTGGCTAAACTAACCGTTCGCGGTATATATTATACGCTCGCGGAAAATATAAATCATCGATTATATCGATAACAACGTTCCCGTCAACGCCAGACACCTTCCAACCTATGCTCGAATTTCGAAATGGCCATCGATATTCGGGAGGATCGTTATCCGATAATTCCATCGTTTATCGCGATAAGCTTATTCTCTATGACCCTCGGAATCGTTCTATCGAGACATTAACTACGAGCGCCAAAGTATACGCGATTACCAAACTTTGTTCCGAAAAACGATCCGATCGGTTCTTCCGCTAACAAATACATCGAGATCTGTCTGTGCGCTCGCGAATTTCGATCAACCGCGAATTAGAGGAAAAAGCGAGATTACGCGATCGTTCGAAGAGAAACGAAACGAAACGACAGCTAACGGGACAAGGAATCTCTCTATTCTATTGTACCCGGCGAATCGTATCGCGTTATCAATATTGGATTTTAGGAAGTTCGTAACCGTTCGCGATAACTGCCGATATTAGGGTCCTTAACTATCGTCGTTTGATTTAAAATCGACGATATCCGATCATATTTCGAAACGCGGGATTTTCATACGAGGAAAAGTGCTTACTGCAACGATATCTACGAGAGTATTATCGAGCCGGCCGTACAATGTATTCGGACCTTTATTTCATTTCCTTGCACGTCCTCGATACTGTGCCGTTGCAAGCTTTATCGTTATTTCAGTCTTTATCCGTGATCAATCGAATCGCTTGGAAATTATTCGAAACCATCGAGATTGCGAATTACCCAGAACATGTAGGTAACCTACATATTTATCAACAACGCGCGAACGATTTTTCGCCAACAGAAGAAGACAGTTGTACGAGGAGATTTCTTTCCTTTGTACCGTTTTTGTAAAGTTACAAGGATATCCCGAGCGAACGAGCAAACCAAAGCACCAGATGCAGCAGCATCTACCTAATAACTCTTCTGTTTTATGTACGTACAACTTACCGACTGTCTTTGTCGTTGTTGCATAACTAATTTAGCCGCGTTCTAATTACCTGCGGTGTTTTCTCGTTTCCGATATACGCGGTCGTAACTCGATTCTGACACCCGGAGATTCTCTTTTGGAGAAAAAGCTAATAAATTCCGGTCCACGATAACGACGCTCTCGCGTTTCAAGTTTTATGTTGGGGAATTTCTACGGTTCGAAGAGAAGAACACTCGAAAACGCTGTTAAAGTTGAACGTTTAAAAAAAAGAAGGCAAAGCAAAGTGGAGGAGGACCGCTTAACCTACGGACACTGGCTCTCGAGTACGGTAAACAGCTTCTGGGTATTTAAAAATATTTAGAGAGAGTTTCGAACAAACTTCGTCCTACAACGGTTAGTTTAATATCAAAACTTCCCCCAGAGGGCTTACCAGAAAATACGTACAGTAAAGTTTAATGGTTTTACGATCGTCCTTAACTGGAAATTCCACACCGTATCGAATTACGGTTTCTTACCGCGTTGCCTCCGTCATTTTTCACCCGTTAGGTCCTGCCTCTGAAAGTGTCGTCAACAAACCGATGCCAAGAAGGGAAAAAGCGCGTACAAAGTTTATTCGTTGAGAAACGGTAAATTCGTACCAAGGGAGAAGAAAGAGCAACCTGTTTCTCGAGGAAAATTACAGCGACCGAGTATCGAAAAGCTTCCGTCAACAGGATACAAAATTGGTCGCCACGTTCGCTGAACCGAACGCGATCTCTCTGTTTTCCTTAAATTTTCTAAATAAGCGGGAAGTCAGGAATTTACGAGCCCGTTTCTACCGGTCGTTGCGTTGCTCGAAACGAAAGTTATCGTCAAACTTTTTGTACCGTATGCGCTTTTACGCGTTCCGAAGCTCGTCGTTTCGATCGCCGTTCGAGAGCTTAACGTGCCAAAACGCGTAAAGCTTCCGTTAGAGTGCACATTATATACGATGCAACGTTCCAAGCTAACAACGAATTACTCGCGCGCCGTCGTTTCTCTACGTGTTTTTATTCGCGGTGAACCAGTATCGTACACTACGGTACACGGCTATAAAAACAGAGCTTTTCTTCGGCGCAAAAACGTACTGAGCGAGTGAAAAACTCGCGAAGAAATCGTCCGTCGTGCCGACAAGACGCGAGTAGACCGCGGTTCAACGACATCTTAATCGAAGTAAATTACGTGCTCGGAGATCGTTTGCAAAACGCGAAACCGAGCTTTCGCAAAGTTAGCTTTGCCGAGCAAGTTTCGAGAGGGTATCCATTGAAATCCAAACTCGACAGTCGCCAGTCCGTGCAGCCAGTCAAACACCTTCGAATCCTTTAGATTTCGAACTTGTGCCCTCTTAAGGTTAAGCACGAGATGCTTAGCGAAATTTCGCCAAAGAGCTTTCGAAGCTTCTCCAGAGTTTGCCCTCTCTTCTCCGTGCTCTTCGAACGTCTAGCATTTTAACGGAAACTGGATTTTATCGAAGCCTTCAAATTTCGCGATAACTCGTTTACGAGATTTCGCAAAACTTTTAATTCGTCGGTTCGTCGATTGCAGTTAGTTTACCACGATATATCGACGAACGAGCGATTCGCGCATCGGTAACTCCGAATTAAGTCCGCTATCTGCAACGACCGTTTGCTTCTCTTTCAAGTTCGTTCAACTAATTACCGATAGGTAATTAATCTATTTCGATTTAACGAAGAAAAGAGCGAACGGTTTACGAATCGACGAGATTCGAGGGAAGCTATTGTTTCGTATTGGCGGTATCGAATTATCACGGAAAACTGAACACGCATCTCGCGACAATAGCATGGTAATAAGCCCTGATTTATAATACCGAGGCAAACGTCCAGCAAAAGCAAATCTCGACGGCACACTATCTCCTGCCGTGCTTCTATCCGCACCGTGGATGCTTTGTTCGCTAGTTCCGGAGAATTCGATGCTTCCCTGGTACACTGGCGCCGGCTTTATACCTGATCCCGTCCTTCGCCTCTATGAAATATTACGTACTAATCGATTCAGCCCACATCGAACTACGCGACCATAGAATAGCTCCACAGCACAGAATTCGTTCGTAAAGTATCGCCGAAGATGGCTACGCGTACACGCGAGAGGCGAAAGTAAAGTAAAAATGAATCAACCGATCATTGAATCCGAGTTATCGCGAGGAAATTCTTGTACCGTGAAGTAATGGCGAGTATCAGCCGACGCTGCTCGAGAAAAACTTTCTCGCCGAGTTTCTTTCCACCGTTAATTCTTGTTCGACGAATTACCAGTCGCGTCGACGTTATTCGTTTCAATATCGCTGGAAAAACTTTGAATGCTTTTTCGCGTCAAAGACGGGAAACGAAGCGTTCATGCTACGGACAGCGGTTAATTTGTGCCTTTGGCAATGCGCACGTTTAAAGCATCGCGAAGCGAATTGGAAAGAACCGTGAAATGTTTGGGCAATGTTAATACAGTCCGAGCATTAATTCGAGCGGCAGCGGGTTTCGACCGCGTACCATCGTAAAGCCCGGATATTCCACGCTTTCCGCGTGAAATTCGTTCTACATTTTCGCACCATTGCGCTTTTCGATCAGCGCTGATACAACATCGACGCAATTAACTCCGCGAGTTCGAAGAATTTTTCGGTTCGATCGATCTGCAAATTCGAGTTACATCTGTTCGCGATCAACCGAATGAAGATTGTAGACGTTTATAACTTTGATTCGATCCGTTTTCCTCGCTTATTTGCTTTGCGCTAAGGGAACAAAGGGATCGAAGAAAACAAACAAGGGATTTATATCGTTCAGCTCGTCGCATTTATCCAATTAAACTTTCGGCTCGTGAGTTATATACGTGTGCCCCGGAATATGGAATTAATACGGAAAGAAAATGAATCCGGGGCAGGAAGATTGCTATCAGGATAATACAAGTTTTATCGATTCTCGATAACGATGCTTCTGTCGCGAAATAACGAACCGCTCGAATCAACCTGTTTGTCGTCGTTTTCGATTTCAACCTCTACGGAGGAGCACGGCTGTAACCGTCGTAATTACCTTCTCGAGTATCTCGCGACATTTCCAATCGCGCAAAATCGAAACGAGTGCCGATTGATTACGCCGCGAACAACAGGACCGACGCAACGATCGAACAAAGGTAATTCGAGTCGAGGCAGAGATTTCACGGCGAACGATTTAATTTTCTGCGACGATTTTCCGGTTTTTCCATGCACGGTATCGATAGCGGTTTCGACGGCGTAAATCTAGGAACACGTGTTGCTGAACAGCCGGACAAAAACGGGGCAAGCTAACGAACGAACGAGGCGTACGCGTCAGCTGGCGCAATTACGGTAGTCCGGTTGCAACCGACCTTACCATTTGGCAACAAATTAATTCCCGCATTGAACGCGTTGCTCCTCGCGCGTTCGTTTTACCTTCGTCAAGGCCAACCGGAATGTCCGCGATTAAAACGAAATTACCGTTCGATTCGATGAAATTCTGCTCGAAGAGTTACGGCCGGTCTACCTCGTGATTCATGACCGTGACTATTCTATGAAACTTGTACCGTTTCAGTCGTCCGCGTAAAATATACACACTCGATATCGACGATCCGCGCGCTAACGGCAGAAGCTTTTGTTTGCCAAATATTCGTGTCTCCGAATAACCGAGGATTCGACGCGCGTAACTATCGCGATTGGTACCTCCCCGGCAATTCCGCGACGTACCGTGCAATTTGTGCTCTTATAACCGTTTATGATTCGATCGGTCGCTAGCTCAACAAACCCGGCCAAACTTTTATGCTTCGCGCTCGTTTCGAAGTTCCAGGCAACCCTGCGGGCAAACTTTTAAACGCTTTTCCGAAATCCGCTTTGCGTGCCCGGATCGTTCGTCGCCGGGTAATTACCCGAGATCGCGTTTCACGATCGAAAAACAAGCTTCTTTTTACCTGGTGGCTTCCTGCAGCAACAGGTGAGGCGGAACCCAAAACTTAACCCTCAACGCGAACCTCAGAGGCGCTACGCCGCCACCCGTTTGTCTTTCGATGGGATTCCTCAGATTCAACCAGAGCTCTTCGCCTTTCGCGTTCTGATACTTCAGTCCGAAGTAGTCGCACTCCTTGCTAATGCCCAGACAGTCGCATGCCTGCAAACAAGATCGATACTTGGTTAGAATCGTGGCTGAGTTTGTTCGCGAAGGAACTCCATTACGATCAGAAATATCGGGATTTACTTCGCGCGCGTCACGAACACACGGTTTTGTCGCCTTTTTCAAGCCCGTATCCCCAAAGTAAGCAACCATTTATCCCGGGCACACGGTTCGCCGGATACGCTTGAAAACCGCAGGTCGAATCGCGGGAAAACAACGGCTCGGTCGAGCAAAGCGTGTAATAAATTGCTGGCAATAATTTAGAAAGTTACTGCCACCCCTGCCGCGCACGATTTCCAACGAACCGCGCACTCGGATTTCATCGAACCGTGTGTACTCATTACGCATCATTTCTTCTTTTATAACGTACTGCATGGTCGTCTAAAAAAGAGAGCGAGAAAAAGTGTCTCGTAAACGAAGAACGAACGGCATAAAGTCGGCACGTATTCTATTTCGTGGGTGTTTCGAAGCTTCTCTGTGTTCGTCGCGGCGGATGAAAACTCGGTCGCGAGAACTCGCGATAAGGAAAATTCACGGTGAGGTAGCAGAGAAGCAAGCAGAGTGGAGGAGCTAATAAATTTTCTGCCGCCATACTGCTTTACCCACCTTTTTTTTTCGCGAGAGGAAGCCGAAAAGATTTATTTATTTAGTTTCGCGCGATATTATAGAAAATCTTGATAAACATTATAAATCGCCGGTGATCTGAAATAGGCGTTTGTTTGCCGAGCGAACAACAACTTTACGACGCGATCGACGAATCGTAGATCTTTCCTTCCAACGATATTCTCTCGGATCGCCTCGTAGAAAAAGCATAAAAGTCACATATTTTTTGGCTGGACGGTTCCGAGTAACGACGGAGCGTCGACGAACGCATCGACCCGTTACACTGTATCTACGTACAGTTGTCCTGTTGCCATTAACTCTCTTCGATACGGCTCGCGACACCCCACTTTTCTCCCTCTTTTCAACGTTACCGCATAATTCCAAGTACGATCACCCCCGAGATACGAATCGCGCTTTCATCGGCGCAGTTTGTCGCGCGAATGCAATCCCAGCCAAGCTCCGGCAAAAAATGCATGCACACAGGTGCAGTGCGTCGTCGGTCTGCTTTTCATGAATATTCATCCGACGCGGCGGACCATTTTGAAAAATCGTTGGCACAATATCTTCGCGGGCGGACTCTTTCCGCGTCGCAGATACTGCAGAACGTGACGGTGAAAAATGTAGAAAGCGCGAACGAAAGACGCTGCTTCTGCTTTGGTTGCATCGACGCGTGCAACTGTTTAGCGATTAAATAGGACTGTAAATGACTACGAAAACTAGACCGTACATTAGTTTAACTCGCTCGTATGCGTTGAATATTTACTTGTCAAATAAATGCATCTATTAAAAGAGGTCACGAAACTAGCAGAAAAAGTTGTTATCGCGCACAGGGAGTGCAATGAAACGATTTCACGATCGTACCATTAAAAATACGTAGGATTATCGTCGCGATTTTGCAAATTTAAATAGAAACGTTTTAATTCGTAGGTTAACCCGAGCTCGGAGGTGTACCATCGGTCATCGTGGTAATTTTCTGAAACAACGCGATACGCTGTCACGTACATAACGTACGTGTCTTGTATGCTCTGTTTAACCGGCTTAGACATCTAAAATAACGCGCAAGCTTTGTTTGCGCGGATTAGGTACAATGACCTGCGCTGTCCGCGGGTAAATGTTCGCTGTCCGCAAAGGATCGTGCGCGTACGAAATTATGCGAACGAATCGCGAGAAGAATAGCAAAGGCAAACGGAAAATTTCCAACAATTTCGTTTAATTTTATTCGCGAAACACTAAAGCTCTGTTGCGCAACGCGGCCACGGAAAATTTAACGTAGTTATGCAAATACGGTCGAACGGGCACAGTTAAAACGTCATCCCGTACGCATAACCGCACCCGAACACATTTGCCGCGTGCGCGCGTAAAAGTAACTCGCCTCGATGCGTACCGCGCGCGTACGCTCTTATGCAAACGTGATTTTACGAACGAGCGGCAAGACACGTCGAAAGCGGAGTCGTCTCGACACGAAATAATTTGCATTCGCAACGAGAAAATTAATATTGCCTGCCAGCTGGAATTAAATAAACCCGTTAATCCGACGCGGCGTCGACGAACGCGCCTCGTATTGTTTTGCGAGCTTAATTTCTCGACTCCGCGGCGACAGATTACGCGTTAGCGAAATACGAGCAACGTTTCTCGTTCGACCCGAATCTTCGTTTTCTTTCCTTTGTACGGCAGAAAATAAAAAACAGACCGCTTCGTTGCAGCGAAACGTTGCGCGGCTTCTCGTTGTCCGTGACACGGTAATTAAAAATCGGGTAAACTGCTGGGAATTATGAAGCTGCCTCGGCACCGGCTGTCTATAATTTTAGCCGAGGCGGAATAATGGTTTTTCGGTGAACATTTTAGCAGCTTATCGGTAACCGCGTAACAAGATTTTCGCTGAAAAGTTTATGAAACTGGATTTTCAGCCACTTCGCTATGACTCCCGATACTCGGCGGAAGTTGCAGCGACGGGATTCTCTGTTTCGCGCTTCGGGATACGTGACCGAACTAGCCGATGAACCGGCAAGATGCGAACGGTCTTTTATTTGCCTCTCCTTCTCGTGAAATATCAATCGAGTTTTCTCGCTTGGCGCTCAACATTCTCGCGATACAAGAACACGAAACACGAGGAAATAAATTAAAATCGTTTCGACGAGACAAATTTCGAAATCTGGCCTTCTTCTTTCGTATCACGACGTATCGTTCGAAACGCGTCAAAGGCCATTAGAAAGTAAAATGACGAGAGAAAGCAGCTTTTGAAAGCCGGGGAATTAAATAGAAGGAACGGCGCTGGTCGGGAAGCTCGAAAGTTCTTTCGCGTTTCCGTTCCTTTGATCGCGAGGATCGCTTCGAGAAAGAATTTTCGCACCTAAGTGGTAGAAAAAGTTTTGCCGCGAGAAATTTTCCAGCATCGCTGCGAGATTACTAAAACGATCGACTAATTAGGAGAAATCGCGTTGTAATCACCGAACGGTGCTCGTTGCAGTACGCCTCTTTGTACCGCGCGTATCGAAAGCAACCAGGGTAGAAAATGTAACGTAATCGTTCGCCGATGGTAAATGTATTTTCTCGCGAGAGGCTTGCCCGTTTTATCGCGTAATGGAAGCGTTCAAAGCGTCCCGATGGACTCGAATTTCCGCGAATAAATCGTTCCAGCTTTGTCGCGGTAGGGTTTCTTTGCCGCGCATTGACAAGTTGACGCATGAACCGAATTGTAGGACGCGCGAGGAAATTTATATCGCGCCAACCTCAGAAACGTATGGATTCGTTCGTAAAGAATTGCCTTTCGTTCCCGCGGCATTCAACGCCATATCCGTTAAAAGGTTTTCCTTTTTACGAATCTCGGTTGCCAACATTAGCTGGCGCTGTTTTACTCGATGCCAAAAGTCTTTCTCGCTTTTAAGGGCGTTGCTCGTTAACCCTTTGCACTCGCCGTAATTTCCACTCGACGAGTCGGTTAACCCGCAATCAACTTTTTTCGCCTGTCCTTCCCGCGAGCTTGAATTTCAGCCGATAAATTACCCGCCACGAGTCCGAAACACGTTCGTAATCCGATGTTTAACGTTTCGAAGACCGTTCGGATTATTACCGTGGGAAGTTTGTCGTTAAACGTTAAACACCGAGCGTACCGGAGTTATCGTCGTTAAAAGTTTCGGGAACTTATTCCCCGAGTTAGCTTTACCTCGCTTAAGGATTCGTTCGATAAATCACGCCGGTGACGTATCCCTTTGCGTGAGACACGCCGTGATACACGGTTCTCGGGAGGAAACGCTGCGTCATTTCGCGGCTGTCGCTTCATTCTGTTGCAACGTACAACCAGGAAGTCATTTTTCAAAGGGTAAATCAGTACGAGGAGCAACAAAAACCTGCTTTGAACGTTCTTCCATCGATTCGCTCTTCCATCGATAGCGAATTACAACGTTTTACAAAGAACTTTATTCGAGCGCCTGCTATCGATTATTCCTTCGCGATGCGTATTTTTCAGCGAGAGCCGATAAATAACTCTTCGAAAGCATACCGTTTTAATTTCACGCACGGTGCGTCGATAAACTTGAAATAAAAAGCGCAGGTCGGAAGACTAAATCTCGCTATGCGTTAATCGTTGAAAAGAGTTAACGAAACAACGAGGGGCGTAGTGGATCCTCAGACGTATCGATAACGCGTTTTCGGAGGAGAAAATCGATATGTACCGGACGTCGGGCAGGCAAATTGGATAACGTTGCTCGTTATAAAACACTTGCTCGAATCGGCCACTCGAAACCTTGAAGGATTCCGTCCACTCGTCGTTCTCGACCGTTATCTTCTCTCCTTCGTCATCGGATTTCCTCCGGTTCTCCTGCCTTTTCCGTTTGTTCGCGTGTTTTTCTGGAGTAGCGTCGGATTCGGAGCCGGTTTAATGACTGACGCGTAATCGAGGTCCTCCAGGAACGGTAACACGGTACGTCAGAGGGCAGACCACTTCGGCACGTACCGCAACTTTTTCGACGACCGGCTTCCTATTTGTCGCCTTTCTCTCTTCGTTTCTTCCTGTGTTTTCGCGTTGTTCCCTCGTTCTTCTCCGCTTCTCGGCCGGACTCGAGAGGCTCGTTAAAAAAGGTAGAACGAGAAGGTAAAAAGCCGTGTCTCCGAGAACAAAACCACTTATCCCGTCATTTTCCACGCGACTGACCCTCTCGGAGCCGCTCTCGTGCCTCGTCGTTCTTCAAACACCTCTTTCTTTCTCCGGTTTTCTGGAAATATCGCGCAGAGTCGAACGCGCGTGTTCAACCGGAACGCTGTCGAATGATCGTTAAAACGATTTTCGACTTCGAAACTCGTAATGTTCCGACGAGAAGGTTCGCGTCGATCTGTTTCTCTATCCAGAGAAGCGTCGAGAATTTCCAAACGAATTCTCCCTCGACGAGTATTTTCACGAGCGTTCGGAACGCTCGCTTTGCACTCGGATCACGAAGCGCCAAGGAGATTTGTCGCGCGTTTTGCGTCTAAAACGTTACCATCCTCGACGGGATGTTCCACCAGTGGAGGAAAAAAATTCCATTTCCATTCGTCTCTGATGAGAAACGCGTCCAATTCGAGGGAACGTTCGCGCCCAGCATAGCAGAGGAGGACGCTGCGAGACGATTTTTCCTTTCCATTCGAAGCGACGCGACGCGAACAGAAAGAATCGTTCGATCGCGGAGACAGAGGACGGAAGAAACAGTTTTACTGCAAAGCGAAAAACGACGAACGCTTAGAAAGTCGGCAGTCTCGGCGTTTACATCCGGCAAACACCGAAATACTTTTCTAAAGAGAGAAAATTTCCTCGCGTTTCGAACAACGATCGATCCGAGCCATTTTTCCCGAAATTCTGCTCGCGAGAAACAACTGAAGAATAATCGCGAAAAGGTTTCACGACCATGCCAAAGGACAACGTCTTCTCTTCTCTCGGGAAGAAGCACGACTTTCTAGACGCGCCGATATTTCCGTCGTTTGTCGTTGGATGCAACCATGTTTCGTCTCCCGTAAAAGCGTATGATTTTTCCGTCGAGCTCTAAGGGATTTATACATTTTTTACCTAGTCTGCTTTTTCCGCGTAATCTCGATACAACGTAAATCCTTCAATTGGATTTTCTCGAAAACCGAATAAGTATATTTCGTTCCGTGCTTTCGGTCTCTTTTGCGGGAAGGATCTGCGGACGAAACGCTCTTTCGTAACGAGTCGGAACGTAATGCCATAGTCGTGTAAGCGTAGGTTATTATGTAACACGATTTTTTTTTTCTAACGAATCACATTAAAGTTATCGGAGATAACGTGGAGCACGCGTACGCGTGTGGAGAATAAGTGGAACCGGATGGCGGAAAAGAAACTGAAAAATACATCGAAGGAGCTTAAGAAGCTCGAGAAAATTGCACGTAGGGGAATACGTAGTAGCGGTGTACCTGGTTATGAGAAGAAACAGATACTCTCGACCGGAAATATGAGAACGTGTATTCTCTACACACTCTGGATTCTTCGCTTCGTCTTTCCGTCGCTTTTCTCCGCTCCGACTTCGATAACTATCGACTTTACATTTAGTGCATCCATGTAGCTCGTTCGTTTCTTTCGCCGCAGAAGCTAACTGTACCTCGTGTCAAAACGAAATTCCATTTTCCGTGGCTGGTGCACAATTTTACCGTAACCGTGTTTTCGACAGCGCGTAAAAACCTGCGGAAAAAAAACGAAAAACGAGATCGGTTCGTTCGAAATTGCAGCCTGTAAACCTTGTAATAAATTTCGCGATGCGAATAACAGCAGCGTGCATCGGAATTACCGGGTACCTTTGTACCAACGATACCAACATTATCGTCAACAATTACGTTTATTGCATAACGCCCATCTGTTACGTAATACATCCTGTAATTTATGTTACCGGTTACACTATGAATTACGAGTTCATCCGTGGTTTCTTTTCGTCGGCTAAATTGTTACCGATGTCGATCACGATCGAAGAGAACGATGACGTAGACCCTGATCTTATCGATCGACGGATCGTCCGTGCAATTATCACATCGTAAGAATGCTCTTCTCGTTTTTTCTGCATCGAGCTATATTTTAGCTATTACGTTGCATACGCGTACGCGAAACGCGAATGTATCAACCGACAAGTGCCTGTCAATTATCCAAGCCGCGCACAGATGTTCGTAGCAAATAATGAAACAAGCGTTTACAGGTTACGATACGGTTAATCAGGGCGACAAGCGTTCGCACGGTGCTAACCGGTTAATTAGACCTTTACGCCATCTCCCGATGCGTGTACCGCTAATTAGTAGCGAGTGCATTGTTTATATTGTCGCGCGTCTATGACGGAAACGAAATTCGTCGAGCGCGGAAATAAAATATCGTCGAGCACAGTACGGTTCACCTTTTCTTATCGCGATTAATTTGCACCTTCGATAACGCGTCGACCGAGAAAGAGAACGTTCCTCCATAATCTAACAATTAGAGGAATAACTCGGTGAGCCGAAAGATCCGAGTTTGATTCAGCAATCCGATCGACCGAATATATTCGCTCCTCTCTCGAGCTCTCGAGACTGCTACCTACAAACACGAATTTATCAATATTTTTATCGGATTTTCGAACGTTCGAAGCTCTCTAGATTTCATCGCGACGCGATCGATTCTTACCCTGTTAAGCGGCGACTTTTTGCCGATCGCGCATCCATTATCGACAAGCAGCGAACACGTAGTTGAATTTCCGCGACCTCGAAACGAACGGAACTACTCGAAGTAAACTTTCCTTTCACGGATTCTCGGAAGGAAGAATGAAACGCGTCGCCTGCTTTCCATGCGATTATTATTTCTCGGATCTAAATTGCAAGCTAAAACTTCGCCATACCACGCGTCGAACGCGTTACTTTGTTCGAGCAAACAGAAGAAAGTTTCCTCGTTCTCGGCTTCCACGGTTGCTGAAAAGGCGACGTCTATTTTGCTTATTCGTTTCGAGACAAACTTTCGATTCGCGCGATAACATCGCGCCTAATATATGCGATTGAAATCCTGCGTAAAAAGATGTAACCTTGAACAAGATAAAAAAACTGCCAACTTTCTCGCGAAACTTTCTTCGTAATACTTTAACGCGCGAACGAATGGGCTGAAAAGAGCTGACAAATAACACGCTTCGCGTCATCTACCTTCGAAGTTATCTCGTGCAATATAGTGGCGAATACATGCGATACGTATGAACGATGTCTTAAAAAAAAAAAACGCCACCGGAAGGAAGAAAATTTTATGAATAATATTCTCGCGACAAGGACGATATCAGCATTGCGCGAAGCCGAGGAAAACTGGAACGACCAAACGTTTTTGTCAATGTCTAACGATAAGTTCATCCCCCTGATTCTCTACTTTTTTTTCCATAAAATTTTCCACGAGGAAACGACTTCGGCGAACAAACCTCTACCTTTAGTTATCGGGGGTAGAGTTTATTCGTGCATTGAAAATTTGCATGCATAAAAATCTATGAACTCGAACATAACGACTCGTGATTTTGAGTGTAAATTCTATCTCTCGGCAGTGTTCGTTAATCGATAAATTCCGCGCAGTTTAACGCGATATATTCTCTCGACGTTCACTTAATTCCATATAAATTCGAGAAAAACAATGGAATTCTACCGGAAGAATAAATGATCGTCGTTTATAATCGTTTTCTAGCCTTTCTACAATTAATTTTTCTCGCAATTTCCGCGATAATATCGTCCCGTTGTTCGAATTAAAGCGTACAGTCATTTTGAACAAATTTTTCGTATTTTTCCGGGAAGTTTGCCTGTCAGGATTCTTAAGACATACTTCTCCTCCCATCGCACGAACGTAACAATTAATTTTTCGCAACCGTGTCGCGTATCACGCACCGACGACGGTATTCCGCGTCGTCAAGTTAACGGACCGCGGTATTTCATCCCTGGAAAAGTTTCTTAAGTGCAGCGCGGTTTCGAATGCAGTGGCTCGAGCTGTAAAAGAAAGTACTAGGACGAGAGTGGCGCGGAAAAGCCTCGTTTCCCTCGATAGCCGGATTTTTCGTCCGCTTCTGGAAGCGTTCTCGAGCTTTGAGCTGGGCGCGCGACACGCCTCTACCGCCGAGTGTGCTCGACTTTCCTTTTATCGAGGAGGAACAAAAAATCGTCCGCCAAATTCTCCTCTGAACGGATATCCCGCTAAATTTCTCTTTCCCTTCGCGAGAGAGGTAAAAAGACGAATTACCAGCGTCCCTTTAGAAAGACGACAAGCTCGCCGCCTAGACTATACTCGACTGGATTTACGACGAGGACGCGATAGAACGCTACCGTTTCATCGGTTCTTTGTTCGATCGTTTCATCTCGCGATCGAGCTAACGAAGATTTCGAGAGAAACTATACCGACACGACGAGAGAAAAAGCGTCGTTCGATATTTCCGCGCTCCGTTGCTCCTCTCGTAGTCCGACTCGTCAAAAAGGCGAGAGAAAAGCATGCTCGAGTGTCTGACGATTGTTTCACGCGCGAGATAAATCTTTCGAGTGGCTCGGCAATCAATCGAGTAGCTGTGCAATCGAAAACATCGTTATATCGGTGACGGAAAATTGAAACGCGAAGAGCGGCGAACGAGTCGCGACGTCGCGCGTTTCCGAGCCAGATAAAACATCGATAAAAGTTCGAACTCTCGCGCGAGACTTTCATTTGCCAACCTATTAGGATGTTCTATCGCCGGTGAAATCGCGCTAATCGAATCGGCCAAGTTTCGGCAAAGTTCCTGTCGAAATACAGCGTTACCACGGGTCGCGCGTGACTGCTCCGCAAGATATATCGTTCCTCGGATTCCTGAAAAATTCTCCTATCAAACTCTCGTTTGCGTCGAGTCGCGAATAGTTTCGAGGCTCTTCGCTTAGCCGAAACTTTTCAGAACGCGCTGCACGATTTACGAATAAATGTCTCCGTAGACGGTTTATTACAGCTGTACATCGTCGCGTCGTTGAAACGACGATTCTCGAAAGTTTCGCGATGACTAGAGCAACCCCCGATCGAGTATCTCGAACAGCCGCAAACGGTAACGAACCCGATCGAAATTAGCGTCCGTGGAAGTTTATCTGCGAAAGGAACAGGCGTTAAAACTATTCGAGTTACCGTATCGTGTTCTCGCTAAAAGCCACGATTCCACTAATTCACCGAGCCGGCTGTTTCACGCTGTATGCTCTCGCAGTCAAAGCGGAGGCAGTGCTCGCTTATGAATAGGTGAGAGGGTGTAGGTGTGCGCGAACCCGGCCTGAAACGCGGATTCGCGTCAGCGAGTGCATCCACGAGCCGTGCAGGTTGAAACCACGCGAGCAATTATATAGCTCATTTAATCCTTCGGGGTTCCGCGTTCCTTTTCATTTCGAATCCCGACCGACTAATTCACGCGCAGAGCTTTCCATCGGAAGCACCCACCGTCGAATAATTTGTACGTCGTTAAGTCGTCAGTCTCCTGACGATCTTCGATCGGTTTCGCCGTTTCTCCAAAATAGGTGTACCTGGACCATTCGAAATATTTCTCTGCCAACGCGTTTTTCAAGATTTTCGCGATGGAACAGTTTGACGAACGATGCAAATTAATCGAGTCACCAACGCTCCGTTCAATGTTTGCGCATTGTGCTTTTATTTCTGTCGTCCGTTATTGCGATGTTACCTCTCGTTTTTTTAACGACGTAAACGCGTAAAATATTTTGGAAATAACAGCCACCGCGTAAAGCGCGAGCATCGATAACTGAAACGACTAAACCGAGCCGTTACGCGACAGAACGTTTCGCTAATTGCGCGTGTTTTTCGTTGCGTAGATAAATAATTGGAACTACGTGTTAAGAATTTATGTCGATCGTCTATTTTCGACGGCAGAAAAACCATGAAATCATGCGCAGCGTTCGATCGGAACGTTCGCGGCGCGTCGCCGCGTCGAAAACCTTCGCGAACAATGCGGTGAGCATGAGTTACATATTTATCGCTTTATTAACCATTTTAAGCGGCGCGGTGACGTTGCAGAATCGATGTCGTCGATATCGAGAGCGATCAATCGTCGCGCGATTCGATGGATTCGGATCGTTGAAAATTCATCGGTGGAGATTTGCTCGAGATTCACCCTCGCTTCTCGCCGGAACGAGATGAAATTTCCTTGTTTTCGAACGCACGTTCAACCAATAACCGCGGGAATCCGCGTTATAACCGAGCAAACGAGGCTCAGTTAGCTTAATGACTACGCAGAATTTCGTGGCGTGTGCGAGACGAACGGTTCATGGGTAGTTACGTAATTGCCAGGGTGATTAGACGGCATAATTAATGTACGGCCGAAGCTAGGCCGAAACACGCATTAATCTTTGCAACAATGCTTCGTTCGCTTTCGCATTGCCGTGGCTTGTTTGCCACTTGACGAGATGTCGCGAAAATAGTCGACGAAGAAACGAGATGGCGAAGCCCTCACATTTCATGGAAGTTCGACGCTTCGAAATGGACAGAGCAGACGATTACGTGGATGCGATCGCGTAAACGAACAGATACGCACACGCGCGTTATCGCACAGCTTTAGATTATGTATTTACGTTAGAGTTTGTTGCACTGTGAGAAGGGTCAAGAACGAATGATCTCTTATTGTTTAATATGTACGTGAGTCCGATCACGCGTCAGCTATTCGCTCTTCGTCGATCGTCTGTGACCTGTGACAGAACGCGTTGGCAGACGTAAAGGTCCATCGAGCAATTAATACGCGATTGAAAATTAATCACTCGCATTTTTAATAATTACGGTGTCAGCGTGTCCTGTACGCGTACCCATTTTCATCGCGACGATCATTAAAAACAGTGACCGGTGTTACGGATGTAACGGATATTAACGAAAAGGTGAAAAACGAATGTAGCAGAAATATTAAATTCTGAGTACCATTAAAATTGTAGAGAACGGACAAATTGGAGCATCAGAGTGAAAAATTAACTTTTAGTACCTTAATTAATCCATGTTTTCGCGTGCTGTACCAGCCGTGGCTGTTTCCGCTGCAGCAGCGTAAACGAGGCGTTCTGATCGTCGACTATCCGATTTTTAATTTCCTTTTTTTCGAGATCGCTTCGTCTCCTAAACTCGAATTTCCACCGACAAAAGAATACGTACACTTGAACTCGTTCGCTGCATCGAGAACCGACGGGAGAAAGAAATTAGAGTACGATTACTGTCGAGGGCAGATAACGAACAAGCTGTTCGTGAAAAGTTACAAACAAAAGTTCTCGTCGTCGAACTTCGTACGTAACTAAATAATTTTGCTACAGTTCCGACATTATGGCAGACTTACGACTCCTTATTGAAACACGACAAAGGCGATTATAGACTCTTTGACCTTTCATCTTCAATACGGATCCTCTTGGACAGATTATGCAAATACAAGCGAATCCTCTTACTGTCTGCCAGGCTCGAAATAACTTAAGGTCTTATAGAATCGATTATCGCTTTTCTGAAAGCAGGGAGACGGTATCCGTAATTCTTCTCGAGTGACGCGCGATCCGTTCTCTTCGACGTAAAGTGATTTCGTTGCTACTTTCGTTCGATTTTGCGTTAAAGGCTTTAGTACACAAACGACTCGACGATTGCGCGGAATTCGATCGAGAATCCGAGGGATCGCGTGAACCTTCTTTGCTCGAGTTTCATCGTTTTGTTTCTGTTCAGAAATCGTCGCGCGAGAGGACGATACGAGTCACCGTTTACGCGAAATAAAAGACAGACACCTACGAAATTGTACCTCGATATAAAATGCCGAGCGTATTAACTATTTTCAAAATCGATCTTCCAGAAAAGAAAGTCTCGTAGCGGAAAACTTTGTTATCTGCCTTTTTATTCGTTTTACGGCCTCACGGTACGGGAGAGAATACGCTTGGACGTGTAACGATGGACCCTCGGAAAAACACGTACATCGATTCGAAGAACACGAATTTCCGAACATTCGACTCGAATAAACGCCGTAGGGTATTTCGAAGCTTTTCCGATACTCGTTGCTGTAAACTCTCCATTTTCTTCCTTATTCCATCGATTTACATCTTATTGCCTTCTGTCTACGTAGCTGTTTCGATCGGTTCCTTAATTCGAGACTCGAGAGACAGGTTTCCTCGATACGACTCATTTTAACGGATTCCAGTTAGTTCGACCGATCACAAAGAATCCAACCAGCAGAGACAGAAGATCGAAGAAACAGCTCGTAGTACAGTCATCTCGTTCTTCTCGAGTGTCCTTTGGAATTCGAAAATGGATACGCGTATGATTCAGATTCCCGGAATTTATTATTCGGCTAATTTAACTCGAAAGCATCTTCAAACGAGCGATCGAAAGTAAAAGCATACACCCAGTATAAATAAAATGTTATTCTCCTCCATGAATTCGATTAACGAAAGATTGATATCCTTTCCCACGGTAAATTTCTTTGCGCGAAAAAGGCTATAAAACGCGTGAATTGCGCGGAAGGTAATAACTGCTTTTATTTATCGAGAAATATTAGCGTCGTCGATGAGGGATTTGAACGACGCGCGGGTCACGTTTGAAATAAGCTCGATATTAATCGCGAGAATCGAAAATTGGTAACGAGAAGCGTCTGGTTAGCATGCCGGTACGTCGAGAGATTTCAGCCTGGTTTTCAGCATCTTTTGTGGGCCAAGGAGGCGGAACAAGATATCTCTCTATATTCTTTACGGTCGGGTTTCAAGGAATCTCTGATAAAAGCGTATCCTTGCCAAGTCTTGAAAGGATTCGTTTAAAAAAGCCATGGTATGAAAACGGGCCAGATGGAGGATCATCTCGTGACGTCGAACGGACGATCGAAATTGATTTTTTAAAGACCAGCTCCTTTCGATAAATATTCATATTTTTCGTGCGCCCACGAGTTGTAATGTTTCCCGATGAGTTCGCGAATACCGATTACGCGGTGAATGGAAAATTAATTCATTTGCATGGACGATAATTAATTTGATCGCGAAGTCAAGATTCTAGTCGTTGTTGAGAGTACGATAATTGTCGTTTTTCAAATGGCATTACCATTTTATACGGTGATTCTTATGAATGAAAGAAAAACGAGAAGGCAAAATGTTCCTCTTTTCCTTCTGTCATCGAGTTTTTTCATCGTCCGTCGGGAAAACTCTCTGTTCGAGTCGTCCCGGCGAGCAAATACCTTTTGTTTCGACGAGAAGAGAGCGAAAAATTTCGACGACTCGGCTTCCGATGAAAATTCAAATTTCTTTCCTGTTCGACCGGGGCTGATTTTAACTCGACTTCGCCGCTTGTTAGGAACTGCACATTTTTTAGCTACAAAAGGAAACACTTCCTTTCTACCAAACACCAGTCGTTGAAAAGCAGAAAAAAGAACATCGAGCTTTGTAGCCGAGTTCAAAGGGACGCACGGTCGATCGATCCTTAAACCCTCCCAGTATTTTTGTCGTCCCGATTGATACGACGACGTCCCTTTTTTAAATGCTCGCTTCTAACGGTTTTGAAAACCATCCAGCGTGAAAATCTTTCGCGCGAATGCTTACAAAGAGCGACTGTTTATCGAGAGCTGTTCGCGGGTTCTTCAACCTCGTCGCTCCATCGCTCGCCCCTTCGTTGGTCCGATTTTCAAGCGAGATCGACCGCGTAATTGTCGATACTATACGTACGTTCTCGACGAATTTTCAGACAAAACGGTGCTGCGAACGTTTCGTCCCGTTTCTACGGCAAAATGTTAAAAAGGAGGTAAAGAAGTTCGGGTATAGTTCATAGGTTTTAGATATGCAAAGCAAGCGTTCATCAAAATGGATGCAGATTCGAGAAAGTTTCGCGCAGGACAAATTCCGGCTCCTTTGGCGAATAAAGTTCTTCCCGTCGTAACCGTAAGCGGATCAGGATCGAAGAGGAAGAAAGAATCCTACGAAGAACGAGTAAGTGGCCAAAGATCGAACACGGTGAACGAACGTTCTCTCCGAGAAGACACCTAGAAGATGATCTACAAGCTTCTTCGCTTACCTGGCTTATCTCTCGTACTCTCCTTAACTGTCTTATTCCAAGAGTCTTCCACGACGAAGATTACGAAGACTTCGTTCCGCCGGCTGATTAGGTGTTATCGAGATCGCGACCAATTTATCGAGACAAACGAGCGATACGTAAATTCTATAGAATGCAAAGTGTATTCGAAAAAAATGTGACCGCGTTACAGTTCCTGGCATGATTTCGGTATTTACATATCGATCTTTGCTCCGACGCGAAAAGAGCAAACCGATGAACGCGAAAATGGAAATGCATCGAAATGTCAGTCGTTTCCCCGAGGCGGAAAGTAACGGCGGAGAATTTACATTAACGAAATAGACAGGTCCATCGGTTACCGATCGTCGCGCGGCACCGACGAACAGAAGAAAAGAATGACGGGAAGAGAAGAGTAACAGAGTCGAAAAAGGAGAGAATACATCGGGACAGCAATCCAGTTAATTGAAATCGAGGTACTACCGAATTCGCTCGTCTTCTCTGAAATATGACGAAAGCCGTTTCAACGGCAATACGAATCGGACTTGCACGGTGCTTCTGTTAATTGAAATTATTAATTACCGAGATTGATACGACCTTGTCTCTGCTTCTACGTTCGCCACGCTTTCCCGAGAGCACGACCATGTCGAAATATTACGACGTTCGAAGGATACGTCGCGATACTTTATAGAAAATTCTGCACGTTCCGAACTGTGCGCCGAGTCCATTAATCTTTTACGCGGTCGTGTAACTTTGAAGTAACGTATCGAATTTCTGTCGTAAATTCGAAAGCTTGTTCTTCGTCCCAGTTCGCTATTCACCGTCGTGACTTACGTGTATCGGCAAGCAAGAAGCGATCGGTTCGCTCGGTAGAAAAATTAATTCGCGAGCTATCTCGTGAGAGGGTAAGTCGGTTGAAAATTTCGTAGAAAATCTCTCCATAATTCGAATAGGAAGCATGCGAGCGGAAGGAACGATTATCGCGTGGAACCTCGGGAACGCTCGATCGAATGTTCGCAGGGGTGGCGAAGTAATTGAAACAGCACGAGCGACGCGCTCCAATGGAATTTTAATATCGCCATTGAGAAAACACCGTAAATTCCACGCCCTTCCGCACCACCTACAGATTTTATACGATCCTAAACGGCTGTTCCGCTCTCTCCGTATATCTCCCTCGAGAAATCAATCGATTAGCGTAATTGAATCCTACGCGGAAACGTGAAGTAGTCTGATCCCTTGTCGACTACCGGCTCTGCTTCTCCATTACGATATACTTCCGAAACTATTCCGCGCTCGATCAAAACTTTGCCTCCTGTTCTTCGCTTTTGAAACCCGTCCACGTGCATAATTATTAAGCCATTGCATATTGAATGGCCAATTTCGTAACACCGAGCCATCAGTCGACGATGTAAAGTATCGCGAAATGGCGCGAAATTACAGCGTTAACGTTGCTATCGGTCCATCGGGAAATACGTCCGTAAGAAATTCAGGAAAAACGATCAAAGCTGATTTCAAAGAAAACATAGGTTACTTTACCTCTCGCGCTTCTACGACTACGAAAACTGCATTTTCGTAGATACATCCCCGAAGTTTCGTCCAAGATAAATGAAGTTACGTCGTGACCCTCTTTACGGAACTCCTCGAACTAGTGGATGCTGTTTAAAGCAACCGAGAAAAGATAAAAATTCGAAAGAAAAAAGCTCGCAAAGCGGGTTTTTCGCGGAACAAAGTATCGCGAAATAGCTCGTCGCTTTTCCCTCGATCAATTAAGAGAAATCCTTTTTTTCCAGCGAACGCAAAGAGCGTTTGCGTAAAATTAAATTGTACGCGTCGCTACCTTCGGATAACGTTATGTTCCGAGCAGATTCTTGCCTCGAGTTACAAACAACGCGTTTCTCCTTTATTAAAATTTCCTGAATCTGTCTTCTCTTCTTTCCTATTACCTGATTTAATTACGCGGACGAAAGATCTGTCTCAAGCGTATAGCGCGAGTGTCGGTCAACCGTTTTGACGTTATCAATTATTTGTTCAAACGATTCCTATCTGCTATCTTGTCTACTTTCTATTTCAAAGTAGTTCTTTCAACGCGTCAACGTCAAGAGTTCGGTTCGATAACATAATCACGAAACGAGGAAAGAAGTATGACTGTATTAATATTTTATCGAGAAATCATACACTGACTAATTTGATCATAGCAGTTTTAATAGTCGTTACTGGAATATGCCGCATTAGATAAATACGTCTATCTTTACCGTGGCAGTGGACGCGTTATCTACCGTTACGGTTCAGCACGTTCTAAACACGATCAATCTTCCATCGAACTGTACCGATCCGAGCATGGTAACATTTATAGTTATTACCAAAATAGATCGTTAAAAATATAGGCAGTTTATGTATTTATTATTACTTTGTCTAGAAGCAATAAGCGCTTCGTTACGCAATAATCTATAATTTTGATATAACTTATGATTAATCGGTGTAAAAAAGTCGGAGGCGAAGCGGTGTAACGTCGCGCGATAGAAAAAAGTTAATTTTAGTCGAGATTATGTTCTGGCTGGCAAGTTACGGTTGGCACACGCCTCGGTTCGCGCGAGCGTAATCTCGTCGCGAAGAAAATGCAGGCATGCAAGACGTTTCGTATAATAAGTCGTGAATTACGAGCACGGAAACTCGAGCTAGTTTCCTGCGACGATACGCGGAGACGCAACGATACGATTACCGTTAATTATTTACCGTCTAATTGATACCGCGCGTTACAAACTCGCTCGAATCTACATATCGTGCGTTATTTCGCTTAACGAGATCAGTCTCGTTACCGACTCTTTTCCTATCTTTTTCAACGTTTCTCTTCCATTCGTCGATCGATACCTCGTGACGCGAATAATCGTTGCGAACACATCCAAGGCAGACTATCAAGTTCAAGTTAACTCGTAAATCATGGTCAAGGTTTTTCATCGATTATTTCTGCGCTTACGTCTTCGATGATCGAGTCATTTTATCGAAGCATCTGAATCCAATTCGGTGTTCGTCGAGAACGTCGATTGTTCGAGAGATTTGCCGTGCTTCTCGCGCAAATAACTCGACTTGTCCGTGTAATTTCGGGCCCTGATACGCTTATGAAGATCATTATATTTCGTGAATAGCTTGTACTCGAGGAACACTCGTCGAAATATGCGATGTCGAGATAAAAAATTCGAAATGCCCCCTTGTACAAGGTACGAGCTCTCGAAATCTGTGATCGTACACGATATTTTTTTGACGATAACATCAAAAATAAATCGGGGAAATATCGAAAACAGAAACGTGTAACGCCGTGAGGATGTAACGATCAGATAAAAGAAACCCGCGTGCTTTCTCGTAACTTTTATCCTCGTAAAATCCGCAAGAAGCTTAGAAAGGTAAGTAATCGCGTTAGTTATACGAAGCTTTAGCTCGGCTCGGGTCCCTGGGAAAAATTCCTTTTTTTTTCCCTCATTTTTCGAAGCGGAAGAAATGATTTTTCCGTGGTAGATAATCCGTAGAAAGCAACTGCTGGAAACTGGGCAAGTTACGAAGGAAACACGCGCCCTTTGCTTACAGGCAAATAACTGAACTCTCGGAATTGTTCTCCTCTATCTTCTTCCAACAGGTCCGTGCTTACTCGTCGTTGGATCGACGAATTAAAAATAATTCCGTTGTAACTGTTCTTTCGAAAAGTATTATTATTCGCGAGTTGAAACGCAACGATTGGTCTTTCAAATCGCGATCATACCGATTATTACCGATGGCTATTTCGCTGTTAATATCGCGACGTTATTTGTTCGTCGATGCACAATTTTAACTGTCAAACGCGTATCCACAGATATTTACCGTCAACAACAAAGCTAACAATCGAATATTCATTTTTTCGCAATGAACCATGATACGAATGGAACAATACATGTGTAAAAGGCTGGAACGAATATACATACTTGAATATACATAAAAATCGATAACTTTATTGATAAAGACGTTTTTCCGTACAATACGAGATAACGTATCGGGCTGATATTCGAAACGAAACATTTCGCGTTTATTAAAATATGATACATTATCGAAATAACAAAGCTCGATTGATCGAGTGCCGTGTTGTTTATTTACGTTTCCATAAATTATTTAACATTGGACTTTGAGAACAATTAACATTTGAATACAAAAGCCTCGAAAGCCGGTTACACATCCGATTCGAATCGATAACGTCGATCAATTTCTGTTCGTCGGACGAAAAGCTCTCTCGACAGACGCGGCCAGAAATAAAAGTTGGAAAAAACTTTGAAAAGTTCCGTATCCGATTAGGAATTCCTCCAAGTTGACGATTTATTTGAAATTCGTCCGTGGATAGAATTGAACGGGGGAAACTGGTTTCGCGAGGAAAAAGCCTCGAAAACTCGCTGTTTGTCCGATTCGAATCGATTTCCACGCTTTTATTGACCGATATGCTCGTCTCGGCTTTTCAACGCGATTACGGAGAATGGTCGGTCCATCGAAATCTGTTCCTTCCTCAAACATCGAGCTGGATTCGAGCGTACGGATCGATTTCCACCCCGATTCTTCGAATGCTCGCGGACCGATTCACAGAAATTTTCTCGCCACGATTTTGAATCGCTTATTCTTTGATCCTCGCCAAAGCGAGCGGAACCAACGGTACAGAGACTCGAGGAAACGACGCGAGAATCTCTTGACCTCAACCGTATTCCGAAAGCACGAAAATCGTATTCTCCTGGCTCCGTTCGATCGTCAAGATGCGACTGCGAGGCAGAAGGACGAAACGAATTTCGTAGTCACGATATAAAGGCAAATAGCCTCGCCAAAGGTATACTCGAGAAACGGAAAAACAGAAAATGCTCGAACGCAACTCGGACTTTTAGACGAGGTCGAACGTTGCGCGAGACACGTCGCGATATCTCGAAACCAAAATCCCGGTTCGCGTCGGGTCTGTTCTTCCTCTCCGATAACGATACGCTCTCTTCCGTTTAATTTATCTAGCCCGAAGGTTAGCCGTTAACACCGGCATTTACCCGTGGCAAGCAATTTCTTCGGCTTTTGCTTGGAAACTCATCGTGGATAGTAATTAACGTCCGAGAAGTTCGCCGCGTCGAATATCAACGATACCGCCGACAAACAACAATTTCCCCGACCGAATTCCCGGTTCATTGTCGCGTCTCGACCCAACTACGATCCAGAGAGATCTCTCGATCCTGAAACTCGTTTATCGGAAGAGGAAACGAAGTTTTTCCACGAGAAACGAGCATCTCTGGGAATAACGTTATTCGCTGTGTCTAACTGATTCCTTAAAACGTAATCGACGTCCTGTCCACCTCTGGTCGCAACACAAAGTTGCCGCGTTGGCTGTAGGTAAAGGAATTTGATCGTATCGAAAACAATTGAAAATACGTCGAATAGAGGAACGCGAAACGAGAGGAGTTAAGAAAAATGAAAGAAGAAAGAAGAAAAGAATCCGACTGATCGATACCCGGTGAAATTGGCCGTCGCCCACGTAGCCCCGGAAAGGGAAGAAACGCGTGGTATTTTTCTGAAAAGCTCGATCGGGGAAACCAGGCCGGGAATCGAAAGGAAAGAAGGAAGAACAAAGAACACAGGGGAATGCAGGAGAAGGAGAAAGGGCGGAAGCAGCGAGAAACAAGGCGCAAATGGAAAACTGTGATCGAATGGATCGACGCGACGCCACTCGAACCTCGTAAGAGGCTACTCCGCGAGCTTTTAATGAAAACAACCGGATGAAAATTGCAATTGCGATCGCATTTCGCCCCGATAGTTGCAATTATCGCTATCCTCGTTAATTAACTGCCTCGCTTCTAATTGTGCATTTAATTAATTGGCATCGCGCGACTCTTAGACGAATCCGTTTAAGAATCTAACTCTTCGAGCCGAGCTTTCGCGAGTATCGCTTCTCTCGTGTTTCGAGCGCGGCCAGGAAAACTCGTTTTTCCACGAGAAATTACTTGGCAAACGAAGCAGAAAATAATGTTTTAACGCGAGGCTTTATTACGTTACGGTCGAATGAAAATTATGTTGCGATCGCGTCACTCGTACGCGCGTTTAAAATCCTCTTGCTGGAAATGCGCGTCGCGTGCCACTTTGGCGCTGGCAGCTCCGGCAAAAAAGCCGCTTTCGCGTTTGCACAAACACACGCGAAACGGAAAGAAAAGTGGAAATAAGGGCTACGTTCCTAACCCACTTCCATTCCCTTTGACGACAGTTGCCGCGTGGACGATGCGTACTTTACGCTTTGCATCCTGCTGAAGCGATTTACCATCGAACGATTCGCGCGACACGCGTATCGCCATTCGATGAAGTGTGCTGGCTGGAAAACTCGTCGAATCGTGACAAATAACGCGATCGGACGTTGATTGTTTCGTTCGGACAGAACCGATCGATCGCTAATTATGGGCTAATTACGGCTTTGATTCGCCTCGAATACCATTTGCATTTATTTCTTATGAAACCGGTATGCATCTCTGCATCGACCCGATCGTTTTCGATGATTTCTTTCAACAGACCGGTTATAGTTACTCGGAAAAGAAGGTTAATTCGAATATAAAAGTTTCGATATCGATGGCAAAATAGTTTGAAGACATCGTGCAATTCCGAAAGTATCAGCTTCGCGATGGAAAATACGGTTTTAAATAACAATGAGAGGGAGAATCGAGTGTTTCAGCGTAGACTGCGATTACACGGTTCTCGGGAAAACGCATCGTTCGTTTAACGTCCGCGAGTCGAACGAAACGAATCTATGCTGGAACGATAAAGCAGCCGCTGACCGAACAATTCGTTTGTTTCCCTCGCCTCGGGGGAAAAAGGAATTCGATGCAAGCCGCGCCACGCTGCTCGTTTTCCTCGTCGAACACGCTGGCCGAGCTTTCGAAAGCTGTTGCTGACAAATTCGTGAACGTCCGCGAAAACGAAGATCGCGATCGCGCATGCATCGATACCCTTCGATCAATATTTATTTTCCCTCTACTCCGAACAATCGAATTTTGATACTTTCCGAAGGTGAGAATAATTGCGCGTTTCCGATCAGTATCTTTTCAAATAAATTCTATCGGATTTTGACGTCAAAGGCTAGCAGCGACTTAACGCTAATCGCGTTTGTCGTTGCTATTTTGGTCACCTTTCGATTCGCTAGCCTAATCGGCTCACGGTTATCCTAGAAAACGTGTCGAGCTCCAACCACCGGAAACGGAAACGGAAACAAGAGAACTGTACAACCGGAATCCACCCCTTGATCCGGAAAATCCTTTGTCTCGTACCATTCTCCTTTATTTTTCCTTTTCTTTTATTTTCTTCTCTCTCTCTCTCTCTCTCTCTCTGACCGTAGATTCTGTTCTCCTTATTCTTAGCTCCAGGCAAAAGCTTCAAGAATTCTCATCCTCTGTTCTGCGTCGTTCGCCGTCTCTTCCTTAACTCGCCGCGTAAATTTACTTAACAAACCTGACTCCGATCGACCAAGCGAATCGTGCGCTACTCGTCTTAGCAATTTTCCAACGAGTTTCGAAAAAACGCGTAGCTGGCTTATACTTTCCCTCGTGGAACCGTGGCTTTTCGCTATGCTTTCAGTTTCTGCAATCTAATCTTCGAACCCGACGGATCAACGATGACACTCGTCTTGGAAAAGAAACCTGCCTACAACTGTCTACGACGGCTGATTAAATTGTTCCAACTTCAATAACGCAAAGAAGTTTATTATATTTTGGTCGACAATATCGCACTACTTCATCCGTGTACGATACTGTAAGATATTTTTAATTTATGACAAACTGCCATTTTGTGCCGCCGTGATTTATTTACAACGCTGTGACTGCTCGATGATTTATGATTTTGTTTTCCATTACACGTGCTCTTTCCAGCGTGGCGTTGAAATAGAAAGAGCGTAAAAAATATTTACATTTACGCCGGGATCTAGTCCAGTAATTAAATTTGCAAAAAACGATAATGTTAATTTAATTTGTAAAAGTATTCAAATTCTTGCTACCGTAAATGCATAGAATAATATTTTCCGCGATAAAGGAAAAAATTTGCGTATTTCGGATACGCGATAAATCCAAGGTGATGGGAATAATGTTTGTAATAATGCGTCTCTCGAAGCTCTTCGTTCGCGATTCAGACTCGAAGTCGACGTAGAGTCGAAGATGGAATTTTGTCGCGTCTGCTTCGACGTTTCGAGCAAGGTAACGCGAAAAATCGACGCGTACCGTGAAAATTGCCACTCTCGTCGGAGTTATCGAGAAAACATAGATTTCGTGGAACGCTGAAGCTCGAAAACAGAAAAAGAATTCTATTACGCTTGACAGGTGAATTTACGCTGGCACGGAATGCATCGTGATTTCTCCTTCTCTCCGACGTTCGCTCGTTCACGAACCGACGACGCATCCAATAAAACGATCCCACCTCTGAGAGAAGCAAACGAACTACGGTAAGCTCCGTATAAGAAGAAGAACGGCCAAGAATGTCAAGAAACGCGATCTCTTTAGACTGAAGAAAAGAGTCGAGAAAGGGAAGAGCAGAGAAAAGAGATGCAGCTTCCTGATTAACACGCTAAGTTGCAAAAGAGACAATGGAGAAGGTTGCGCGGTGAAGCAATGTAACAATTTGATCGTTTGGTTCTTGTAGAGCAACGTAAAAACTGTTTGTTCCGTCCGTCGTATAATTGATAGCAATTGTTTAATTTGGACATTGTACGAAGCCTTTTCCCAACAAGTTCGACCTCTTCACCGCCGGCAATGTACGGGGACAAGAAGGTAAACTCCATTTTCATCCATCTTCGATCGAGTCGTGCTCGGTCTAATCCTTGGTAAAGGTTTAGTGGCTCGACTAAAAACAGAATCGACGGTCAGGCGATGGGTCACGATAAAAAGCGACCGCTTCGACCGCGGATTCCAACACTTAACGCTTTCACGATCGATGAACTTTCTGATTCCGTATGTTTAAAATCGTTAACGAGCCAAAGCGTTACGATTGATCAAAGTTACAATCGTTTCGTGTTCTGCCAATTTGTTTATGATTGGACGTAACAAGAACGCGGACGCAGATTTTGGGTATCGTTCGAAAGAAAGGATAGAATGAAAATCAAGGGAGATACTCGAAAGAGAATTTGCCTTTTGTGCGCGGATTCTCTCGCACGGTCGACGATACGCGATTTGCATTAACTCGCCGCGTCCGTTGAAACAAACGGATAAATATTATCCGGCAAGCCGAATCGAAAGGATAGACTGCGCAGCCTCCGTTTCGCGTATTTACCCGCGGATCCATGAAAATTGGATTGTCAACGTTAGAGAAAGGGCAACGAAAGGTTATTATCGTATTACGTGCATTTGCACGAACGCCGTGCCGAACAGGACTATTGTGCTGCGTACACTGCAGCATTCGGTAACAAAGCCGCGTTATTCGCGTGTACGCTATATGCGATTAACGATGCAAAACAAGTTACGCGTTAACGCACATTTCGCATCATACGTACAGTCAACGGTAAATCTAGCTTTCCAACAGAAAGGACAAGAAGTCCTACAAATTTGTCTAGGTACTTGAGAATCTCGAGGTTTTAGCCCGAAGAAGTTTTGAGAATTGAAACCGAGAAGGACGAAAATGTTTGTTACGGAATCGATCATAAACTACTCGTCACTGTCATCGCGAACTGTTATGGTCGAAATTAGTTGGATTTAACGAAGCATTAATTAACGAGAATTTCTCGGAATATTTCAAATAAGCGGACTGATTTATGTGCCCGGTTATATTATTCAAATACATAAGCGATATCGTATCGAGGAGCGTAGGTACCGCTATCGATTATAATTATAACTATTAATTAGCGCCAGTACATGGAGAACGGACATTACACCGACGATGCTCGTTCGTTAAACGTTCTTAGGACGTAAAATATTGTTTTCCGATCGTCTGTCAAAGCTCGGGTTAAAAAAAGTCTTTTGATCGTAACGGGTAAAATTACACAAAAAAAAGGAAACCAGGAAGGAAACGAACAAACGAGGTGATATCTGACTACGTTCCGAGTAATTGCCTGCGAGAATTGGCTTCAATTAACGCTTTTTCTGTGCGCTGTCGATCAATTCGTCGGCCAATTTGTATAGATTTAATTACAGTAACGACACCTTTTACCTTTTTTACGCGCACATCGAAACACGCGTATGGCTTGGAAGCGTCGATATCAAAACGGTCAGGATATTCGATTCATACGGAATCGTATCGTTTGTTCGACGCGCGTTTAATCTTATCCTCGTAACTATGTTGCAATGTTCGGTCAAAGAGCTTATTTTAGCAAATTGCTCCGCGGTAATTAAATCCGTTGTGAATTTTACTCGACTCAATTTGTTACGTTACGTTTATAAACCGTCGTTTTATATTCAAACTCTTAATTTCGTGCTGTTAAACGTTTTCGGTAGACGAGGAACGATCAGAGGCAGACACACGTGATCCGCAGAGGGTCTTAATATACCCCTGATGCACCTTTAGCAACAAAGGGGTTAATTAACCGAGATGGTAAATTAGCGTGGAACTACAATAGAATCGAAATTTTGCCAGAGAACGACGAAGTGAGGAGGAAATTGTTTATGAAGCAGCAGCGATCAAGTTGAATCGGTGGCTGTTAACGCCTCGTTTCGACCTCTCGTACCGTTCTTATTCGCATCTATCATTGGAATAATCCCGGAATCGTGGAAAGACGAACGAAAGGGGGGGGGGGGACAAATCTCGCGAGAGCAAGCTCAAGAAAGAAAGTCGAATCGAATAGGAGAAGAGAGAAGCGAGTACATCCATCTTATCTGTCGATTCGCTGTCAAACGAATCCGCGCGTCGATCGATTAATCTTTCCGCAATGAATACCTTTCGTCGAAAGACCCCTTCCTCGAGAATTTCAGACGTTCATAAATCGTATTAACCCTTTGCGGCTGGATCTCCGTGGACTCGCAATATTTACGTTCACGATTTTTGCTCGCGTCAACGACACGAAAAGGTATGCCTCTTGAAACGTTCGAGTCGACGTTTCTTGCGTCGAGTAATTCGAAACGTTGTTGTTTAATTACGCGTTGATAAAAAAATTCAATAACAGCGCCGCTTTTTCCCTGTTTTAAATTGAAGCGCGATGGCGTCGCGCGTATGCGGCAGGGTAGAAAAAGAGCAACGGAGAACTATGGAACGCAAACAAAATTAGTCCCACGGGCTGTTAGGACCGGGCGCGCTAATTAAACTCAATTTACGTAGGTAATCATAGTTGCCAAGAAGTTCCATCATCTTCCACGAAGTTCGCGTTGCACGTAATTTCTTGCGCGGTAGAACAACCTTGGTGTATCAACTTTATCGAAGTCTGACAAAAACGATTTCACCTAATCGCCCCCTCGAAATTGCTTTGTCGGCAGTTTTTCGTTAGCGAGAATATAATGAAACCTTTCAGTTTTATAGTCGTTATCCGGCCGACAAACATTCATTAAACCGATGAATATGCAAGCATTTTCTGTCGCGTATCTTTATTACATCCATGATCTTAATAAATGATTCAACGAATATTAAACGTCATTTCGACGTTTGCGGAGTGCAATCCATTCAAGTCGAAACTCGTTGTCTGCCATGTGACTCCGCTTACTCGATCACGAACGATATCGCATGCACGCTTGGAAAGCACAACGACTCAAATATCGAAGCATCGTATTTATAAAAACGATTCTCGTTTGACTCTAGTTATCTAAATGCAGCGCAGCAGTTAACATAGTGCTCTTGGCAAACGATTGCTAGAGAAAAAAAACACGGAAAAATTAAAAGATCACGCGGTTAGTTACAGGTGGTCGATCAAGTATTTCTATTTCATTGACAACATTATTAATCGACAATTACAGTTTGTAACGATCGAACATAGTGCGTCGTTTGAGCGCGTAATTTTCTTCGGGCGCATTAACGCTATTACGCATTCTGGTTTGAAACGCGAAAATCGATCATGACCGCATTACCGTAGCCACGTTAACATTAACCAATTGAACGGGAAACAAATAATTTATCAAACGTTCTTGGCTGACGCCTAACGCATACAGGCTACACCATTTATCACGCTTATCTCGAATATCCCCATAGCTGTTAGAGTTATAGGGGAAAGTTACAAGGTACGAAAGGGCGCGTTGCAGTTGGCTCATTCAATAATTCTACCGTGTAGCGGTCGCAATCGATACAGACTGATCGGACGCGGTTGGGTGATCGATCGTCGAGAAGATTATTTACCCCTCGATAGGATATTCTGGCGATATGCTATGGAACAGAGATGGAGAGACCATTCTGGATCTACCTCCAGGTCGGTAATGCTAGCCGGCATATCCGTGTCTTACAGGGTACGAAATACTTGCTCGATTCGGAATATATTACACAGGGTGTTCAGAAAAATGTTGCACGAAAAGTAGGTGTCTTCGAATTTCGATACAAAGGGCTGGCACATCGATCGCGATAATCAGAAACAAGAGACGCCTCACGAAGAGGAGCGAAATCGCGAGATGCGGGCCCGCTACCGTCCCGCATATGATACTCCGTCGAATTTGCTTAAATATACATCCAGAGACTTCGCCGGCTCGTTGTTCGAGCGTGATTAACGTATCCGAAGTTCTCGTCTCGTTATCTAAACAGACCTATCTCACGAGATCAAAGATTCCACGTTAGATTCCAACCGCTGCTACGTTACAACGTAAATAATCAGCTCGTTAAATGATCGTTAAGCGACCGGTTGTATTTACGGAGAGAGCACGCTAGCGAACTTCTCGCAGCACGCGTTCGCACGTGAGACAAAAAGCCGGCTAATTACGAAACGCGTTCTCGACGGAGTGGGGCACGAGTCCAAAGTTCGATTCGCGTTCGCGTTAACGCGCTGCCAACAGGAACACCGCGTTGCGTAGGTGTTGCCGGTTAAATGGCTTTCTTCGGCCCGGAACGGAACTGGTTTTTTCTCGTATTCCGCTTTTTATTCGCCGTTTTCACGCCGACGCGTTTCGTCACCGTGGACTTTGCACCGGGACGAAACCGCCGTCGATTCGTGGAACCGTTGGCAAACATCGAAAGCTATCGCGGTTCATGAATCGTTTCTGCCAAGAGAAATCGACCAACGCTGATCGTCCGAAACTATTAAGTCGACAAAATATTCATCAACCTCGCGATACATGGACGACGAATAAAACGGGTCATAATCTGACTCCGAATCGATCGAATCGCCAGGGGAAAACTTCGAATCGCTTGGAGCGTCGTTTAAAGTTAGGAACGCGTATAATCCTGGACTTGCTCAAAATTCGAAGGAAGAGCTCCGTAAAATCCGCGATTTAACGGCGTGTAAAGAAACACGATACAAAGATTCGAAGTAAAGAGAGAAAAAAAGGGAAAACAAACGTAGAAAGGTGAAAGATAAGAGGGTTGTTCGATGAGGTCTCCGAACAACTTTCTTCCAGTTCCGGTTCGAAAGAAAAACGATACTCTTCGCGCGAACACCGAGTTAAAACGAGGAGGAAGAAAGAAAGACAAAGAATAAAGGAAAAGTAAAGGGGCAAGTCTAGAAGTAGAATACGACGATCTGAAACAACACCAGTGAATCCTTTTTCTGGCTGATTTCGATCCCGATCAGGACCACCTACGCTGTTTGGTCCGTTTCTCCGGTTGCTCGCACCCTGCTGCTCCAGTATTCTTAATCGTTCCGAGCTGATTCGTATCCCCGGAGTTGTTCGTCCGTGCAGATGCTCCTTTCTATTGCCTCGATATCTCGCTCGCCCTCTCTATTCTCTTCGTCTCTCCTCGCTCGAATCGTCGATGGCTCGACCTATCTCTCCGACACCGGCTCTGTTCCCGGGCCGGCTTTAACCGGGGCTAATCAACCCTCCTGCTGTTCGCTCCCCGAGAACCGATACCATCGACCATACTTCTTACCGTCCTTCTTTTCTCTAGCTAATTACGGCTCGCGATACCCGCCGCGCCCTCTGTCACGGGATCGAACGAGCAACATGATTCTGCGAAGAAGTTGCCGCACGACGATCCCCGTCTATTAAAACTGGATGTAATAAGGTCACGCGTCCGCCGTTACGTTTACGGAGTTATTTTGCCGTTTATCGTCGGATCGAAACTCCTAGACTCGATAATAAAAGGAGTCAGAGTGGTCGGAGAATCGCGATGGTGCAGCGGATAAAGTTAGTCGATCACCGTTCGAAAAACTCGGCTTCGAGTCATTCCTTACGAATTTTACGTTATTCGCGTTCTGACAGCCGCGTGTCGCGTATTCGTGACACAGTGTTCGACCTCATCGTCTCCGCCCCGGTTTATTTACCCCGGCAACTTGGAAATTAGTAATTTTACGATGTACTAATTAACGACATCGCTCGAACGTAATCCTATGAAGAGGGATATAAAAAAGGTATATAAAATGACGGAGGTCGTAAATTCCATAAAGCTCGTGACCGTCAAAGCGTTACGTTCTGTGTTTGACCGTGTTCCGTTTCGGTCTATTCCTAGCCTGCCGCGAGAGTTTGAGGTCGAGGTGGAAAGTTTGCAGACCGTAAACGCGAATGTTTATCGATAGAAGCGATGGTTTACTGGCACGGCCATTCAACGAACAACTAACTCTGCATCGTCTTACCCTGTTTTCTTCGTTCGTAAAATACTTGCATAACGTTACACAACGGTACAAAGTTCTTCGCTCGTTTAACGAATTTTCCAAGAACCGATTGCGAGATAATTGTATCCTGGCCAACTTTGGACGACCCGTTGAAATCTTTCGCGACGTTCGAGGACCGGTTGAAACGTATCGCGTTCTGACAAGCGCGCGTAAACGCGGTTTCTTTCGGCGTTACTTAGTCGAAACACGAGCTATAAATACGCTACCGTGCTAAACAAACTTGCACCAACGCGAAGCTTGTTCCATCGACGGGCGTCGTTGGAATACCGAGCAGGTTTATCGATCGTTTTACCGCTACCATTATTCTACCGATATTCCTTCGCATGCAATTATCGACGAGATGTTTCGCAAACTTCGCGCCATAAAAAAAAGCTCGCAACACCGATTACGAGATGATAATCAAAGTTTCCTCTCGAGAAAACCTCCTGATCGCTCGATTGCAACGCACGCTTCCTTCTGCTAAAAATAAGCTTGGTCAGAGTGGCTTCTTCGGTGTTAACAGAGAGGATCGAAACTCATTCCTAGTTTACTATAATATAAAACCGGAATTTTTTAAGACAGCCTTCCGGTTTCAAGTTTTTCTAGAAGCGGTTCGACCATTCAGGCTAATCTATTTGAAAGGAATTAGAGGATTAAGGAAATTAGGGCGAAGACGGTGGCACGGGACGAATCAGCTCGAATGCAGACGACAGAATGCAGTGCGCGCGAACGTGAGAGAAGAAACACATGGTCTTGTGTTTCGTGACACGCTTCGACCGCGTATCGAGCAAATTAGGTGCTTTGTAGCTGCTACGTGCACCTACACGCCTAAACCGAGCAGTGCAATCGTCGGATGTCGATTCGAATCGATATAAGCAAAGAAAGATTTGGATAAGTCCGGTGACTCACTGTTTACCGAACGTTTAACATAAATATTTCAAAACGGTATTATTGTTTAGCATTGATAACGGAGGTCGTTGAGCGCGTACGCTTCGGCGCGTTTCTTCTGTGTTCTCATCGACGAGACAATTTGGATTTTATCCAAACGAATTACGCGATTCGATCGCGACACGCTGACTTTTTCGACCAGGCAAAACATTGATCGAACGATATTGGATCGTTTTGGTTATTTCGTCGGAAAAATTGTGGAAAATCGGTGAATTTTCTGTTGATTCAACAACACGTTCGAAAGTGGATCTTTCGAAAACATACCTCGAGTGTCTGCGATCCGATAAGTTTCACGATGCAAGGTTCAAAGTCCAATCGAACTGCGCGTACATCGTGCACGGTAAAAACGACGAGACTCGCGCGAACAAACATACAGAATCTAAATTGTAGATAACGGGACGAGCTGTGCAAACGCGCAGTTCGAAAAACTATTCCGAAAGTTAAATTTTTAACGCGTAAAGGGACGAGAGCATAAATCTTCGAATTACGACGGGCGATAAACTGAATTTTATGACTCCGTCGTTAAGAGATGCTTTTCTGCCATTTTCGCGAAAAAAGTGTTTTACTTTCCTCGGAAAATGATAGGAATTTTACATGCTAGCGTATCGCGTGGAACGAAACAGAAAAACGAGACCCGATCGTAATGAAAATAAGAGAAAAAGGACTGTAGTTTGTCGAACAATCCGCTTTAACGAATTCTGTTTTTTTTTCTTTTTTTTTTTTTTTTTCGAGAAATCACGGGATGCAAGGACGTTTCGTCATGGCCGTGATGGCAATGTTTTTTTAAAACCGATTTTTATTTGTTGTTGCAACCGTATCACTAAAAAGTTAGGAGCGCGTTCGAAAAGGTTTCGTCGACTGCACAACGAATAAAAGTTCCCGCACGTAGCCTTTTGGGTTAACGATACCGAAACATAAGAAAGAAAATCGATCAGGAAGGAAATCGAGGAAGGTGTACCGCGAAATGGACGGATCACTCGAAAAGAATCGACGGTAAGTGCATTTCGTTCGGTGCAAAGACTTCGCGACAGTCGTCGACTCGCTATCAATTCCCAGAGAAGTCCACGAGAATTTTTCTTCGGATCTTCGGTAGAAAAATTGTAAAAACGATGACGCGAATTTTTCCGTCGCTCCTTCGATTCGTTTTCCCATCGAAGCCAGCTGGTCGTTTTCTTTCTTTTTTCCAATGTTTTTCTTCGACCGAATTCACGATTAAAAAGTACAAAACTACGAAATGGAAACGTTATCGTGCCACGGTTCCTATCGAATTTATACCACTCCTAAGAAGAAGATTCGACCCGCCGGATCGCTGAACCAGATTCGAACCCGTATCTCCCGATCATTAAATGACGAACGTTCTATCCAGGCCAACGGAGAATAGTTTCTTCGTAACTGTAAAGTCTAAAGTTTGTTATTCGGAAGTTATAAAGCAAAGTGAGCGAAAAAGTATACTAGCGCCGGTACGTTCGAACAGCGGAGGAAGAGCAGCGATATTTGCTTTGCAAAGCTTCGGTACTCTATCGACCACCGACTACGCCTGTTCTACAGACCTAAACTAGGTTTTAAGACCCGGACGGCTGCCGCCTACGGTGCTTCGCCATCTGCTTTTTCTCTCGGAGTTATACGGTTCAATGGAGTAATCATAAAGGGGTTAGTTGCGCTTAACGAAGGAACGTACGTGCCCACGGTGCTCGCGGATGGATCAAAACTAACACGGCGACGCGTGACTCACTCGCCAGAAAATTTCTTCCACTCGGACAGGATACGTGCAGGCTAGACCTTAAATCGGAGTGTACAGGAGAATTTTCGCGCTCGGATGAACGCTATTAACCGAGAATCCTTCGGCCTCTTACCTGAAATCAGAAGAAAAAAGTACGTCGTGGTTAGCCACGAGAAAGTAATTACGATCTAGAGCGTAGATCGATATCGCGGAGAAAACCGCGACTTACAAAGGCGACTACTTCGCCGGAGAAATATCACGGCACAAAGAGGAGTTTCGGTTTTGTTCGCTTATCCGAAGTCACCGCTTTACGGTAACAGCCGATTTTTATTCACAGTCGAAGGCTGATGCGAGTAATCGCTTCTCTAAAAAGCGTTTTAGAAAGGACTTTAAAAGGAGAGGGAACGTCGCGTTCGAGTATAATTCTCAGGGGGCGAATAACGACGTTCTATTATCGAAACTATCGGGTCATCGAAATTGACGCGCAACACGTATCGGCGTGCACCTATCGCGTTGCCTGTATCAATCACGGACAAAGGGTTCGGTAGACGAGGCTGTTCACTGTCACAAAACTCGGTCAAAATGCCATCATTCTCGAGAATTCTTGACACGTATTCTCTCTCTGGAGTACAGGTGCGGCACGCGTATATCGGAACATTATCGGTGCATGTTCGTGGATCGTTCGAGCTCGCGAAACCGATTGTTTCGCGAATGCTTGTTCGAAGGTGCCTCATAAATCTTGTCCGCGTACCTACATACATCGAGTCAATAAACGAAGACAAGCTGCGTCATATCCGGCCGGGTTCGTGACGTAATATCCTGTGTCGGTTTAACAACGTTGCTCGCGGCTTTCGGAGCCGTTAACCGATGGTAAAATGCGGCTTTAAACGCTATTCGTCTTCCTGCTGTATACTGAAAAAATGTTGTTCGCTTCGAAAATAATCGCGAATTGTAAGCGCATTACCGTGCACGAGAGTTATTATCGGGAAGCGTTAAATAGCTAGCTACGTGCTTGGGCAAAGTCGACGTTAAGGTTACAACGGGAGCGAGTAATTAAGCGAATGATTAAACACGGCAATGCGCGATCGTTTTGTATCCGACTCTATCGCGAGATCGATAAATTTGCGAAACGTTAATAATAGATATTACGCGTCCGTTTTTTGCCGTTCACTTACCTATCATTTCAATGTTATTAGCTAGAAATAAAGTAACCGCCCATAACCTGAATAACTCGTTGGCTGGAGTGCAGCCGAGAACACGTGCCACCCGGTCTTTAAATCTAAATACCGACCGCGATAAAAAGGTCCGTGATTGTTCATCGTTTCAGTCGGGAAACCGACAAATATTTTGGGTTCGGCTTTCGATAACAAGCTCGATGGTTGTTTAGCGCGAGACACGTTCAGTTTCCGTCCGTTATCGGTCAATAAACGGTGAAACGCGTTTCGCTGCAACCTCGAAAACGACGTTTCCCAATGATTCGGACGTGGCCAGTATCGCGATTTCGTTTCTACGATTTACGATACATAGGAGAAACCTGCACGAAATCGTATAGAGCGATATATCGCAGCTATTTCCGTAACTAATTTAGAAAAGCCTGTGATCATTTGGTCGCTCCGCCATGGCACCGAAATGTCGCTAATTAGAGATAATTCGAGGGAAAGAAACGCTCGTTTACTATAATTCGTCTCGTCGAGTATGGTATTTCGAACAGATCAATTGATACGAGCGATATGTCGCAATTACCCGAAGCCGCCACGACTCTACCGATCGTCGACGAAATGAAAATCAGCGCTATCGGTTAGCTACAACTACGACTACTCGGCTAATATACGTCGCTGTTATCTACGGTCGACGACTATCGTTATGGTATATTGGCGTAGCTGTGTCGTTCGCATAATCGTGATGGACCCTAACGGACGTGGTTTCATCGACTTCCGGGCGTCATTTGCATCGAAAAATCCGTAGGGGAGAAATATTGGTCGGGACCGAGAGAAAACGCGATATCGCGACGAGATATATTTCTTACGCGTACACGATCGTTTGCTACATTATTTTTGCCCGACCGACATTCATAGAAATCGTACACTTTTCTTTCGGCTACAATCTTTCTCTGTATTCTCAACGGATAGAAGATTCGATCGTTTATCACGCGTCGATTGTCGATGTTTCTTTCGCCGTTTCGATGAACGTACAAAAGAGATAAGAAATAAATGTCAGCTATCGACGCGACGAAAAATAACGAGATTTTAAAGTTGTTTCGATCAGTGACCGGTTTTAATTGAAAGCCATAAATTCGATCGAGCCAGCAATATCGGAAGACACGATTTCGTTGCGACGGTTCGTCGAAAAGTTCGTTAATTAACTGTAGCATCGTAAGCGATAATATTTTTAAATATCAAGGTGGATATATTTTGCGCGGTTGCCCATAAAAACTGTTGACCATGACACGAGTTTTCATGAATCAACACCGCGAGCAAAAAGTAAATGACCCATATATTTGCTCGCGTGGAAACTTTTAGATAATCGTGTTCGACGAGATGCAAGAATATTTCTAGCGCAGAACGTGGATAAATTAAAATTTACAATTAAGCGGATGGACAATAACTCTCTGCGGGAAAACAAACAGCCGCGCACCTTTTATCGCGTCAACGCGCTTTCTTCGGCGAGCGGAAGCGACGCAACGGTACGAGAACATCTCCCAACTGTTCTGGAACTGTATCGTTGAAAAGAGATTCAACTAGAACGGAGTTCGCGACCGGCTAAAAGAAAAATCCGTGCGGAACGAAAAACTGACGAACGAAGCAATTTCTGAAGCCGCAAGAAGCGCGTAATCGTTACGGGGCTTGGGGCACAAACGAGTTAGTTGTTTTCGTGGATGGCCGTCGAGGACTGGTTCGAAGGAAAGAAACGAACTCGTTACAACACAGAAATAAATGGCGATATAAAATATTCGCGTTCGATGAATCGGTTGGTTCAGGTTTCAACAACCGGTTAACCGCGCCCCGTGTGTTCACGCGACGCTATCGCGGACAGAGAAAACTCTGTTAATTTCATTTATCGACGATAAATTAAAACCGGTAACAATAAACGCCTAAGGGTTTCGTGCTCCGCTTCGAAACTGTTCACCGAGCACTGGCACGGCTCCAAACACTCTTCTTACGATATTTTGCGCGTGACTGACAGTTATACACGAAACACGAACATCTTTCGTTTCATTCGACGCTTTTCTCTTCGTTTCTGTCTTTTTACGATCTTCGCGAAACCGAAAGGCTGCTTTTACTTCGTGAATCGCAAAAGTTCAAAGAAATATTACAGATCGTGTTACGGATATTATATTGTTCGTATCCTTAACGAACAGCTTTGATGCGTTCTATCATTAGTGTCCATTTGCACTATCGCAGTGCACGCGTTAAAACACGGAAGGTACAGAGACGAGTTCCGAAGACTTAGTTGTTCTAGGTTTCTCGACGTGAACGTTACTATTATTATTACTGTTATTGTTACTATTATTACTAGCAGCACTATCGCTATCACCACCGACTCTGCCACTACTATTATGAATCTTAATATTAGTACTACTATAACCATTGTAGGTAAATAAGATAGCTTAGCTCTCGCGTACGTTACGCGTTATGACCCAAATTCGCGTCGATAAATTTATGCGTTTTAAAATAACGCATCAAAATATTTTTGGTATTCCTGATAAAAGCGTCTGTATAGCTTTGATGTATAGTAGAAGGAAAAAGCTAAGAACGAAAACATATTTCTGGAATGTTTCCTGTCGTTCGAATGTACATATTTCATGGGATATCTACCGGGGGTAAATGTAGATCCAATTTATCAACGGTATCCAACTTATTTTGAAACGACGTATCGGGTATATCGTGTCGTCGAATTTGGTCCGTCTTCGGATAAATTGGAAAAATTCGGGGAATGAGCGTCATAAAGACGAGAGTCCTCGCCATAAATCTCTCGGTCATACGGTGCAGTCGCTGATCCGATTTCTATCGCGGGTATATCTTCCAACACGCGGATTTCGGTCACTGGTTCGCTAAGAGGTAACCGTAAAATTGCTTCGTGACGTCACGCCACTATACACCTCTCAAACTTTGATGAGAAAAAATATCGATCGAATCCTTTGTCATGTATTTATATCCTCGTTTATGTATACTCTCGAAGAAAAATAACGTTTGCGAAATATATCACGCGCCGTGATCTTTCGGAGGATCACGAAATACATCGTCGATCTATAAATTTCGAATCAAAAAGCACTTTTATTTTTCGTCGAAGACTAATAACTTTCAAAGAGTTTTCTAATTCGTGAAAAATTCCTCTTCGAGTACGGTAACTACGCGTCACTTTTTACTTTAACGTAATCCACCGCCTTTATTATCGCGCGACTAACGGGAAACCTCTCGAAAAAGCTCAAGAATATTTAGATTTTGTAATTACGTTTTGGTAATTAAAGTCCGAACGGTGGAAAAGTTTGCTCGAGTCTTACCGAGAGTTTGCGTACGAATAGTAGAACTTTAAATCGGATTAGTCTCTGGTTTTTTCTTAGAAAATCATCGCGATCGTCGCAATTTTTCCTTCCCCTCGCTGCTATTAAACCGGAACGTGCTTCGAGCAAATTCGATATCCGAATTCGAAGCGAAGCTATTAGGACGATCGGAGGGAGAGAAGTAGCGTTAAATTACGATGTTCCATCATCTGTTTTCTCTCGCAACAATTTTCTTCGACTCGAGTAAGCAAGCCAATAGAATTCCACCGACCCTGACAACGGTACAAATAATTAACGAAAACGTACACGGTGGCTAAATCGTGTATGTCGTTGGTCGCGTAAACATCACCGTAACGACGCTGCTATCTCCGTCGTTTACACGAAACCAACTTTCTCCTCTCTCTGCATTAGATTTAGTTTAGTCATTACACGCGTACCGGGTACGTGGACGCGTGTACAGTGTTTCCTTTGATTAAGGGAAACGTAAGCTTGCTCGAGTTGCAGCTTCGGCACAATTCGATTTACGTCTGTAAACTGTAAACGTCTACGTATAGAAAATGTAATTCGTACAAATCTGTACGAATCCGAAAGCGAAACCGAGCTGGAGAGCGTGAATCGTCTGAGCGATCAGAAATCTCCCTCGCTTATTCCCTTTAATCGAGAACAGCCATCTATGCACTGGGTTGTACAGTCGAGAAGAAATGTGGTTCTCCTGGGGAAAATACGGTATCTAGGAGATCTAGGTCTGGTTAATTTTTAAATTTATATATGACAATTCTAGAATTCAGAAATTTGGAAAATTGCGAAGTTAAAAACCTCACGCCTGTGCTGGTCCACAGGAAGCCTACGTTGCACCCGAGTGTACAGCGTACGCGCAAACCGCACGTTCCACCATTCGCTTGATATACGATCGCGTTACGTCCTACGCGGTTTATTCCCGTTTAGGTAGTTTTCCTTGTTACTATACGTTCTTCCATAAACAAATATACGGGCTAACACGTGTTACCCGTACGGCGATATACGCGAATCCTTTATGTTCTAATTAAATAGAAGCTCGTCGGTCTCTCCGATAACTATGACCGTTCCGTGGCTCTGAAAATTAGGTTGTGGCGTACACGGGTGCACATACGTCGCTTCTAAGAAATTACCGCTGGAAATCTTCCAAGCCAAATATAATTAACGCTTAGTCGCGTTTCTTGTATCCATGCGAGAATCCGATCCGACGAAACTCCTGCGCTGGTTTGATACATATTTAAATATTTAATGGTCGTACCTTCCCATTGTCCCTGGTCTTGTTAGTCTCTTAATTTCCCATCTCCCAAAGTCTCTTGTAGTTTCCTTACCAATATGTAGTTTGAACCAATACAAGTTCTCGATGAACTTTCGATGTCGAGTAATTAATTAATTTTGCACTCTACCGTTACCTTACATATAAATATACACGACAAATATTTTTATGATTTACAGCGGATTCGTGGACGCTGTTCTTTAACCTTTGCAACTCGTGAATTATTTATACGCATTCGTAAGTCGCGGACTGTGTAGCGACGTTGTTTTACTTCTATTACGCTACCATGGTCGCATCGATTTATTGCTATCAAAATAGCGGTCCTTCTTCTTCTATACCGAGTTAATTAAGCTGATCCTAACGATAAAACGAACGAATCCAATGATCGTACAATTGCGGGTTTTTATCCATATAACGCGTCACGCAAGATACGGTCATTTGGCGAAGCAACGAGATCGGATTATCCACGTATGTTATCTCATTCTGTGTCCGAGAGATTACCAAGGGAATTCGGAGATGAATGAACGCAGATACTCGCCGACGCCGACAAAGAACGTATCGTTTCTATTTATTCGAGACTATATTTCGCGGCTACCACCTGCGAGATCTGGCAACCCGGAAATCAGATTTTATTCTCATCGTTCCGCGTTTACTTACCATAAATTCGTATACGTGCGCGATTCGATTATGGAGGACCCGAAGGATGCGGGTAAGGCGAATGCCACGATAGAATCATTTCTCGAAAACAACCGTTCGTGACGCCGTAATACCCGTAAATCCGGGCAATTTCACGCGCTTTTATCGTTATCGATATCCAACAATCGCGCTTGCAAATATTCGATTCCGTTGGCGAAATCTGTAAAACCAAGATCACCGTTTTTACAGAATCACCTTTTAATTTCTGTCTTAATAAAATTCGCCTTTATAAGTGGACTACGTTTAGAAATTAGCGTACATGTACGCGAGTATATGCAAGTCACTGCGTATCGTTTTGCAACTGTTGACGCTACCATCCGATCTGGTTCCACTTAAACAGGAAGTTGACCACTTCAGCCAATGAATCGTAATGGCGAAGGTTCGAGAGTATTTCTCCGACTGCGACATTGAACGCCCTAAGGAACGATATCAACGAACGCGATAAGAATAACGCGTGAACGTTGAACGATAATTTCGCCGTTCGATAGTTCAATGCATATCCTGTTTTTCGATCGATGCGACGTTATTTTTTTCGATACAGTTTCCGCGATGATCGTGCCATCGAAACTTTGAACCTTGTTCTTTTCCTTTTGGTCGTAAATACAAAGGCCAGCGGTACGGTCTTGTTTGCGGAACAACAAGAATTTTGAGAACGATGATAGCCGATGGAAAACTCGAAAACCCTTCTCGCTTCCGGCTTCAGATCCGTAGGAATCATTTGTAACCGCAACATTAATATTTTGACCGTGTAATTACGCGAGCAATTTCAGCGGGGCTCGTAATCGTTGCCGGTTCCCTTCTCCTCGAAATTTCGCCGGAATTTATGCCACGCTCGTGCCGCAAGAAAATAACTACGATTAACGCTCGCACGATTACAAACGGTATTATGTAATTTGTTCTTCCTTTCGAGGAACCGTAAGGCGACTTCGTTAAGCCATTCGGATAACGAAGCCGGACAACATTAGAATTCGCGTTTAATTCCGTTTCCATTATGCAACTTACGGAATAGATGCGATCTTTTTTCCCCGGGGATTCTGACAAGGTTCATCGCGGAATCGTATCTTCCCGTCGAATAGAAAGCTAACAACAGCTGGCCCGATATACGCCCGACGCATTCAGACAATTTGGAACCGTAACGGTTGTGCTTTATGCTATCGTTTCTTTGTAGTCTTGCGTCAAAAGTGGAAACTAATCTTGGTTACCGATTCTTCGGCGCCTGGAATGACGCCAGAGTGGATAGGAGTGCTTCTTACGTTGGAAGTTAAAGCTACTTGTAAACCAGTGGAACTCGTTACTCGTTACCGTCAAAAGCCAATACGCCATTCTTCGGCGTACAATTGCTCGGCCCACAAATTCCACGCGTCATGCCTCCCAGCTTTGTCTAGACAGGCTACGAACAAACGCTGCAAGTTTCGCGATTCTACGCCAATAGTTGGAACGTCCAAATAAATTCCGATATCCTCCCGTATAACGATTATACATGCGATAACCTTCATCGCGCGATCAAATCTTTGCCTCGAGACCGAATTAAATTCGAAGGCCAATATGTCACCGATTCTCCCAAAGAATCTACGAGGTTCGACGATAAAATAAAGAGCACTTTGTCGCGGAAAAAATGCGCAGACTGCCAATTCTTAATATTTATGAAGAAGCTAGCTAGTCGGCGAACGTCGATTAAACTTTCGAAAACAATGCATAGGAAATTAGTGGACTTTGAAACTCAATTTCAACGCTACTATGCCCCGATTGCACAATGTCGACTGAATGTAATATCAATCAGCCGCAAGACTCGATAGTCGAATATTTTGCGTTCTTTGCCGCATTGTCAGATTCTAATCGATATCGTGACCACATCGTTTCGCGTAAACCGTTAAAATTTTGATCGATCATCGGCTGGTGTGGATGGCCAAAACCAAAGACAGCTAGGTTAAACGTGTCACTGTCGATGGGACAGGCTAGTATCAAGATACAATGTTTGGCAAAACTCGGTTCATCGAAGTATGGTTCTAAAACCTATCGTCGTTTCGACACGTTTCTTCGCTGCTTCTGTTTCGATTTCATCGCAGGAAATGGCGTTCCGCGTCGACCACGTTCTCTCTCCACTCTAGATATTCCATTTCGCGTCACCTTTCTACTACATCTTGGTACGCTTCCGGCGTAACCTCCATGAAACATACGTCGAAATCGAGTTCTGTTGGAAGCCTATCGATATATCTGCGATCGACACCGCGATTATTAAATTTACGGATTATCGCGAAAACGCTTTTTAACGGAGCTCTTTAACATTCGATACACGAATCGACTACTCGTTTGTAGCGAACGTTTCCAAGCGGATAGCGGTTCTCTAGGTTCGGGACAATGCGCATCATTAACGAGGAGCATCCGTGTAATCGACGCAAAAAGTGACCATTTCTTTTCGTTGTTTCCCGTCGATAGCGCAGCTACTGGAGCGGACGGTAACAGGGTGATTCGAACGTAAACCTTTTATCGTTGATATTAAAAGCTTTCGCTTATCTGCGATCTCTAAAATGTATAAACGAGCAAATTTACCGGGGCATTTTATCGAAGGACACCGGTCTTTGTAAAGAATTGCCGTGCCTGACAGATTAAGCACCGTCACGGCTACGCGTCCGATGCAGTTTTAATTTCCCTCGTTGGTCGAGGGCTAGATTAAAGTGTCACCGCGAGAAGCAAATTCATGCTACGACCAGAAAAGCGTCTCAGCGTCGACCAACCCAGTAATTATCGAACAAATTTCTTTCTTTTTCTCGCTCTCTGCCTCTCCTCCTGTCTCGCGTCGAACCAGAGAATAGTAGATTACGGTACGATGGCTATGGCATGCCTTAAAAGGTTCCATTAACGTTATCCAACGCGTTAACAGCGTACACTTTTCGTAGCTGCTACGAACGATACGGCCCCCATGTTTTACAGCGTGCGCCGTGCACTCTAACGACGATCATCCGGCTGTTTTTATCGTTGTTTCGATGAAACAAAAGCAAGACGCACGAGATCGATGCAATCGTATTAGGGGCATCGATCGAAACGGAACCACGGCCGAATTACGTTTATCCGTCGATTGAACCCTGGATTACGGCCGACGGGAAGTTACATCTGCACGGATTAACCTATTACACTTTAGGGCTTCATTCCGGCCCTCGTGCCTCTCGTATCTCAATAAGCAGATTGTAACGACAGCCCACCATAGCTGGATCTATGATTCGCAGAACCAACGTCGGTTTAACTTCGTCGCGTAACTTTCCTGCGGATTTTATGGACTCCCATCTCGGTACTTGAAATAAGATAAGCGCGTCCGAGTGCTCTTCGAAAACTATCCGGTTCTCGTTACCGTCGCGTAAAAAAGTTAATAATCTAAAATTTGTGAAGCCCCTCGCGGAGCGTATCTGGCACACTTTTTAAATCCGGCGAGCGTGCCGCGAGGGAGCATTTTACGCGCGACTAAACTTTTTGAACGGTCGAAAAGTTGCGTCGAATCCGTGTCCGCGCACGAGCGAGTAAGGAAAAATAACGGCAACGGAAAACAAAGAGTGTCGCTAGTTGTCCATTTAAGGATTTCCCTGCAGGTTCGGCGACGAGCGTGGAACGGGCGTTCCGGGGATGATATAGGTGCCGTTCCAACAACGAGCATAGGTGGAGGAGATAATAACGCCGCAACGGCAATGCGGCCGATGTTGTCGGAACACGAGAACGTCGATGTGCAAGTTCGTCGTCGCTTCTTGCAAATCCCCACGAGCGTATGTACACGTAACGCGCACACCAAGGCGAACACGGAGTTGCTCCTATTCGGGACCGGTCGCAATTTCCACCGGGGACACATGTGTCTCCCAATGGTGCGTGCTCGCGACATCGAGGTCGGATTAATACGTTCCAACTCGTAAACAGAAAATTTAGGACCGCGAGAAACTTTCGGCCCCGTTCCATGGAGATTGTTTGACCGATCCCGTGTACCGAAGCGGATCCGCGAAACTCGACCGCGAGTAAGCGAGTTTAAAAGTTACGTCATTTCCCTCCTTGTTTTTCGAACTTTGTTCCCTCGACGCGACTCAACGACCGGACGATAATTCCCTGAATATCGGAGCTGGGGAGAAGTTTCTCGGACTACCACCGCAACCGCGATCAACGTTATCGCACTACCCGTAAACGGTCCGCGCAATTTATTTCGAATTAACCGCTTAGACTATTTTTTGCGGGAAACTAGTATCCGATTCGCGTTAAATTAATTCGAAAGCGGTTTTCAATTCTCCCGAAGTACGGCTTTAAACTCGACGATCGGATATCGAAAGTTATGCAGCCCGTTACAGGTACCGCGATCGTATTCGATAGTGCATATACGCGGGAGTTAACGATCTCTCCATGAAGAGAACGCGGTGGTTACGACTCGTTTTAACGAGAATCTTCGCACTGGTAGAGATCGCTGCCAACCTTCCACATTTTCTTCTTTTTTTGCTCCACTTTTGAATCCTTCGACTCTCGATCGGAGTATTCGACGGGGTACTTCGTTCGCGTTTCTTCGAACGAACAGCGTTTACCTTGAAACACACGGGTAGACGCGAGTAGACGCGAGCGAGCATCTAGCCAACGTTCAAGAGGAAAAGAGAAAAGGAAGGGAAAGAGTAGGTCGCGTTTAAGGCCATTCCCCGCAGGCTAAACTGGTCCTGAATACGCTTTATGATCCTCCGGTAGCTTCCTACGGAGTTTGCAAGCACACGGCACTTTGTATCTACCGGTTTTCGTTCGTGACACCCACGACCGGCAAGCCGGATACACCGTACGCTGTACATATACGTATTCTCGGTGGACTGTCTTTGACGAAAGGACTTTTGCTCGCGAACGACTTCCGTACGACCGTGTCGGTCAACTATCGCTCCAGCCGTATAAACTCGTATTCGCGGATACGCTTCTATACGGCCGACGCTTTTCCTCGCTTCGACGGTTTATGCCCGACCAAGAGATATACCTATTCTCGTTACGCCGTAACTTCGTTCAAGACCCGTTAACGTAAAGTTTACGGACGTTTCGCCGATACTGGCCACTTTACCGCCGAAACTTTGTCAGACATCGACGATAACGTTCGAGCGGCAACAAAAATTACGGTGCGAAACCTGGTTCGCGTCGGTCTCCCGTTGGGATTCAAATCCTCGCAATAATCGCCTTACCGACCACGCTCGACTTACACGGCTACCAACCTATGCTGGTTTCTCTGAAAGCAAAACGTACGCCGAGGTAAACTAAGTACAGGTTGTTGAAACTTGGCCGTGGAACGTCCTCGAACTACTAGCGGTCTATAATGAGCTACGTACAGAAACCCTGTAAAAGGTCTGTTCGAAAAAGGTACTCGACCTTTCGACAGGGCGAGTGTTCCGCATTCGATAACGCGAGCGACGAGGAACGTCGGACGTCGTTTCGCGCCGGAGAAGACTCGTCGCGCTGAACCAGCAAGAAAAGAAAAGCTATGTAGAACGCGACGAGATTATTTCCTCCTTCCGTAACGGGTGTTCGCGGCCGAACAAACGATTCCGACACCCGTAATCGATGTTACGAAGCGTACGCGGCCAAAATACCGATTACGAAGGTAATTCTTGTTCCTCGAGTTTTTCCCGTTTCTGGCTCACGGGTCGGAAAAACGCGAGCAACGAGAAGAGAAAGACCGATCACCGAAGGTGGCAAGGGTAAACCGTAGAATAGGTTCGGTCCAGGTCGGGTCGAGCTATCGTTCCGATAGTCGAAAACGGTAGTGAAACGAGCCATTCATGGGATCCAAGCTACGACGTCGCGTCAAAGATAAGCGGGAGTTATAGATGGACGCAGAGACGTCGACGACGTCGTGGTGGCACACGCGTTCGATACGATAAGCCTCTCTCGATATATCGGAGCATCGTTGTGGATTAGAAAGCGGACGGAGTTAGCTCGAAATAGCGGTTCGGTTCCACGCGAAACTACGATCTCTCCCTCTGCGCCATATAACCAGATACGAACCAAAGAGATTCTCCGACCAATATCGCCAGACCCAACCTCCTGTACTATTATTCTTTCACTTTTTTCCATGAAAGGACTGTCCGACTATTGTGTATTTTACTTTCGATAATAATAACCTTTCCTCTTTTTATCGGTCTTTATCGCCCGCAAAAATGTATGCAAAATGTATCGATCGTTCGGGCATGTTCATTCGCGCAATACCGCTTATTCTTTTCATCAAATAAATTATTTCTTTGCCCCCCAACGCACCGCACGCATAAATTGTTTCGCACGTTCTTTATATTCGTCGTTCGTTTCGCGGTTATTGTTCGGGAACACGGCGAATTCTTTTTTCTTACTATGAATTAATTAACATCGTTGAATACGCGAAGCGTAGTTGCCAACGTAGCGTTTTCTAGCATTTTCTATATGCATGCAGGGCATTTGAGTTTCAAATTAATGCTGCCGCATCGTATAACACCGAAACGGGTCACGAACAGGGCGTCCACCAAAAAGGGTCAACACTCGATACGTATCTCGCGACCATCGAAGAAACCAAACAGGCTATACACGCGTCATCCTTCGAAGCGTCCTCCGCAACGACTCAACCAGCGAACGCGCTCTAATTTCCGTTTAACAAGCACCGTGCAGAATTTCTCTACAAAATCATCGTATTTCAGCCACTCCTACTGCTTTCTGAACAAAAAAGTAAAACGTCGCTTATTGCTTCCACGAAACGTGAAACGAACGCTCCACCGACAGCTTTTCAACATTTTTAAAACAACTCGAAACGCACGCGTTTAATTTCGACTTCGAATATTCTATTAACGTGCAAGTACTATGCGGATAAAAACCCGCCATTTTAAAAACGTACCAATGCTGCATTGAAACGGTACTCAGCAATGTCGTCCTCTTATTATTACGAACAACCGATTGCATACAGCGTTTGAACGGTGTTGAGCTTCGAACGAACGAATAAGTTGACTTTTTTTTATCAAAAAATTGGATAGAAGTTCGTGCACGCGGCACGGGCTACCTAACCGTAAGAGGTCGTTCACTTTTGACCCTGCTCATAGCGCAACAAGCGCCGGTGTAAATAATCTCTTACTGTTCGATAGCGTTCGCCACATGCTCGTGGGCGTATCTACGCGCGTTTGTTTATTCGAGTACAGGTATGCGTTCGCGTGATCGACTGATAGTCCAGTCGCCAAAGGGTTAAACAATCCACTGCGGAAATCGAATGCTTAATTTTGCATCGCTTACATTCCGAAACAAGGTACCGGTTCAATTTTGTTACCACCGAGAACCTATCGTTGCCACGGAAATTCAAGTCTCACGGACCTGCAACACTATTCACGCACACGAACGCGTAATAACAGTGTAGACCCTGCGCCGTTTCGATTACCGTTGCATCGTGTCCGGCAAAAAATTTTCCATTTCGCGAATAACTTGCACGGAATGTCGAATAACGACGGGAGCACCGTCAAAAATTTCGATGGCTCGTTGTTTCCGCGAAACTATTCGTTTGACGCGACAGAAAGAATGATCGTTTCGGTGCAGGCAAAGAAATCACGGTGCATTCGTGACGTTCGTCAACGCGACTGTATTTGTCGAGTGACGACAACGAATCGCAAGAGCTACCTCTAGCCATTCAGGAGATTTCGAGTTGAAAAGCTGGCTCGAAAATTGTCATTGAAGCAGGTAGCTATTTTCCGGCGCGGTTCAGCGTGCCGTGTATTGCGGAGGAATTGCGGAAGCGGAGAGTATCGTCGGCATATTGCGAAGAAAGGGGGGAAAAGAGCGAACGAGAAGTAGACGAAACGAAGCTCGATTTGAAAGGACGCGGCGAGAAGGGTAATACGAAGAGGAGACGAGGGAACCGGCTGCCTATTTTCGTTCAGCACTGTTTCAAATCGTTGCCATATTCCGCGGCAAATGAGAGATGCATAATCCACGGGCAGAGCAACGAGCAAGGCAACGCATCGGCACGGCACTACGTACCCCCCAACCGGTACGTGTTCGTTCCTACAAATTCCAGCCGAGTATAGTCTCGCGGTGTAATGAAGCGTTTTAAATGCAGCCTTTAAATCAGCAGAAAAATGCGCGAGAGATGTACGAGTAAAAGGGTCGCGAGTTCGTGTTACGGAAAAAGCGACCCTCGGCTAGCAGGGATTTAACGGATAACGGGCCATAATTGCTAGCTTTAAATAACAACGCGAGCGCTTTAAAGGGAAGAAAAGCTCGCGATCGAGCTTCTTCTTCCCCGATTCAATCCCTAATTTCCTCCTAATTTTAAAAGGTTCGCCGTAAACGCGATCCACTTTCGCGTGATTAAGATACCGTCCACGTTTCGTTTAGCAGATACAATTCAGATTTAATTAGTTCCCGGGAAAAGTAGTTGACGAACACGTTCGAACGCGTGACGAGTACCGGAGGAGTACGTCGAGCCGTAGATGACGAGGATCTCTTCATTTCCGGCCATCGCCTCTCTTCCAATCTAACGTATTTCACCCAATTTCCGTTCGGGTCGTCAAGAATCCAATCACCGCTAACGTTTCGTCGGACCTGTAATCCCGATATTACTGCTTGTCCCTCGCAACCGCTACAACAATCGACGGAGAATTCCCCGATAACGATTATCGACTCTGTCGCGGATAAACGTTCGCTACAAAGTTTGTCGGGTTCTCGCCTTTAAACGATAATCTTTCGTCTTTCTTCGCGAGCACCTTTATAATTTCATCGAGGAACGGAGAGAATTTAATTTTCCGTCGATGTACTTCTCTCCCGGGCGTCCGACGAAAAACAGAAAACTTTTGCAGTTCGTCGATTTTCTTCGTTATTCTCGTCGTTGATAAGTAGGTCACCGAAATTTGTACCGCGGTGTTCGACCCGGCTGAAAACGCGACGGAACAATTTAATAGCCCGAAACGACTTATTCGATTCGCCGGATTACGTTCTGTTTTCTGAAATAAGTAACTAAGTAAGTAGAATAATTAGCGGAAAGCTTAGAATCGATACGGTTATCGGGAATTCCATCGTTCCCCGTCATTCTACGCATCTCTATAGCTTGGCCGTGTTCGTGTACGTTCGTTCTCGTTCCCAGAATTCTCACGATATTTCATTCCGTGTATCTCAAAACGGCATGCATCGAATACGTGGACAACGAGCAGGCGATACGAGACTATTGTCCATACGTGAGCGATTATTTCTCGAATTCGAACTATTCGAAATGGTTGATCGATCGTTCGTACCACGTACCGACCGAACACGATTCTCTACACCTTTTTCTCGCCGGCTCTTTCACGAATGCTTAAAACGCTCGCGACTTTGAACGAAACGATCTTTGAAAATATATGCACCGTGCGGAACGTGGCGGTAATAACGGGTCATTTGCTCTCCGAATGACATCCGATCGCGTACTCGGTCGTGTCTTTATTACACGTTACCGGCCGTAATGATATAACCGTAGATCATCGTACGCCATCTTGCGATGATTGACGTTGTCGATAAAAGAGCGGGAAGAGACGAGGGAAAAGCTGACAAACGAATGTCGTTTGAGCATGATCGCCATCGGGGGAAACCGTTTTGCTCGTGGAACGGAGCAAATAATCGATATTCGGCAAAATAAAAAATATATATGTACAGGAGGATATTTATCTTGGTTCGAGAATCCCGTTGATAAACTCGGACGTTAAACCTAGCGCTGATTATTGTTCAATCAAGCTCGAGGAATACCTTCCGTCGGGTCGAAGAAGATAAATCGTAGAAATCTCGATGAAAACTCATCGTCCCGCGAGAAGCGAAAATTTCGCGTAAATCGTAAACTCCGTCTTTCCTTTTGTAAGGAATAAGCGGTTCCCAACCGGACCAAAAACGCAAGCGATGGAGCGATCGAGCCAATCTGAAAATGAACTTTATCAAACCGGGGGAATAAAGGGAGAAAGTAGATGAAGGAAAATGATGGGGGGAAAGAGAGAAGGGAAAACTCGGGTCCGGCAATTTCCCGATGTAATAACAGGCCCTTGTTCGTGCAAAACGGGCACGATAAAGCCTCGGGATATTGCCTTATTCAACGGACGTTGAACGCGACGGAGTGGCTCCAAAGAGGCTTTGTTGTGCCCTCTCCTTCTTACTCCGTTGCACCGGAAAGGACAACTCGCGGACTTTGCTTAACTCTTGCAAATAAAAAAAAAAACATTCCAAGGCACACGGAAGAACTTCTGGACGACAAAATACGCGACGTCGACCACGAAAGCGCAAGCGGAGAGACGAATTTAAAGCTAGTCGAAGAAAAGGCAAATAAACGAATGATTTACCTACTTTTCGGAAGTTTAATCCTTTCAGGAGAAAATTTATTCGTTCGTTCTTGCCATCGTCGCTCTCGACCGTCGTACACCGACTACACAACAGGGACTCGTCTCGATGAAAAATAAATGAAGGTACACGGTCGATCCTCGAACAACGCGAGAGTCAGAAAATGCAAACTGTTCGTAGCTGAAAATCTCTGTATAACTATTTATTCATTAAGTCGAAGTGGATCGTCGTGAAGATCTTCACCCTCGTCATCTTCGCGTTAAGTAGATCGAGGAGGGGTAGGAAGGGTTTGTCTCGTCGTCCCGAGGGTGCCACGAGCGGAACAGACGAAGCAGAGATAAGCGAACAGAATCGATACAACCTTACGGAAATACGCGATAATTATCCCTCGATCCTTACGTCTCTGTTTTCGTCTAGGTACGGATCAAACTCGAGTACCCGCCGAAATTCCTTACCACGAAGAAATCGCGCTAGTTACCACCGCGTGGCTGTACCGTCGAGCGCAAGCAACGTCGTTATTTACTTTGCAGCGTAACAGCCGGAACAAACGAGGAAACGACTAAACCGTGTACACGTAGAAACGAAAAAAAAAAAGAAAACGAAGAAACCAAAACGTAACGCGAAGAACAGTTTCGGTTAACGAGCTCCAACTGCCACGTATTCGCGAGCATATTTTTTTTCCACGCTCCCTGGAGAACAAACGAATGGAAACGGAGTAACGACGGAGTTCTGGATGATAAAAGAGACAAATCCCTCGGGAGCGTACCGCTATAAACCAATCGACGAGATACTTCTGAACCACGGATACCGGTGCCCCTAAAACTTTTAAAACCCACAAAGGAAACATTTAGGATCGTCGAGTAGTAGAGCTTCGCTACCACCCCGATGTTCGATGCTCTTTCGACCATTCTTCTCCTTCTTTCTCGGTCGATTACTTTCCTAACTCGACCACGAGAGACGTTTACTTAATGCCTTGCACTCGTTCGTCTTTCGTCTCCTTACTTCTGTCAACGTTTTGCCCGGTCATCCGATCCGATCGCATTGTCGACCAGCAAATTGACGGTACAAGTTCAATTTTAACGATCGCGAGACAACCTGTGTATTACGACAACGCGCGACAAAGGAAAGAAGCAAAAATTACTGGAAAAACGCCCGTGCTTGTTAGAACACGACGCAAACTTCTTAATTAATCCTATTAATTAGACGCGCCGTTGCCGTTACACTCGAGGAAGATTCGTTACGACTATACGAAGCTGCGAGACGTGCAGAGATTACGGGTGGAACGACCGAAGGAAAATGCTGTCGCGTTTTCCTCTTTCTAATTCGGTCTACGATAATCACAAAGAAACGTCTTTTACGACGAATCGCTCCATTTAAAACGTAAAAACCTGAGCTTCGATCCGAGAACCATGCGAGATGACGACGAAAGAAAACCAAACGACGTTAAAGAAAGATAACATCCATCGAAAGGGGAGAAGAATGACGCGTTTACCTAAGATTTCTCGAATGTAATCGTCGAAATATAAAGTTACAAAGGTTAGATTGCTCCGGTACATATTTGACCGCACAGGGATCTCGGTTCGCTGACTGATAGAGAGAAGAAACGATAAAGTAAATTTCGTGAAAATCGATGGAAAAAAAGGGACAAGTAAAAGTCAGAACGAAAGAAAGGGTCGATTACGGATTCAACGACGAAAGCGGATCCTCGTGGAACGCAATTAAGCGACCTAATGAGATTCTTGCGATGACTGTGCTGCATCGATGTCTTTTCAACGCGTACTCGCGGTTTCGCGCGAATTTTGGAAATGGTTCAAGTTAAATGAACATTCCTGCAAACGCGAAAGAGGATCGGATACCGTCCTTACACCTAATTAAACTCCGAAGCTGCGCTTTGCAAGCTGGCGTTTTCTCGTCGATTCTTTTCATTCCTTTTTTTTACTTTCGTCACATTCAAATCCTTTACGCCTATCAAGAAGATCACGTTCTTCGACTTCACGGCAATTAACGACGTTCGACGGGTCTTTCTTCTTCGAATTATCGAACAATTCGATCACCGTCAAATTTCGCGATATTTTTTAATACGTTTTTATTTTTTTCTCTTGATTTATTGGATGCGATCGGAAACGGTTAACCGATCCGTCAACACTAAAATTATAGGACGACGAATTATTTTGACCCTCTTTCTTCGACCGTACATATTTACCACAGAAGATTCTGTAATTAGAAATTTTCTCGTTTAATTTCGACCACGGCGTCATTCAATTTCCATAGTCCCCGCACGTTTACAACCGGCACGAAGAAAACAAATATTAATGCAAATATTTGCATTTTAAGCGAACTACGCGTACAACGGATATATTTTTTGCGTTTCACTGCGAAAAGAAACCGAAAGCAAACAACGAAAAAACGCTATCCCTTTGCTTTGTTTTTCTTCGCGGTTTTACGTTATTTTGTAATCAAAAACTGCACGAATCGAACGATATCGCGATAGTTTCGCGTGTACCGAAACAGAACGCGTTTCGGAAAGATTTGTTCGTTCGCGTATGCTGTGCAGGAATGCTCGTTCGAGGCAGCATCGCGTAACCGTCGAACTAGCTGACGTTAGTTTTGCCGATAAACGAATGCAAATTACACCGCAAAACTCGAAACCAACGTGAACTTCCTGCGGTAACTGCTATATTCTGTCGCGATAACGAACCTTTCGAAGCCCTTTTCCGCCAAACGCAATTTCGCCAAAGACATTTCCTCGACGATAGAAACCGAGTTGGGTCGCTTAAAAATTAATTGGCCGACGTTGATACGAACCGAATTGGCAGGTCGATTATCGATTACGCGATTCTTTGCGAAACGACGTATCGACACGATCGCAACGGCCGGTAAAATAAGTTCGGAGCAAACGAACGATACTACGGTGTAACGTTCGATATTTATTGTATTATTCGTAACGAACTATAAAAGGCGATCCGAGAAACGTGACTCTGGCGTTACAGCGGCAATTTAGCGAATAAATGGTACGTAAATACGATGTGTAATTGGAAATAACCAAGTACGGCGAAAACGGGTCAATTTGAATATTTTTCAATTTCACAAGTTCGCGTTCCGCGCGTATACCTACCACGGTCGCGAAGTACTCGGCAAACAAACTCAAAAACGAACACCGCCCCAAATTCTACGTTATATTTAAACTAAATTCACGCTATTACAATTGCAAATCAAACGTTCGCGAAAGAACGAAATAACATCTGAGCAAATCGTAAACAACGTGACATCGCGAATCAGTCGACGGTAAGTAAACTGATTAAAAAATAAACAGCTACGAGAAAAACGAGTCGAGCGTGTGTATTTTTAAATCCATTCAAAGGCTAAGCCAAAGTCTATGTTATGCTCGAACCAAGTTCCAGTGTTCGACTGGAAACTGAACGAAACTAAACGTGCGAAGGAAAAGAGAAAATTACGTCTCCGCAAAGTACGAACATCGCAGCGTCGCGAACCAGTAAAAAGAGTAGGTCAGAACGGAGACGCAAGAATATGTCGAGGTTTACCGATCAATCGTAAAGAAACAGGGTGAAACTTCCTTTACCCGTAATATCGTAGAAACGAACTCTATTATTTTCCGATGCGGCGAAAGTTAGGTGCTGGTAAGAGCAGCGGGTGGTTCACGTTTTCTCGTTCGAGCGTTTTTCCATCGCATAAACATTGCCGCTTCTATACCGAAAGGACTTCTGAGGTCTTACGACCCCTTTGAGGTCGACTTTCCAACCTCGTAAATCTGTGGCACCGCGTGCTCGAGCGACGGCCACATCGTGTTTTTCGGGGAAAGTTCCGACTTAGTGGCGCCGGTAATCCTTTGCATCGCGCACCGAAGTAGGCCTGAACCTTCGTCTAGAAAACTCTCACCGACAAACCACCTATTCGTTGATCGGATTGCCGCTCAACCAGAATCTAAAACCTCGTTCTAAAGAGGATAAAGGCGAGCGAGGGCTAAACGCGACCCACGCACGATCCGAATGAATTCGAGATGTTCGTCGTTCCAGTCCCCGAATCGGGATGGGTCCTTCGAGAGTCGGTGCCTACGACGGTATATCTTCGAAAGGAAGGATCGAAACGTAAGATCGATCGTTGGACGAGCGACGAAGCTGCGAGGTCCCCGACGCTTCGTTCTCGTGAACCGAGCAGGAACGCGGGACGAAAGAGAATCGAATAAACGCGAATTAAATGGAAATAAAGGCAACGAGTCGTTCGAATCGACTCGAAGACACAAAAGCGACGTAATTCCTGTCGACTTCGACCTAATTTTCCAGAGGACTGTTTCGCGGAGCAAAATGACGAAAGTTTTTTTAGTAGCTGATCGCGTGCATATTTTCCTTAAAACTTGTTCGACCGAATTACTTTCCACTCGCGTTAAACGTTCAAACTTTCGGTAAAAACACCGACCACGGTAACGTTCAATTTTTCTCCGTGACGATGCAACGAAAAAACCTTTGCAAACCTTCTCTTTCTACCATTCGTTAGCCGTCGAACCAAACTTTACTCTCCTTAATTAGAGAACGAAATATCCAGTGGATGGGAGCGAAAGATTTAATCTCGTTCGTTCGTCGGTCCTCGGCCGTCGCCGTAGTTAAATTGAAAACGCGTTCGACGATTTTGTCGGTGGGCATGCATCAAGCATCTAATAATACGATGCTCGGTGAAATTGCGACCCAGTTAGGCTTTGACCCACTTGGTTGCACCGTAATCATCGTCGAGTGCTCTGCACGGATTGATATTGCAGGTAAACACGCCTCTCGTTTGCATGGGGACACCGGTTTGCTTGGTTTCGTTCCTGCGCTCTCAAAGGTGTGTGCGCTCGTCTTTCAAAGATATTTTCATGCAATTAGCGTGCCTCGTCAAATTAAACGTAATCCTTCCTAAGCATCCAGCGCACGCGAGTTCACGTTACAATTTTATCCAATTTTCATGACGAGTATGCGCGTAGACCAACATTGATCGTTGATCGAAACGCTGAATCGGTGTCGACGCGAACGCAACGTAAACAGCTTTTATGCAAATTTTCAACATAGGAATTTCTATAAAATGTTCTTTTCATACTAACTGGGTAAAGATCGTTTGAGATTTTTTCAAAGTATTTACGGAAAATCAATCTTCCTGCTGGCAGTAAAAAATGTCGGAAAAATGCGAAAAGCTTTAGTGCTCTTGATCTTTCGCAGAGACGATTTATGCACCGAGGCTTACTTGGCTGGTCAACGTGACAAAGCACGAGATCGGCTTAGCAACGACAACGAGCAAGATAAACGTTTTACTTTAAGATATCCACGATGCGGTTACGGAACACGGTTACTTTCGACTTTACGATAAGCCATAAAGGTCTTCCCAGGTGAAACAGGTAAACGCAAAGACCAGGCGACGACCAGCTACGCGTACACGCAACCGATGCGTCTCGCATCTATAAATAGGGTTAAATACCGAAGAGGAACGGACACGTCGCTAGTGGTAAACCGACCATCGAGGTTGTAGCGAGGTCACCCTAAGTCGCGAATAAATTAAATGTACAAACGCATCGATAGAACATCTTCGTGCCACTACCGAAACTAATCGGACCTTTATTCTTCTGCTTCTATAAATACCTTTTCATCTCTTCCAGCGACTCTCGAATACGACCGATTTCAGATGCTATCGGCCTACATATTTTGATTACTTTTACGACCAACCACGTGACACGGTAAACACGTGTAATACAAGCACTCTGTTCGACTCGTGAACAAAAACGAGGCGTTCATCGTTGTAAACGAGATAATAAATGTACAGGAGATGACCGAGTTGTCAAATTTGGAATCGCAGCAACGAGTGCCGAACGTTTTCGGGGCATCTGTTGCGCACGTGAGTTACGAGCTGGCCGTAAGGCAACGTTCACACCGTTTCCTTTTGACGTGCAACTTAAGTTTTCGCGAGTGACACGCTGCCGCGTGGTTGTCACATCGAACTTTCGTGAGAATCGATGAAACGCGAGATTCGCGGATTTCACCGATAAAATTCGATCGAACATCTCTGCAAGGTTACTTTCGGTATTTCACGGTAGTGTATATGTAAACGCAATCGGCGACACGTACGGCAAACGCTCGCTTTATTATTGTTTACATTGGAAACGATGCCCGCGATACAGAGACAAAGGAGCATAATTTAATTTATTTGCTTTCGTTCCGTTCTCCAGTTTTAATTACGTCTATGGGAAAGCAACGTATTTGCACGTTCGAATAAAAGGAAATTGGAGAGGGAATGAAAATTATGCAGATTTCGATCGAACGAGGAACAGCGACGGATATTAATTCCAATCGTATCTTTGCGCTCCTGTCACTCTCCGCGATCGTTCGTAAAAGTGCGAACAAATTAAAGATGAAAAAAAAAGCGGTATACACGAGAGCGTCCACGTTAGAAAGTGAAAAGTATGATCTGGCAATTTTGACAGTGCGCACTTTGATTGGACGAAGAGGAACGAGAGAAAAAGAAGCGTAATAATAGAATGACTTACCTTTTCGAGACACTCCTGACCAATGGCTTTAGGATCGACTTGCACCTCGAGGATGACGGAATTGGCTTGACTAACGAGGCACCACATCTTGTCAGGCTGTATCCAAAGACGTTCGTACACGCCACACGCACCCTTTCCCTCTTAACGAAACTTGCGACACGACTTCGAAACCAAATTGGCGATAAATGAAAAACCAAAATGCACGTTCACTGAACTTTCGACGAGCGCATCTAAAACGATCTCTTCTCCGGAATCGCAGCTGGTCGGCGACCGGTTCTACCCGGTACGTTCTTGATCATAACAAATTTAAAACGCGTACTCGTGCACAGCTGTCACTGCGTGTTCGCACACGACTTGGTCCATCGGCAACGTGCTCGCGCTCGTATTACTCGGACGCGTTTCGTCGGCTTCCATTTCTCGGTGCAGAATGGCACACGGACTGACCGCTCCGCGCTACCAGGATTAGTTCGCGAAATCGAATCACCTCTCGGTCTCTGTAGAGTGGCGCTAGTGTTGTGAACGCACCACACACGCACTACGCGCAATCCAACGTACCACTGTCTTCCGTGAACACGATCCGTTCGGTGAGGGAAGGTTAGGTTTACACAGCTGATTCCCCCTCCATATTTAGAATAGTTTCTTTTACGTCTGGCCATCTAACCAATTGCGACAAGCGCGAACAGAAATGTCCAACCATCGTACGATGAAAACTGCGTCTGCGTCGAACGTGAATATCCAAAAAGCTTGGAAACTCCAAACTACCAGAATTATCGAATTGACGCTAATTTTATCATGTATTTAAAACCGTAAACAAATTATGAATAAATATCTCGTTAATAATGGATAGATTTTAATTTCTATCGCTTACGACAATATGTTATACGAGTAACGCGCGAACAACTTTAAATACTGCAACAAACAGGAAAAAATCTGAAAATATTTTACGTAATAATCGTGCATATTATGCAATCGTAAAAGCGAAAATTATCAGTGACTAATTCTTTACGGTACAAACTAAAAACGTTTAGGAAAGTTTATGGATATTGATCACAAGACAGCTAAACCTTAAATGTTTTTATTTTTGAACATTAATACTGTACAGATGAAACAGCTTACAGATGCAGGGTGTACACGTGAGGTATAATTTTCCTTCCTATAACTTAACAATGTTTAAAAATTTCAAACAAAACAAATAGTACGTGTAGAGTACATCGTCGCAAGAATCACGTTAGATTCGGCTAATGTTAGACCCGAACCGTCATTCTCGGGAGGCTGTACAATACTTTTTAAGCGCATTTTATGCACTCGATGTAGCAGAATTATGGAATGACATCTAACATCGTGTGTTCAATGATGTATAGTTTCTTGCCACCACCTTAATCTAATGTTTCACGTTTACTCGTCATTCTAATATATCTAGGCCTTGATATATCACAATGACTACAATTTGTATGACACGTCTATATTACGATTGTAATTGAACTACAGTGATTTTTAACCTTTCCAACATGGTGGTAAACGTTCGATATAGATACAATTACATTTATTGTCGTGTAGTAATTGCAAAACAAGGTTCTAATGATTTAAATACCACCATCTAAGATGAAAATATACACGCTATTTGCGATAATAGTACAACATAACGGTGAAAGATACGTTTAAAGATACAATCAAGGAAATTACTTAATGTACATTCATAGCATCAGATGTAATATTTATAATTAATTCATATATTTTTTGATATTTAAACTTCGATACGGTAATTCTTGTGTAATTGTGGTTTAATGTCATACACCAACTCCAAGATTTTAAGCATAACCTGTAGGATACAAAATATTATTAGTAAAATATTTTAAACCGAAGAATATTTTGTTCAAATACCTAAAAATTATAAAACTTACAGCATTTTTGTGTGTTGACACAGCTTTATTCATTTCTTCAATTTTTATTTTCGTATCAGCTTCTATACATGCTGCTACATCCTCTTTTGATCCCATATGCTAAGCAACGATAAGAAATAAATGTAGGTATACTTGTGTTTGTTTAAATGACATTACAGTTAAGAAACATTAGAATCGAAAAATTATTATATAAAAATTAATCACCTTAGCTTCGAATTCACGGAATTGCCTTTCTCGTTCTTGCCTATATTTTTCAATCTCATCTTGAGCTTCTTCTTTTGCTTGCTTCAACCGACGTGCCTTACCTAAGAATAAAAACAATTTGATGCTCCAATTTTATTTGTAGCGTTTACAAAAGGAAAACAAGATAAGCTTACAATTTATATTTTTCGTGTTCTATGACGTTAATAAAGGTTAGTTCAATTATAATGATATCTGTGACTTCTTGATGCCTTTAATGTTTCGATTACAATTATTAAACGGGTAAAATACGACGAAAGTGTAAAATAAAATGCATAATCTTTATCCACATAAATTTAAATATCAACTTTCAGTGCATTTAAAAGGTTACACCCATTTAAACTCAGGGTCACAGAAGAGTTTATCGCAGCGTATTATGTTGGAACATGTCAAGATTAAAATATGAATTATAATAGTTGAACTTACGTTTTCTAGCTTCCGAAACTTTCTCTGCAGCTCTTTTTTCAGCTGTTAAAAGTTGCTGAATACCTTGCGTTTGACTGGCCATCTTTGCAACGAACGAAGAGTGCTGTATTCCGTGCGAATTACAAATCGATCATATGACTTTGGAGTTTCCGTTGTTTGCCCCACCTTAAACGGTGGCGCTTTATATTGTGCTCTCACGTGTTCAACACTTGGAAATTAACAGCGCACCAACCACGATCCACGATACTGCACTAATGTACGTGCATCAAATATGGCAAAAGGAAATTAGTATAATAGAAAATAAAAATCGTATTACGCTATTACATAACTTTAGATAAATATATTTCATTTTCTTCGTATGTATTATACGGTTCATGTGTTCCCATTCAACAATATTCCCATTCATAGTGTATCAGCAATTTTTAGAAAAATTAATTCAACAAAAAATTAATTCATATTTATAAAAACAAGTTGTATTCATCTTATTTATAAACAAGACTCAATGTACAATATTGATGTAAATTAATTACATTTACAAAAGAGATACATGATTTATATATTAAAGTATTCGATTTCCTTGTACATTTTGTTTATTATTTAACATAATTTTTTCTTGACGTTTCTTTTCCTCCTTAAATGCTTCACTGTTTGCCTTCCTTTCTATTCGTCTTTCCTGAAATTAACAGTTAGTCGGTTAACGAATTACGTTGTTATATGACTATGAAATTGACGAACTAATCGTACTTTTCTGTATTCCTTCAGTGCTTTCTTTCTTTGCTTTCTTTCTTCTGGAGTTTCATTTTTTGATCTTATACTTAATGTACTTAAAGTTGATCTCATGGTTTCTGCGATAGACTGAGGTCCCCTTTGATTACAATTTTCATTTTGTTGATCAAATTGAGCTAAACTTTTAGCAGTCAATTTTTGGGGGTCATTTAAAACATTCCTTGGAATACCTGTTCTTGGGTCAACTTTAATCTTTTGTGGTTGCTGCAAAAGCGATAAAGATTGTAATTTCACGCTATGCAAAATAAATTAAAAAACTATTCTTTAATCACCTACTTTTGGTTCAGAAATTAACTTCGGATGATTGTAAATGTTGCTGTATGTACTAATAATACTTTCACAATCCCATTTATCTCTTTCTCTTGCATCAACAACAAGTTCATCTAAACTATCTTCATCCTCAGAACTAGAATACTCTTTTTCCAAAATTTTCATTTTGTCTTTCATGAGCTTTGCAACATTATCAGCCTATAAAAATACAATAACATATAACTGTTGTACATGGAAATATTTTTCTAATACTTACATTCTCATTTTGTTGTTGTTCAAATTCTGTTGCACATTGAAGAACTAGATCTGAATTTGGTGCTAAATATCCTTCAATTTCATCACAATCTAAAGCACCAATTTCAGTATTATCATATGCTGCATACATCTGTGAAAGTAACACTATGCTTTTAAAAGAACAAAAATAAAATAAAAGAATATTTTGTAACAAAGAATACATACTTTTTCAAATTTATCATCTAGGAGTGTTAATTGGTCATTTCTTTTCATTACACTGCTGCTCATTGAATATTCTGTAAAACGTGATTTTGTTTCTTCTTCTTTAAAAGTATATAGAGAGCCATCAAAGCTATGCTCAGATAATTCCATATGTCCTTCCGATGAAGAGTCTGATGCCTGATCTGATACATTCGATTCATATTTGTAATTTTTAAAGTGTTACATATAAAAACCCTGTCACTTTAAATATACATAATATAATACTATACCATCTTCATCCTTCTGAAATTCATCATCACTATTGCTAGCATTAGCTAATTCTATAAAATTATCTTCTAATTCATTTTCTGGATCATCATAATCAAAATCTTCATCCATAGCTGCAACTACATCTGGATCTAAATCTAATCGCAATCCAGAAACTGGAGCTGCTTTATTAAGTAATCCAACTTTTTCTTCAACATTCGAAGCAAATACAGAAGAAGGTAAATTAATTTTTGGAGCATCCTTTTTTTCACTTGTTTTTGTAGGGATTGCATTATCAACACGTTCCCATTCAGTCGTCAAAGAATTGACATCTTTAAGATGTTGTAAATAATCATAATCATCATCGTAATATATGCCATATTTTTGTTGCTCTTCTTTTCGTTTGTCAGTATCTAATTTCTTTTTTTCGTGTTTAGCACCTTGTGCATCTCCAACAGGTACAAGAACACGTTGCGGTGCTGTTTCATCAGCAATTAACGGATCTCTTTGCGAACGATGAACTAAATGAAATGTTACCGAATTTTTCTTGTCAATAAACTTCTTCGTTTTCCCTTTTGGCTGAAAACATAAAGAAATCAAACAGATAACACGAAAAATAACCTAATGCGCAGCATTTATACAATTATATGTATTTCCTGAACTAATATCTTACCATTTTTATGAAATTTATTGTTCAATATGCAGTATTGAAAAATAAATTATTGTAAAAAGCTATTTATTTTAAATTATTTACGAAACAAATTGAGGTTATTTAATGTGTTATATTCCACGCAGAACATTGCGGAACGCGAAGGAACATACTTCGTTAGTGGTTCTCAAATTCATGGGATTGGTACTGTACGATAACTGTATTAAAAGTTTAATCATTGGCTCGATCTTTTCGAAAAATATCAAAGTTATTTACATAAATCATAATAAACATTAATAATGGTTCAGTTAAATATAAACCCTATAAAAAGACTGATTTCATATTTGTTTTTAAATGTATTATTCTCCTTCTTTACAGCAGTCAATATCAACAACGAAAACTATTGACGTTCGATAAAGACGCAACAAACATTCAAGGGAACATAAAGAATGGGACTATTTGATCGTTTAGCAAACCTTTTAGGTCTTAGGAAAAAAGAAGTTAATGTTTTAGTAGTGGGCCTTAATAACAGCGGTAAGTCGACGGTCATAAATAATTTCAAACGCGAGGATGACCGTTGCATAGACATAGTGCCCACTGTCGGGTATAATGTTGAAAAATTTTCATGTAAGTTAAACAATGACGAGTAAATGACATTCGATGTTGAATTGACGTGCTTACCATTGTTCTATGTTACTCATTGCACTTGCTGATTTATTCGAGCACAAATTGCAATAATACAAAACAAATATATTAAATTACAAACTTTATTTGTACAAAACATACATGAACATTGATATATGACATACAAATCATTATTATTGGTGCATTATTGATAATTTTATTAAATACTTGTACCTCACATACTTTTTATACTTTTCTTACGAAATAAATTTTATTTTAAAATCTTTGATTTTGAAGATTTTATGTTCCTTTTCATTTTATCTCGTAATAATGTTATGGGCATATTATTCTGGGATTGTTTTCCTTTTTTAAGCTTACTACTTTTAGGAGAATTAATATCAATTTTATTTTTCATATTTTGTAAATTGTCTTCGTTAATTGTGATATCACTAATGTCAGTATTACTTGAGGTAGGCAAATTAGCACTTTGTCGATTACGATGTACTGGAGTACTAGTAACTGGTTGATTTTTCGTTTTGTGTATCATTTTCTTTTTGGATGGTGTTATTTCAGAATTTTTTTTACTTAAATCTAATTTATCATTATTAAATTCTAATTTTCTTTGCCTTAATTTCTTTCGGTTTAATTTATTAATAGGTGGTGTTAATTCTGTAACATTACTGTCCCCTTTACTTAAAGGATGTGACTTTCCATTCTCTAATTCTTCTTCTTCTTTTTCCTTTTCTTCTTCTGCTTCTTTTTGAAACGAAATAGAATTTGCATTAGCTCTGGAGGTACTAGGTAAATGTGAAAGATTCAAAGTCTTTTTTCTTTTTGTTGTTTTCTGTTTCTTTTCTACTTTTCTTTTCCTTTTTGAAAGTTCTAAAGATTTCTCATTCAATGATAAAAACCCTGTCAAGTATCCTTCACTACTTGAACAGTCTGAATTCTAAAAATGTAAGCATAATTATTTTGACAGAATGACAATAATGATGTTTAATTTTAAATTAATTAGAATTTTAACATACATTCATGTCTAATGGGCTGTCTTCATCTTCCTCTTGTGACCATACAAATGGTTCTTGCTTTAATATTTTCTCAAATGCTATATGTAAATCAAACTGTTTGAAACAACTTACAGATGCCTTAAAATATTTTTTTGACTTTGGACTTAGTGTTTTTTCTGTCTTTGAATCCACTATGACTTTATATGGCTTTATTGTATCAATATAATATATAAGGTATATGATTATATGCATATATTTATCATTCAGTTTATCATGCACTCCTAATAATTCTAAAATAATCTGTGTATATCCTTCATTTGATTGCAACTTACAATTTTTTATATGAGAAACAGTATCCTGTAATTTGAAGTATATGTTTAATATCTTATTTATATTGCATTAAATTAAAAACAGAAGCAGATCATTAGATAGGCTTACCATCAATTCGCTAAATTGTTTATGTCGTACAAAATAACAGTCAATATAATGTTTACATTTTTTTAAAAATTTAGGTACATCAGCTACATGATTAATAGACAATTCTGACATCAAGGAACTTAGATCAATTGGCATTGGCATTACCCATTTTCCCAATGTAATTTCATTTTTGTTCTTAAACAATTGTACACCAAAAGTATTTTCTTTATCATAATGATTTGAGGATGAAAAGTGGAATATATATTCATGTTTTGTACATTTAGTACAATAAAAACCAGAATATTTATATAATTCAGATTTTAATTGTACATCAATATTTGGAATTTCAACAGAAGTTGTACTTTTAGGTGTTTGCGAATGAATGATACAGTTAGCATTTGAAAATTTTGATATGCCTAAACTGCATTCCATTTCAAAGATAATAGACTTTAATTGTTCTGTTTGTTTCTCCAATTTGTTTTTCATGTCACTTGCAGATTCTAAAGTTCAATGTTATATATAATATTATTTTTGGCAATAATGTTGTAGGGTTAGTTTTGTTAAACCAACATTGGACTCACCTTTATTTGTTTCACAATCATTTTCACTATTAATCATATTTTGTATGATTTTATATGTTTCCATGTTTATATAAATTCTAATGTAGGAATGATATCAAACTACTTTTAAATAATATCGCGCCAAAATACCTACTATCTTTGAACTCAGTGATTGTCATTTATTCCATCTGAAAGAAAAATATCAGCGGAAAAAGTGACGCTTTACAAAAGTTATCAACTAATAATGTATTTATTAAATCTATGCAATATATTTATCATATTATTGTACTAAAAAAAAATGCATTAAAATACGTTTAATTGTGTAAAAGTATAATTTTTTTTTTCAGTCAAAAATGTTAATTTCACGGCATTTGATATGTCGGGGCATGATCGCCATAGATCATTATGGGAACACTATTATAAGGATTGTCATGGTATTATTTTTATAATTGATAGCAGTGACAAATTACGATTAGTTGTTGTTAAGGAAGAATTAGACATGCTTCTTCAACATCCTGACGTAGCAGGTATAAACCGTTTTGCTACTTTCCTTTGGTAGGTACATATCCGATCGATATAAATATTAAAAATTGAATTTTCTGTATTCGAAACATTATAGGTCGTAAAATACCGATTCTTTTTTTGGCAAATAAAATGGATTTGCCTGATTCTTTGACTACTGTCAAACTTGTTGCTGGACTCGGTCTTGATCGTATACAAAATAAACCTTGGCATATACGAGCAACAAATGCAATTACAGGAGAGGGTTTACAATTAGGCATTGAATGGCTTACAGATCAAATTCGTGATATATACATTAATAGAAGATAAAGATAGTTTTTCTATATCATACAAGTTTTCACTTATACAATTTAACTAAACGAGATGCAATGAGTTTAAGTGGTTACACTTTTCGTTCTAAAATTCAATATTAAATATTTTACATATCTATAAAGTCATCTTCTTTCGCAATCAACATTTCAAATATCGATGTTTGTCAGCAGTTTGTGTTTACAACATTATCATCATTAAAAAATTTCGAATGATAGTAGTAATTTCAGGAATAAAGCTGTAAGATTGAGTAAGCGGAAAATACGTACGCATCTAGTCAAAGTCCGTCCAATAAAATTGTACAAAATCATGTTTGTACCATAATTTATTTATGTTATCTAATTGTAGTGATTGTCTAGTTAAATTATTTTGTAAAATGTGTATTTACAATTTACATACATATATGCAACAAATTTTGTATGTGCAATAAATATGCCTGTTCTTGCCAGATGGCGTTTGTAAAATTTTCCCATTACTACGTCAGCGACTATCTGAGAGCGTGGGACTCTGTTATATCGATCTCTGTGACATTTGAAGGATTCATGCGAATTCGTATGGTTGTTCATTGAAATACATTTAAAACGTAATTTAAAATGAGAAGAAATTACGCATTTATAATTTGTACTTTATGTGTTGTTTTTCTCAAGATTGTACAGTGTTACAATGTAAACAAATATCCATTACTGATGCCAAATGTTAGGCCAAATAAGGTAAATGAATGTTGCTAAGATTTGTAAGATTTGTAAGATTTAACATATCTTTTCGATGAAAGGATTGCGAAACGTGATAATCCATTTAATAGTTTTAGTAACATCGTCGTTAATGGTTTTTTTCTAAGCTGTGCATTTATATTCTAGTGATATGTAAACAATTAAATAAATGTAGCATTTTTTTTGTAATTTGTAGGAAGAATTATATTTATGTACTCCAGTTAAAGTTGATCCTTCTCAAAATTACTACTTAATTGGTTTTGAACCAAATGCAACACAAGAAAGTGCTCATCATATAATTTTATATGGTTGTCGTAAACCTGGCAGTTCAAAATCTATATGGAATTGTGGAGAAATGGCACACCGTACAAATGATAATGAAGAAACAATGGTACCTTGCGCAGAGGAGTCACAGGTATATGATATAATATTATATAGAATCGAAATGTAATAATTTTATATATAACAACTACTAATTTCATTGATGTGTTATTTAGATATTGTATGCTTGGGCTCGGGATGCGCCAACTTTAATTTTACCAGAAGGAGTGGGTTTTAAAGTTGGTGGAGATTCTCCAATTAAATATTTGGTTCTTCAAGTTCATTATGCCCACATCGATTTATTTAAAGATGGCAGAACTGACGATTCTGGTGTATTTCTGCATTATACGTTACATCCATTGAATAAATTGGCTGGTGTTCTTTTATTGGGCACATCCGGTGTTATACCTCCTAGAAGTACAACGTATATGGAAACAGCTTGCACGATAAAAGAGAATAAAACCATCCACCCTTTTGCGTATAGAACACATACGCATTCACTCGGAAAAGTTGTATCTGGATATTTGGTAAAACCAGATTATACCTGGATAGAATTAGGTAAAAGAGATCCTTTAACACCTCAAATGTTTTATCGCGTGCATAATGAAGTTTCGGCTGGGCAAGGAGATCAAATAGCAGCTCGTTGTACTATGCGTAGTTCGCGCGATATTTTCACGTATATAGGTAGTACTAAAGCAGACGAAATGTGTAATTTCTACTTAATGTATTACGTTGAAAACGATGAACCATTATCTATGAAGTACTGTTTTACCAATGGTCCTCCTAGTTATTACTGGAAATATGACGGTCTCATAAACATTCCGAACAGAGAAGCATCCACTTTATAAAGTAACGTTAATTACAAACACTCGGTCTCGAAACTGATATAAATTTGAAACTGTTGATAACGAAACAGAGTTTAATGGATGAATTTTGTCTATTTGTTGTAGAATAGAATTTGTTTCTTCTATGTTAGGCACACTTATTGTTCCTTTATAAAGTGTAGCATATTTTTATTTAATTTAAACTTATTTTTATTGTAGATACTTTCAATTTAAAGACCTGTACTGAACTAGTTTTAATTATACCGTAAATGTAACGAATCCAAATGGTATAATTGTACCATGTAAATGTTAACTTTATACAGGTCGTGTATCATAGTAGGCCTAAAGAAGATATATTTTACTGTATTCGCGATTAATAGTTCAGTGTTCACGCACAATTTGTTTTGTATCGTGTAATTAATCCTACTTTTTGTACATCTTATTGCGCTTTGATATCTAATATGTCCTTCTTAAATGTGTTCTACATCGTGTATTTAATGTTTTAATTGCGTTTATACATAAAACTGGCCTTTGGTACTTAAATACCATTCTTTTATTACTTATTTGCGACGCGAAATGACATATTTAAATAGCATTTTTTTATTATCCATTCCAATAGTTTAAAAAATGTTTTTGTTATTGTATCATATATTGTCGATGGAACGCGCATTAATATAAGATGGAACAGTGAATGTTGAATCGTATACTGACATAAGTTACTATGACTAATAATAATTTATAAACTGAACAGTATTTTCAAAGTCCACATGAGAGAATATTTTTAAATATAAACGACTGAAAGTAAAGCATATATCATAATGTACCTTGACGCGATTTTACCCTACGTGTAAGCGTAACAAATACAAATTATTTTCGGTGATGTGCAGAGAATGTGCAGATAGGTTTCTATGACTTTAACAATATTATACTGATATGTTAATAAATTACGCTCATATTGGAAATTGGGAATTGTTTCATTTTAATCTCCACTTACTATATTACCTGTATTATAGAACAAAAATTATCGGGAACCTATACGAGATCGTATCCGTTGTACGTATACGATTACACCGGTTAAGTCTGGTGAAAGGATGTTCCGTAACTCTTTTTAAACGGATTTCTTGAGCAGAATCGATTGTCTCGAGAAAAATATACAAACTAATCACCGTATAATTACGAATATTTATCCGATTATTATTAAACATTAAAGCGATCTTTAGAATTAGACGAGACTACTTTTAATCGACCGTATATTATTTTTGTTATTTCAATTTTATAAACAATCGCCTAAACGAATCACAAGGTGCTTTGCTCCGTAAAAAGGATCCCCCTTTGAAAAGTATGTCGATGAACGTGGACGTACGTTTTTGGAAAACAAATGAACGGAGAAAGTGCAGCGAGCATGTCGAAGAATCTAACGGAGGCGTGGTTTGACGCATCAACGTCTATCGATGAGACTGATAAAAAATCTGTCAATCTTCTCTCAATGTTTGGTCGCGATTTCAATGTTCGTCTTAACATGTTAATCGTTTTTAGCACGACAATTTTATGAAATTGTAATTAGCTGGTAGAAATGCAACAAGTACAACAAATCGCTCTCGTTTACTACGAATTCGATACGTATCAAGTTTTTAAGAAGCAATTACGTAAACGCACATTATACGCTTGTACGCGCGACAACTAATTAGAACGTGAATCGTGTTATCGAAATAATACGAGTTCGTGAAAGTAAAATTGACACGCGGACTCGGTCCGTTTCGTATTTCCGGTCTCTCTATGCGCGTACTTTCGTCAGTCGAGTTTTCGTTGCTCCCTTTCGAACGAAAACCGAGGTCAGGAGCGATCCTCGATAAAACATTCAAGCAAACATTTTTACCGTTTTACACGATAACTTCTTAACGATACGGTGCAAGCAAATAGCAATAAATGTTTTCGAACGATAACTACTAGATTTTTGCTCGTTTATACGACACAAACGAATGACCGTATGACACGTATAGTTTATATTTGAGAGAAAGTTAATCGAATATTTAGTATGGTAATCGTGACGAATTTTTTCTTTAAAACGAAATATTTAACTTTCGTTCCAGATTTCGTAACGCGTACCATCGAAAGGAAAACGAACTCCATTCTGACAAGAATAAATTGCCGGAACTCTCTCTTTATACTAATGGAATGGATTTTCTTGATTTCAGTAATACGTTATCCTTTCACGCGGGTCAGACGGTTGCAATCTCTTTTTCGCGAATACTTTGCAACGAGGGAAGAATAGCGTTAAGGGAGTTCGTAGATGGTTCGAGGGTACCGATAATGCGTCAATGAAAACGGCACGTCACGCTCGCATAAAAGTATCATCACCGGTAAAAGCATGTCTCGTCGTTAGGAAAGCGACTGGAGCACATGCAGCCCGATCGGTCGTATGTTCTGCAGGCAACTTCGAAAGTAAGGCCTCGATCACGTTTTGTTCGATGTCAGCTTGCCGCACAAACTAAGTAGACTTGGCTCGAGCTTTGTTTCCTTCTTCTCCTTTTTCTCTCTATCTTTTCTACTAACACGAAGAGGTCGTCGTTTGACCGTTGCCCCGCGCTGCCCCGCGCCGCTCCGCGTTGTGCCGGTTCCTCGAATACGATTAAGATCGAATCATAGATCGATAAGTGTAAACAAACTGGCTAGCGTCATTCTTTTAATCCTTTTCGCTCGAGTAACACGAGCTACCAATAAACTCGTGCACGTACGCGCAATTGTCGAACAAGCAGTATTAATATTAATAAACGATTTTTTGTACCATTCCATCGAGCAATCGAAGCATCCGTTCGTTTTGTACACGTTGAATTTTCGTCGCGTCGAACGAGCCGATGATTTGCCAGATCGGAACCCTACGATTAAGTTTTAAATTCAAAACATATCTTGTCCATTAACGGCGAACGAGGCTACATTCGTCGACTCGAACTCGCGTATTTGTCAATGTGGCACATCTTCGAAGAATTCCCGTGAAAATAAATACGCGTCGACGCATCGAGTTAAGGCATGATAGAAATAGCTAGTACCACGGTATGAATTTTTCAAGACATCAAAGATTAATTTTATAATTAATCTCCGTTGCTAATTGCTTGTCTGTTAAAATTGTGCCTCCGTTTTACAAGTTTACATTCTTTGTCCGTAGCAATTCCTTTGCATGCAACCCTTCTCCTTGTACACGTGTCTTATCTGGGAGTGAAATATTCGATCGCAAATAGAACGAAATAACTAACTTGGTTTTTACCGACGTGCGAAACGAGAGGCGAACGAAGAAGCTAACGCAAATTGTTCTCGAAACGTGCTCTTCTATTTGCCTACTCGAAATTTGCGTCAAAGTAAAACTCAGACACGCGTTCAGTAGCACTCGGAACATACGGCTCGTACACCTTAACAATGCATGGAAAGAAAAAAACACTAAATAAAACGGCAGCGAGCGTTCGAGAGGTAGAAAGAACAGGGGATGTAGCAGCCACGGGGTTGAAACGGAAGCGGAAACTGGCAGGGCGATAACTCGACGGTTTGTGCAAGATCAGAGGCGAGAGGGTGATGGAAAGGAGAAAGAGCGAGAGAGAAAGGGGCACGCGAGAGAAGAGAGAAGTAGCGATTGGTTAAGCCGGTTGGAAAAGCCCGCCTGGCTGCTCAACCGGCCGGCACTTTGCTCAGTTCTCCACTGCGCTCCGAACGAACCGGAGCTTTCGCTAAACGGATTCCTCGAGAACCCCGCGACTGTATCTTTCGATAGTATCGCGACGATCGATCGGTCGATCGACTTTACGAATCATCGTCGATAAAGCGCGCCTTCCTCGATACTTGTTCACCCTCGACGAGAGTATATCTTGGAACTTTTCGCGAAACGCACCCCTGCTGTCTCCTCGTTTCATCGTCGTCGTTGTCATTCCGGTCGTCGACGTCGACGACCCTCTGCGTTCTGTTCGAAGACAAGGCGGAACGGAAAGAACGGTACAAGAGGAAACTATGCTCGTGGACGAAAATACTTGGCAGTTTTCGGTTTAGAACGATAGAAGAATCGTTTCAGTTTAAGCGAAGAAGAAATTGCTGAGAGGAAAAGAGGAATTTGCTCTAGATTACGGTGAGTTTTCTACTTCGTTTTTATTTTCTCGTTACTACCGCTTCGATCGACGCTTTGCCATGTCACTCGAGCATGGGTGACGCATGAATTTCTATAGAAACTTGTATATCATCGAACGTTCGAGGGTGCACTCGATGAAAGGAATCGAATCAAAATTATGAAAAGTAAAAATAACCTGTTGATAGAAACTTGCGACAGATTCCATGCGAAAATGTCGAAACGTGAAAGACGTCGAACGCGAAAAAATAACCGAGGTAGAAACGGTGCTTGATGAAATAAGGGTTTAGACCTTATGTCACTGTACAATTTGCACGAGCGAAAACTCGTTCGCTCTAATGCTTTCCATTAACGAGAGGCTCGCACACGCGAAACTGTTCGAAGAGCATCGTTTCGGAGTTTGCGCTCGTAAAGCTTATTTATGATGCGTCGCGGAAATTGTACAAGTTCGATACGAGCGATATTTGTTGAATTTCGAGTCGTCCGTATTATCCGCGCAAAATGACCTACTCATCTCCTATCCAGCAATAATTCTAGAAAGTAACGAAAAATATATCGTAATCGTGCACTGTTATCCATCGTGGCGTAAATCCATATCGCAAGTTTTGCCGTTAGTTTCGATCGTGATTACAGCGATATCCTAAGGGGTGGATTTCCATTCTCGATACTCTCCTGCATAATTCTGTTTGCCAATACTGTTAACGTGTCTCCACGATTTTCGCTAACAAATTCTGCAACCAGAAATACCACGGTTCACGTACGCGACTCGACGAAAGGTTGGTCAGAAATTCGAACGGTAGGACGCATCGTGAATGTAAAGCGTAGCATAGGCTGTCGCGGAATGTCATTTATCGGTCATTGGAATCGAAAGGCTCGGTTTCACGAATTGCGGTTTTGTTTGCTCGTGCATATCCTTAATTGCTTCGGTTTGCGGACCTATCGATTGCTCGCGTTAACGCGATCTCGAATTCAGAACGCGAAACCGCCTCTTGATTGGCATTAATCAAGTGCTTAGGCACGTGCATCCGTCGCTGATCACCATTTGTTCGAGAGTATCGACGCGTTTTCGTCGGTGAAAATCGAAAACGTGTATTAGCAACGATACGTTAAAAGTATCGAACCGTCGCGTGTTCTGCTGCTTTTTGTTCGTTTCCAACGGCATTGCACAGAGAACGTCGCGAATCGCAACGCTCCAGTGACACCCAGTTGGCAAGCTTTTACCGAAATCAGCTCTTTCACACGGATCAGCCTAAACGTCGTCACGGATAACGTATATATACAGAAACTACATTCGAACTGGGTCGGCAGCTTTTTTCTTCGTACCGCAACAATGTTCAGTTCGTATCCGATCCGCCAAACTCTTGGCCCGCAGGAAATTGCATCTGTTTTATTGGCATTCTGCTGGAGCACCAAAGTTTCCTTCGCGTTCGGTCGTTCGTCTTCCTCGCAAAATTCAGTGGCTCGATCGTGCGCGAAAAAAAGAGTACCGACAGTAAAGTAAAGAGAAAATTTCGTCAAATAAAATATAATATAACAATCTATAGTTCTTGTACGATAAGCGCTACCGTTAAATTTAATCGTTTCCATTCGATTCTTCAACGGCCAGAAGTTTATTAATCGGTTTCCTGGAAGAAAGTCTATCGATAAACTTACGGTCGCGCCCGATACGTTTAGCGAAACTCGATCGAAGATTTTATCGAAGTTTTAATATTCTCGTCGAACTTGTATCGGAGTTTTTCGATCGATGCATCAGAAGTTGGCAAACTGCTTAATCTCGCCGCTGAAACGTAGTCTGCTCGTGCTCTTCGAATACGCGATCGTATACGTGTTGTACGTGTACACATAGGCGCACACTGTTCCCGATTTAATGTACGGTGTCCCATAAGGTTCATATATCTCTCTTTACAACCAGGAAACGAGTATGGTCCCTTTGCAACGAGCCACATTCATAAATCCAAAGGGAAGCCGACCTGGCTGGAAAAACATTCTCGCGTGCTCGCGTTTTTTCGACGCAACAATTTCAGCTATTTCGTTGTACGAACCGAACAAATTTACCGCGGATGAAAGTTCTAACACACGTTGTTCTCGATGTTGTCGGGATTACGTCGAAGAGGATGGAAACCGCTCGACGTTTTACAAATTCTACCCTCCTTTATCGTAGATCGGTTCCGCGGTATAGCGGATGCAATTTCGCGGTAGAGAAATCTTTTGTATCTTCAATCTTTCAACCCTTCATTCTCTTGTCGAAGCATCAATCTTTCCCAATTCCCGTATCCGGCTATTGAATCGAATCGTTACTCGGGAGGTCGCAAACCGTGGTATTTAATATTTTCGAACCGCGATCGAGAGTTGACGAACAAAAAGTTATAAATATTTCGTGTAACTCGATTGGTTCCAGCGGAACGATTGTGCCTTTGACGAATGAATTTTTAACGAACATTCGCTAGTCGAGATTGTCGCAATTTTAGGTTCGCTGACCCGAGCTAACGTTTCGTTCAATTTTTTCGAATTCCGCGCGAACGTTCGTTATACGTTTGCCAGGAGCGAGCAATTAGCGAACGCAACGCGTTGTCGCAAAGCAATTATCGGGATCACGCGATTCCGGCTCCAGGACAGATTCGAACGTTTCACGAGATTCGGTAAAGAGCTGGTCAAAGGGTCATCCGGTGTATCGATTGATGCTCGCGAGCATGCTAGAAACGAGTTGAACGGGGCAAGCGCATCCACGAAAATGTACGGAAGCGGTCGTTGTCTTCGCCTGAGGACGTTTACGACGGTCTTTCGATTCCCTCGTTAGTTCCGAGAGAAACTTTTTCGAGAAACAGCGGTAGAAACGTTTGGGAACGCGTCCAATTCGAACGTAAAATTTCGTAACCTTTCCTCGGGACTCGACACGCGGTCGAATCGTTCGCGTTCGAAACAGACAAATTTTCCTCGCGTTCGCCGCAGTTTATTCGATTATTCGCGAGCCACCGAGTATTAGTAATCGTTTTGATCGTGAAGCGTCACGAAAGAGAAACAGTTTTTCGAGACTAGGTTCGACTCGTATCCGACGAAGTTGCATCGGTAAAATTTAGAGCAGGTACGGAGAATCGAAGAGAGAAGAATAATTGGAAAGAAAAAGTATCGTGTCCACGGATGTTTTCGAGGCGTACGTCTCTGTCTCGTTGTCGTAATTTATTTGATGGGATTGATGCCGCTCACGGGAGCCCATAACTTTCGTCATTTCTCCAATCAGGTGGAAGACCACCTAGAAAAGAACCGGAGAAATTCTCGTCGATGTAAGGAGCGAACGCATGTAAATCACGTGACCCCTATCCGGGACACGAATCGAACGGAAGTACAGGAAATCTTCGCGAATTCTACGATGTCACGACACTTTCTTATTTCGTGCATGCCGAATTATTGTTTCTCCTTTCGAATGAAATATTCCGCGATCATCGCGGAATTCGTCGACGCGCTAAAACTTAGAAGCGTCGACGAACGAATCGAGTATAGATTTCCAGAATCGATCCGTTCGTTTTTCTCGATTTTGCGAGCGTTCCGAGGACGAAGACAAAGTTGTATCGAACGCGTGTGTCCACCGTTTCGCAGGAGGATCGACCACGATGAACATTTCATCGCACGCGAAAAGGGGAGCGGTAGGGAGACCGAATGGCCTGCATACGTAATACGCCTTCTTAGCTAATATAGGCCGGTTTGATTTTGGGGCCACCCGACTCTCCTTAGGTCCTCTTGCCGACGTCAAAGTCTCCTCTGTTTCTCCTCTCGATAAAGCAAAGTTTTAATCTACTGGTATCACCGCTGGAATCTGCTGGTATCTTCGTTCGTGCATTCCAAACGAAGCATCCGTTGTCTTTGGAGCTGACAAACTTTCTTCACAAAAGTCGCGATTACGATTAGGATGTCGCATTAGCGATATTTCGCGCATTCGATTATTTCGACGTCTTTAACGACGCGGCTATTTCTATCGTATCGTGTAACGAATGAACCGTAACAATGAATGATTTTCGACATCGAGATCGAGCATCGATTCTTCCACGGGTCTGGATCCGTGGCTGCAGGATCGGTTGATGATCAGTTCGGACACCGACGCGCGCGCGCGCACCAGGAGATTTCGCAGGCGTTTACACGCGCGTTCACACGCGCACGATAACCTTGTGTGGTCCACGGGAGAGAGAGATAAAGTGAAACCATGATGGGGCCACGCTGTCTCGCGATTCAACCTCGATCTCAGGGCCGTCCGCGCCGCGTCGTTTCTTCCCGCTCCGGTTTTCATATTCCCTTCCCTTCTCTTTCCCTTCCCCTACCTTCCCTTCCCTTCTCATACCTTTCCCGTGCTTCGCCCTTCTCTTAAATAAAAAAGTCCGCTTAATTCGCTTACATTATACCTTAATGTACCTTAATATCTTGACGTTAAAGTTTTACGAATCGCGAGCTAGTGGTTCCATCCTCTCGATTCCCACGCCGTGTTGTCTCGATCGTCGAAGCGCAGCCGGCAAGAAAAGTAATTAGGGTCAACGATTCTCGCAATTTCGTGCTTTACGTTGCACGGAACGACATGTTCATACGCACATACAATTTTCGAAACGTGCATATCGTTCTTAGCACGGTGCTTGATGAACTGTGCGCGTCTCGATTTCGAACGATTCGACTCGACTCGCCGTGTTACGTTTCGTGCCGTCTCGCCAGAGAGCTGTTACGTAAAGCGTTTCCTGCACGCGGAATCGTGAATTCGTGCGACCTTAATATTCGGACGATGCCCGCAACCTCGGACTTCCTCGTCTTTTTCTTTCCGATCGTTTCCCTATTCTTTCTTCTATTTTTCTCCTGGCAAATCGACAACCTTGTCAAGAAATACAAATACAAATACAAGGCACCAGTAGATGTGAACGAGCGAAACGGATCAAAGCCGAGATCTCTCTTCTTGACAGGGTTTTCCGCTCGATCCTCGTCGTTCGAAAAACGATTTCTCGCAAAAAACTGCGAACGATTCGCTTCGACTCGATCGACCGACGCGATCATCGTTCGGCCGTTTCGTTTTAACCGCGACAACGTTCTCGACCCCGATCGAAATCGAGTTCCCGATTCGGAATCAAACGATCGAGAACAAGCGATCGAGCGCGCTGGCAATAACTTTCTAACGATGTAAACGGTAATTATATATTGTGCGTGGCCAGTCGGCGAGAAGAGATACGCGCGGGCTCTTCCTTCGCGTTCGTTGTTTGTTACAACCTCGTTTTGTCTGGACCGACGGTCACCGCGAACAAACGCGTCGCTGCTGACGGCGACGGATCGAAAATTCGATTTCCACGAGGATAACTCGCGCATACGATCGGATCGATCGAGGACAAATCACCGTAGGAATTCGTGGAAAGTAATCGGTTTGGAGAGACGAACGATTACGCGGTGCATAATTGCCGGGGAACATTCCGCTTAGTCGATCGCGATGGCACGAGGTAGCTCACAGCGGCATCTCCGCGTCTACTTTCTCCGGTCTTTCCGTTTTCCTTCTACGTCCCCGAGGCGTTCGGTACGCTCGCGCGTCCATAAATTATAGTTAAGCGGAGAGATACCGACTCACGAAACAGGTAACCGAACGTCAAGAGGTTTCGGTGTTCGACCGTGACCTTTCGGCGTTCGCTCGACAAAGAACAATTTGATCGACTCGATTCGAACTTCCGTCGTCGCTCGATCGCACCGGGAGAGTCGCGATCGCGACTGTTACGCTCGGAAAATCTCGAAGAGGACTCGATTACGGCGCGTTCGATCGGAGCTTCGGACTTCAAGGTCGAATCACGCCGAATTCGAAGGCGGCATCGCAGAAGGCGGCATTCTTTGCTCGCTCGTCCATGTCTGAGCACGTTCTTTCTTCGGGAATCTTATTCCAGAGAGAGAGGAGATCGGCGCCCGAAGCATCGTCTACCGTTACCACGTGTCTCGTCTCTCTTTCTCTCTCTTTTCCGTTCTTTCGCCGTGGCTCTCCCTCTTCTTCTCTCGATAGGCCGCGATCGCACGTGCAAATACGATGGAAACCGCTTCCAACAGGCTTTCCGAAACCCGTGGTTTCGATCGGCAAACATCCCTCGGTACGACCCACTTTCGGCCTCCGAATCTTCGCCGTTTCTTTCCTCGCGCTCTGCCGTAGGTACCGCCGTCGACCTACGACCTTGGACTCGAATCGACGATGATTCGAGAAACCTCGGAAGCGCTCGAAACGCGGCCTGATCGAGGATATCGCGGAGAAAGGTGGGAAGGATACGAAGGATTACTCCTGGTCCGCGTTCGCGAGATTCTGTTATCGGTAAATAGAAATCGGGGAGCAGGTGAACCGGTGAACCGTTGCGCGTCGGCAAGACGATTTGCGCGTGTCTCGGGTGAAAGTATATTCCAAAGCGTCGTTCCTACGTTTTTCGAGTCGAATTTATGAACGCGAGAAGTTTCGGCTCCGGAGAATTTTGAGCGGCCCGACACTCGACCGACCACTCCCCGTCTCCCCCATCTCCCTCGTTCTTGGAATTTATCTTAATAATTTCGATGCAAACGCGAAAACGGTAGAATACTCGCGATCTCTTGGAAATTGCGCATCATATCCGATATAGTACTAACCCGCGAAGCGGTAATTAGCTCGTAATTTGCGGTAAATCCATTTTTCGTTCGTATCGGGAGCTCACGTCGATTCGCGCGAATCAATATGCGTATAATTTCCTCGCCGACGTCGTTCATCGTTAGCGATCACGCCGTATATTTATAGACATGTCTCGCCTAGATAAACGCCGTGTCTATATTGATTTTGCAGAAACGCCACGTCAACGTGGTTGGTAGAATCGGATTTCGCTTTCTTCCAAAGGACCCGTGAAAGTATCGTGAACAGGCTAGTTAACGTTACGGTCCTCGACGAATCGGAGCGTCCGGATGCGGAGATCTAACGTTCTAACCAGAGACTATGCGGATCCGTGATAATTTCCTCGAGCGATCCTCCCACTTTCTCGATACTCTCGATTCACGCAGGATACGCGCGTACTCTCGTTATCGATCGTATCGCGAAGGAAGAAAGTCGCAACGACTTCGAGAGACGCGGTGCCGCGGTCGTCTCGATTCGATTCGTTCGAAAATTATCCTTACTCCGTAAGAATTGTTCCGGTACTCGTTACCTCGCTCGGTGCAATCCAATTTTGCTTCTCCTGTTGCAGGCGATGCCCAGAAGATCGATGGATCTGTGCAAGTGGCTGTTCCTGGCGGGACTGGTGTGCTGTTCGTCCTGCCAAAGCGTTTCGTCCACTTTCGAAAACAGGACCGGTGAGTGAACGATTTCAATCGAATACGAGTACATACCTTGACCGTTCGATCACGGTTGAACACGCGGTTCGGTTCAAAGTAACTTCGAAGATATAACCTTTCGACGGGAGACGAAGAAAAATGCCGCCGCAGCGAACCGAGCTCGTTTAGCATGTAGAATTGATCGAACGCTAGATTGCCTTGCGACAGACTTTGCGGATGCTTCGATCGACATACTGCAGGAAGCTGCGGAAAGAGGCTCGAATTGGCACGATCGCGTCAGCTGGAGGTCGACCTCGAGTCTTCCCGCGGTGTTCGAGAGACGTCGCGTTTCAAAAATGCATTCGCCAATTCTCGCCGCTGTTAAATATTTAAGACCGAAACGACGACACCTCGGGTTGTAACTATTCGGTAAAAACGTATCGCTGTCACCTGAGAAATTTTGCGTACGCGTGTCCGCGTAGCTTAGCGTGTGCGTCGGGTCAGTAGGTCACTCAGCTCGGTGTTAAAAGAACACTCGCTCGTATCGATACGCGTGCAGCATAGGGAAACGCTCGTACTCGTCCGTTTCACGCGTACACGGACGCCAATGCGTCGAATAGTAATCTGTCGGTAACTAGTTGGTCGTTGGAGAATAGCGAATTGGTTCCAACGTTGATCGCTGAAACGGGAATATTCGTCTCGCCTCTAAAACAGGCGTTACATAAAAGACGAGGGCGAAAACCAAAAAGTAAACGCGCGAGGAGATACGCGACGCTTTCGAAGTTTGCGTCATCGAGTTCTGCTCTCGATACGCTTCGCGTTTGCTCAGCCGCGATGCCGGTCGCGTGCCAGATCTCGCTTTCAGCATCCTTTCGAGTAACGCGACAGCGTATCCCCCTCTAGATCTTAGGAACCAACAAAAGAATAACAAGCCAAGTATTTGATATTCGAGAGATGGCATTTCTGTCACGCGTTTCGATGTATGCTCTTTTCGCGACGTTCCGAATCTCCATTGTCTACGAACCGTTTCGTAAAAATGAAAAATACCCATTCCGGTAATTAGTTGTCATCAATGCAACTTTAAACGACTACGTGCTGACAACAATAAATCCGGGACACGGGAGAAATTCGTTGGCTAGCTCGAAACGTAAGCTCTTAACCTTAATGAATCTGTGCTCGCTCGTTTACCAATGGAACAGTTTCGTCGGAAACAATCGGCCGTTTGTACCTTCTTTCGTTTTCAATTTTCGAAATGTCCATCTCTTCGCGTATACACGTTCGTCGTTGTCTAGGATGAAGCACGGTTCATCGAATCCCTTGAACGAAGTTCGCGAAAAAGAACAATTCGCAGGGTCTCTTCGCGAGATTACTTTGCCATCGTGTTTCTGGATGTCTTTTGCAAAATGGACCAGATACGGTTCGCGAAACTTTGGGGCCGTGCATCTAGCCGAGCACTACGCGTAAATGGGACGAGAAGCATAGTCGACGAATACGCTCGTTTCGTTTCTGTGGATCCACGTCGCCCTTAGCAAACGCGTATCCATTCTCGTAATCGGCCATCGAGACAACGAGGAATACGTACCTGTTAGGTATCAATTATGCCTTCGGAACGATGATTAAGACGAGTCGGTGCGCAGGTATAAAATTAGCTACTTTTTAGCATTGTCCTTTGATCGATGTCGGTGCGTTCGCAGTCGTAATCCGCGCATAGAATAGGTCGAGTTTCGACGGCAAATACGGTCGAGTGCGCTTACGAGGAAGTTGACGGATAATGGCTCTCGAGAGCTCGCGTTTTCTCCTCGCATTATCGAGTCGGTCGACGTTTCTATTTCTACGAGTGCCATTAATGTGTTCGCGCGTCGGACGCAGCTGCGTGCAAAATGCGCCGAGGCGCGCGCGTTCCACGTACGGGGAACGAGAGAAATCTCGCAGCCGCGATCGATGTCGATGTTTCGATTTCGGACGGTAAAAACGCATCGAATCGATCGAGAATTTAAAAGTTTGATACCGTAATATCCTACCTTTATCTCAGTACCGGTGACGATTCTGACGAGAGTCGCGATCGATTAATCGTTGCAGCAACGCGTAAATCGAACGTTTCTGGTTGCAGGTCAAGCGGAGAGCAAACCGCGCGTATTCTCACCCCGCATGGACTACGACGAGTGGACGCCGCTGGGTCGCGGCGATCCCCTCAAGAACAATCCTACCTTCGACTACGTACCTCCGGTTCTCGACAGAGTTCAATACTGGCTGGATTCTCACACCACCGAACCTTCCGCGAAGCGAGACATTCTCGTTCTGGGAGTGACCGCGAAAAAGACCAGCCCGAAAATTCCGGAACAATTTCTCAAGTTTGTCGATGGACCGAAATTCACCAGATCGAATCAGGAGGTTTCATACAGGAACGAGTTTACCGGCAGCACCGGCGCCGAACCTCCGAAAGTAGTACGAACAACGAATTTCAGAAACGGACCGATCGACTACAGAAATCAGAATCGCATTCAGTCGATACCGGCCAGCTACTATCCTAGTCCGTTTTACGATCAGAAGACGAAACCGTACACGATGATGTTGCCGCCCCCGTTGACCCAGAAGGACAAGATCGTCAGCTTCGTCGAGCCTACTCAACAGTTCAGCACGCAAACGGAGGAGGGGCCGGTGTCTCTTCAAGGGTCACAGTTCTACGCGGTGCCCGCGAACAATTACGGTCAACAGCAATCGTACAAGAACGCGTCCAAGCCTCCGAACAAGGGTCAGATACTCTCGCAGGTGGAAACGATCAAGAGCGCGTACGCTCCGTCCTCTCCGCAGCCTACGAAATCGAGATACGAAAGCGCGACGACGCCTTCGGTTTCTTTCGAGAAATCGAACTTGATTTATCAATCGACCCAAACGCTTTCTGGTGGATGGCCAGGTAACAACGGCCCCTCGTCGACGCCGACCATCACCGACGCGAACCAATCCACTTGGCGGACTCCGGATTATTCTCGCGACCAGTACGAAGTCGATCACCATGCAGCCGCGTCGTCCAACCACGAAGTGGTGGTCGAACAGAACGCGAACATCATCGTCGACGGGGACAGCAACGAGAACGAGGAAGTGGTGATAGGACAGAAGGAAGCGTCCTCGACGTTGGGGAACGTCGTACGCTCGACCACCGATTCCGCGAACGACGCGAAGAACACGGAAGAGGAAACGTCGACCGGTCAGCCTTCCGAGAAGATGCACATCGTCGTCGCCAATTCACCCTCCAGTTTGGACGCGGAAGGACACGCGAACAACGGACCCGTGGCCGTGGTGATGCCGACCAATTACCCGGATAAGAGGCTCAACGACACCGTTCGAACCTCGGAAACGATCGCGCCAACTTTCAGCGTTCCGGGAAACTGGACCACCCCGGAAACGGAATCGTCCAACGGAACTTTCTTCAAGACGGAGTCTCAACCGATCAGAAATTCGGTAAACGGTTCCCCGATTTTCCCGGAAGATTCTCGGACAGCGAACCTACCGAACAGGATGGTCCCTCCGCATCAACAACGTCAGCGTTTCCAACCGACGATGGCCCCGTTCCCTCCGAGACACCCCGTCAACGCTCTGTCAGTGTTCGGCCCTCCGCAAGCGCCTCTCTCCTCGATGATGCACCCTCATCAGTCCAGACCTAACCACGGAACGATGCACTTTCTCGGTAGCGTGCGTCCAAACGTCCCCTTCCGGCTACCGGGATCGATGCCGATGTTCCCGCCGATGACTCACGTGCACGCACCCCCTGTCAAGCAGACGACGAATCACGCGATGCTTCCATCCGTAGCTATGGATCACAGATTGCCCCAGAGTCAAGATTTTTCGACGATGATCGTCGATTCGCCGGCTACGTCTCTGATAGCGGAGGACCATTCCTTCGAGGATCACAGGTCTCGTATGCCGGACATCACCGTGACGGTCACTACGCCTACGCCGTTCTTGCCGACCGTGTCTTCGATCGAGAATTCGCCTGTTACCTTTGCTTCGACCGAGCACTCTTCGGCCCCGGAAACGACTACCAGCGCCGAGGAAGAGAAAAACGGTTGGGACTCGTCGTCGACGTCGTCGTCTTCCGGTCACCCTTCGACAACGCCATCCTCGCAAATTACCACCGTGCCGAGCCTCACCACCGATCCTATTTTCTCGCATTACAAGCAACCGGCCAAACCCATCCGAGGACCGATGTACCTTATCATACAAGGCCACTCGAAGGTGAAGACGTACAAACCCATGATCAGCAAGCACAGCGTGCCGGTGGAGATGAACGAGGTGACGGAAAGACAGCTGTCCAAGTTCGAGCAGTTCATCGAGGAGAACACGAAGCGGGGAAACGCGAACGCGGCAACGACGGAAAAAAAGAAAGCCGAGGAGAAGGCACGAGCGGAGAAGATCGCTCGGGTTCGTCAGAACAATCTGATGAGCTTGGTCGAGAGCGGATTGGACAGTTTTACCGTGTCGCCTTCCTCTTCCGCGACGGAGGACGAGCATCGGGCGAACGCCGTGACCGCTATCGAGATCGAAAATTAAACCGCGACACCGTGCCGTGCCGAGCGCGCACTCGGCGGAAACGAACTGTACGTCGTTGAGACAACGATCGTTTCGTTGAAATTTCTCGTTACGTTACGATTTTTGCGTTATTTATTGTCTCGATCGCGTTACTTCGCGACGGCGTTCGCAGAGGCTCGCCGCGGTGGACTCGCGTTCGATTTCGCCACGGTCTCATCCTTCGCAAGAGGAGACACGCCAATTTCTAATGTGCCAGTATACGCATACGCATGCACGCGCTCGCGCGTACATCCGTATGTACGCGTACGCGTATATCAAAATATTTATACGTCATCGGTCGTGAGGCGACCAAGGATTCGCTCGACGTTCGACGAGACGGTTAAATCGAGCGATCCCGCGACAGAGACATCGACTGCATCGATGTACCATGTTACGTATGATAATTGTACCTGACGGTCAGCCGTTTTGTTGATTTTCCGTTTATCAATAAATTATCGCATTATCAAGATCGATGCGCGTAATCGAGTTTGATCCACGATCCGTGTCTGGAAGCTGGTCGATGCGACGCGATGATTCGGTCGTTGGAAAGGTGTCGGTCCGGTGCGTCGGTTATCCTCGTCGCGCGGCATCGAATAAACGGCAATCGATCGCACGCCCACCCGGATAATTTATCGCGAAGAATACGCCTCGAGAGTAGCCATAGGGTCAAAGCTGCCGAAACGGTACTTGCTCTCGATTTATCGCCGCTAATGATCCTTAATTCTCGCCCTCGACTTCGTTTCGCGTTCGATTCTTCGAAGCATCTTTGACCGACCGACCAACACCCTTTCTTCTTGCTCCGTAATTACGCGGTATGACGAACGACGAGTAACGATCTCTCATTGTCTCGGAGATACCTTTTCTCAGGCGAAGCTCGTCGCGCGGCATTGCTCGGCAGCGAGGGTTCGGTCGCGTGGACTTTTCGGAAGCGGAAAACGTCGTATCTGGGCTGACGCGACGTGGCACGAAGGAAAAAAGGAATAGAGTAAGATGAAATTGCGGAGCGGCGAAGGGAAGTACGAGTTACAGCTGGAAAGAAGTCGAGACGAGCTACGGAAGGAGGAGGTCGGGGTGCACCGAAAGCACGAATTTAAGGTTAATTTATGGTGTAATTTAGTATCAATGTCGGTAGCATAAATCTCTCGCGGAGGACAGGGGTCCGGCCCCGCGTCGTGGACGTGCGTGCCGAGAAAAAAGTCGACGAAATAAAGTTACCGGCACGTAGAAGCCAGCCGACTCCGTGTACCGGTATCTCTCTTCTCCAGACGTCTCCCTTCTTCCTCCTTTTTTTTTCTTCTTTCTCCCGTTTCCCTCTTAATGATTCGATTTCGCTGAATCTCGTTCCCACCGCGTTCTCGACCGATCTCGTTCGATTCGATTTCGTTCGATTCGGATCCGAGGCGACGACGATCCTTCCGCAAATTTTTGCGTCGGCAAGAAGACGAGGGCACCGTCGAAACGCCGGCAAATCTCGCGCCGTAGATCTCGTCCGAGATTAAGCGATCGTGCTTCGAAAAAGGGTGTTTCCTGACAGGCTGAAAAATTGCACGATCAGCGAGAAAAATGTCCTCGCAACAAAGTTACCGAAGGAAGAAGGCAAGGACCGGTTCGCACCTACGTTTTCGTTTCCTTTCTTTCCGTTCTTTCGAGCGGCTCGCCGATCGGTGTCGTAACCGCCTCGTACTCGACGCTTCCGCGAGTTCACTCGTCGCCACCCTCCGAAACCCGCTGGCCGCATTATCGAACGTTTCTGCTTTCGTGGACGGAAGTTTCGTCTCCGGTAGAAAATAAGTCGGCGGAGGAGGAAGCGCAGGGAAGAAACGCGTAATAACGTCGCGTATTCAGCGAGGTTAGCCGATGACTCGCGTGAAAAGTGGGTCGCACGATTCACGACTCACGACTTCGAAGCGGCATCGCAAAATTAAGAGGACCGATCGTCGGTTCTGTTCGCCGAACGACCGAGCACTGTGCCGCGCGTGTTTTACTCGGGACCCGAATGCAACGGATGCGGAACGTGAGAAAAATTTCAGGCTTTAACGCGTTGACGTCCAGATAGAGAAGCGGCACGACGAGAAGGTCATACCCGTCAACTTTAATGAAAGTTAAACGCACGGGGATGGGTTCGCGTCATTATCTTACCGTTAGCGGTCCTCGCGCGGCTATCAACGGCGATTCCACGCGGAAAAATTCTCTTTCTCTTCTCCTTTAGCCACCTCTTTCGTTTATCTTCGACCACAACTAGACCGTTTTTTTCGCAAGTTCCGCGTGACTTTCCACGACGCCCAGTGGACGCGTTAAAGACTGTCGACTTAGAGCGCTTGGCGAGAAACGATCGAGCGACAGGTTAAATCTAGAGAACGTTATATTTATTTCTAGGGGAATCGGGGAAAAAAGTTGTCGGGCCATTTACGGCCGATCGGATCGAGCGATCGCGCCGATTACATCCGGTTGTCGTCCGATCGATTGGACGCGACGCACCCTTCGTTTCGTTGTCGCTAAACGACGGCTTCTCGTTCTCGATCGTCTGCTCCGATCCTCCGGTAAATAACGCGCCGTTCGTCGAGGGAAGTTTCGGACGCGAGTCAAAGTTCCCGTACCGACGCGATCTATTCCTGACCAGTGGAAAGCTTCTTTTTCTTCATCCTACGTCCTCGTCCTCGTCCTCGTCGTGTTGCGCCGCGATGCTAGTTTCAATGTGGAACGTGGAGATCGTCTACGGGAAGCGCAGGCCTCATTGCACCACTGTGGAAACTAGAAACCGGTCGTAAAAACTAACCCAATATCGGCGTCCTCGAACCTGCCTCTCCACCGTTTCGCCTCGCTTCGGTTCTGGTACCTGGAACCCACGCATCTGGCATCTAGTGCGGCCTTGTTCTTACGCGAACGAGTCGTTCTCCGTGCTCGATAGGCAATCGAGAAAAAAGCTAGAAGCTCGATTCTCGAGAGTCTCGAAATCGAAAGAGGAGCGAGGAGGTAAGCCGGGTCGAATCGAATCGCGAACATTTCGTTCGGAAAGCGGCCTCTTCGTCGACGCGTCGATGATTTCCTAAACGAACGGCGCCGTTATCGTTCGAATCTTCGATTCGCCGATTAAAGCGTTTCCGAACGAACGGTGATGGTAAACGAAAAGGCAATTCGAGTCGTTTCGAATAAAAGGTCCCGGTATCGACTGAACGATCTCGACCGATCAGAAACGTTGTCGATTCGAAGCGGACGCTATGGAAATCGTAGAGGGGGGGGGGCACGGAAGCGACTGCACGACCACGTCTATGGACGAGCGAGGCGGTTTAGACCGGTGAGCTCGTGGAAAGAAACGAAATGGTACGTGAGTTCCAGAAACACACTGACGACTCGACGTTTCCTCGTATCGATGGATGGCTTCGCCTCGCCGCTGTCCCTTGTCCGGTATGCGAAACGCTTCCTGTCAAGCGAATACCATCCGATTCTTTCTCTCGTACGCGTAGCCTAGTCTCGCCGGTTTACAGACCACGCTCGTTATCCGCCTCCTTCCCCTCGCCGAACCCTCTACCGATTCGCGACCTTTCTCAGCTTCCGAGCGTCGCGTCGTTCGAACGGTATCGCGCGATTCGTTGTTCCCCATAAATCACGGGTCAGAAGGTCGCGATTGGAGATCGATCGATCCGTGAAATTCGCGTCTCGGACGTGAATCGTCGCGCGGAATGCGTAGGACGCGTAGAAGCAAAGCGTCGCCGCGATCGGAGATACGTGATGGCACGCGACCGGCCTCCTTCTTTCTTTCTTTTCGATCCATTTCGCGTTTCTTCGATGCTCGCTTTTCTCCGCGAGCCAAACCGAAGCTCGCGATTCGAATCCTGGTGAAAGCTCGCAGGGCGGGAAGGTTCTTTCGAACCGTAGCGGAAACTACCCCCGATTGCCCGCTCGTCGTTGTCTCTGCGTCGATTAGCACGCGTTTTTCGAAGCGGTGAAAGTGGAATGCAAACGATATCCTGGTCGTAGGAAGCGAGATTCGTCCGCGGAATGAATGTTAAAGCAAACTCGATCGGTTGGTTCGTTAGCTGTTCCGTTGGTCGGCACGTAGGTACCGGATACGAGAAGAAAGTTAGTCGTCGATTTGGACGGAGACGAAAGTGTCGGTTGGATTCCGGGTGCGACGACCCATTGTCGAGCTTTGCATACGATCGATCGGAACCGAAGAATCGCACGAGTTTTCGCGAACGAACGAATTTCCCTTCCAGTAGGCTGTAGTCGTCGCGAAAACGAAGCGCGGCGTCGAAACAAATCGAATTTCACGCGATCGTTGCCGTCGAGGTAACCACCGAAATGAAACGTTACGAAACTCGTTCGGCGAGAGTCCAAACATCCAGCGAATCATTAACTTCACCGGTGTACGTACAACGATGTACCTACACGACGTCGATAGGGTCAGGTCTCGTCGAAAAGATTGCTCCGGGCTGCCAACATCGTGCGGCATACTAATTTCCATGCAGTTACAAGAGCCTGGATCGCCACTCGGCCGGGCTCTAAGGCCACGAGACGCGATGCCAACCGATCACAAAAATGATCGTTTTGAGGCTTTCACGACACGGTTCGCTACAGTTAATACCGTTTAAGGGGTTGTTCTACTAACGCGAACGGAAAAGGTTAACGGTCTTTAGGACGCTTTTTCTTTTAGAAATAAGAAAATGATCTCTATGGGATTTTACTCGTAGTTTTATTCGCGCCTTAACGAAATACTGTAATCGGAGTAGATGCGGATTGTCGTTGACTCGGATTTCGCGACGCGCAAGGTAACCGAGTTAATGGACGACAAAAATATTTCTAACAAACGAGTGTATTCGTATTTACGAACGATTCGTGGTTGTTGCGAACTCGTCGTACTAAAAAATAGCCGACGTTAAACGTCTTCGTGACCCAGAGAACGATACGATGGTAACATAAAAATGCGTAGTATCGCATATTTACCAATAAATATTTCAACAATGATCGATAACGATTCAACTATAGAAACTTCCTCTTCGAAGCAGAGCGCTTATTTCGATTTGTGCTTCCATCTTGCGGTAGCAACGGTAGAACTGTATCACTCCTTCTGCTTCAGCTCCAAATAAAATCATGATAATTATCCCTGCAAATTTCTACTCGTGCAATTCACCCGTATGTTGCATCGCAAAATGTACAACCGATAACAACTTTACGTTTAGCGCGTACGATTCGAAAATTTATGTTCGTGAAAAGTTTATCGTCCGATAGATAGCATCGAATACTTGTACGGTCGAATAAATTAGAAACAGGACGATTCGTACTGTAATCGTTTATTACTACGTTATTACATGCGCAACGATGGTCGTAAACTGATATATCAAAATGATTAATCGATACGGATACATGGTACGAAACGTAACTATACAAATATATTTATATCACAGTCGTAGACAAAGAAATTAACGTTAATCGATATAAAGATTATTTCGCTGAAAATCGCCGGAAGCAAACGAATACGTTACGAACGCAGCGCAAACGCATCGACGCTAATTTTATTCTCAAACGCGAAATATTTGATACTCGTTCATTTTTCATACGATACATTAGCAATCTTCGATCTCGCATATATCCAGAGCTCGCAAACGTCGCGCAAATGGAACGAAGTTTAACATTTTTTTCATTTTCGCACTATTCTAGTTGTCTTTTCTTGAAACGATGACTTTACGCTCGTTAGATCTATCGGATTCGACGACGTAAGATTTGTTAAACGCGTGCGCGCGATATCTGAACGTCGCGCATCGAAAAACGACCAACGTTAACGATCAACGTCGAGTAACGACGAAACGTTCAAAGGCTATTATCGTTAGGACAATATACGTTAAAATCGCTCGTCTAAGCGTAGGATGGTAAAACCAGTGTTGTCACGGCCGAAACCTCGCGGGTACAGAACTATCGAGTGATAACTCTTTAAAGACGATTATAACGCTTTCTTCGATGTGTCGAGCGATGCAGATTAACGGTTAGCGGATCGCGATCAAGACACACGGACAAAGCGGATCAACGTCTGCTCGCGAGGTCGCTATCCGGCTACGCAAAATCCAGGAACGAACAACGATAAGCTATTATCGACATACGATCGTAGATTAACACTCGCAATCGACAAAGAGAAAAGTTGAAATACTCTGTTCGAAGTTTTTACGATAAACGCTTATGCTAAAAATGGCTGAAGCCAAACCTGACTCGAGTCTATCCCCGTTATTACGTATTCATTTTCTTCTAATAGTTTAGACTTATGACGTGTATCGAAGCAGTTTTCGAATGGAATCGATGTCATTCGGTAGAATTTGGAATTCCAGACAGTAATAAAAGGAGATTGCCGATCGTACGGTAAGAGATTAGATTATAAACGGGGAAGAAAAAGGATACGAAGCAGGATCGTGTACCCCTGACTTGTACCGGCTGGGTATTAATCTTTTGCGCTTCCAGCGAGCTTTCCGTCAATTATTCGAGACCAATCGATTTACGTAGCGTAAATCACGCGATACAAAAAATTAGTCGCAAACGATTAATATCCCTCCGGGCTTATTCGCTGTGTACGACGCGTATATTCGTCATGGAACATAGACAACTAATCTTTCGACTACGACAAAGCTAGACGTACAGTTATTTCGTCGATAACGAGTTGACAAATTTCGGACGATCGAAATATTCGTGAATTCATCGAATGTACACGTAGCGACGACGCAACTAGCGTAAACTTCACGTTCAACTATGATATCGATGGAGAACAGTGATGCAACGATTCTAAACAGTCGCGAGAACGATATTTAACGAGAAAATTTTGATTTTCAAACTCGTAAAGGAAGCGTTAGTCGATCCCTATATCTTAATAGAAGTGTTTGTACCGAAGGTACACGATTTATCAACTTTTTTCGAGAAAAATAGCCTATCATTTAAAACTTGTACAGTTTATCGATAACAAACGCCTCGCGTTTTCATCGTTTGTTCAAAGTTTCGTAATCTTTTCCACTACGATACTACGATTACGTTTTGATTCTTTCGTTTAAACATCAAAAACAAATATTGACTGAACGTCGACTCGTGTTCTGGTAACCGCTTCATGGTCACAGAGCAGTTCTCGAATACTATCGGCGAAAAATTCTCGTTACGGCACAAATTCCACTATCTTTCCTTTTGCTGTTCATCAAATTTCAGTTGATAATGGTCCAGTACTTTTGACGGATGATTCCCGTAACGTTTTCGATTCGATTATTCCTCGTCGACGCTTTCGTCGATTCGAGCCCTCTTATTTCTTACTCCGCACACGTTTCTCTACTTACTTCATCGAGAAACACCGATCATCTCGACTCGAACGATCCGCTTTTCTCAGCTCCGTTCGCGTACCTCTACGAAATTTCGAACAGCAGGTTAGAATCGGCGATTCCGAACAGCGATTCGCACCGCGTTTACTGTGTAGATTGAATTTATCTAAAAACGCAGCAGAAATATCGAGACGAACGTCCGAGACGAGTTACGAATCGGGACGTTGGTCCGACTTCTCCTTTTCTCAGAAATTCGCTTCCAAAGAGTTCTCCAGCTCGTTCAGAGGCGGCACCAACGTTTGAAGCGAGAAATATCGCGATCGATCAGCGGCATCGACGCTGGTCACGTGCTGAAATTGACAGGGTTGGCTGATGTTGCTTTTCGCCGGTAGAACCACCTTCTTCGGCACCTGTTTCTTCTTCTTCTTTCCCGGCACCGAAAGACTGATGTTTTCCGGGCAGGAGACGAGCCGTTCTATGTGCTGCCAGAGATCGTTCGCAGCTTTCGGATTGTCGAAACTGAGGCCAGCCAAGCGCGTATGGTCGGAAGAAAGACACATCGTGTGAAATGCCGGTCCTGACACCTGAAACGCATTACATTATACGCGTTACGTTCGGTAATATTTTCCATTTGTTCATTTTTTTCTCGTATAAAATGATCGCGTTTGCGGCCGTACAACCGGTTACGCGGACCCACCTTGTACGACGACAAATTGTCGATGGTCTCTCTCCATAAGGTGAAACAGGTACCGCGTTCGGCCAGCAGAATTTGAATTCGTCTCTTTGATCTGGATCGCGTTTCTCCGAGATCCAGCACCACCACGGGTATACCGGTGAATCGAAGTTCCCATCTTTCGGTCTGCGACGCGCTCCCCAGGTACAAATTTGCCAAAGACTCGCAGACGAATACCTGTGTTCAAAGAAAGGACAATTTTTCTTTTCCGTTCGGTATCGAATCGTGCGCCTTCCATCGTAAAATAGCTTGATTTTCAACTCGAATGCATTTTCTTCGCTAAGCGATTCGAAAATGGTACGTTCCGCTGACACCCGCATCGAATCTGCCGCTCGATGGCGCTGGTGACACCGCTTTTAAAGCGCGCATCGTTGTAAAATTAAAAAAAAAAGTAATGATAAAAAATATTCAATGGTTGGTTTTATAGCTCATTATTATTCTATACCTTGAAATATTATTTGCAAGAGTACGAGGTAACGCGACGAGTCGCGAAGCAACCGTGATTTTACCTGAGACTTTAAGCCCCGGAAAAATGTTTCGAGCTGCTCCCTCTCCATTTGGCTAACCGGTTCCAGGCGGGACTCGTCGCTGTTTTCGGAACTGTCGCTACCCTCGTAACTGGACGTGGCCGAGGTATCCGCTTCGCCCGTCGACGATAATCTTCTCCTAGCGGCTCCGCTGTACTCGTTGTAGTAAGAGGAGCTGTGCAGCGAAAGATTCGACTGCAACGCCGGGCAAGACGAAGCGTATACCGGTGCGTTCATTTTCTCCTGCAAACAAAAATTGAATCGTCTTTAAATTTCTGCCACTTGCTGTTTCACGGCAATCTTCTCGATCGAAATTATTCGCGTCCTAAAGCAATTTTGCACGTTCGAGAATCGTATGGTAGCGGGAGAGAAAATTGCGGTCCTTCCGCGAGCTCCCGCGAAAGCTCATCGATTTTCTCGAGTCAAACCCCCGTACCGTGGAGCCATGGTATCGTTCTATAAATAACCGTGACCTCTTTATCGGATGCTGTCCCTGGCAACCCGAAAATTTTCAATTCGTTCTTAAATCGTAGTCTCTTTACGCGTCGCTCTCCAGCAATTTTTCGAATCATCGACGAATTCATCGAATCAGACTCTCCGTCTCGAATCGCGTTAAGAGATTTCGAAGGATTCGGCTTAGAAGTAGCACAGAAAACGCACGATACGAGACGAGACGGAAAGGGGAATCGTTTGTGTTCTCGAACGACCTAGAACTTACGGTGGCACCTTTCGTTTCCCTTTTTCGCGACCGGGTCGTGTACGGAGGTGAACAAAAAATGGGTCGTTGGTTGGCGGATACGGTGACGCAAGGGACGCCAGCGGCGGCGCGGCTAAAGCTAATCGGCCAATGGCGTTTTAGTCGACCCACTTAATCGAGGCGAGAAAAGTCCCACTCTCGTTCGACCTTAATTCGATCACGACACGACGCCTTTAACGAGCTACTCGGCTGACTAATCGCGGTTCATACATTGCCCCGTCTATCGTCCAGGAATTTCACGTTCGATCGGGTTTGTCTACGGAAATCCGCAGGACTTCTATGCCGGTAGCGCTGCCACGATGAATCGAATGCTTCGACGGCCTTCTCTTTCCGAATCACCTAACCGATGAATCAGTGCTCGTAATTTCCTCGAAAAGATGGACCGTCTCCCCTCGAGTCGGAGCAGTACCTGAACCGATACCATTCAGGAAGGGGAGCCTTGCGCGCTCTCCCACAATTCGAGTGTTCCTTTGATCTTTCAGTTACGCGTACAAACCGATTCGTGCAGCGAGCGCGCGACGCACACGCGTACAAGAGGAAAGGGACTCCCTGGTTGCACCGATGCTAACCAACGCGTCGAGTACCTTTCTCGAGTGACACTGTGCAATCATTGATCGCATACGGTGTACCGAAATGTACGATAAACTAACAGTTGGCTCGGCGACGAATGGAAAGCTGGACGAAACACGGTGCGTTGTAAGGAGAAACAGGAGCGCGGAGAGGCCCGCATCGGTTTCTCGATAGCATATGGCCCGTCGAGCATCGGGTCGGTGTAACGATACACGCGGATCGAAAGTTGAGTCGGTCGAGATGGCTGCAGTCGTGCGCGCGAAACGTACACCGGAAGCGTTATTGTCTGCGTTAGAACGCGCTCGACGAGGATGCGCCCATTGTTTCGACCCGATAAGCACTCGACGCTTCTTCGCTCGTAGATCAACTTGCCGATAATTACGTTCGCGAACCGTTTCGTTTCGCGTTCCCACGACGAAATTGTTCGACCGTGGGTACGAAATCTCGGTATTTTTTTTTTCTCCTAGCGCGAACAATCAAGAAAACGTTGAAATCGGCATTGAAAGGACGAAAAAGGTACGCGTTTTCTATAGGCTACTATAGGAACGCGAAGAAACTCGAGCGTTTCCAGCGTACGTTCCAAAGTAAAAGGAACAAAGCGTTAGGAAGTATATTCTGCTGGCGATAGACATTGATTTACGATCTACGGCTCCGATTTTTCGCATAAAACACGTTCGAGGAGTCGTTCGTCTACGGAATTTCGACAACTCGTCTGAAAAACTCTTATTAGCATTTCCGAGCGCCTTCGTAAACGTCATCGCGTTAACTAATTAGACTCGAAAGCAACGAGATCGACCAACGACCGCGTCTCCTACGTCGTAAACACCCACGAGCGTTATTGACAAAGACTGCACTGGTAGATGACGGCAGAAACGTCGGCCGAGTAACCGCTCGAGCAACGGCGTAATTATTACGGAGACGCAAACGATCGTAACGAGCTATGGCGTCATCCTCGTCGACCACGTTTGCTCCAAGAAACCGCGTTGTTCGACGAATCGCACCGTTTCGTCGAACAAACGTTTCTCCTCAAAGTTTCGACCATGATCTCGTTCAGGATTTTTCTTTCGCGACTAAATCTTTGGCGGTACGACGTATTCGATTCGAGAGGCAACGTTACGGAGATACCGCGTGTCCCGCATTCCGTGGAAACGTGTCCGCTCGTTGATTCCGGTACGAGAAGGACTCCGTTAGTCAGTCGCGATTCTCGAAGAAGGTACCTTCTCCAGGATATTCTCGAATCAACGTCGCGTCGCAGCGAGTACCAGTACTAACGTACCACTAAGAAGAAAAGTTTCAACGCAACTACGAACACGCTTATTAAATACAAAGACAGAGCGATTGAAGATAGCGACGAAGAAAATGAAGGGTAATTACGTCGCGTTGTTCGAGCATCGAGCGTGGGAAGTGGAAAGAAAAACGTACGACTCGTGCGCCGAATCGAACAAACGAGTTTCTTTTCGGTATTCTTGCGGCAATCGCAATAAACGATTCTCGATCGTTATCGTCCGCCAGAAGAGAATCGGAGCCAATGACGAAACGAGAGGTGAACGTCGAAAGAATGAACCGGTCGAAACGCGACGGAGCTTCCTCCAGGAAAGCGCCAGTCGCCAGAGTCGAGACGAGAAACGAACGTGTTCGAGATAGCGCTGAAAATTATGCGGAGAAGCTCTCGGTAACGTCTGAGCGTAGTCTAGCTGCATGACAGGACGCATATTGCACGGGAAAGTAGCGTGCGCGTATCTGCATACATCACCGGCTTAGGTAACGTTTCAGAGTTTGTCGCCGTCTTCCATTTATTCGCGTTCGAGTTGTTAGGAGTCAAGAGAGAGAGCCAGAAACCGCAAGACAGGAGTTGAACGTGGCAGTATCTTTACGATATCGCGAGCTGGAGAGACGATCTTTCGAAAAACCATAGGGTGCCGTGCAATGGACGTATAAAATTTGATATTCCGACTATCGCAGGTGGAATATATTTTCCAAATATATTACTCGTAGAAGCGTAGTCTCACTGCACGACACGGTGCATATTGCACGAGGACGTACATCACCGGCTTAGGTAACCAGACCTGCCGACCGACCGCAGCGCCGCAGATTAATCCTCGCCCCATTCAGGATAGCGTTCAGGAAGGATTAAATTCTTGCATGAAAAGAGGTATTCGAGGCGTTCAAAGGACTGCGCCGCGTTCCCTTCGGTACGCGTTCGGTTCGACGCACCAAAGAGTACACGCGTTCAAACCAGAGGAACAAATTTACGGCAATAACGCGATAACGCGGAAAAGAAACGCGGATGTTTTCGTAGGAGTAAAATTGCACGAAAGATTAACGACTTCCGCGAGTAGTCGCGATAAAAGCCGCTCTTTGACAAACGATGGTACAAGAATCAAAAGGATGCTACGATCGAGTCGACCATCCGCGAGAAGCGAGCGCCGCTCGAGCAAGATAAGGACGGTTATCTGGTGGAACGCGAGCAAGATATCAATTTAGAGCCGATGATTTATTTCCGCCTACGTAGCCTCTTAGTCATCGAGTTCCCCGATTGAATATCAACCGCGCGTCGAAACTCCCCGTCTCGAACTCGTCTCTTCGTTTTCTCGTCCTTGCTTTCTCTCGTTGCGTCGAGGCAACGTCGACGCCGGTGTTCCTGAAAGCACCGGAACTCCTTTAATCGACGAATTCGAAACAGGTACAGCGAAGATTCGGTCGAAACCCGTGGGAAAGGTCGTAGAACGGGCTCGAGTCGCTTGTCCCCTATGCCCGCGGGTGCCCTCGGTAGGTCTCGAGTAGAACATTGCCGTAGCTCGAGGTCAGTGACGTCAGCAACCATTAAGAGTAAGACTCTCGCGACTCGCTTTCTTTTCTCCTCTTTCAACGTCGTCTTTTAACGCGAGTCATTCGTCGTTTGCCACATTTTGAAAGCCTCGCTTCCCGCGTATCGGTCACTCTAGGCGATCAAATAATTGGCCTAGGAGCAACGGACTCGAAGGATTCGCGAACTATCCGTGTGCTTCTAGCGAATCATAAATGTGGCGCGATCACTCGTCGCATTGTATTATTTATGAGAAGTTTCCAACGCTTCGGTATCTCGGAAACTGTTCGTCCTACGCGTCGAGGTGGGCGGTCAATTCGTTTTGAACAACTTTCTTCGGATAATTATTGTTATCGCGGTTAGTTAGGTCATCACCCGCATAAAAAAGCTTATCCGGTAGGAAGTTGAAAGCCTTCGAGAGGGAAAGTTACGGGAAATGAGCGAGAACGGTTCGATTCTAGACAGTCAAGAACCACGGTCGTGCGATAATTCGTGATCAACCAGAAATCCGCGATCAATCAACGATTTCGTAAATCTCGCTTTTCACTTTCTTTCTGCACACGCTTATCGTACGTTTCTCGGATCGAACAACGGAACGAAAGGGAATGCTCGATGCCCAATCACTCGTTCAAACTTTGAAATTAACCGAGCGATGGGACGACTACCGTTTGACCGCCGCGAGACGAGCTCCGACAGGATACCGAAAGGAACGCGGCTGCGGTCGATTAAAGCGCAAAATGCGTTACTCGGTCGACAAGAGTTTACCAACGGTAGACTCGTCCACTCGAATTCCTAGAGCTCATCTTGTGGCGAGCGCACGATACGCGATCGAGTATCGCTGCACCTACGATGCACGCGTACGTATTCGCGATACATCGCGGTTAGTTAAATTCTCGTCACGCGTTTCGATCTTACTCACACGGTTAGTCATCGTTATCGATATACGAGCGGCAATGTTTCTCGTTGTCGAGTAAACGAGTCGATAAGGAAAATTTGCCGAAACATTAATTACGCGAGATTCGTCGTCGATTTTCGATGACCGGTTTGTCCGACGATTTCCGCTTCGGACGCATAATAAGGAGGAGATTGAAAAATGTAAATCACGCGTCGCAATAATGGAGACGAGCATTACGTAAGACGCTCAAAATGCGCTCGTTCGGTTGCAAGACTATGCAAACCATCTTTTTTCCTGGCTTGTTTTTCACGAACGATTCCCGGAATATTTCCAACCGTGTTACCTAAGCGTTATCGTTCGCGTACGTAGCGTATGTGAGCGTATGAAATCGAGCAAATACGAAAAGTGGGAGGTAAGCGCGGGTTTTCGCGACGCGAATTACTAACAGACCGACGGCCACGCAAACAAGTGACTCGTTGTTCTTAGAAATAACGACGTCTCGTTTCACCTTCGATTCACCTCTGAAACGGTTCTGCGTTTTACCTAACCGAAAGCGTGATACGTACGAAAAGAATACTCCAATTTCCAAGGTGCTCCGCTAAATCCTTGACCGTTTAGTCTACAACAGGTCGATGCTCTACGGCTAAATGTTAGGTTTTAGACAACGAAAAACGCAAGAACGAGATAAGGTGAGACGATGTCGATCTCCCGCGTTATCGAAGCAGATCCGGAGAGTAAGTTTTCGATTACGGAGGATAGTTTGCGCGCAGGATGGATCGATGAAGCAAAGCGTTGGAACAGGTTATACTCGAAGGGGGAAACTCGGGGCGCCATCACGTCATCGTCCGCTATATCGCGAGGTTCTCTCGCGAAGTTGGCCTAATCCTGATTCACGCGAAACGACTCCGAACTGTTTCGAAGTGTTCGATCTTTCGCGGTGAAATTCGATCGTCGGTTTCGAAAAATCACGAAACGCACGCTCGAGCACGTCCCGAAACGTTACGCGGAACGGTTCGTGCTCGGTGCAGCGCAAAAAGGCGCAAACGAAACGTCGCGGACGAACGTGGCAGTCTGGTCACGTTCGCGAAACGTGCGTTATCGTCCTCGAAAAATAATAACGCGCTCTCCAGGGCCAAACCGTACCGCTTGCCTCGTTCGCGTGTACCACTCGGCAAAACCGCGACATTCCGCCTGTGCGAATATTCTTTTTACCTACGAGCTAACGCCCCGTGACGCAACGACGATTAAAAACCGCGTCTTCCCGCGAGATCGCCTTTGTTTTATTTCGATAACTAGGTCTGTAGGATCGTGGTAACCGTTGGTTCTCAGAAAATTACGCAAATCTGAACCATCTCGAGTGCTATTCTTTCGATGGTCGCGCAACCGGATTTGCCGGGGCCTTGACAGGCGACGAATCAACAATTTTAAGCCTGGTAAAAATGTCGCGACGGCGGAACCGAAAGGTTGTCGGTAAAATCTGTAACGAATCGGATATTCGTTTCGAATAAAAGACGTCGGCTTTGAACGTAGACAGCCACGAGTGTTCGAGGAGGTCGAAAAGAATGGTACATACTCGCATGACGTAAACGAGACGAAGCTCGTCTGCCCTCGACCGACTCGGGCCAACCGGATACGAAACAGACTCCCAAGGGTTAAGAGACGGTAATGGGCTAACAGGACCGTTAATGATTCATTAGCTCGTACCAGGATCACGACACGACGCGACAGTTAGCCAGTCGTTACTGGTTGCGCGAACACCGAGGACCTAACTTTAATAGCGTTTAATTTTGTCCTCAGGCGCAATGATCTTTTAAAATCTACTAAGCGAAACATCGTTTATATCGTGATGTATACTCCATCGATCGCTTTCGTTCGAAATCGATTCGATTCGCTTTTCTTCGACAGACTTCGTGTCGCTCTAGACTGCTTGAAAACCTTTAAACTCCGTGTTGTTTGCTCGGAGATTTCGTTAGCGAGTCTAAACCTTGACACGCTTTCGGTAGCAAGTAAATCTCGTATGGCTTGGTAAAAACCATCGTCGAGTTAACTCGTATCGCCGTGTAGCTGTTTCCGGCTCTGATTGGATCGACCAACGGACGAGTTCGCGTTAGACAATGTTAACGGACACGATGCTTCGATCGCGGAACAGACGCTTTTGATGGCAGAGGCCGAACCGGCCGACCCACAAATCGCAAATTCGACCTTGTTCCAACCTGTCTTCCCGGTCAGTCTTCCTGTTTCGAAGGAGGTTTTAGGGTCTCGAGACTGGAAGGGAAGGACAATCTCACGTCCTTGTTTCGGTTACGTCTCGTTCGAGTCTACCGCGTGTTCCCTACGATCTATCGGGTTCGCGAACGATACGTCGACGAGCGACGAAGAATACGCATGTTCTCGTTGCGAGAAGCGCAACTGGAAACGAGAACGAGACGCGACACGCGTTCTTTAAACACGATTGCGTAAAGGTTGAACCGACTAACGAGACAAACTCGATTCGACAAAATTATCTGTACGATAAAGCGATACCACCAAATTCGTGTCACGTTTCAACGTATCGGCTGACACGTTTACGAAATACACGTTGGCGTAAAATCGAAACGTTTACTCGACACGAGGATCCTAATCTACTTATTCTTTGGAGCAAGAGCGACGGAGACCGTCTTTCGTATCGCTTGTAAAGGGCTTTGAACTCTTTTAAATTTTCTACGCGAGATACTCGGAGAGATTCGGGAGAGCCTTGTTTGCTCGTTAGATAAGAACAGAAGAAACGAGCCGTAGGGTCAGCTGCTGAGAACAATGTACACACTGTTTCTCGTCATCGCCCGACAAAAGAAGAGGCGAAACAAACGGGAGATTTTCGAGGCGGAACATGGAGGTACGAAAGAAATAGGTCAGCAACGAATTATTATTCCTCTTTCCGCGGTTAGTTCGATAAGAGAAGTAGTTATCGTGCAAACTACCGGTATCCGCGATGCGCGTTATTACTCGAAGAAGAAAGGGAACGCGAAGATGGACTGGCGTTCCTTTGTAGTTGAAACTTTTTCCATCTCGAATTTCACCTGTCGACAGGAGAATGTGGAGCATCGATCGCTAGTGGGAGCAGACCAGTTTCTATTTGACAACGGACGGTACGATAGACGTTTACGCGGTAGGCACCGCGAATAAAAGGACTCGGTAACGAGAACGACGCTTTTCGATTCGCCTCTCGAGCCTCGATACTTTGCTTCGCGAACTTCCTGTCCGTAATCGTCCCTCTCCGATTCACCGGTCGTTTCGCGAACATTAGATCGATGTTCCGTTGAAATCGATACTCGTTCGTTTCTCGACCAGCGAAGACGAGTGGAAGACGGTATAAGGTAAAACCGGTTTAATTTCGCGCCGATTAACTGGAAGGTGCGCGTTTAATCCGGCGAGAGCAGTCGGCTTTAGGTGGACAATAATTCTTCCGTTGCCTTACCGGTCGGTCCGTGAGAAGAAAAACAGACGAAAAGGTAAAGAAGAATCGGACAGAAGAGGAAAGAACGCGAGAGGAGAGACGGAGATGCATTCGCACGGATCTCGTTTTTGACGACCTCCTTTGCGTTCTTTCCGAGTGGAAAGTCTACGCGCGTGTACGCGTACAAATCTGTTACCTAAATAAAAGGAAAAATATCGCGAATTCAGCGAGACAACTGTAGATCGCTGCGAATCGAAACGGATCCTGCTGGTTGTCCGGCATGCTCGTTGCATATTTCCAGTAATTAAAAGCGGTTGCGAGCATGCAGCAATTAGTATACCGCGTAACGACGTCGAGTACCTGCCGTTAAACCGTTAAGCACCGGAAAAGAAAACAAAGCGCGACAAACGAGAATGTTGAACTCGAGGGAGCGGCTATACCGTATTCGCCAAATGATTATTATTTTGTCAAAGGTTGTTCGCTTTTGCTTTCGTGCGAAAGGAATTTGTTCGGAAAAACGACGCGCGAAATTTTTGTTCGCGAATATAAGAATGTAACGTGGAACGGTACAATCCTCGTTTCTTTTGCGACCGATCGAGCGTCACGAAAGAAAGAGAGAGTTCCGAACGGAACTAGCGGCGATTCGAACCGCGTGGCGACGGAAGGAAGATTTTTGCCGATCGAACGGAAAAGAATCGACGAAAAGACAAAGCGTCGGGAGAAAGGTGAAGAACGAGAAGCTAAGGAGACCGGACGATAGGTCGATGAACTGGGCAGCAACGGACCCCACGGCCCCTTCTGTTCCTCTTTTTCTTCTTCGTGCTTCTCGTCGGCAAAAGTTTTGCATACTCGCTTCGACGTACATCGCGGCGCGGCGTGGAGCTCCTCGAACGGCGCAAAGTAAACGGTCGAAAGATTCGTCGAAAGGAAGTCGTGCCGTTCGTTTAGCGCCGCTAGAATTATCGTATTCGATTGAACGTAACGTTACGCGTAACGTGAAATGTTTTGTTACGGACCGGTTAGACGACAAAACGAAGCGTACCGATTTCTCCGCTCGTAACTTTCAGTGTCGTGGGTGAACTGGCTTCGCGAGTTTCGGTCTCTCGTAGCGGCTCGAACGGATATCCGGCGAATCGTGCGGTTGTTGCCCGTGCAAAGTTCTACATTCCCGATTTCTCCGACCGCGAGAATCGTACTCGAGGCGAACACGCGCGCGTCTACTCGTACGCAGCCGTGCACGCGAACGAGCACTCGTTCTACCTCGTTGCGCTTTTCATCCTCGAATTCGCTCTTTTTGCCCGCAGGACGAACTCTCCTTCCTTTCTCACCGTTTCCTCCCTTATCGTTCTACATGGAAATCGTTGCGCTTCCTTCGCGTTAAATTCGCACCGATTTAGACGGTTCTCTAATCGGATAGACGGATCGAGAACAGCCGTAATCCCAAAGCGGTCCAATTTCGTCGCGTAATCCTTTAATCAAATTCGTACATTACGATCGAACGCATATCCCTTCTGTATTTTTCGACAGTTGATTTTTCGTTTAAAAACAGAACACGAACCGGCTGTTTCTTTTTCGCGAAATACACCCTTCGAATCCGTCATCGTCGATAACCGAACCTCTCTTATCTGACGTACGAGGTGACGCATCGAACGATCGCGGGAGCAAACGGGTGAATAGGTGCTGCGCCCTTGTTTACGGTTCGATTCTCCGCTTCGAGTTCTAAGAGCCGAGGAGAGGACAAACGTTCGATAATTATTCGGCGTGCTCGAGGAAGAATCGGGCAGAAGCCGTTTACCGCGAGAGATCGCACGAGAAAACGAAACGAAATTGCGGTACGCTCGGAAACGCGGCATCGAGCGTGCGACGAATCGTATACGCGCGGCATGTTCCTGACATACTGATCCAATTTCCATACGCGTTATCGGGCCGTCTGTTCGATCAACCATTAACTATGCAATTTCGCGCCATCGCGTTCCTTTCCTTGCTCAAAAAGCCGCGATCGCATACGAAAACGACGCGAGAAAATTGATTATCGTAACGGGATTATAGTATATACTCGAACGATTTCGTGTCGCGTAACGCGATCGCGCTCGATAAGGAAACGGGCGGTCGCATACGGTCCGTATCGATTGGAAATTACTTACGCATCGAGAGTCGTACACCGCTAGCTTTATGTTCGTTTCGGATATTTCGATTAATCGAGTACGATACAACGTTGATAAACAATAAAAAAGACTTTCGCAAGAGAGGAACGACTCTTACCGTATTACGAAGGCGTAAGAGCTCGTTGAACTTGAAAACGTTCCAGCGGATAATTCATTTTTCCGTAAGAAGCGAAGACGCGATAGAAAAGCGGTATTCGACGGTAGCGGAAGAGTCGAAGCGTCTCGCGAGCCGAGTTTGCTTTCGTTCGAGAACGGATAGAAACGCAGGATCCCGCGGTATATCGGAAAAAGAGAAAGAAGCCGTGCACGCAAACGCAGCCGGAGGTTCGTGTCCATTCAACTTTACGACTCCTGCGCACGAGGGCGATTCACGGTTAACAAACGCTTCGTTATCCTCGTTAGCGGAAACTAAGTGGAAGCAAATTCCCGTCTGTAACGAGCTCAACGGACCGGAAGCGTTCGATTCCTTCGAACGAAGGGACACGACAAAAGGCTGGAAGTAATATTCGGAGAAAAGCGAGTTGCGCACAGGTGCCTGGAACCAGCTCGACCGATCGAAGGAGCGCGAGCGGCCGGAACGCGGAAAACGGAAAAACTTTTCGACTTCCGCGTTCACCTCCGGCACACAGAGGAAAACGCGTCGTCGAACGCGAACAGGAACGCGATTTTGCAATTCTGCTATTCTGCAAGCGTCGCGAGCCGCCGTGCACCGTCCTTCTACGCGAAACCTGTATCCCATTTCGATGCGACCGGATGCACACCCCATTAACCCTTTCCCTTTACTCGAGAGCCACTTTCGCGAGGCTTCGGATACTTGGAGCGTTGTCTTCCTAATTTCGACCGGTCGTCGATCCGCCGCAGCGATGCACCGGCTCTTTTCGATGGTACTCGAATTTCCCGCCAAATCGCAGGGCAGCGATAAACCGAGGAAAAAGTGCGATACTCACGTTCGCCGATAGTCTCGATTTAGAGCAGTCTCGGAATCCGGTTTCCCTACGGACAATGAACGCGCAACGTTCAAACGCGCCGATCGAGCATGATGACGCTAGCCCCTAGATACCGATCGACGCGTTCACGCGATCGACACGGTTATCTTCGTTCGTTGACGGACGTTCTCGCTGGTCGAGTTTCGCGGTGCGTCGAAGGTGAACGATTTTCACGGATGAAAAAGAAAACGCGACGAACGATACTCGTATCGGATGCGAAACCGCGCGGTACGGCGTGTCGAAGCGACGCTCACGAACAGTGACGGTAGACTGAGCCTGAGCTTCCTCGCGGCTCGTTGGGACGCTCCCGGCTCCCGCTCGGCGCAGCTTCGACGAGCCGACGTTGTTCGCTTACCTACACAACCAACAGACCCGACCACCGACGAATAGCCACTCGAAACTCGACCGCGATCACCGCCACGAACGCGAGCGCCGATTCCTGCACGCTTTACGAACTCTACCTTGCCGCGCGATTAACGCGTACTAGCCTCGCCTCTCCTTTATCCTTCGTATCCTCGTATCCTTCTCTTTCTCCTAAAGAACTTGGCTGTTTCGCACTCACCTTATCAGTTCCTTAAATGCGCGTTGATACCGGTTCGATCGGGGAACCTGCTCCATTATCCGAATGAAAAATCTGGAAAAGGATGTTTCGTCCGGGCATGGAACGGTAGCGACAGCAACGATTCGTACACGATTGTACGCCGTCGATCTGTCCTGTCGTGCGATCGACAACTGATCTTTGTATTCTGCTTTTATTCGCTGCATCTTTTTATGAACTATAAAAATTTATTACGTGCACGTGCATTTTGCTTCGTGCAAATTTATACGTGTTAATATCTTTTTCGGACAATTTTAACACATGCGATAAGAATAACAGCGTGATACGAATACTATTGATGGTTTTTTCCCTGTATAAATACGACAATCGAGTGGTCGAATTATGCAAACCGACTTACGAAAACGAAGTCAAGAATAAGTTTGAGCAAACGTCCGAAACATGAAGTTTTTACTTGGCATTACCCTCGTTCTTATGGCTCTCTTTGCCTCTCTGAGCAATGCTGAACCGGAAGCTAATCCTTCACCAGAAGCGGTAAGCCTAACAATTTTACTTTTACACTCTATTGGTTTATTTTCTAATCAAACATGATTCTTTTTCTCTAAATATTTATCTCGACGTTACTTTTGTCTTTTAGGATCCGGAGGCAGGAATTGTTTCTGCTTTCAAAAAATTGATACCTCTGATTGCGAAACACGTGGGATAAACGTGTCCCGACGCAGACATTCGGTTTACATCTGAATTGTAAACTAATACTACTTCAAATACATTGATGTTATAAATTAAACACTTGGCGTAATCCTTATTTCTTTTGTTTCGTCGGTTTTTATCGGCCAACTAAATAAACGTACCTTACGTAGATAATTTCTCGATCTTTTTCAATTTAGAAGAAAAGGGGCTGTAAGGTACCGGAAGTTTGCGAAAAAACTTGTCGTACGATCGACAACTGATCTTTGTATTCTGCTTTTACTCGCTGCACCTTTCTCCTCGATTTAGTGCACTTTGCGCTCGGTTTATCTTATCGCTTTCTTAATTCGTTCGTTCGAGATAACTCGAGCGAAACGCGCGAATAATTTGATCGTGCACTAGCCAAAAGACTCTTCTTTTCTCTTCGAGATAAGCGCGCTTCTGGATCTGCGTCTCCCGCAACCGAGATATTCTAGCTGAAAATGGATTAAGAATTCGTTAATAGAGGTTTAATCTGTATCGTTGAAGAGTCTGTTTAGGATTCGATCGGTTTTCGAGTAATTTTACAGGAATATCGTTCCATTCTGTGCAAACGTAAATCGGATATCTCGAGCGTCGCCTAGAAGATAGTTTTCGATATCCGTTCATCGAGATACGATAAGCCAACTGTGGGGAAACGGGAGATAAAATGCGGTGCAGTCGATGGTTCGACTCGGCGTAACTAGAGGACGCCAAAGCGTTGATTTACTAATAATCTGGATAGAAATTTAGTTAAAAATTGAAAGCTAGATTTCGTGACTCGGTAGCTAGCATGTGCTGAGCCTACTTAACGCCTGCGATTGAAACGTTAAATAATTGCATGTTCGATAGACGATACAGCGATGCCTGTTACCTGAACATCGGAGAGAGTAATCTACGCTGATTTTTCATCGCTTAAATTCTATCGAGTTACAGACGAATGATTGCGATAATCGTTCATTGATTTTTAGAATATTACTCGACTTTAGGTCGATATTGTTAACGATTGTTGAGCATACATATATTTACCCTCAAAGACCGACGACTGAATTTCTGAGTATCGCTAAATGAGCACGTAGTCCTAGACGACATCGGAATTAAACGAATGTGTCGGTCGTGAAAGTTCATGTCCGTATCACGGCTAGGATAAAGATTCAGTGAAATTGGCGAAGAAATAATGGCAACAAGAAGAAAGCGAAAAGAAATCGAATAGCGACTTATCGTGTCGATTGGCAATTTCTTTCAAAGTTATAAACCACGATGGCTGTGTTGTATTCGTGCGAGAAGAATTTGCGTGGATAAGTTTGAACACGATGCATTAACGAGTAGAACGCGTGCATAACATAATTTCGAGTTCGTTAACCTTGAGTCGATCTGTCTGATCGTCACTAGGATTGTTCGTCGAACGGATAATTAACCATTGCGAATACGCTTTCGTTTATTTTCCATCGATTCTCTTTCGATTGCCAAACACGAATCTCTATTTTAATATGTTTGAAACGTAAATCGAGCATTGGAATTAGGACAATGTCTGTTGCGCATCAACCGATGCTAACGCATTACTCGTAAAGCCAAGCGCAAATGATTGGTGAAAAGGAAACAAACTAAATAGTGTCCGGTGTGTTTTAAACGGTAAGAAATAATTTTATTTTTACTCAAAAATTTATAATGACAATTAACAATTTTGATTACGATGATATGCGTCCGGATTAGTAAATTTCACTTGTTGCATCGCTCAAAATTGAATGGTACTCGATTGAAATGGATAGTCAATTTCTGTTGAAATGTTACATAAATACGTTTAAATAAATCGATTAACTTATTTTGTAAGAATTAAAACTACTAGCGAGGATAGAATCATGAAGGTGAATATAGTGTTCGTGGTTGCCGAATTACAACTGTCCGAGTCACATAATTCACATTTTGTTGCTGTAATGTTAGAGCAGGACGCTGTCTTTGGTGCGCATCCTCTATATTCCGTTTCATTAAGGACTGTAAACGAAAGACATTAGTTATACTCGTATTTGTCTTGATTTGTAAATTCAGTTTTACGATGACATGAAATATAAAGCTTAAACAAACATTGTTTAAAAATAAAAGCGAAAGAATATTGTGTAAAAAAACATACCGACTGTGTAGCATTTCCACAATGTCTCATTGTCAGCAAACTGTTGTACTAGAGGAAAACGGCCGAGTACGCTCCTACGTCTTCTCACATTGTCTGTGAAAAATACATGGATAAAGGAAATGTGTACACGGATACGATATATAATAAAAAAAGAGTGATTTTCAGGTTCATTCATGCAATTCCTAAATAAGTACTAAACCGCGTAAAACCAATTAAAACTGTGACAATTCTCTGATAGTTTTTACTGATACACGAAAATAGGATAGAACAGCGAACCTTTCATATATACATAAACATGATAGAACAATTGGACACCTACTATTAAAGCTAATCAGAGTATCTCTGTGATCGAACGATTAGGGATTAAGGTATCGATTAAATCATTCGCTACAATAGAAGTTTTTATAAACTTTCGTAAAAAAATTGCCACGGATATAACTTTAAATTATTATCCCATTTGTACAATTCTAAGTAAATGCTAAAATCACATTCGATTGTCATATGATCATACCTGCTTTTCCTTCCGAGTCATTTGATATTTCGTTAGTAGGAGGAGCCGGTGTTGTTGCGTTGGTAGCAGGAGGAGCCGGTGTTGTTGCGTTGGTAGCAGGAGGAGCCAGTGTTGTTGCGTTGGTAGCAGGAGGAGCCGGTGTTGTTGCGTTGGTAGCAGGAGGAGCCGGTGTTGTTGCGTTGGTAGCAGGAGGAGCCAGTGTTGTTGCGTTGGTAGCAGGAGGAGCCGGTGTTGTTGCGTTGGTAGCAGGAGGAGCCGGTGTTGTTGCGTTGGTAGCAGGAGGAGCCGGTGTTGTTGCGTTGGTAGCAGGAGGAGCCAGTGTTGTTGCGTTGGTAGCAGGAGGAGCCGGTGTTGTTGCGTTGGTAGCAGGAGGAGCCGGTGTTGTTGCGTTGGTAGCAGGAGGAGCCGGTGTTGTTGCGTTGTTAGCAGGAGGAGCCGGCGTTGTTGCGCTAGTAGTAGGAGTAGCCGGCGTTGTTGCGCTAGTAGTAGGAGTAGCCGGCGTTATTGGTTGGCCACAAGTTTGTATCATGTTGTCGTTTAAATTTTGGCAATCCTTTCCCATGCAGACGTAGCATTTTAATGTATTTCCTATTTGAAAAATACGGAACGATAAATATTTTTCGTCGATCAATTAATGCAACTATTTGTGCATTCAATAAATAGGTTCGCGTATAATTTAAGACTATGTTGTATATTAGGTATTAAGATTTACTGCTGTGGAAATGTTATCGGTTATTTTACAAATACACATCAATATAATAGTACAAACAGACGCGGTAGTAACATTCGGTCAGATTAATATTTTCTAGGTCTATCACTTTACCTGGTTGTATAACGGCTAGACCAATGATGGCCACGATGACAAGAAGCCTCGGTTCTTTCATGTTTGCTGATTGCCGTTCCTTATTAATGTCGATACTATGATCGTTGATACACGACTGCTGCAAAAGCTCGAAGAAATAGGAATATCCTTACCGTTCTTATCGCGATAAATTTTGCGCTTATCTACGCAGTCTTCCAATCAATACCATTACCTCGGCGATATACGTTTAACACATACGCGAAAAAATTAGATATCATAAATCCATTGTTCCCTTTATCTATTCGTGCTTCTCTGCCATCTTCATCATTCCAGCTAATTCGTTCAGGGGAAGTACATAATACTTATCGATACACTTTCCTCGTCTTTGTGTGTTCCTCGTTTTGCAACTCTTCCGACGATTCAGTCATACTTCATTGGCCGTTGAAATTTAAGGAGAAAGCATTGTCGTTTACTCTGTGCCTCAACATTTAGTTTATCTTAATTATCGTCCTTGATTGTTAGTTCTTAATTACACATTTATCGCCATTCATAAAGATATAAAGATAACATTATCATGCGTTGTAATTTTTTATGAGCACCTTTGAATGGAAAAAATAAGGATTTTGTCAAAGGCTTTCTTCAATCCATATATATTTTTTGTCAAACGTTATGCGTTTCGATGCGCCAAACATCAAACGTGTATCGTTAACGGTGAAATAAAGCTGCAAAAACGCATCGACGTGATATATGCGGATGTTCCATGTTTCTTTATCGCGCGAAAACCCTGGGGACATTAGAGCTAACCGATCGAATGTTAAGACGAACATTTGATTCGCGAATTCTTGCTGTACATTCATCGGCATCGAATATGTTCGAGCGTGGTGTTTAAATAATCGATAAGCAACACAATTTAATTTGTAGATAATGTTATCGCGACGACTCATCTTCAATATTTTTTATACTATTAATACGATAAGGAGTATTTGTTGGATATCGATACGTCGTATACAGGTGTCTTATACATAAGTCGACAATTATTCTGAAAAAGAACTATTATAGTAACTATCCGTTCTTGCATTTATCATAGCGTTAATGTGATAAAGACTATACGATGGATACGAATAACCACGCTATAAATCACGAAAAAAATGTCTCGTTTTTCGAAAAATATATGATCGATACGAAATATTCTTTTAATCTTCTATACTTAAAAATATAAGATTTAGGCATCTCTGTTAAAATCCAGGTTATATTATCTCGCTGCAGTTAAAATTTGTTAACGAAACGTAAGATGCGATTGTTAACACAACCGAATTCAACGATAAGATCACTTTGTGCTATATGTACAGTACTTTTATGAGTGAAACCACCGAGATTGGGCATATGTACATACATGTATAGTTAAAAACGTGCAGAACAAGTAATTCAATTATATCATATAATGTTAGGGATGAGATAGAGAACTAGTTGTCGACAAAGATACACTCGTGATTTAAAATTTAAGATTATCATGTTCTTTATCGGTTTATCCTTTTACTTCATCCTTTTATCGATAGCAAAAATTTTAGCACCCACAATTTCAAACTGGTCACTTGAATATTTTACCTTTTTTTTTTATAGTCACATTTTTTTTTTTTTTTTCCATCGCATTCTATATACTTTTACAAATCAAGATGATATCGTAGATAAATTGTTGAAAAAAAAAAATTGATTGCGTGGCAAGATTTTGCACTTGCGAATGGAATAAGCACGATTAGTTTTACGTTGTAACAGTGTTTGTTTTTGCGTTATCTTAGTCATAAGTGTGGCAATTTTTATTATCACTCGATAAAACGAAGCACCTTATTCTTATAACAGATACACTTGAAAGTAATAGGTTCTCAACGTATCGAACAGCATCGAAGCTTACGCCATACGACTTCACATCGTGAACTATAAAAATTTATTACGTGCACGTGCATTTTGCTTCGTGCAAATTTATACGTGTTAATGTCTTTTTCGGACAACTTTAACAGATGCGATAAGAATAACAGCGTAATACGAATACTGTCGATGGCATTTTCCATGTATAAATAAGACAATCGAGTGGTCGAATTATGCAAACCGACTTACGAAAACGAAGTCAAGAATAAGTTTGAGCAAACGTCCGAAACATGAAGTTTTTACTTGGCATTACACTCGTTCTCATGGCACTCTTTGCCTCTCTGAGCAATGCTGAACCGGAAGCTAATCCTTCACCAGAAGCGGTAAGCCTAACAATGTTACTTTTACACGCTATTGGTTTATTTTCTAATCTAACATGATTTTTTTTCTCTAAATATTTATCTCGACGTTACTTTTGGCTTTTAGGATCCCGAGGCAGGAATTCTTTCCGCTTTGAAAAAATTGATACCTATAATTGCAGAACATGCGGGATAAACGTGCCCCGATGCAGACGTTCGGTTTACATCTGAATTGTAAACTAATACTACTTCAAATACATTGAAATTGATGTTACCTATAAATTAGACACTTGGCGTAATCCCTATTTCTTTTGTCTCGTCGGTTTTTATCGGCCAACGAAGCATTCGATAAGCTCATAATATCTATCTTGAATGTAACGTTAATCCTCGTTATATGCACATGGTTGCCTCTCTTTGTTTCCGTAGCTTCCTCGCGTTTGTTTATTTCATTGTTCGAAAAGGTATTAATCGTCAAAATAACTTTCTCGTTAAAACATTATTGGGTTATCGCTTTATACCACTCGATGATCGTCGTAAAGCGAGCTTATGTTCTAGAGGTACTTGAACGCTATGATTGGATCAGAGAAATAAACCTACCGTACGTAGATAATTTCTCGATCTTTTACAATTTAGAAGAAAAGGTGCTGTAAAGTACCGGAAGTTTGCGAAAAAAGTTGATATTCTCTTGCTGAAAAAAGGAACGGCGCGAAGACTACGGGAAAACATCAAGTTGAAGTGCAGTTTCATTTAGTCGTACTGGTGTAGCGTTGACACTGAAAAAGAACGAAGCGTTTCCGGCTTTCGAGCAACCATTACCATGCGTTCAGTCTCCGGAGTAAGATATTCCCAGAATGGGTCGGAGAAAGCCTCGGTTCATTGTTGTTTCAAACTTTGTTTCTACATATATTCGTTTCGAGTCAGGCGACACACTTTCTTAGGCCAATCACCGCCAACTAATCACCATTAATCTCGTTCGTACAACCTAAACGCGAAATTACACATCGGCAAACCTGAATACGCAACGCGGTATTATCCGAAATTATAGCTGAATCAAGGTCATTGCTTTCTCGAAACTTCGATATTATTAAACTACATATTATGCAAACAGTAGATACACGCGACGATAAGAGGTCAGAAAGCAACATCCGATGCGAGATGATATCTCGTGCCGATGCAGGAAGTGTGACAAAGTGCTTGTAGCGCGCATTTACGCGATGGGAGGTGCACTCACGGTCAAGTTCAGGGCCAACGAGATCCAATCTCCCATTAAAATTTCAAAACAAGATTCTCCGGCCATTCTGACTCGACTTTCACTACGCTCGTTTCGCGGCCACCCGTTCCGATTCGACGCGATCGGAGTTTTCATCGCGAAATTTGAAAAATCGGGGGCAGATCGTCGGGGTAATGTTCATCGTACAGCGGGCGTCTATGCGTGTACAGCAGTGGAAAACCGGTAACGCACGAATAATACCGGACGCCGGTATGTTCGGAAACGCTACGCTGCGCGTTGCCCTATTACGTGTTTTACACGGTTCGCGAGAAGATGTAACGCGATCGTGTCTCCCGCTGAGATAGCAACCAGTGTTCGTAACGAGGAGTCTAAAGCCGGCGAATTCGCGTTCGTGATCGTGCTAGCGAAGAAGTAGCCTGTTGGCCAAGTTCACGGTTAACGAGATTCAATCTGGTCGTACGTTACTTCGTTCGGAAAGGCACCGTAAATGCACCGTTTCTTATTTCCGAAGAAATCTCGAGTAATCACCGATATATTCCACTTTTCAACGCGAACATTATATCGTTCGATCCGGACCGACTCGCTGGTTCCTAGCCTTTGTTCCTTTCATCTTTGGACACGATCCCACCGTCGCGTGGTCTCTTCCGAACCTATCCAAAAATGTTTCGAAACATATTCGGCTTTCTTTGAGCGAGTGCACTCGATTTCTTGAGCTCTTTAATTGCGAGATTATTTACTTGCATGTGTCATCGAGATAATGCTTCGTTCGAAGAAAGAATCGGGAATTTTCGCTCGATGCAAGGTTTTGAAAAATCCCGAAGAGCCGAAGGGCTTTGCGAATCCCAAGGTACTTGTATTCTTGCTCCGCCCATCTCCGTTCCCACGTATACTCGTCTGCCACGCAACGCGAGCCCCTTTCTGCCGCGCCGTCTGCATCCTGGAATGCGGTTGTGCCACTCTATACCGATACTCCCGCCTACGTCGCCGTATATCCAGCTAAGATGCACGCGTAACTACGTAACAACGTTACGCTGGAGAACGCGCAACAGACAACTGATTTTCGCCGAATCGCAAGGAAATCGAACGTTCGGAAAAACGGGAAGCGGAAGCAAAATGATTCAAAAGTCGAATCGGATTTGAACGACTCGTCGAGGTAGAACTAAAATCTCGAAAATCTTTCCTTCGTAACTGTGTTCTTCATAGATACCAGAAATTAAATTACGTCGAGTGTCCGATCACGCGGTAGAATCTTTATTGAGGGGAATTAAAAGTAAACCACGTTCTCTGATTGATTTATTCGATTAAATACGAGTATAATTGGATGGACAACACGACACCGCTCAAGGTCGATCGAAATCGAGATTGAAGCTTAATTTGGACGATAGAGATTTGCGCGTTAATCGTTGTCACGGTAGAAGGCTGCTTCGAACTGGTCGCTTATTAAATTCCTCTTCGATGTCCCGAAGATCCGGCGGTTCGACGAATCCGCTGTCTTCGTAGCGAGTGCATCGTGAACCTGGCGATCTAGGAGGATGCGTCGAATGTATGCTGTAACGACAACGAGCGATCATGTTTCGGATTATCGCGAGATTATCCTTGGCGGGTGAATCGGCATAATCCCGAGGAAAAGTTCGAGTATATTACTTGGTGCATCTCGAAGGGCTGACTTCCAAGGGTTCGTCGTATCTGCGCGAAAGCATCGTAAAGTCTCGATGCGCGGCAACCATTTTCTGCAGCCGTGAAATTAGCTCGTAATCGGGCGTACAGATTGGCTCCGACAATAGTTTCACCACGGAGACACGGAAGCTTTGCAACTGTAACAGGAAATTAATGATTTGCCAGTTGAAAGCGCGTATCGCTCGTCGCCTAAATTGGACTGGATACGGACGGTCTTCGTTTTTCAGTTTTTCGAGAAGAACATATCGAAATCGTCCAACCATCGCGGTAAATATTCATCGATCGGACGGTAAACGTATTTAATGAAAATTCGATCTTGCTTTTGGCGCTTCACGATCGTCTAACGTTTATCGGCAAAAACATCGACACCATGACGAACAAGAATCGAGATAAAATAGCTTGGAAACATACGGCAATCTAACCGATCAAAGATTTCAACGTGAGACAGCGATTGCGCGAATGGATGCCATCGAGCGTCATCCAAATTGCTTCAATGGATTAACGAGCCCGTTGGCCTCTACGTCCGAGTAACCATAATCGTGACGAGCGTGCGCGATCGAAACGCAAGACGAAACACCAAAAGTCCTAACGATATTTCGGTGGCGCAAACTTTGCTCGATCGCTTACGTATTCGCGAAAGAAGCGAACGCGATCCGTAGGTTTCATATTCTTCGCGCATTCGGCACACTTTGACCTCGCGAGCAAGCAAGCGCACACGCAACGTCATCAACGATGAATCGCATTCGGGACAGTCGGTTGCGTGCCGAATACGAAATTCGGTCAAATCGCAACAATTTCTTCCGATTTGCAAACTTCAAACGTTGCAAACTTTACGAATTATTGCGACGCAGCGATACCGCTTGAATTTCGCCTACCTGAGACTCCCTTTTGGTAACCTCTGACAGATTTTGCTTCGTTTGAGCAAGCTCGTCTCTAAGGAGTTGCAACGAATGATCGTTTATGGATCTCTCTTGCTCGGCGGTCTCGGTCGTGGTCCTCATCTGTTCCTTCAGCATCGTTAATTTCCGGTTACATCGAGTCCTCAGCATCTCGCTCTCGACCAGACGTTTCTGAAGTTCCTCTATCTTCCGGCTGCGCTCCAAGGCGGCTATCTGTTTTCGAAAAGCATTCGCTCGTATCGGTGAAAAATATTCGAATCGAATAAAAATTTGTCGTTTCGCGTACCTTGTAATCCGCGGCTTCCGTCAATTGCGCGCTCAGTTCGCGATTCCGCGATTTCTCTTCCGAAAGTTGAAGCTGCAAGCGATCGATTTGCTTCGACAGTTTCTTCACCCTTCGAACAAAGTTTCAACGATAAAATCGTGACGCAGAACGATTTCACACGCGACGATAAATTTCGAAATATGAACCGACCGAAGATTAGCTTCGTCTCTCTCGCTTTGCAGCAACGATTTCATTCTGACGCTGTCTTCCTGGAGCGACAGCTTTCTACGAAGAAGATCCAGATGAAGATCTCTGCGCTGCAATTGTTCTCGTAGCGTCCTTACGCGGCGTTGCAGTTGATACACCACCGAAGTCTAACGGGCAACAGAACGAAGAAAAGAAAGAGAAAAAGAAACGACGGTAGTCCGGCGAGTGTCTCGTCGTTGAAAGTTGTACAGGGATTTGACGCACGGAAAGCAAGAATTTTGGAAAGTCTACCGTTTGACAAGCTTCGAAGGCTTACTTCTTTCATAGAAGGAAGCTCGTGGAAGGATCGCTCGCGTCGAATCCTCGGTAAGCTGGAGTAGTCGTTGAACGAATACTGCGCGACCGCGGAAACAGGAGGAATTTGCGACAAAGAAACACAAGAAACGTGACCATTAGCGAGGCGACGAGGGAAGAATTAGGAAATCGCGACGCGCGTACCTTGTCTCTTACCTTGTCCACCAACTTGTCGGTCTCCAGTCTGGCCAGCTGTTCGGCTCTCACCAGAAGCGATTCCGTTTGAAGATCGAGGCCCATCTCTTCCGAGATCTCGTCCATTTGCATCGCTTTACCGAGCCTCTCTAAAAACGTAACAAACTGGAAAAGAAATTCGTTGGCTCGGCCGTGCGAGTCGCTCGTTCAACGAATTACCGTTTGCTTGTCCCTCCGCAAAGACTCCTTCGACAGCTCGCAGCTAGTCAACTCGGACTCCAGTTTGCGAACTTTGCACTCTAGATTCGCCCGTTCGTCCTCCATGTTTCGCATCTTCGCCACGGTGCTGTCGATCAGTTCGCTCTGTCGATTGGTCGACTCCGTCGCCGTGTTGACCTTCTCCCGAAGGTTTTGGATACTCTAACGAAGGGACAAAACGGAGCTTGAGACGGTTCACGAAGCTAGCGTCGATCGAAAGAAATCACGTAATCGGAAAAATGGAACGAAATACGATAGCTTGATCCTTGTTCTCGGCCAATATTTCTCTGATACGATCCTTGATGGAGTTCTCGTGCGACTCGACGAATCTGTTCGGTCCGCTGACGAGTATGGCCAGGGATTCGAGCAGATGACGAAGTTCGTTTTGCGTGCGTTGCGCCTTTTCCTCGCGGTGCTTCAGATCCTCTGCGAAAATAGACAACTTGCTGGGTTTGCTTTGAAAATTCGAGAAGCGGTTTTACGGAGCGGTCGAAAGTGTTCACCTCGTAATTGACAGATCAACGTCTCTTGATTCGATATGTTTCCGGTTGCGTTGCTTATGCTTCTGTTCGCGTTCGCCAGTTTGTCCCTCAGGTCGCTCAGTTCCCTTTCGGCGACTCGGTATTGCATCTCGAGGCACTCCTTATCCTGACAAATCGATCGTGTTACTTTGGAAACTCTCGCGATCGTTCGCGCGGATAACGGAGATACCTGTCTCAAACGGTCCAGATCGATCGTTTGCGAGGATGTTAGCCGTTGAAATTGTTCCTTTTCCGCGACCGCACGGTCCAGCGCGTCGCGACAGCTTCTCAGATCCACCTCGATCGTGGACAACTGCGTCTCGACGTTGGTGCTTTTCGCGCGAAGACGATTCGCCTCTTGCAGCAACTCCTCCACCTTGTGGATCACCGTCTCCGGGCTGGGATGAACGGTTTCGCGGTACTCGACGTTCAACGCGTGTGCCAGCTTTCGAGTAAACTCCTTTTACGAAGGAACATCGAAACGTTACGATCGATACGCGAATCATAGAGACTCGAACGAAAAGGAAATCGAACCTGCAAGTTCGAACGAATACGTTCTTTCGACTGTATCTCCTCGGACACTGCCTGTTCTAACTGACGTATCTTCTTGTCGCATTCTCGGACCTTTTCCTCGTGATACTTGGTGTCCCTTTGTAAACTCTGTATCGTGATCTCGTTTCTGCTTTGAGTCGCGAACAGAGCTCTTTCTCTCTCCTCCAATTCCTAGTGTTGTCCATGTTTGTCTTTTTAACGAGTACGCTCGTTGGAAAAAGCATGAAACGGTTCGATGGTGTCTCGACGCGTCCGCTAGCAACGGTATTTTTTTTTAATATAGAAACGCGTTAAGCGAACAACGGCAGTTTCCTAATACTCTTTCGGATTCGTTTCCTGTTAAAAGCGCGTTACGCAATTCCGTAACTTGTCTTGGATCGTTGCGTTGTCTCGCTGTATCGCGAAATTATCCGCTAGATTATCGACGGGAAAAATTGTTTATCGATGCGTATTGGCAAACCGTTTGAAACTTCCTGTTTGCGAAATACGTGCAACGTTGTTAGCGGACGCGTTAAGAAAAATAGGAATTATGGACTCCAGAAGGGACAAGAACGAAACGTAACCTGCACACGTTTCTTGAGACTGGAAACGATGGCATTCTGTCTGGCTGCTTGTTCGCGAAGCTGATCGACCTCTACCTCCAATTCCACGATTCGTTGGTCCCGACTTCTGATCAGGCTCTTCGCCTCTTGAAGCTAAACGACATAGACGCAGATCAAGGAAACGTTCTATCCCATCTTTACCTTTTGTTAGCGTTCAGATTTACCTCGGACACGAGGCGGTCCCGCTTGTATTCGAGCGCCGCTAGTTCGCTCTTCAGCGTGATTGTCAAGTCACGATTCATACTTTCCTCGTGATCAATCTGAAGCATCGTGTTCAAAGTTCAGCGTAATGTCTACAACTTCTAATCTTAGAAACATTGGTCGTCTAAACACGTTTAGGAAAAAGCCCGTTCGGGCCACCGGAATGTAGCCATCGATACAGTAGCATCAGATAACAGTAGCCATCGATTTCTTGTTCGAATCCACTTATCGCCAAACCTTATCGCGATTGTAGTGACAAAATTGAAAGTTTCGATAACTGTCCATAAATTCCGGCAATTATCGTGCCGATAAAACACTAAATAGTAATAATCTCGTCGTTATCGAGACAGCCAACTTGGGAGCGGATTAATTTCCGAAAGGAAGCTCGTTCTTTCGCGACACGAATCTGACTAAAAGCTCGAAACAAATGTTCCGTGGCTTCGATCGGTTTTATTGGAATACTTCTAAGCACGAAACCTGTCTTAAGATTCGCGTGTATTAACCGTGACACATATTTCTTTTGGAAGATCGACGGTATCTTGCGACTCGTTACGATAACAGCTCCGTTTAGACTTTACGCACACAGATTAAAGGAATTAGTAAAATCTGGCTAAAAGATTGGAAATCATGCTTTTGATATCGAGTCATTTCGGACAGTTTTTCATAATCGATGTACAACAAGGATTTATTTTGAGCGTAGATAACTTCATGCCTGTTCGGATCCACGTTTCGAAAGTACGCGAAGAATGCGCAGATACTATTTCAGATTTTAGAGCCGAGGGAAAAAGTGGTGGTGGCAGAGGGTTGCACCTCGATAGAGGCATGCAGTGACAGGTAGGATCGATTCCGTGGAACGCTATGGCAACCAGAGGCCTTGCAACGTGCGCCAGTCGATACCGTTTCAACTATTGTTCGAATCACTGGCAAACTGTACATCGTTTCAGCGTTATACCTCAAAAAGAACTGTTCACGCTTCGAATAAGCTGCTCCGATCATCGTGAGCAGACAATTTCGATCAGGCTAAATGGCACGGATGAATCGAAGCTACCATTACCTAATTGCGTATAGTCTTAGTACTATTTATAGCTGCTGTTTGTAGAGGCCACTTTAGAAATACTAGATCGTTAGACTATTTCTTTCGCTAAAATAACTTTTGAAAGATCACCGTTACATCGAGTAAGAGCGGTTTTACTCTGCTTAGAAGGTGCATTTGAACGGCCAAGGGTTAGAATACAAAGAGAAGGAAATCCAGGTGGCAGCGAGGACGAGTGCGAACCCGAGAAAAGAAGCTTTGTGCGCGTGACTGTTCGATACGTGCTGGTGCGCATACTCGTGACAAAGAGCTTTGCTATTATTGCGAGTGTTTGTTGCAAATAATAAGCGGTGCATCCTGTTTGCCGTGGTAAATGGTTAATCTGGGGGAAAGGACCTTTCGAGGAGACGATATGCGAAGACTTTGGAAGATCTGTAGATCTTCTTCGTTAGGTTCCTTCGGTTCTCGCACCTCCACGATGACATTATCCTTCTTTCTCTCTCTCTCCCTCACCCTTTCTCTGTCTCTGTCCGTCTCTTCCTCGCTGGACATCTTGACTCGTACCGTCGAGTCCTTTCACCTCGATCAATCGACGCCGATTCGATCAAGACGACTCGAAGGAAAGATTCCTCTTCTTCGTCGACATGTTTCGGCGACGCTTTTCGACCGACTGATACGCTTCTTTGGTGTCCGATTCAAAGGTTGAGAGCGGAAAAGCGTTTCCAACGAGGAGGAAGCGTCGACGCGCAGCGAACGAGCAACCATCGACTTACCAAACCCCTGCCACGGATACCTCGAGATAATCGAAATTCATCGATCCGTGGAAACCACTTGCCATTCTTTTCGGATTCTACGATGAACCGTCGATGATCGTGTATTTGTCAAAAAATCGAACGGCATTTTTCTTCGACTTCCTTGTACGATTAATACTTTGTAAAATGTTTCGCTTCAACAAAAGTGATGATTACAAAATAACAATTATTGAATTCAGCGATCGTTATCGAATCGTAGAAAATTGCACAACTTACCCTTCTTGGAAGAATCCATACGCTATCTAGATAAAGTATTGCAAGTAATAAAAAATGGAAAAAGGAAAAACATTGTAGATAATAGTTTATTATTAACACCGACGCCATCGTGAGTCGTAACAATTATCGTTTGCACTATCACACTACGTTATTGCTACTTCGTGCTACAACTTAATCTTTACAAGTAACTTAATCAACGAACCAGACTTTTAAACGTATATCGATAGAGAGCTGAGTACTATCTGAAACGTGAATGTACGTATGTGTAAAACGATAACATTTTGCGATCCATAATAAATTTGTATGGTGCTCGTAAAAATGTTAATACATATAGGAAATTGGTTGTTCTGGAATATAAATAGCGTCAAAAAGTTCGAATTTTGTAAGTGTACAAAGTAAACGAATAACATGAAGATTTTCAAAGATCTAACAAGTGCAGCGATTACTTTGATGAGTGTATTCGCTCTTTTTGCAACAGCCATGGCTGATCCAAGTCCAGTAACGTTAATTTTAATATTATATTCAACGACTCTAACATTTTCTATTTTACGTTATGATTCGAATAAAATAACTTTTTTCAGAATCCTGCACCATTAAATCCAAAGCTTTTGATGTCTTTAGCTGGCAAGTAGATGAGGACCAAACATTACGAAAATGTTCTCCAGCTCCACTTTTACATTCAAATATAAGTGATATGCAATACGAAAACATTAAATTTTACTCTGCCCGATTCGCACATGAAAACGTTGTAGCCATCTACTATCATAACAAAGAAGTAGATATTAGTCTCGGTCGGTTTCGGACACCATTATTCCTTTCTCCCCTGTGAAAGAAGCGAGGAATAGAATACAACAGATTATGTCATTCCCTATATCATCGACAAGATAGAGTACAGTGTGCGAACTGTTCTGAACACAAAATTCGCATCTTTGGACCCACGGAATGTATTGCAAACAGAATAAAATCAATATTAATTAATGTATAATAAATATATAGCATATTAAACAATAAAATCGATATTATTTGAATTTAAAAAAAAAATGGAACGAGTGGCGCCATCTCTCCGGCGAACAGGGTGAACTACACACTTTTGAAACTCTACTTTAATTAGTTCCCATCTTCTACCGCTAGATGGCAGCACAAAAGACAAAAACTCTTAGGGCAATTAGGATTAGTCTAAGATTGGTTAAAGATTGATAAAGTTTGGTAAAGTCAAAACAATTCGAAGTTAATTGGTCTTGCACTCCGATGTAATTCAATTCATATTATACTCAATTAAGCTAATAAACTCAACTATATTGATTGAATTGAATCGAAAACGGTGCACGTAGCGCCATCTAGCGGCGGAATGTAGGAACTGATGAAGCTACAGTTTCAAAAGTGTGTAGTTCACCCTGTTCGCCGGAGAGATGGCGCCACTTGTTCCATTTTCGTAAAAATTATTTTTTATGAAAGATTTTTAGAAACTGAGACTTTCAAAATATTTTAAAAATATTTAGAAAAGATGCTGCTCATAATTAGAAATGTCATTAAATTGTATACTTTCCTTTCAAGAAAAGTGAGAAGTATTTCTTGAAAGTAGATCAGCTATTAGCTTCAAAATGGCTGCAGTACATAATTTGCAGCGGGTGTCGAATGTAACCTAACTTACTTTCAATTATAGACAGTCGTATAAAATGTTATTTAGATTGTATGGTTCGAATCACGCAAATTTAGATGCGGTGTTTAAAAACTTTTCGAGACACTATGTAAATATTTCATTATCTTTCCACTTTGTACGATACTTTATAAACTAACCTCGTATAAATCTTAATTTAGGCGAAAAAGTTCGTTCACGCAGCCAAACGCAAAAGAAAAATTATTAACAGTGAACCAGTAATTAAGAGAAATGGCATACCGATAATAACTTGTAAAAACCCGAATCTAAACTTTTATAAAGGCGATAGATTTGATAAATGGAAACCAGTCTTCGCAAGTCAGACGTGGAACCACAAGGCCTCTAGAGGCGATTATTTTTATATACATCCTTACGACATTGTAAGTTACATCGATAATCTGTGTCTCTATTTTGTTTGTTACAAGATCATCGATATAAACGCAGTTTACGTTTTAGAACAACAATGATACAGAAGAGCAAACTAGCATTGAAAAGTTTGAAGACCTTAATTTACATCCTCTGTTATGTGAACGGTTGGAAGATTTGGGTTTTGAAAATCCCTTGGAGATTCAAAATCTATCGGTTCCAAAAATTCTTCAAGGCTGTAACACTCTAGTGGCAGCTGAAACAGGATGCGGTAAAACACTAGCATACATGTTGCCATTGATAACAAAAGTTTTGAGGTGGAAAGAAATGAAAGAAAGAAGCATGAATTGCCCACTAGGTTTAATCGTTACTCCATCTAGGGAATTAGCAGTACAACTCGGGGTTTGTAACAATAATATTTTTTATAACTTTATTAGTGAGCTAGTAATATTTATAAAATATGTTTTTTCAGCTCGAGTTGATTAGGTTGTCTAAATGTCTTGGTATTAATACAAAACTAATAACGGGTGGAAGAACAAAAAGAATGATTCGGAATCCCCCTGTTGGAGATGTGGATATTCTTGTTTGTAGTTTTGGCGTGATTAGTAAATTATCCACAGTTGGAGTCTATGATATACGATCAGTAAAATTCGTTGTGTTAGACGAAGCCGATGCTCTTTTGCACGAAACGTTTGAAGAGAAGTTAAAAGTCTTTTTAAGTAGAATACCTGTACGTAAAAAATACGCGTTTCATTTTTAAAATATTTATTAACAATAATTGTGTTAATGGCTTTAATACGCACAGCTTGGTTACCATCAAACACCATCCGAGGATACGTTGCCGAGTAGCGCTCAACTCGTTTTAGCCTCTGCGACGATTCCTTCGCGATTGGATGATGTTTTGGGTAAAATCATAAATGTAAGTAGGTTGTTTTAACCGATATTAGCAACACATTACTCTAGCGGGCAATAACGGGTTGCGTTACAAAATTCCTTTGCAGGTAAAATCTGTAGTAAACATAACGACGGATAAGCTACACAAAGTATTGGTTTTGCAAAAGTTTATGAGACTAGGTCCGAGTCAAAAACCGGTGGAGCTCTTGAAATATATAAAACCTAAAGTTTCAAATAAGCAACCTGTAATTATATTTAGTAATCTAGCTGAAACGTCGTATTGGATATGCATGTTTTTACGCGAATGTGGAGTAGAAGCCACGAATTTAAGTGGCGATATGACAGTACGCGTACGACATGGAAAGTACGCAGAATTTTTAAACGGCACCACAAAGGTGTTATCAACGACGAACGCTGGCTCCAGAGGTTTAGACACAGTAATGGTTAATCATATATTAAACTACGAATTTCCACTGGATACATCCGATTATATTCATAGGTATGCGATTTAAGTAATCGGTAATTTAACATTGTCGCTCAAAATCGAAACAAAACGTCTATTCAATGTATTTAGATGCGGCAGAACCGGTAGGATAGGTACCGCAGGGGAATGCAGAGTGACAAATTTCATCAGTAAACCGGGAGAAGTCGCTGTGGTTCAAAAAATCGAAAAAGCAACAAGAAAAATGAAACCATTCCCTATTATTAATCTCGTGAATCAACAAGAAGAAGAAGAAGCAGAAGAGAACTACGTAAACGAGCCAGTCGAAAATTTAGATTATGTCGATCATATACCGTATTAAACTGTAAATATTTTCTGCGTCGTGTATGTAAATAAAAATATTTGACTTTTCGTAAGGATACATCAGTCTTTTAGACACTACTCGTTCGCGTCGTTCCCATTTTTCGTAACCGTATAACGCCGACAAATTTACCGATACGAGAAAGTCTTCGAGGAAGCCTTTGCAACGACTCTCGATGGGATCAAAGAATCGACCCGGCGTCGTTGCCCTTAAATCTGTTTAATTTCGTTCGACATTTGAATCTCCCGTTTCGTAGTATCTCGAGTTCGATCGTACCGAATTCTTTTATCGTTCAAAGTTTGGAAGTCGAAATTTGTAATTCGAGGAAGGAAGCCCACGGCCCCCGACCCACACGCGCGTTTCCATCCATCCGTCGGCTCGATGTTCCGTCATGTCCGGCGACACTCCCACGCTAACCGCCTACGTTCCGCAAACAGAACTACTGTAACGCAGACCGTGCGTCTAGACCAGTTTATTACTCGCAATGCGTTTTAGCGAAATTAAGCGTCCCCGTGCACGCTTCTATTCGTGTCTTTCCGTAAAAGGGTGTGCCGTGCGATCGCGTTGATAACGACGCGCGCGTACGATACAGGTGGAAGCCTCTTCATTCACGCCTATCGCTAATACGAACTTCTGTTCGATACTATGCGACCCTGTCGAGATCACGGAACGATAGCTAAAAAACTTCCGAAAGGATAAAATATTCGATAAACGAACCAACTAAACGACGTACTTCGCGTTCCTGGTAAAACTTACATATCCGTAAAAAGGGAAGCGGAAACGGAAATACGATGAATAGCCAGAATCAAAGACAATGAAAATAGACTAATTAACGTGGGTAGTTGCGTGTCACATAGGACAGAGAAATTTCAACCGCGAGTACACGAAGCGTACAGGAATCCCCGTGACAGAACGATCGACGGTTCCGTTACTTGGAAGGAGAGCCCACGTATAATTAAATGGACGACCGAAATGGTTTACTTTAAAGAAGGAAAAATATATACCAGCTTTACTTTCCGCCGACTTTCTTACTTTCCATTTTTCCCTTAGAAAGAGAAGACAACGCGATGCTCTAATTCGATCTCGATTCCTACCGAGGAGTCGGTCACGTTCGACCTCTATACCGAACAGTTAATTCATCGAATTACGGTCAGAGGGAATCGGATCAAAACGCGGGTCGCGTGGATTTGAATCGTGTCGAATCTGAAACTGTACGACTAAGTCTTCGGACAGATGTTCGTCGAGTTTTTAAAGTCGCTCGAAAAGCGAATCGTTCCGAAGGGACGTAATTAGCCGATTTTCCTGAGTTACCCATTACATACTCGAAAGTAATCGATCTAAATGGGATGACGATGGGACGAAAACTGTAAACAAAATAATTTCCCGTGAGCCCGTGGCGTTGTCGAGCGTCGGTAATGGAACCTCGTGAGTCGTGACGAGCGCTATAGGATCGTAGCGAGTAGAGAGGAATGGTGCGGAGTTGCGGCGAAATACGGAAAGTGGGGGGTCCCGGTGAGGGTTCTAATAGAAGCGAAATCAGTCGTTCCGCGGCGCGCAACCTGTTAGCGTCGTGGCGTCGCGTCCGCTTTTTCTTTCCCGTTTCTTTTACATTCATTCTTTCGCACGATATCTCCGTTGAATCGGCTCGCGATTATCCCTGACCGAGTTCTCGTTGCGACGAGCGGTACAGTTCGGTGCGAAACAGTTTGAAAATCATATTCCTGCGAAAAAGGTTACCGATCGGCGCGTCAGGCCCAGGTTGACGAACCCTCTCAAAGAGGCGGACACGTCGCTTCCGTAAAAATGCAGTCCGTCGGCCGAGCGATCGGTTAACGCGCAATATATCTTCGGATCGCGCGAACGATACCTGCCGGGCAAAATCGTGAACAATCGAACGAACAACGGCGTTGTCTTCGCGTTGCAGTCGGAGCGACAGGAGAAACAGGAGATCGATCGAGGCAAAAAGGTAGCGACGCGATCGAAACGACGCACTCTTCGATCAGCGTCGATGTCGGCGTCGAAAGGATTTCAAAGTTCGAGGGACGCGCCTCGTATCGATCGATTTCGACTTCCGTGACGAGTGATCGGGTCGAAGGAAGCACACGCGTACGCTTTTACGGTGAATCGTGAGTTAGAACAAAGCGTTTAACGACGCGCAACGGTAACGGATCGATGGTCGATCGTTGTGCGCGAAGAAAATCGAGGCTAGAAAAAAAGTCGGAGATCGGAATCGAACGTGCACGGTGGTCGAGTGGTGCCGTTGACCGATTTAATTTATCTCGCGTTGGCAAAAGGACCCGGAAGCCGCTATATTGGAGAGGAAGCGAGAAAGCGGCGTGCCGCTCTTCTGTGTACCGCGGCAGAGGCGATCGTCGCAGCTCGAAAATGTAAGTTTTACTTGATCGATTTTAATTGATCGCGATCGATCGAACGACTCGACTCGTGGAAACGGAGTACGAATCGCGCGCAACAAAAAAAAAACCCTCGACACGTTTCCGTGAATGAACTCGGTCGTTCTCGACGATACGCGCTGCTCGTAAAACGTATTCCGTACTCGCGATCGTTTATCGGTAACGATCGAGAGAGGGCACAAATACGTCGAGCGCGATAATCGTACCGCGATTCGTAGAATTATTAGTCACGAAACGAGAGAAAGTACAGGTCACGTATATAACGAACCTATTCGTCGCATACGGGTAACCGACAAACGCTCGAAAAAAGGTTTCCCCGCTACGGCAGCCGATTCATGTTCCGCAAGAAAGTTAGGTTAACGCGAAGAAATACCGGTAGGTGAAGGTCACCAGTGTCCATTGGACGACGGCGACGACGACGCGTAGTACGAGCGAATTCGTGCCGCTGCACGCAGCATTCTTCTCCGCGACTTCCTGTAAATCGACTCACGATCGTTCATAAATTCTACGCTCCGCCGTATCCGTTCGTCGATCGACGTACTTCGAGCGATAACGTCGATAGGCTACGTAACGCGATACTCGATCATTTTGCAGATTTAAAATTGCCACTTGACCGAAATTTGGAAACGTGGAAAACAAGATTACCACGAAGGGAGACCCCTGCTTGTATTTTATACGGCCTCGTGCTCACAGTTTCGAGTCGAGAAAAATTGCTTAGAGCGACAGGTGGCTTCCGTAGCTTCGTTTCCGACCGTTGTTCTACTATTTCAGTTCGCGAATTTTAGACGATCGAACGGATAGATTGCGTGCATCGCGTGCGTTCACCGTTCCCATCGCCCGCGTGCCTCTTCGTCATCGAACCGTCCACGGTTACGCATCTTCCTCTTCCGTTCACTTTTCAAACGCGCCAACAAATAAGCCGGCTTCTTCGCGTCTATAGAGCTATCGAAAATCGACGTCCTTCGACAAAATACAAGCAGTGTTCGAAAGAGACGACGAGGAATTCTCGCAGTCGTCCCGATGCAGTCGATTGTAAGGGAAAGAAACGTTTGCGTGTAACGTTAGCGTATTCTCGGCACGTATAGGCAATAGGAGTTGGTTATTACGCCTACTTCCGGTGGTTGGATCGCGGTGGCGCGGACTCGCTCGAGCTTTAACGCGCTGCACGAATATTCCACGTATTTTTCCCGTTGCCGTTCGTTTATTCGCGTCGTTTCGTAGAAAATGCAACCGCGCGATCGGCCGTCGTACGTTTTATGGCTGCCCGAAAAAGTTGGGAAAATCGTCGCGGAAGATCGTGCGTCGTAACGCGTTTCGAGTTGGTTACGCGTGAAAGGTACGGCCCCGCTATTCGAAAATACCGGAGAAGAACGCGCGGCAGACCCGGCTGGAATTTTCGAACAGCTGCAGGCGCATACCTAAGCGATACCGGCCATGGCCCAACCTCGGCACTACGGAAACGCTCGTAAACTCGACCAACTTTGTTCGTCTCGTCTCGAATACGCTTTGAAAATAACGTCCTCCCCTTTTATCGCGCGTCTCGTCTTTTACCCTTTGCGAATTGGCCGATCTCGTCGGCGTAAACGACGAGCACGGTGATTTTGTTTGCCAACGAGCACCGTTTCGACAGACTGCACGATACTCGTTCGAACAGACCGGTGCGGTGAGCAGAAAAGGATTGACCATATGGTCGGATGAATGGGGAGTCGAACACGAAACGAAACGAAAGCTTTACGGGTGCAGTTGGTTCAACGACTACTCCAATCGACTCGGTTCGTTGCTCGAACCGTACGAATCTCTGTCTGGTGATTTTCGCGATCGTCGATCTAGCGATTCCTGCTCGAGGATTCGCGGAGATACTCGTGGAAAAAGGAGAATCGCTGAAAAGAGATCCTTCTTCTCGAGCCCTCTCGACCCTCTTTCGCTTCGCTACGCTCCGTTGCTTGTCCCGACGACGCGAGTTCCGTTTAACGCGATGCCACGCATATCGAAGGCGAGGCACGATCGTCGACGCATCGAGCTCCGCGGAAAAAAGAGAAGGCTTCTCGAAAACGTATCGAGAGAACGAAATTTCGGAGGTTCTCTCTCGATCGAGCGGCTGGAACGTTCTTTCGTCGACGAAGTGAAGAAAGGGAGCAAGAAAGGAAATACTCGTGTATGCCGGTAATCGGGTTTCTTCGTACCGATCGGCTAGAATAAAAACAGTTTCCTGCGGCGATAACCTTCCCCCCTGAAATCGAATTATCATCGTCGGTCATGATGTGCCGTCGGCTTGACAGGATACAGGTTCTTTAAAAGCGACCAAAGCCAATTAATTAGAGCCGGATGCGTTGATTGACCTCTGAATAAAGTTCGTCAGGGTCCAAGCGTCGCGTACCGCCGGGGGCTCGGCCCTTTCGTTTCAACTTTCAAGTTTATCCCGTTTGTCGTACTCGACCGAGAGCGAATTAAATGCGCGCGGTCTCGCTCGATTAATCCGTTCGTCGCTGAACCAAGACCAAACAAAACCAAAATCTACGTTTCCTCCCGATAATCGAGCGTCCCGATCAATAAGGAGGAATAATCGGCGAATATACTGTTACGCGGCACAGCGCGTGGCTAACTGTAAAAAGCATCCACCTCGGTACTCGTCGCTGAACCGCCTGCTGAGCAGACTTGTCACCGCACCGGTACGTTGCGTACGCGTCGCGTCGCTTACGCGAAAACGTCAGCTGGCACGCGAGACCCCTCGCGGCGCATTCGCGCGCGATTTCGCGCCCGTTTACGCGAAATACAGATCGAACAGCAGCACGCTACGGTACGCGTGCACGGATACGTCTAATTCCGACAGCAACCGCGAAATCCGATTGACCGGCTTTCGGAAGCACGAGCAACGCGTCCTATAAATATCTGCTGTACGACGAATCGGGGACAAGAGCACTATTATTTATAAATGCCGCGCCATCGAAGCGCGTTCGATCGATCGAGAAATGGGTAAAGAGATCGGAACACGACTGGTCGAACTCGTTCGTCGATCGTTAGCATTTCGGCGAATCGGTTGCTTCGGCTTTCGTAAGCTCGCAGCGACAGGGACGCGCGGTTCGGTCGCATTTCTCGCGCGTTAACTAGTTACGAAAGTAACAGTGGAAACCGCGCACGACTCGCTTACGGGGAATAGGAGACGAGTCGTACGAGCGAAACGGTAACCGTAGCTAGGATTCCGAAACTGCGACGGTCGAGAGAAACGTCGTAATTCGCGAAGAGTTTCGCGTTCGTTTCGACGCGGTTATCCTCGGTCGCGACGCGTCGGCGACCTCGTGTCTCGATTCGTCGAGCGGATCGTCCTCGAAAGAGACTCGGCCGGTGAAGAAAAGAGCCGTATTAGGTCAGTAGCGTTCGGGTGTTCGCCCTCGCTGGAAAGAAGAATAATAATAAGAAGAATCCAGCCCTTTCCGTCCTCTTCGTTCTCGTTTCTCTCGCTTCTTTCGTTTCTCTCGGTTGGGTTAGGCTTGCCCCGAGTGACTCTCCGGGGTAACGGCATCTCCGACCCTCCTCTTCCTCCTCGCAGCCTCCGACTTCTTTCCCCGTTCTTCGTCGCCGACTTGGTCCGCGACTTTGCCTCCGAATACTCTTAGCATTCACCGACAACGTACGCTTCCCTCTCCTCCTGCTTCTTCCTCAGCCTCCGCTGTTCCTCCTTTTCGCGCTTGCACGCAACTTTAACCTAGACCAAGCAAAAGTTGCATTTGCGATAAAAATGTTTGTCTCGAAATATTTCCTATTAATCGATCCTGGCCATTGACGTTACAGTCGTCCTTGACCATACTTATAGACCGAGATTGCAAATTTTCGCTGACTAAACGGATGACAGCGTAACGCGACGATGGCCTTTGCGTTTCAAGAAATCAAGTTGATCGTTGTCAAAAAGAGCTACTAGAGAAATCATTTTGGTCAGTGCACACGTTAATTGCGAATAATTGTTCCCGTACCATTACGGTGTTACGCGTTGCGAGAAAACGCGCTTAACGATTTTTACTTTCATCGAACGATCGGTTGAAAGTTCACGAACGGTCGCGTTATTTTTCGTTCCGAATAGAAAGCGTAGGACGGGAGGAAGTCGGACGAGAGCAGATTCCGAAACGGCACGAAACGAAACGAAACGATTTACGCGAAACGACCGGTGTTACGCGATCTCTGTTGCATCGAGCACCGGACACGAATCGTTACGTCGAACGTTTGGTCGTTCCAGCGATGCTCGGCAAGATCGCTGCTAGCCGATAACGAAGCGAAGCGGTTGCCCCGCCACCGGAACGCCTATGAATAAGTCGTTTTCCTCGCGTAACGCATCCTCGGACACGCCGCCCGATCCTTCCTTCATTTTTCCGCGATGCTACTCCCGCGTTTGCCGATCCTCCGGTACGCGAAAACTTGCTTTCTCGGTTCGACGAGTCCGCCGAACTGGGAAACCGGATCGAACGGTCGGCGTTCGTTGTTCGTGATCCCTGATCCGTTCTTCCTGCGTCTCCCGTTTTTAGCCCTGTTCTTTTTTTTTGTAACGAAAGAGGAAAGCCCGAAGCCTCGGGCTTTAACACGCTAGAACGATTACGCCGACGCGGCACGCCGCGCCGGTACACCCGTGGGAAGATCACCGGCAAGATTTCGATCGAGTTCGACCCTCTCGACTCGTTTCTACGATTTTTCCGTACGGACGTCGCGTCTACGTCGAACGCGCACGCCACGCCGGGACGTCGATCGAGGAAGGGTTAGGTACATACTTTCGTTAGACGAGCGCGAAAACAGCCAGACGAGAACGAGCAAGAGCGAGAGAGAAGTTGGGAGTAGGAGGATGGAGAGGAGGTCTGGGACGGTACGGGACGGTACGAGCCGGGAACGTGGTGGGAGGAGGACTTCCGGTGCTCAGGGCCGTAGCTCGCCCTCAGCGTTTATTCCCGAGTCCCTTTCTCCGTCCCCGAGCCAGCACAAAGGACCGTGCAGCGATCCTCTCGAGAAGCAACGGGGGCACGACCTTCTTCACCGCTGAGAGAGAACGTCGCTAAACGGCCGGCTCGTAAAGAATCCTTCTTTCCAGATGACGCTCTCTAGTTTCCTAGAAGCGAATCTTGTATACGCGTACGAGTCGAGTTCGGACGTGGCCCTTCCGCGATACGCTGGGCCGTTTAAAACTCCGATTACGAGATTTAAACACCCGAATTGGGTTCGCCGGCAACGACCTACCTGTAGATGGGTCATGGAAACGGTGCCAGGAATTTAACAAATATTTGTCGACTGTACGATCGCGACGAAATCGGTGACACCGTTCTTCGATGGAGTGCTCTGCATCCGATAGTTCGAGGCGAAAATATTTTTCAACTCGTCTCGAAAGTCGTAAAACGTACCGAGTGAACCGTCGCGTCGCTTCGGCTCGACGAAGCAACAAGTTTCTCGGCGAAACGACGGGAGCACCGTCCCATGAAACTTCTAGAGCTCCGCGCAAACGCTTTTTAACTTGGTTAACTTCTGTTTCGCACGTTTGCTCGCCGTTCGTGCGAGCGACGGAGAAAGAGAATCTACGCGTTACGTAGCCGAGCAAGAGATACGAGACGGTACGCTCGTAAATTATAGCCGACGAGAAACGCGTCTGTTACCGAAGCGGCGTCGGTGTAGCGTTATTCGTAATCAGAATGCGAACGCCAGAATAATCGTTTCCTCTCGACCGCCGCGATTTACCCTGAAATTTGGACACTTTTCCTCTTGGACACTTACCATCCTTGAAAGATTTCAAAAGTTCTCTTTGGATAAAAACGAATCGCGATGGAAAAACTTGTACACGATCGGTGTATAACTTAGCCAATATCGCAATTCCTCGAACCGGGTCACGCAGAAGCGTTTGGTTGTACTCGTTAAGAATCGTTGTGTGACATTTTGAAATATTTAAATCGAGTGTATTTAATTTGCATCGGTTAATGAGACGATTAAGGTTACACCGTGAGGATATAGTTAGAAAAAACAGCGTTATCGGTAATGGTAAATCATCCAGGCATAAATTTTCATTGTTTCGGAAGTTGAACGATACATCGTACAGTATAAAACTATCGAAACGCGACAGATCGTGTTTTCGTTTGGTCTGCATCGTCGAGTCTCTCGGATTCCCGGCTGGAGTCCGAAAGGAAGGAAGCGAATAAACGATCGCGTCGAGTTTCCGATTCGCAAAACTAACCGCGTTTCCGTGGACGGTAATTGGATCGTTACGAGGATCGCGAGTCGACGCGATCAAGAGGACGCGCGTTGGCGCGATTTCGATGGGACGTTTCTCCGTAAAAAATAATCGTAGCGGCGAAACGAGGGTAACGACCGAAAGCCTGGAGTCTCGGACAAGTTACGCTCATCGTGCTTCGGACTCGTTGCGTGGACGGCTGCCAACTTCTCCTCACGATTCTCGATTCCATCGCGAAGGGTCAACGATCGAACGCGTCGTGTTTCGTGTCGGAAATCCGTCCGAAATCGATCGATCGGAAGAGGACCGAGCACTCAGCTTCCTTTCGAGTCGTCCGACTGGCAACGATGCTTCGTCCCGTTCGAAGACGATCTTTCGAGCTTTGAAAAGGGACTTGGCTCGAACCGGAAGAGAGAAACACAGGTGGGCAGCGCGTGGGATAATCGATCGGTCACGAATCGGCTCCAAAAAGAGACGCCTCGCGGAACCGGGGCGACGTTAAGACGGGTTTCGGTATTACCGAAATCTGTGCCCGCGTATTTATAGTTGAACCGTTAAAAAGCACGTATCCGAGCACCGCGGTGGTCGGCAGAACCGCGCTACGGGACCGGTCTCTTAATCTTCTCTCGAAATAAACACCCTCCGCGTTCGTGCTCGTGCCGCAACCCGTACTCGCCCTCGTATTCTTACCCGTAGTCTGTTCTTCGACCTATCTCGAATATCCTCTTCCGTCGTTCTCTTGTCCCGTATATCGTTTGCTAAAGGAATTTTTAAGACGAGACGCACGGTGGTCCATACGAGAGCCAGTTATCGCGTTACTGTTCGCGCTCTAGATCGCGAACGATAGAGCACACAAGGACATATACGGAATGTCAGCTGGTGATTCTACACTGAAAAATAAGCAAAAACCACTCCAAAATATTTGTATAAATACGTACGCAAGTAACAATATCGAATAGGACAGTGACCGATAAAAATAATTTGATCGAGACGAAATCGTGCAGCAATTCGAACGAAACAAAGAGTAATCGAAAACGAAATCGAAGGCGTAGCGGTCGCGACACGCGTTAGGACCTCCTGCAGAGAGAACGGAACGGAGAAAAAGCGCGCGAGTCGAGGATCGGTTCGATAGTCGCGCGTGCTCCTACGCTCGTTGTTCGAGTCGATTAATAAATATGCTAATGTTCCGAGACGAGCGCGTCTCGTCTGATTTAATCGAAGCCGTTTCCCGTTAAACTTTGGATCTCGGAGACGAGACGCGAAGCTTCTCGCGCTTCCGTCGCTACGTAGGCATTCGTAGGTGAAAGTCGAAGCGAGCTCGGCATTTTGTAACGTTGATCTAGCTCTCGAAATCGTATCGTTCGAGCACGAAGCTGTACACGACGCGTTAAAACCTCCTGGTAGGTTGAAAAGTATTACGAGGGAGCGCGATGGCGCGATGCGTCGACGCCGAGATAAGCGCGATCCGAATAAAAAATACTGGGCCTCTCTAGCGTCCCCTTTAAAACTTCTCGTTCAGATAACGCCAGTTGCGTCGTAACAGTACTTCTCCTGCTGAGACTTTCTGGAAAATGTATGATTTAACGAGAGAAATAATGGAACTTTAATTATAAGTTCGTATATGTATATTCGTAAACGGGAGAACTGGATCGGTGACCCGCAGGTGTTGGCATTCTCCTTGTTAATCCGACATTCATCCCACCGACGCGACGTTCGAGAATCGTCGTGATCGATTGTCCGTTGTTCGAACGAAAATGGACGAGATCGAAGGTGCTCGAATTCGCAGACCTTCGATAACGAGAGAGCTCGCGACTCCGCGATACCTGTCGATGTTTGACCGACCAGTCGTATCGCGGTCGATGTTTTGACTTTTGAGCAGCCAACGAGTACTCTGTCAGGGACGAAAAAGCGGCGAAGAGATAGCGAGCAAGGTATAACGGCGTTCTTTGTGCGTTATCTTCGGCCGGTTTGTTTCTTTTCGCTCCAGCACCGGCGAACGCGCTACGATCCCACGCGTAAATGTCGCCGACAAAGCTTATCCGTTTACGATCGGCCCGAAACGGGCAAGGGTCGCTGCCCTACGAAACGATCTTTTATCCATCCACGGCCGCGGCGTAACCTAGAAACTCGAATTTTCTCGAATCCGCGCGCTCCGATTCGAACGAGACGTTTGAACGGCTCCGTTCAGACCGTAGGATCGGCCTCGGTAACGAGCGGGGCAACGAGTTACGAGAGTCGCGGCGAGTTCGAAGCGAAGCGTAATCGCGAGAAATCTCGAGCGGCGCTTAACGTCGACTCGATAATTATTTTCGCTCGATAGATCGCTGCAGCCGCGTTTCGATCCCTCCTCGATCGGTGGTGTGCATACGAAGAAAAAGGAAGTCGTTGACCCGATACGTCAGCCTTGCGTAACGAGCGCTTTACACGCGTGACCCGTAAACTAATCGTACGCTCGAACGAAAAGAAAGATAGAAAAATACGCGTCCGAACGCATCTAAATGCGAACGAACCTTTTCACGCGTTCGTCGCGATCGTTGAATCGGTCATGACCGATGTAGTCGTAATTTGTCTGGCTCCCGATCAACGTCGCGTCTTTCGCTCGTTGTATCGATACCTTTCGAACGATGCAATCGATTCGGTATTTCGTCTACCGAACGATTTCGACGAAATTCACGTTCGTCGTAAAATTTCTCGTTGTTCCTTCGCCGAGACGAAATCGTCGCTCCTTTACCGTTTTATCTGCCACCGTGAATGCCGTCGTTGTAGGACGAGGAATCGATCGATTTTATCGAAACAGTCGGCCGATTCAGTGGCAATCTGGAACAAAGTCGGTAGCTCTTCTTCCATTGGCAAATACGCGTTTCGAGCCCCGTCCGATAAGCCGCGATTACCGACGATTAGCAACCGAGCGTCGGAGTTTCTCCTTTTCGTTAGCGTTTCCTACCGCTTCGTTAAAGTTCGTCGTTATCGAGATCGCGATCGATAAAGGGCTCGAGCGGGAAGGGATGGGTCGGGAAGGGGAGGAGGGAACAGAAAGAACCCTTGGTCGAAACACGTCCGTGCAGGTTCGTACGCGGTATAAATTCGCTCGCTTATTGTTAACTGTAGATATTCCGTTGTTCGCCGACCAGTTTAGCGGCGAACACCGCGACGAGCGGTTCGAACGCGAGTTTTTCCTATTCGAAACGTCGAAAGCACCGATGTCGATGAAAATCGCGAGCGGTTTCGTGGAGTTCTTGACGCGTCTCACGCCGTCTCCCAGAAAAAAGAAGCAAACGAACGCGCGTGACAGGAGGAACAGTATCTTCTCCGACGGCGAACAGGTACCGACAGACGGAAACGATTGTCTTTCGTTCGCGAACGTCGCGATAAATCGAACGGAAATCGGCGGCGGCTCTTTTCGTCGCGCGAATTCGCAGACGGTCCACGAACGCGAAACGGGATCGCTCGTTTAAAGTTGAAACGCGCGAGGGAGGACTCGGCGAAACGGCATGACGCGCGCGTTACGTAAGAAAGGAAAGGTGGAAAGGGAAGGCAGCGGGGTTGCGAGGTCGAGGCACGGATGGGACGACACGACGAGACGGGAGGCGAGGGTCGATTTGACCGAACTGAACGCGTCGCGGTACCCCGATGACTCACGAACAAAAGGAATGGAACGACGCGACACGTCGGGACGATTCTCGCTGCTGGATATCCCCAGGCCAATCTTTGCCTCTCTCTCTCGTAGTACCGCCCAAACCGCCCGACCGGCTCCCGCATTCCTCCTCAATTGTCCCAATTTCGGAGAGTACATTCCTGAAAGCTTAGTGGGATGCATCGCCGGACGAGGCGAAACGAATTCCAACCGTTCGTTCCTTTAAACTCGGACCTACGGTTACATTCTTACGGGTCCCGCACCTCGACTCTTTCCGAACAACGAAACGACTACAGCCGTTTCGCCGGTAGAACTAACTTTCTCGAGAACTCGACAAATGCAGCGACGCAACGCGAATATCTACGAAAATATCGGTAATTGCATAGTGCAGAGGGTACGCCTCGCCGATTTCTAGGACTTCGAATTATGTGGCGTGTAATCTTAATTTCTAAGATATGCGCAAAAAACGTCGGTTAAAACGATTTACTATAGTTTCGTCGATAACGTGGCCGATATCGAAATAGTCGGTCGAACTATCCTCGTTTAAGCATTTAAAATTCGACGACCAAGCTCTGCTTTCTTGCCAGCCAAAAACGTCGAAACACGCCGCTAAAAATAATGCTTCGAGTGTTTTTGGGCTACCCCACGTCGAAGTATCGCAGATCGCTCCGTCGATGGAACTCGAGATACCGTCTGACTCGGATCAATCCGAGATCACTGTCCCTGCTACGAGATGTTTAGACGAGATACGCGTAACGAGATTAGAGTGTCCGGTGAAAAAGATCACGATAACAAGCTCCGGTAATAAATTGATCGTTCGCGAAGCTGGCCAAGCGACGCTCATCGTCGGTCATAACATATCGACGATAGAATTTATCGTCCCACGATTACCTCGCAACAGCCCGGCGCCAATATTTCGTTCTCGCGCCGCGTGAGGCGCGTAACTCCCCTCTGTTCCGAGCAATTTTACAGCCACGCGTGGCTACCGCGAACACGGTAGCCCTTTCTCGTCGATCCTCACGATTAACGCAAAGAGCGAGCGAGCAAGCCAGCTTCTCCTACAGAGAACGACAAAAAAGCGTAAGCTCGCTTGGAGGTCTTGCCGCGAATCCGTTGGGCCTCCGCCGCGGCCCTTCTGCGTTTCTCGACGCCGACCTCTCGAAACTTTCTTCCCTTTGAACGCATCGAGGAGCGCGTACGAAACGCTAGATCACGTATATCGGGACCGAATTTACCGTGACATTCGAAACGTTAGGCAACGGAGTCACGGTTTTCGCGTCGTACACGTTACAGCGTTAAACTTGTCCATCGCGGGAGAAAAGCAACAAAGTCGCGCGGAAACCGGTCGCGAGTTCATTGTCCCGGATCGCTTTTTCTCTACCCATTTCCCTTCTCGTCTCTCCTCTTTTGTCTTTATCTTTCGCTTTTCCATCTCGCGACACGAAGTTTGACGCTCTATCGAGACACTTTTGTTCGTATCGCGAATCGATCGTTCCGGAGGATTCACCGCGTCCACGAATATTCTCGTTGTTCGTTTTCCGAGATCCGCTGTACGATACGATTCTCGTAACGTGATTGCTTATGGAAACAAATGACTATGCACGGTGATAGAAGCGCGCAATCTTTTCGTTTCCAATAAAAATCATTCGCGTTGGTTATAATTGATAAAACGCGTTGCGCGATAACCGATTACCAACGATAAGCCACTCTTTCCGTTATCGGCGAGCAACGTGGAGTCATCGGCAAAATTCTGGGTGCACACGCACTGGCTTCTCGATCCGCGCGTATTTCGAGGAGACGCAACTTTCTTTCGGTCAATGAATACGCGCAATTAGAAAAAATAATTGCTCCCTCGTTGCATAGAAGGCGGCTCGCGGTTGCATCGTGGCCACGATCAACGGGCGGAAACCGGTAGAAAAACTGGTATTTTACCACGGTAATAGTGCGCGATGTTATTACGATCTCTAGCGGCAACCTCGTTTACGAGCCCAGAAAGGGGCGAAATAATATTCTATCTGGCCCGCTACGCTTTATACGGCTGTGCGCGTTCACGCTCGAGGGATCAGTGAAAAATGCGCGATTCCCTTCTGCGTCGTGTCGGAAAATTCGCTTAATGGCGTAAGAAAAAAAAGGAACAATCGTCGATCGTTCCCAGAGCAGAAGAAACTCTTTGTTGTTGCGTTATCGTAAAACGCGGTTAAATATTACCGAGAGTTTCCTCGCGGTTCGCATCGCACGCGAATAAACATCGACGCGTACGAGTCGACAAAGAGGTCGGAGAAATCCTGTGCGTAGCCTCGTTGAAAAGAAACGCGGTTCAGCGGAGGCTATTAGGTTGTCGTCGTCGTACGAAACGTCGGATTCTTGTCGTTCGAAATCGTCACGAATACGCATCGCTTCGAATAACGACCTTGCGCGAAGACGTTTGCCCGATAGTTCCTTTTTCGGTTTTAACCTCGTTCGAGAAACGAACTCGTGTTACCTGTCCAGGTTTCCGCGGACGAGGAATCGCAGCGCGACGCGAGGTGTTGGAGAAAATTGTTCGGAAAACGTAGACGCTTCGTGAAACGGGGAAAAAGGGAAAAAGCCGAGAAAAGAATCGGCGCAGAGCGCGCGCGCGTTCTTTGTTGGACTCGCAACGACATCGCGATACGCTCGTAGATCGCGCAAAGAATGCAGAGGAATTTACATAACTAGTTCGGATGATCGACGCCTCGTTTCGCGCGATATGCGAACGGATGTCGATTCGATCGTTAGATTACTCGCGAGCAATCAAAAATTTCGACCGATCCGTATCGCGAACGATCGATCGTTTCCGGTCCTAACGATCTTTCGGTATCTCTAGCCATCGCTCGCTATCGTTATTGCCCGTCGCCATATACAATGCGATACGATTCTCTCGACCTTATCTCGAGAGAACGATAAGCGAAAAAGCGTAATACGTTAGATCACGATATCGTTTCGCTTCGCGATCGCCGCGTTATTCCCCGATATATTAGATACCGACAAAATCATTAATACAGATGTTTACGGTAACGAAATTAGCTACGTCTCTTCTAAATTCGTTGACGAGAAAGAGTGCACTGTTAGCTAACAACGAACAATCTCACACTGCTTCCCTGCCTTATTAAAGGGAAGTAATACAATTCATTAGTTCATACTTGAGTAAAACTCAAGCATTCTGGACTATTAGAATGTAGGCAGTATAAATTGTGCTAATATCGTGTTGCACATCTATACAAACATTTTCCAGTACCTAATAATTTATGTAAAAAAACTTGGCCGCGTTTCCGTACATCGTCGTTAATTTTCTCGATAATAGTAACCGGTATCGATTCCAGTTTCCTGCTCACGGTCCTCGGTGATTATCGGTCAATTCGCATGAAACGCTATTAATTCTCGTTAAGTTCGAGCGGATCGATCTCGCTTGGCTCGAATTCGACGGATCTCGATCGATAAATCGTTGCTACGTTTTACTTTCGAGACGGATTCGCCGATCCTCCGGCAAAGAACGACGCTTCTGCGGTTGCACGCACCTCGAACGTTCCCACAAGGTGTACGCACGGAAAAGTCGTCGTACAAGTTCAGTACCTACGAGTTTAGCCGCGACTCTGACGAAACGCTCGCTGATCACCGAGCACGAGGATCGGTGAATCCGATACACCGGACACCGAAGAACCTTTGCTTCTTCGATGCGCCTCTTCGTATTCTCGCGGCTTCTCCTTATTCGTTACTCCTTAAGAACGACAGAAATTTCGTTTGCTCGTAGGTCGGCCCAAAAGACGTAAACTTATGATCGGTATTTTCTTCGATTGGAATTTCATACGAGTGTACCCGATTCGGTTCGAAGAACCGATGACCCAGGTTTTAAATCTCGAAGGAAACTGTCGCGAAAGAACCGGCGGAAGACCGATTCGCGCGGAGGCACGGTTAACTTCCGGTGACGGCTGACCGGATTTCAGACCCGTTTCGTCTCTCCTACTCGTCTCTATTCTCTGATCATCGCGTTCTCTATTCGCGCAACGCAACAAAGAACGCGCGATTTCCGTGATCGTTGCGCGATCTACGGAGCCGCGTGATTCTCGCGAGAAAAACATTTTCGAAAGACGATCCTCGCTTTTCCATTCGTAGGTGGACGCGTCATCGGCGTGCAGTCCTTGAAAAATCGCGAGCGGTGAGTCAACGCGCGATCTCCTCCTCCTCGTCCCGCGGCGTCGATCGAAACCGCTCGTCGACGCCTTCGTCGTATCGTTAACGTCGACCTCGAAATCGAAACCGCGTCGCGGAGAGAGTCGGACGCTCGTCGGAGAAGCACGCGACCGACGGTACAAACCGACCAGAGACCGTTCTGAGAACTTTCGCACGGTGTAATCTTGCTGGAACGAAGCGGTGCTGCAAAAGAACATGGAGCGTAGGTGGGGCGCGACGAAGCAAGCAAAACGCGAGGATCGGGATTAGAGAAAACTCTTTAAACGCTGCGCTCTCGCAACCTTGTTCGTCGACAGAACCTTCCAAAGGCTATGATCTCGTTTGACGCATCAGAGGCTGGCTGCAGCGTCGCACGGTTGCTTCGACGCTTGAATCGGGAACGCGTCGCGGTCGAGGAAGCCGCGGCAAAGCAACGTGGAACGCGCGGAATGCAACGACGAGAGGAGGATGGAAGCTTGTTTTAGCTCGTGCCGAACGCGTTTCTCGATCGGTCCTCTTCGATCCTAGACCTAGACCGTGACACGAAGCTAAAGATTTTCTGACTCGTGACCCTGTTTCCTCCGTTTCGTCACCGTCTGGTCGAAAAAGACTGGAACACAGAAATTGTCAGCGAACGGTGCGACAAGAGGCGAATGCGCGCCCTCGATTAATCTTGACTCGAAACGATGGTCGCGGCGGCGTACGCGCACGCGGGGATACCGGTTCCAGCTCGACAATGGAAAATCGCCCATTCACCGAACGCATTTGGCGAGCCGAGCAACGGTACGAGACCGTAAAGACCCGATTCACTGTTTGCAGTGGCTTCCGCTATTCTCGTATACGGTCGCGCTACTCGCCGTCTTTTCCCCTTACCAAATCGAATTCGCGCGATTTCAGCGACAGGTCGATTCGTCTCGTTCGGCGAGGAAGCGCCTTCGAACGTCGAGTCGACTCGCGTTCACCCGTTAACGGGTTAAATCGGGCCGGTCAGTCGGCAGCAGGTGCACACCGTTCGTCCCGTTTTCTTCGTACGCTCGAGAATCGAGAATACGCGCGCGCGTATCGCGTTTCAGCCAACGATAAACGCTTCGTGCTTCGTACACCGGATCGCGGACCGAGTTAATTAACGTTCTCGGTATCCTCTTTCATCCTCGATTCCCTCTTTCTCGACCGAAGAAGCGAGCGGTTGGAATCGGAACACGTAAGCTGAAATGTTTCGACGGATTTTCGACGTCGAGCCGAACGCGCGTTGCCCGTACGAAACTCTCGAAACGCGGTTCAAACGAAGGGGTCAATTCTAATTAGCCGTTCCACTTTGCACGCTTCCGTTTATCGCTGCTCGAGCAGCAACGCGGACGAGCGATCTATTCGTGGCTCGTCGGTAGCTGGAAATAACCCGATGTGTCGTATCTCGTTGACAGAATGAAGAGATGATCGCGAGCCTACCGATACACGGTGGAGGCGGTGGCGGCGGCAGTGGAGGGCCAAGCAACCGCGTGGGTCGTGGATTGGCCCTTCACAGGTCCAATTCCAGCCTGGAGCTTCCTCACAGCCCGGACCCCGGTTCTCGAGTGCCAGAAACTCCCCTGAGAAGGGAATATGGATCTCACGGTAGGTGTCACCTGGGCCGTCGGAGGCGAGGGTGCAGCAAAAAAAAAACAATAGGAAAGAGGAAAACGGAGCGTTTGCTTTCGGTCGCAGGAAGCATCGACGTGGTGGCTGCTCAATCGGTGACGGTCGGCGAGAACTTGTTCGCGATGCTTCAGGACCTGAGGCCATCGTCGGATCAGCGAAATTCGGTCGGCGTGGATTACTTGAGGCGCGTCCCGGACGGGCAGACGGTCGACGCGGACGAGGTTTGCGGACCAACCGGAGGTTCCAGTCCCAAGCTGCGACTGAAACTGAACAGACTGTGGGGCGCGAAACCGCCGAGGGCCATGGAGGAGAGCTGCGGCAGCCCCGTGCTGTCGGCCGACGTCGAGGAGAGGCACAGAAGACGAGCGTTCGCTCACTACGATTGCCAATCTCTCACGGCGAATCTCGGCTACGCGGCCAAACTGAGGGGCATTTTGTTGGCCAGGAGAAGAAACACCGCGACCGGAGCGTCCGCCGCGAGCTCTTTCAGAGCTTCCACCCCCGACGAGACGCCCGATGAAGACGTCGGTGACGGAAAAGGTATCACTGCCTCGTAGTCGCTGACTCGTTCGTTTTGGCCCGTCGATCACCGATTCGAGCCCGTTCTTCTTAGGTAACGACCTGTTAGAGTCGTGTCCTTTCTTCCGAAACGAAACCGGAGGCGAAGGGGAACGGGAAGTGGGTCTGACTCGGTGCTCCCAAGGCAACGGAGTTCACAGACCGTTCTTGGCGTACGGCGTCGCGGTTTTGGAGCCTGCACCGGGAGAGACCACCTGGAAGTACGCTTGTCCGCTCCAGAAACGACCGCTTCCGATCGAGAGCGTCGACGAAGGCGCGCACTATTACAGGAGATACTTTCTCGGTAAACGACGCTCCGTGAATCTCATACGGTGGAAACGACGGATCGTTTTTATATCCGTTTCGTCGGTGTTTCAGGCCGGGAACATCAAAACTGGTTCGGCATGGATGAGCAATTAGGTCCGGTCGCCATCAGTGTTCGAAAAGACGCGAGTCAATACAGGATAATAGTTCGCACCTCGGAACTGTTGACTCTGCGTGGTTCGGTGCCGGAAGAAGCTCTAGGAATAAGGCCTCAGGGCAGACTGCCGACCAGAGAATTGTTGGAACTGGTGGCGCCAGAGGTGCAATTAGGCTGTCTCAGGTTGGGCACGTCCGCGGCCGAAGAGGCTCTGGCTAGACTGGACGAGCAGGGACTATCCAATAGGTACAAGGTCGGGGTTCTCTACTGCAGATCCGGCCAAAGAACCGAGGAAGAGATGTACAACAATCAACACGCCGGTCCGGCTTTCCTCGAGTTCCTCGACGCTATCGGTAAGACAATCGTGAACGATCGGTTTCGAATCGCGGATACGATGACGTGAACTGTGAACGTATTTCGTGACAGGCCAAAGAATAAGACTGCGAGGATTCGAGGGCTACAAGGCTGGCCTGGACACGAGGACCGATTCGACGGGCACTCACGCGGTCGCAGCGACACATCGAGGAGCGGAAGTAACGTTTCACGTGTCCACGATGCTACCCTTCACGCCGAACAACAGACAACAGCTGCTCAGGAAAAGGCACATCGGAAACGACATAGTCACGGTAGTTTTTCAGGTACGCAAACGCGACACGATTTACGGTTCTTTGCCCGATCGATTCGCAGCGTGAAACGACGGATTTCGCGTTTAGTCTATTTTCTAAAGATTTATTCGCGTCCCATGTCCAGGAGCCCGGCGCGTTACCCTTCAGTCCGCGACGGATACGTTCGCAATTTCAACACGTGTTCATCGTAGTCAGAGCGATTGATCCTTGTTCCGACAATACTCGATACAGCGTGGCCGTGTCCAGGAGCAAGGAAGTGCCCGTTTTCGGACCACCTGTTCCGCCGGGTGCCATATTCGCCAAGGGTAAAGGTTTCGCCGATTTTATATTGGCCAAAGTGATCAATGCCGAAAACGCTGCTCACAGGTACCGCGCGAACAAATTTTACTCTTCCACGTTCGATGCGCAAAGAGAATATCTAACGAAGCTCTCTTTCGTCTTCGTCAATGTCGTTATAGGTCAGAGAAATTTGCAACGATGGCAACCAGGACCAGGCAAGAATACTTGAAAGATCTCGCCACGAATTACTCGTCCACCACGGTCGTGGATACGGGGCAGAAGTTTTGTAAGTCACCGTCATAATCGATCTCTTAGAACGTTTATCCCGCAAATAGGTTGACCACGTTTCTCGACGATATCTGTTCGAACAGCGATGCTGCCGTTTAGCAGCAAAAAGAAGACGGCTGTACGTCCAAGATTGTCTTGCGACGCTTCGCAGCGCGGCGCGATATGCTGGCAAGTGATACTGGAGGACAGCAATCAAAACACCGACTGTTATCTTGGAATCAGCATAGATACGGTCGTTTTGATCGAGGAACATTCCAGACAGATCGTTTTTGTTACTCCGTGCGCGAGCGTGCTGGGATGGCACGCCCAAACGAACAGGTGCTCCACCGCTCCCTAAACGTCCTACGTTCTCTCGAAACTCGAATCGCGACGCCCTAATTCGTTCTGTTGCAGTCTGAGACTCTACTACCATCAAGGAGAATGCATCACGATTCACGTGCGCGGCGATTACGGAGACAGAGACGAACTGATGGAAATAGTGGCTCGGCTAAGAGCGGTGACTCAAGGCGCGCCTGCGACGGAACTCTCTTTGAAGAGAAACAGCTTGGGACAATTAGGTTTCCACGTGCAACCGGACGGAGTGGTGACACAGGTCGAAAGTATGGGACTTTCTTGGCAAGCGGGATTAAGGCAAGGCTCTAGGCTGGTCGAAATTTGCAAAGTAGCCGTATCCACCTTGAGTCACGATCAGATGGTTGATCTGTTGAAAACGAGCGCTCAAGTCACCGTCACCGTCATACCGCCCAATAACGACGGTAATCCTAGGAGGTAACGCAACTCTACCTTACACCGCGTTTTACTTTTTCGAATTCCTCTTTTACCTTTCCCGTTCGTTTGTTCGTTACGCAGAGGCTGTACGCTGCAAAACTGCCAGTATTTATCGAACAGCTACGAGGGAGACTACGAGAACGTAACCAGTCCCGATAATACTCCGACTCAGCAAACGGCCATGTCCCACCAAAGGAGATACGAACGATCTTTCAGCCCACCGAGATCGAGCAATAGTTCTGGCTACGGAACCGGATCTAGTTCCAGGTCGTTCAACGATCCACGCTTTCCCATGGAGGGCACGATGACCAGCAGCAGCAGCGGACACAGCAGCACCGACGATCGCTGGTAAGCAAACGAACTCGATCGTCCTTTCCTATTATTCGTTTACGAACCGTTTCGGTTCGACCGAACGAGGACTCTGTTCTCGTCTTAATGTCACGAACAAGATCTTTTCTGTTCAGGTACGAACTGTTGGAACCGCAAGATCAAGAAAACGGACATCGAACAGACGGCACTCCGCCACCGCCTCTTCCGGCCAGGCAGTCCTATCAAGTGGTCACTCCTAAATCGTCTCAAAAAAAGGACAAGGAGTCCCACTACGCGAGCAGCAAACAATTCGCGGACAATTCGAAACATCACGGCCACGATCATTACGCGAAGGAGAGTAATTACGTGTCCTCGAAAGCCCTACAGGACAATTATCAGCGACAATTGGACAACGCTCATCGAAACCAGGAGCACGTCGCGTCCAACTACGTGAAGCTTCAGAAGGAAAAGTACGAGACGAAGCAGGAAAACTTGTACGCGTCTCAGAGGGAGCTTCACAAAAACGATATGCATCACGTTGGTCATCAGAAACTGAATGCGTCGAACTCCTTGCCGTTGGCACAAAACGCGACCTACAGCCTTCCAAAGTCTAACAGCAACAACAACCTCGGTAGATGCAACGAGTACGAGCAACCAAAGTTCGAATACGAAGGAAAGCCGGACAGGAGCTCGAAATACGAAACGCAGGACGAAAAGATCATGGACAACAGAGCAGCTAACAAGTACGAACAAGATGTTCGAGTGCACGATAAGCGGTCGGCGAATTACGAGTATCCGGAAGAGGTGTACGAGAGAAGAAACAGCAAGTACGAGATGGAAATCGCGAAATACGAGATGGAGTGTCAACACGGAATCAACGAAAGGAAACACAACGTCGACAACGGCGAGCAAACACGCGAATCCGTTCGGTACGAATTACCGCACGAGTTCAAAGTCGGCGAGAAGGTTACCTGCTTGAAGACGACCATGTCCGAGAGGCCGGTGCCTCACAAGATCAACGTCGAGTATCGACAAACGAAAGATTTTACCGCCAGTCTGCCGCCAGAGGTGAGGATTCCGGACGTGAATTGCTCGGAAACGACCACGCTACCGAGCGAGGACGAATTATCGAACGGTTCCGGAAGCGTGTCGCCTCGATTGAGAAGAGCGGGCAAACATCGCGGTGGAAATCTTACTCCGTCGAGCGGAAGCTCGAGGAATCAGAGTCCCAGACCGAAACCGGGTGTTCGTAATTCTCACAGGAATTCCGCGAATCTAACCTCCAGCACTCTTCAGGAGGATCTCATGAAGCTGATCAATCCCGACTACATCACGGACGACGGCCAATTGACGAACAACAACGCGACCGGCAACATGATGATCACCAATCAAAATTCCAACAAGATCAACAACAATATGCTCGAGATTCAAAACAGATGCAGATCGAGGGAAAATTTGTGCGGCGGCAACGGTAACGCGCTCACCGTTTTGCCGGCCAACGGACAAGAAAACGGAAACGGCGGATCAGAAGTGATACTCACGATGGCCAGGCCGGCCACCGTCATTTCCAACGCGAGCACCGCATCCAGTCCCGCGCCGAGCGAGAACAAATTATCCAAGGAAGAAAGGTAACGAACGGTAGATAGAATCGATCGTCGACTTTTAGTATCGTACAACGCACTGCAGTTTGCCACGCGCTCTGTTTAGATTATCGCCGCGCGTTACCAAACCTCCTCATTCGATTTCCAAAGCACCGACCAACCTGACGTCTATCAAAGACGCGAAAAACCACGGTGACACGGACGTGGACTGTTGGCAAAATCATCACGTGGACGCTAGATCGAAACAGCAAGACTGGTCCGACGACAGACTAATCGATGGCTGCAATACCATCGCGTAAGTTTCCAAGTACCGGTTGTCGTTTGGCAAAATCATCGAACGCGTTCGCGACACCGCGTTTTCGAAAGATCATTCTCGATAGGATTACGTAGCAATCGACGGTCTATTTTACCCTGGCCCGAAAGCGGACCCGTCACGCGTTCTGAACGCTTTTTTCTTTGTTTCAGAAATTCCGTTTCGGATCTACAGTCTCACCTGTCCACGCTGGAGTTGAGAATAGCCAGAGAAACGCGTCGGAGGTTATCCCTGGAAGACGAGGTACGTCGCCTACGAGACGAGAATCGTCGCCTACAGGACGAAAGCCACGCCGCTGCGCAACAGCTTCGACGCTTCACCGAATGGTTTTTCCAAACGATAGATCACCAATGAGCACATCGTAAACGATTCGAAATGCGGTTCACGAGCGATTCGTGATCGCTTGTTCGACCGTTCCGTACGAGCAGTATTAATTACCCGTTTCCTCGAGAGATTAATGCACGAATCAAAGATAATTTAAAGAGAATCGAGCGCACGATTCCGATGCGCGATATTTTGTATTATAGACGCTTTGTATTAGATAGAAGTTGTAACGATATCGCGTAAGTTACCATCGTGACACGTTCCGTGCACAAGTTGACGGTGATTCGTGTGTAAGTTCGAGAAAAAAGAATATATCTAGATGATAGTAACCGAGTAAATTGTTCATTCGAGGGAACATTGTTTCGTTAACGACGCGCGTTACTCGCGACTACGTCTCACTTTGAAACGACCAAATATTGCTAGTTGTTTAAGGATCACTTTACTTCGTCCGTAATTTATTACGTTTTTTTGTATAATTCATCAGGGTATCGCTGAACGAAACGCGAAGGATATTAACGCCTCGACGAATCGAGGCTTTCGTTCGTCCGTTGCAATAAACGATCGATTTCCTCTTGTAAGATATCCGCGCGTTGTCCATCGAACACTGTACGTCGATAAGAGACGATAATAAATGGAAAGAAAAAAAAACATGCACATCTGAAATAAAACGTTTACATTTTATTCGAGCCGACAAAAACCAAAAGAGCGATTTCAATGGATTCTTAGGTGGGTATCGTCGAAATAATATCGAGCCATCGATTAGAATAAAATAGTTTATTATAATCCACAGAAAAAAACAAGACATTCTCGTGACGCCTGAAAACTCACTATTCTGTATCGATTAACAATAGCGTTTAGCTGCGATTACGCTTTTTCCTGATCGAGACCAACGGAAACCCACATTCGCGTATCATGTCAGATCGTCGAGGTGAGCAATACCAGAGTATTTGACCATGTAATCTACGGTAAAATTCTTTTACGATAATTTGCTCTTTAAATAGTAATGTAACAGATTTTTGTCTTCATGTATATATATATCTATAAGTGTGTATATATATATATATATATGTATATGCATATGTATATACGCATAATCGGAATACCCGTGTCAACGGAGAAAACTTAAGATCGCTCTCACGTAATACTCTACCACCACGTAAAGGTGCAACAATCATCGCACGACGAAGCGACGAATCGTAACCCGGTTCGATGTGATTCGTGGCCAATGAACAGCGTCGTGAATCCTTCGTCCCGTTTACGAAGTTTCTACGACCCGGTGATACTACGTGGACGCGTACAAATTTGCTTAACTTTAACCCTCGAACGGCTGGGACAGGTCAACATCGTGGGATTGAAATCGCGATCAGAGAAATCGTGGATACTTATTTTAACTTTCATAACGTTCCGTGTTATAAATGATTGCTCGAGTCTACCGTCAAAGATCCGACTCTGTTGCCGTCTTGTTAACGCGTCCGAAAATATATTAGACACTACTTTGTCTAAATAAATACAAATTAAAGGCACCGAAATGTGCAATTGAACCTGAACGGTACTTTGTGATTTAAGCACGAAACAAACCGGAACGAAGGCAAAACGAAGTTGCAATTTTCTTCCGATCAAGATCTAAACGTGTCACGAATGTAAAATTTTACGTGACACAAAACGTGTTTCGTCTACCTCTTCTTCCGCTAAGCAAAAAATCAATCGCAGCATTTATCTTGAACGTACTTTGCAGATTTCAAACCGGCAAAATGACGCGTCCATAAAGAGGCCAACGGAGGAACGGACGCGTGACGCGAAGACACGATTATTTTGCTCGTTGTCCGGGACGTAGTATCACCGAGATCGGAATATTCGTTCGATTATTATTTTTACCAGTTTTGTTCGCATCTTAAGTACATCGAGAAGGTATGCGTGGCAAATGTAATCAGCTCAACGCGTTCGTACGTTTCAACTTGGTTTTTATTCTATTAGCGTCCTCTCGTTGCGCGTCTAACGAAATACATGTATGCCCTGTGTGCGAGTAGATCTTTTTCGGAAAGATTCTATTGCGCATCGTCGACGACGAGAAACTGCCCAGATCTTTCGTATCGACCAATGCTTCTCTATCTTTTTTTTTTTTCATTTTATCATTTTTTTAACGAGCTATTTTAATCCTTACAACCTTAACTAGGAATTTCGCGTATCACGCTGTTTCAACGTTTAAACGAGAACTTCCCCTCGCACGAGTACGCCGGGGAGAAGCGCGAGCACCGAGCACTGGAAGTTACGCGCGGAGTTTCTCGTTTTCGACGCGGAATCCGCGGAAAATTTCATTCGCACGAGTGTTTGCGGTAGGTACCGCGAGGAAAACCAGCGATAGGACGCGGCGGAATAGAGCGACGAGGCGTCTTCGACGTTATGGCACGAAAGGCGAAGGTATCGCTTTACCGGTGTACGCGAACAAAGCTTACGTTTCTCTCCTCTTCGCGGAGAAGCGGCTGAAAAAAGTTTGGCGGTGTCGGTAACGGAACTGTCACGGAAGTTTTCTACGAGTAGCCACGACGAGTAGCTCGAGAAACTTCTGGTTTCTCGAGGTAGGCGCGAAAACGCGATGTCGGGAAGAATCGTAACGAAGTGAAGAGAACCGACATTGTTTGCTCTCCCTCCTCCTCGTTCGAGAGCGAACTTCGCGAGCTAGTCGTGGAGCTATCGTAGAATCTCTGTTGGACCGTTCGAGAACGCGTCGTTGAAACGAGAAAGAAGCAAGCGGTTAATTGCAACGAGGAGAAGAAAAACGACATCGTTCGACGATTCGTTAACGACGAGACGAGGCACAAAAGTTTCGAGACGCGTGGGACAAAACGGACAGGGACAGCGGAGGTTGATGCTGCGTGTGTCTACAAGCGTAACAGTATGTTCGATCGATTTCTCCAAACGGGAATCGAAAATCAACCGTGCGTTTAACCCGCAAACGAGTCGAACGAGGACGAGAAGACCGATGAAAAACATCGTTATACGCTTCGCGTGGGTTGATCGCCGGCACACATTTTGACCTTTCGCCTCTTTCGTGCTCGATCACTTTACCAATCCATTCCATTCTTTCCCGTTCTTCTATTCGCTGCGCAACTTTCCGAAATTCGTGCTCGTGATCGCGTTTACCGCTCGGCGATCGAGAAATGATCTCGATGCCGACCACGCTTTTGCCACGAAAATTGATTCCGAGTACGCGATCAGATCGAAACGGATTTCGCGCAAACTTTGATCCCTATGAACGCTCGAATATTACGAATAATAATATATCGGAGAGTAGTACACACCTCTGCGCCGTAGCTAATACAAAAATACTGTTCTGTTGCACCATTTTCTTTTCCTACTATTCCTATTATTTTACGCATAATAATCCCTGTAGTCTTTTAAAAACGCCCCTTCATCGCTGTCAAGGAAAACGAAAGGGGAAAACGAAAAAATACTGAATACGGCATGTAAAAAAGAAAAAAAAAACAAAGATCACGATAAGAGTTATCATTTTTCCTTTTTTCTCCCTTTTTCTCTTTAACGACAAATATTTCACAAAATTCAACGAGAACGTACAAAATCGGACGTGACCGATTCGACGACGATCTCGACACACGATAGATCTCCGTTTATTTCGAACGAGGCGGTTCGAGCAACAGGGACACTCCGGATATTAGGAACAACGGACTGATTTGTCCCTCTAACGACGATTCGCGATAATTTTAGTAAAATTTCGATGGGATAAATGGAATTCTATCATGGCTCGAGAAGGTGGTCGGACGGAAAAAAGAAGAAGCAGAAAACCGTGTTTCCTGTTTGGAAAATATAGATTCGAATAGCGATTGATAAAATGTCAGCCTCTCGTACGGGTAGAAGGTCGTGCGAGGGCTACGTATACTCGTAAACGTGCACGTTACCGTCCTCCTTTTGCGATTTGTCTCGTAACTTTCGATGAACGCGAAGGGAAACGCGACGACGATACAATGCTCGATCGCGATATAATGCCGTAACGTGCCACGCATATCCAAGAAAGAAAAGTACCACGAGTTGAAAGCTCGGCATTTTCGCGAAAATCTTTTTCCTAGATCGAATCAGTTCATGATATGCGAACGACACGGACTGACGGACTAATTACTTTATCTTTTCTTTCTCTCTCTGTCTCTCTCTCTCTCTCTCTCCCTCTCTCTCACTCCTCTCTCGATATTTTATGTTTTCTTTTCTTCTTTTTTTGTTCGTTTTTCTTATTTCTGTACTCGTTCAATTAATTACAATTCGGCACGGCGAACAAAAGATTTCGTCTCTTCATCGAGAGAAATCACATTGACGCGCCAAGCCATTATTTACTACGATTATTAATTATATATATAATATATATATATATGTATCATATATTCAGCATCACAGTAAGATAGCGCCCTTCATTATTTAAGTGATCGTCGATCAGCTCGGACCTTTTTATATTCATTCCTGTTAACAACATTCTTCTACAACAACTCGTCTAAACATCGTCGAATGATTTGATCTGGCATCGACATCGATGCAATTGTTACGTACATGATTGGGATCATGTTCGTAAAACTGGTTCGAAAAACCAGTAACCGTTTCAAAGTCAAATAAAATCGTCGCGAAACACTCCGCCCGATGAAAAAGAGATTGTCGCGTGAAACACGTCTGTTACGACAGGCTCCGCCAAGTTGGTAAAATACTGGCACCGGACAAAGAAAAAGAAACGTGTAAAGTAAGGTGAGACGATTAAATCGGCAACCTAATTGAAAAATAAAAGAAAGAGAAAAGAGAGAGAAACGAACGCGTATAGCTTGCAAACGAAAAACGATTAGCGGACAGTCCCCGATACACTCCATTACGCAGCGCGTTATTCCGAAAACGAGAAACTATTTTGTACGTTAGATCGTAGCAACAAACCTCGAGGAATTTTGTACGTAACGGTACGTACCAGAACCGAGCGAAATAATGGAAACTTTACGCGCTTCTTTAATTAACACGGTTACTCACCGGAAACCGATTGAACGAACCTTCGACTTGGACGATCCAAGTTACTCTTCGTACCATTAGTTTGTTCGCTCTCCGAACTCAACGAACTTTCTATCAGGGAGCTCGATTTGTACCGCGACACGATAAAGGACGTAACAATCGCGTGAAATATTACGCGCTCGCGTATCGGTGGACCGTCTACGTTCGACCTGTTCTACTTGTAAAGTAGCAAAAGTATAGGTTTCTACAAATACGTACTTATAATTACTCTGAAAATAAATAGTTATAAAAATAAGCGAGCATTTTATGCTTAAAATACCTTAGGTAAAAACTTAATGCTTAGTTTGCACCACGTACGGAGTGGAATGTGTGGTCTCTCTTACTAGATCGTAAAAGCGTCATTCTAATAAAACGTTCAACTATCGTATAAAAAAACGTTAACGATACAACTCGTTCATTATAATTATCATCCATAGTGCTCGATAAAAAAAAAAAAAAGAAAAACACGTGAGTCAATAAATAAGAGTGCAACAAGAGATTAGAAATAGGATAAAACACGATACCGATATCGATACTCGTTGAATAAATAACTGTGCTTGAAAATCTGGCCTCCTCCTGCTCTTACGCGAACATACAATTAGGTACATCGTTCGATTCGTCTTTATGCTTTTTCATTCCACCCGCCCACCCCCCACCCTTGCCCACCCTAATATTAATAATTCACAGCACTACAGACTGTGGAAGAGAAAAAGACGTTTACGCGCGAATGGTACATATCCATCGCGAATACGCGAAACGCGAGCACTCACGATTTCGGTATTTAACTTAAAATCGAGAAAATTGTTTTGTACTCTTCTACAAACTTTTCTTTTCGCGTCTACTTTACTTACATCTAAGTCGCGGGAACGTACTCTGCAACGATTCGCGCGATAGTCGAGCATCCGAATCGTTGCGAACAGAGTACGCGACGCTAGACATGGTTTAAACGAAACGGCACAAAATTCATCACCATCGTCTGCTTCCCTCCGAGATTTGAACCGACGGGAAGCGTCTGTCGCAAAATTCACTCGAACAGAAAGAAACCGTGAGCGAAGACTGAGATTCCAACGATACATGGAAAACTTCCATAGACTTTTTCGATTTCGCGCCATCGATCATTTTTTTTTTTCCTATAGGAACGAATCTAGTGGCACGAATTTTCAGTACCTTACTATACCGAAACGTCGGTCAACAATTTGATACTATTCGCGACGCGTCCTCTTCGGACGCTGACTGACTCCGACATCGTCGGAACCGCGCGACTTTTTACCGATTTGTACCTGACTCTGCGCGGTTAGCTGCAACGAAATCGCATGCGTGTTCAGTTTCTCCGCCAGCAACAGGTCTTTCAGACCCTTCATCTTTTGACTGTACAACGTTATCCTCGGCCTCTCGTTCTCGGAATCGGTCTCTACCTCGGGATCGAGGTTCTCCTGAGACGTGGAAGGCGCGGGAGGCAAAGCGACGTTCGGCGGAGCGACGAACGGTTCTCCGCCGCCTTGCAACAGGTAATCTCTGTTAAGTATTTTCTCGCTGCACGCAGCCGTCAGCGCTTGGATGCTAGGATGCATCGGTGCCGGGTTAGAAGGTACTTTCGACTCTAAGCTTTTGATCAGATCGCGTGCCGCGTTGCCCCTTTCTTTCGTTTTACAGTAATTGTTGTTGTTGTTATTGTTTAACGCCTCTTCCGGGCTAGTCTCCCTCTTTTGCAATTTGTCCTCTTCTTGTTTCGTTTCCACGTCGTAACATTCGATAATTACCTGAGCGCGAATACTGGCATCAAACTTTGAGATTGTATTTACCAACGGTCGTGCCCATCCTATATGTAACACGGGCGTGTTTGCTCCTTCTTCCCATTGGCAGATACCGTCGTAGAACCTTAATAAGTACGCGAAGCAACGAGGCTGTCGTAACAGACGTTCGTCTGCTCGCACCGTGTGCGGTATCAGTTCGTTGGCTATTTCCAACAGTTCTTTGTATATCTCTCCATCGTCCCGCGAATAGTCGTATCTGTCGCGCGTTAAAACACGAAGAAGGGTCATTGAACATAATTTCATTCGATATTCTCTCGCTTGTAATTCGAATACTCACTTTCTTAAAACGTCTGCTGCGTCTGCCCAGGAAGATAACGCGTTGGCGTGCAATCCGTGCCTGTACAAGTAACCGCCTTGATAAGTGTAAGGATACACGTGAGCGTTTCCGTAATACTTCCTCGCGGAACGTATCGCTTCCTGAAAATGTTGGAATGTTAGAAACGCACGAAACGAAGAAATACGTGCAATTTTTGAGTTTCTAATAGTACCTGAAAAAGGTCTATGGCAGGTGGTCTACCAGGTGTAGGTGCAGCTTCTTCAAGATCTCCTAAATTACCTAGAGCCATGGGATACTTTGCCAAGTGGCCCAAATCATACAATAACCATAATAATTCTTGCTGGAGCAATGCCACTTCTGCTGCATCTGCTGTCGCGCTTAAACTAGGATTAATAGCCGATACTATGGTGGCAACTTCCATGGCTCTAGTGCACACAACCGCTTGACCATTGACGTACAACCAAGATCGCGAAGCTACTCCAGGTTCAACAGGTTGACCACGTTTATCCTCGTTTCCTTTTCCTAAAAATACCAATATACAATTACTTTCCTGTTAGCTTCGATACCTACCATTTATTACCAATTATTTTACGTACCATGCCATGTAACTTCGGCAGTCTCTGTTCCATCTTCTCCGTAAACCACCCAGGCATGATCCTCGGACATGGCAAGGTGCACATCCTTGAATCCTAATACCTGACAACCAGCAACCACCGCAAAAGCCACTCCAAAACAATCCAATTTATTCGCTGTGAGGTAGCTATAGAGACTCTGCAAATGCGCGCGATCCTTGTAGTAGCTTCTCGTCAGAGAATTCCATATCACGTCAGAGACTTTTTTGACCAGTTCTCTGGTCGCGTATTTGGTGTCGTAAACAGTGAGATCAACCGCACCCTTGATCACGGCGTGAAATTTAGTGTAAAGCGCTTCGGCGATGTGAAACTCCACAGCCGGTAGTTTTGGCTCGTCATAAACAGTAGTTTCCTGCGACGCAAATGTCCGATTGCAGGTTAGGGAGTTCTCCACTGCTCCGACGAGAATCGAGAGCAAAGCCAAGTCCGGTTCCGAACTATTTTCCAGTTGATTTTGGAAGATCCGCACGATCGAGGAGATGCTCTGAATAGGAAATAGAGCCTTATCCTCGTCTCGAAAACCCGCCATGTCGCGTCTGGCAGCCAGCACACACGAGATCGAGATCTTCACTCAAGCCACGAGTGTCATCTTGTTTTGCGTTTATCTTGACAGAAACCTTCGACGAATTCCCGCGATCCGTTCGACCGTTTCTTCCTTGACTAACGATACACGTTAGTCGGTGTCGATTTTATCGTTCTCGACACGAATATTTCACATTTCCACACTGTAAAACGAAACGCAATCGTGTATCAGTCAGCGGCGCGCCGCCACTAAGACCGTTTTCATTAAGCCTACTGCCGCTCGACAAAGCAGGAAGGCGAGTTTCCATGCGCGCTATCTACGTTTCAGGTTTTGACGCGCGCGTTTTACGTTCTAGAAATTTCCAGGTGATGCGTAAATTAACCGTCGTATCATCAAACCTTCCAAAAATATAATTGTCACCCTCCGCTATTTACCACAACGGTATGCTTCAACCGTTTCTTATGGCGTTTCAAAATTTATGAGGTAATTCATTACGTAATTATAACGTTCAAGAAACCGAATATACCGCGAGTGCAAAGTTAGACTTTACTGAATTTTCGATACCGTTTAGTGAATTGTTAAAATAATTAATTTTGCGTAATTCGTTCAAGAATTAGGTACACATACAGAAAATATAAACGATATAATTTTTGGCGCAAATTCTACGACTAGTCGACGAAGAATAAACTCGTTTCTCGAAAGGTGCAAGGTGGCGCTATAGGCGAACTTGAACTGTGATTCGTGTTTGGACGTTTACGATCTTTCACTCGAATTATCGGTTTATGTTAGAAACGGCGCTTTCAAAGAAAAAGTTTAGAAAAATCGGTAAAATTTATTTACTATCAGTTCACCGTGCAAAACATATTCGCTAACCAACGTTGCACGCGTTGAACCATTTTATTGGTACGGACAGAAAATGAAGGTTACAATAAAAAGTGAGTACCCAGATCAGAATATTATATATTTACTTATAATCTGTTCAAACTTTTCTACGTAGTACATAGTTACTCGCGTAACGAGTCAAGATTTCACGCGTACAATCAAGTTCGGATTCCTTCTTTGTGGTTAATGACGCACGTTCGAAGCACGAATCGTTACGCACACGAATAAACGATTACCGCAAATTCGTTTTATAGGTTGGACCGGTGTTGCCACCTGGCGTTGGATAGCGAACGACGATAATTGCGGTATATGCAGAATGCCTTTTGACGCTAGTTGTCCAGATTGTAAAATTCCTGGAGACGATTGTCCATTAGGTACGTAAAATTCTATCCTTCGTTCGATTCGTCGTTGTTCTCTAAAGTACGCTCTCTTTGATTTTCATTTAAAAATCGACGGGCAACCGTATCGCGCAGAGCATCCTGCGTTGCGCGATGCATTAAAATCAAATAATCAGTTGTTACTACATATTGTAAACAATTAGAATCGAACGAGTAACCGACAGGAACATTTAACTAAGGCAGGAAATCGTTCATAAATTGCCGCGGTAGCGTCTGCGCAGCTGCAGTCGTGAATATCGATCGGTGTGCCGAACGAAACGGATCCCTCGTACACGACATACCGTGTTCTCACGCGCGCGTACTCGCGCGTATTTGCGCGTGTCAATGTAAACGCAACAAACTGTCGGTGTCGGTGGTTAGCGAAAGCGCGAGGTGCGCGTATCCGGTCATTCAACGTTTCCTCGATAAATACGATTCGATGCTGTTCCAGTTTGGGGCCAATGTTCCCACTGTTTCCACATACACTGCATCATGAAGTGGCTGCACTCTCAACAAACCAGTCACCTTTGCCCGATGTGTCGTCAGGAATGGAAGTTCAAGGAGTAGCTACTGGTTTGCCGATGGTCCCGCAGGTGTCAGCACGCAACGAATAATCAGGTAAAGCTTACATCCTGTACCGCGTATCACGATGTAATAAGTTTACATCGGACGCGATGAAAACATTGTACTCATTCGCATCGTTCGCTTCGCGGGGTTTTGCACGCACCAGCGCGTTCCTTCTGTCTGCGTTTTACAGGTTCATTGACTCGCGCGAGTCGCGACGCTGTAGATTTTGCCGAAGAATCGAAAGAATCGAATTGGCTGTAAATAACGAGATCGATGTTGAAACGGAGCTTTGCGGCGAGTAAGATAAATCGATGTCCGATGTAACAACGTCGTTGAAGCTATAATTGTAAGATTCGACGACAGTTTGGCAGGAAGTAGCCACTTTTTTTATCGAATCGCAAACGAAACAACGCATTCGAACGCGGCAACGTGGTTCTTGTATCGCATGCTTACATAACATTTTTCCTCGACTACTCGTCGTACAAATATGATACTATGAACGAAACTTGTTGATCGCGCGTTATTTAATATCGTACGGTTTACGCTTCGCATTTTGAGCTGGTATTCAATGAATCTGGCTGCTGCGCCGCGGATCGACTTATATCTTATCCGACCCTCGACAAAGCTATCTTAGCGCGTAGGCGACAACGATCGGTACGCGAAAGCTTTGTTTTCCCGCTCGTGCAGTCGTCGAGTCGAGTTGTTTTCTTCGATGCATCATCGGCGTACGATTACTTCTCTCTCCGGAGTCCGTATCGCCAAGCTAACAATTCGTTCTCCTCGATACACCACCATGCGAAAACATTGATTGGATCGGTGCACGGACAGATTGGGGTGAAAGTAGAACGAGTAGCTCTCGTCTACATTGGGAAACAGACTGTGAAGAAAATTTGAATTAACGCGTGCAGTAACGTAATCGGCATTATAGGATGATCATTAAAACGTACGAACAAAGGTGGCCGCAACGTCAGCTTCGACGCAATGATAATTCGCATAGATCTCGAACGAACGCGCAAGATGCTTCTCGATACGGTACTTGACAGCGGCATAACTAACCGAACGAATACCGTGGACCTCGTACATGCGAATATCGCGTTACGAGAAACAATGCGGGTCAGCAGAGGTTCTGGATGTAGCGCGGTGTGCGATGAATTCGAGCGGAGAACGGCGAGCGTCCGCGAGTCGCGAGGCTGTTCGCGCTGAACGAGCCAAGGAGACCTAATGGGCCCCTTCCCCACCCTATACCCTTTCCCCTTTACCGTTTCCACCGTCGTGCTCGTTTTCCTTTTTCTTTCTTCCGCGTCCCCGCTCCTTTCCTGGACTACTCTCTCGCGCGATACCGCCAGCAAATGCAGAGAGCGAGCGAGTTAAAAAAAATTTCACTCAAGGAAAAGATGCGGAACCGCGATTTTCTGAACAGAAACTGAACGCCACGTCGCGTTTTCTTATTCCGGGCTACCTCTTCGACATTCTCCGTTGGTCGATCGGTCACCGTCACGCACGATCCGCTTTTGTTCTTCGCGTTCCTGTATCGATAAAAATACCACGCGTTGTCCGCATTTACAGCGCGTCCGTATTTTCCTTTTCTTTACTCTGTTCCATTCGCTGTGTCCACCTATATCGTTTAGGTTACTCAACCCTTGCCGCCGTTCGCTTCTCTCTTTCCATCTTCGTCGCACCGCTCGTGTAATCGTGCACGAACACACGCACGTTCGCGCGCGCGTTCAATTACTCCCGACTTGCTTTTTACGGTACCCCCTCCTTTTCCCTTTATCTCTATCTCTGTTTCTCCCCCATCTCTACGAGTCTTAATTCCCATTTTCCCTTCTTCTCTATCGCGCGCGTTCGCTCACACGAGCCTACCTGTGCCCGCGAGCGTTGCTGCCTCTAACAACGCACTCGGCGCGTTAAAGGTACGCTCAAACCGTTCGTAATTGCGACACCCGACGTTCGAGCGCTTTGGAAAATTTTCGTGGATCAACGAAAACGAGCAAGAAGCAAAAGCTAAAAGTCGAAGATTCGACGAAAGTCGGACGACGATCGTTTACGATGGTTTTACGTGACCTGTTCCGTTGCCGGTCCGTGCTCGTGTGGCGAGTCCTTTAGTCGACTCGCGCGCGTAGAGCGGCGGTGGCGGCGGAAAAGGAGGAGCGGTGGGCGCAAAGCTGTACGTAAGTACGTACTGCCTACCTGATGTCCCGAGAAGCCGAGAACTCGAGTTAGAGCTCGAGCCAGTCACGTGGTCTCTCGAACACGAAGGATGTTGTGGGATCGCGAAGTCAGTTAGCGGCAGTCCGTTCAGCGGACAAGCGAGAGGAACGGAGCGGAGACGCGCGCTAGCGTGGTGGACCGTTGGTCAGAAGGAAGGGGAAAACGATGGAGGAACGAGGAAAGAGGAACGAGGTCTCGGGAGACAGAGAATAGAGAATAGAGACGAGATAGTGGATCGAGGATACTTGGACCGTGCTCACGTCGATCTAACCTGCCGACGTGCCGCTCGGTCAACAACGTTTCGTGCTCGTTATTTGGACCGATATACCTCGTGTCCGAAGGTGTCGCGCGTTTCGTGAAGTACGCGAAAATCGTGAGCGAACGAAGGACGAACAACGGAGCGGAGAGTGCCGATTTCCGTGAAAATATCCGCGTGAAAAGCGAACAGAGGCGGAGAAAGTAGGCTGGAAAGAGAAGAAACGTTGGAATTGGTGTGGAAAGGAAAACAAAGAGAAGGTATCGGTCGGTGGATCGGCGCACCTGACCGTTGGTAACGCGTGCTCGGTTCGGCTCGCCTCGCCTCGCTTCGGAGTTCCGTTTCGCGCGAACAAAGCTCCGTTTCGTGGCAAACGCGTGGAGCGTTGGGTCACGCTCTACCGTGAAAAGCAAACCGTATCGTTGGCGAGAGACGCGTCGCGACGCGATCGTCCGGTGTCCGGTAGCGATCCAGCGATGCGTCGCATGAACACGGCGAATTTCGAACCGTGACTCAACCACGATTGCGACGATTCATCGTTACGCGTTGACGTAACCTGCTCGCGACGTTTGCTCCGATGGAGCGATCGGGACATCAAAGATAATCGAACGCCGTTATCTCGGACAACCTCGATTCGATTCGGCCGCGGATAAGATGCTCGTTACGCCGAAGGTGTCCGCTTGAAGGCGTGCGTCGTCGTTGTCGAACGGAAACGATCGTAAAGCGATAAAGATGCAGTTGGCAGCGACGCAGAGAGCACACCCGCCACCGGTACCTCCGCGACCGAGCAGGCAGGTGGTCGCGGAGGCCCTTAAAAGATCCCCAAGGCCGCCCTGTCCGACCAGACAGGCACCGCCGCCGCCCAACGCCAAACCCTGGAGATCCGATCGGGAACGATCGGCCAACGATAAGCAACAACGGCAGGGCCCGGCTGCCGGTCGAACGGTCGTCTACGAATCGATCAAGGAATCGCCAGGGTCCAAAGAAACCATCGACGAGAGCAACGATCGCTCGGCTCGAATCGTCGTCGACGAGGAACCCGGTCGGGTCAGCGCGAGTGAAAGGTGCGACGAGGAGGAGGAGGATCGCCGTGGAAGAAATCCACCGCGGGAAAGGCGGCACCGTGCCGTCGAGCAACAGCGTCGCGAAAATCCCGGCGAATCGACCTGCGTCGCCGACAAATCTGCTCGCCCGGCGCTCTCGGAACGATCCGTCGATCGTCGTACTCCCGATCGAGACGATCCTTCTCCGGACGATTCGACGTTCAAGGAAAGATTCGAGCGCAAAGAGGATGCCGCGTCGTTTTCCGATGCCAGAAACGAGAAGGACGACGTTACGAAAACCTCCGTCAAATCGAACGTGTCGTTCGAGGACGAGCGTCCGTCCACCGGTTCGGAGTCCGGCGGCGAAAAATCGAGAGCGATTCGGGAAAACGAACTCGACGCTCGACCGACGCCCGCTCAGAGGTCTTGTCTCGCGAAACAAAGGGACGTTGCGACGAAGAAAAGTTTGGATGCGCGAACGAACGCGGAAGAGTCGAGGACAAATGAAAACGGCAAATCCGCCGCGAACGTTGATCGCGATCGTTCCACGGTGATCGTCGTCGACGAATCAGAGCGTAAAGCGGAATCGAACGATCTCGACGAGGATGGCGACGACTACGACGACGAGGAGCGCGACGGTGAAAATATTCGTCGACAGGACTGGCTCGAAGCTGGCGTTCCCTATTCGTCGACGCGGATCAGGTTGTCGGGCGACGACGGCGATAGAGTCAACGGACTTGATCGCTGCGAGAACGAGAAAGTCGGTGATCTTAATATCCTCAGGTAGTAAACCGATCAGAAAGTGGAAAAATTTGTACAAAGAAATTATTCGCTCTACTTGCACGCCTAGAGACGAGATGAGAGTACGCCGCCAGCGTTCGCACATATTCGCTCTGTCGTTTTCGTTTTCTCACGGAAACGATGTTTCTTCGATGCGTTACGTTAACGGGCATCGAACGAACGCGAAAGCGCCGGAAACGTGGTTGCAAATTCGTTTCGATCTGACGCGTTAATTATCGCGAAAAACCACGATGTCTGTATACCTATTACGAGAACGAATGTAACCATCCGGCGGTTCGATCCGCGACTTTCTCGAGTTACACGATCCTTCTTGTCGTAACGATTTTAATTGCCGGTCGAAATACGCGTCAATGCAAAACGATACAGTTTTCTTTTTTTTTCTTCACATTTCTTTCAGTTGCCTGGTAACCTACATTGTCGTCGTTCTTTTTCCTTTTTCGTAACGAGATCGTTCAGAGACCGGGAAGAAAGCTAATCGAAAAACGTGCGGGGAGCGGTCCGTTCAAATCTCGCGTGTTTTAGCTGTGGGCGATCGTTCGGAGATCGATCGATGCTTGTCCGATAGAGCAAATAACGGTGTACCGATGTTCCGTTTTCGTAACTCGAACCGAACAAAACTTTCGCCTGTTTCAGTATACAGGAGAGGATCGCGATGTCTTCCTTGCAAGGTCTACCCCCGTTACCGAGAAGTCTCAGCGGATTCAATTTGACCGGTGGACGAAGCGAGGGTTGCGAACCACCGCCACCGCCTACCAGATCCTCCAGTAAAACGCAAAGAGGCGGTAAAGCTTCGATCCAGTCATCCTCCAGACCATCGCCACCTGCCAGACAGCTTACCACGCTGGATACTCAGCTGGCCATACTCAGGAGAGAAATGGTGATTGTCCGAGTTTAGTCGATGCTGCCTTTTTCTCCCTATCTTTTCGATATTTGTCGCTTGATCGGAATACGTCCATATTTTAATTTCAAATTCCGACAACAACCTCGATGGAAGTAGCGGCTCGATGTGCCTCGATCGTTCAGATTCCGTCAATTCTGTACGTCACGGCGATGATGCGTACAGATACGCAGTTAGAAAAGATCCTTACCTATAATAGGTGGCGCTGACTGTTCACGGTTAATGCAAATTATATTCGCTAACAGGAAAATTCCAAGGATTTGCATGTAACGACGTAACGTTTCTATAAACGGAACACTAACTCGATCAGAGAATATCACCGATGGAATCTCGGCATCGCCTCTGGCCATCTTTTGCTGCTTCTTTTTCAACCTTTTTTCGGTCGAATTCGTCGGTCGGATGAAATCGTCGAAAAATTGAGAAATCAAATTTGGTTCTTTCGATCCTTATCCACGAAGATAATAACGCGTGAATATAGAAGATTATGACGCGTAGTAAATGCGTCGATCGGGATTTGACGAAGAGCATGCACGCTGAAAAGTTAGGCTAATAGTTTAATAGTAAATCCAGACACGAAACGAACTGGCACAGCCGCTCCCACGCTGCATTCCCTCAGGCGTGACTCCCCCCCTCTTTGCCTCCTTTTCGTGCCAGCTCTCTTTCACCTCTGTTCCTTCTACCTCCACGCTCGTGCTTCTTCTTCTTCTTCTTCCTCTTCTTCTCTGCGCGCCGACACCTCTCATTTCCATTCTCATTTTGCGCCCTCTCTCCTCTTTCGTTCCCACGTCCAACCAGTCGTTACTTGCTTGGAAACGTTTGCGTCCTTTCGACCGACAAAATTCGTGTTGCCCTTCTTTTCCCTCGTTGCTCGATTACGTCGACGTAGTTAGTCTTCGTTAATTGGTTAGTCACGACGTACGATATTGTTACAGTTCGGACTACGACAATTGGATCTTTCGTTGCTGTCGCAACTTTGGTCCTTGAACGAGTCTATTCAAGAATTTCGGCAATTGCTGCAAGAACAGGAGGACAGGGCGCCGTCTCCTTCGCCCAGCAGCGAAGAAGGAGACGACACTTCGTACGGGACCCATCCTCCGCCACCACCGAGAAGACCAGCTCCCGGTATACACCTTCACAGACCACCTAGGCCACCGAGACCACCTAGACCGCCTCCCAGCGACGAGTCACCCTCCAGCGAGGAATACGGAGCCGTTTGACGCCTTGCTCGAACGAACTGTTCGCATTCCGGAACGTCCCCGTTTCTGAACCATCGTTCTTTAAACTCCATTACGCGTCACGAAGATCCACGAGAGATCTCGTCGACGATTGTTTTAGATAAAATTAAAGCTCGATCGTTTCTATCCGTAGAAATTCGAACGAAACTTTTGGAATGCGATGTAACGTATCGTTACAAAGAACTCGTTGGTGTTCGAAGGTACCTGGAACATTTCATTACGGAAACATCGCAGATTCGATTGTTCGAAGAACGCGTTTTCTGATTGCTACATAAATTCTATAGATACTAGATATTTAACAAATGAAAACATACCGTTCGTTGACCCACGAAACTATCAATGTCAATCCAAAAAACAACGATCCTCTATACATATACATATAAATAGATAGATAGATAGGTAGATAGATAGATAGATAGATAGATAGATATAGATATATACATATATCTCGTACTAAGTAAGGGTAAAAGTTTATTGTCCTCAATGAGAACTATTTCAGTTCCACGTACTCTTTTCTCTATTTGTGATAGCAGTCGAAGGGGCCTTTGATTAACTATAAATAGATATTTGTTTGTGCTAATTAAGATTTTTCCGCGATCATTGGTTGAAAGACAGCTACAGAGGATCCGAGCCTACGGCACGAAAAACGGCTAGTGAGTTCCAAAGAATCGTGTTCAAAAATCCTCTCTTCCACGTTTCTTCGCTATTACGTCCATTACAGAGTTTTCTTTCTTGTTCGTGTACGCATGATTGCTCGCGTCACGATACGACTTGGACAGATTTATATAGATTAATTCGAGTGTGTAAAGTTAATTAAGAGAAGAACGACAGATGCAAATAAAAGAAAATGTAATTTAAACGCAACCCGCTTACGTCTTAGTGTTATACCTGTCTCCGCGCATAATTCAATTAGTTTTGTACTTTTGCTTTCGACGAATTCACAGATAAATTACTGTAATTTTATCTGCTCGAGAAAAGGAAAAAGTCACGTTTCTCGCGCTTATCGTTGTGTCGTGAAAAGCGTTAACGGTATGTATCCTTGATCACAGATGGCGTTACCGTGTCGTGTTTTCACGAGTGTCTCGTGGAAGAGGTTATGTATATTGTGATTCACAAAGTGTTTGCCTCGAGAAATTGTTCGAAAGAATGGCCAACGAACATGGACACGACGAAAAGAGTAAGAAAAGAAAGAAGAAACGATCTCACGCTCAAATGGCGAAAAAGTTTGCCCGGCAAAGGAATCACGGGTCGGACGTTGACGCTGAAACTTATCAATACATGGTACGCATCTTCGACTTGATGAAAGGCGATTTCCCCACTGCCGAGGAAAAATTGATCTTCGCGAATAACGTGTACGAGCAAACGATAGGCCACGAGCTCGACTACGCTCGAAATCAGCTCGGATCGAGGATACTGGATTCGCTTTTAAAATACGCGAACTTGGAAACGATTCAGAGGTTAGTCGACGCTTTATCCGGTTCCAATTTGAGACCGCTCAGCAGCGACAGATTCGCCAGTCACGTATTGCAAAAAATCGTAGTCGTCTGTGCCGGAAGAGGAAACAAGAGGACGGCCGAGGAATCCAACACGGAAGACAGTTCGGACGCGAGCGTGAAAGTCGAAGAATCGGAAATCGCCTCTTACAACGACATCGTATTAAAATTGTGCAGGTATTTCCTGAACAACATAGAAGAATTCGTGTTCGATACATACGCGAATCATCTTCTGAGAACCGCGATCGAGTGTCTTAGCGGACTGATCGACAAGTCGGACGACAATAAAAAGAAATTGACATTCGGCGAAAGACGACCCGTTGTGCAAGAGTATAATGATCTGTTGTCGCAGACGTGCAATAGGTTACTCGAGTGGCCTCGATTGCTCGAGTTCGGCCAGGACGAACTCACGTCCGGATTGTTGCAGAGCGTTCTGTACTCCTTGAAGGACGTGCATCCCGAATTATTAGAAAAGTTCGTCCAGAAAATTACGCAGAAATGCTTCAAATCCGGCGAAGAGCAGCAGTCGTCGCGAATATTCGACGCGGAATGTTCCACCAGGTTATTAGAGGTCTGCGTAGCCGTGGCAGAACCAAAGTCGTTGTATAAAATTTACGAAGACTACTTCCGGGGTAACTTGAAAGCGTTATCGATGGCGCACAATACGAACTTCAGCGTGCAAAGGTTGTTGGATCATTGTGCCGTGAAGGAAGACTTCGAAAATATCTTCGAGGAGGTTTCAGCTTGTTTCCCAGAAATTCTCAAGACGGGATACACAGGGGTGCTGGTAAGCGCGGGAAACACGTGTTTGAGGTTGCGAACGAAACAAGGCGCGTTCGTGACGGAACTTTTAAAAGCGCTCGGTTGCGAGACGAATGAAAAGCAACGGGATATCGTAGTTTGCTTGGCTAGTTTGAAAACGTTGGAACAGCTGGAGAGCTTACGGAAAGCAGATAATTCCTATCCGGTTATCTGTTTACACGGAAGCCTGATTATCCAGACCGTTTTAAAATTCAACAAACCCATCAAAATCGTAAACTCGTTGTTGGAAACGAACGAGGAAGAACTGATACGCATACTCGAAGATCCAAAAGGAAGTCGCATCGTCGATGCCTTCATGGACAGCGAGTACATAGGCGAGAAGAGCAGAGAGAAATTCGCGAAAAAATTCCGAGGGTACTGGGCTCAAATGGCTTCTAGCACCCACGGTTCCAGGTGTTTGGATAAAATGTGGCAGTGGGCGCGTATAAATCAGAGAACTTTGATCATGGAAGAGTTGGCAGCCGTCGGGGAATCGTTGCGCTCCACAAAATCTGGACAAATAATCTCGAACAAACTGAACGTGCCCTTATTTGCTAGGAGCAAGAAAGACTGGATGGAAACTCTGGGAAAAGAAGAGAAAACGAAAGCGCTTTTCGCGAGTATAATAGGGGAATCGGCGAAGAAAAAGAAATGAGGCGTTTCTGTAGGTGATACTTGCGGAGTTGACTATATTTGTTAAATAAAGCGAGGAAAGGAGAGGCAATGTATGCTTGTTCCGTTAGCCTTATCACATAGAATAGTTATGTATTTCGTAAATTCATAAATACAATTTATAGAATCCATCATACATCCCTGCAACGCAACGTAGCTAGGAAAACATACAACGACTCGTAATCTAGATTTGAGCAAAGTTCCCTAAACGCGTAGGACCGATAAATTCGCTCCGGCGAATCGACGGTGACTAGACTTAAACGTATACGACGCGTACAAAGTAAAAGCGAGAAGGTCGTAATTGCTTTTGGTAGGCGCGTTATTCGTTGCGATCGTTAAATTGACTAGCGAACGATCCCAATTACGAAATTTGGAGTCGAAGAAAAATCGTTTCCTAGGATCGCTTCGACGAGAAGCGGAGACATCGATTTGTCAAGGTATTCGCGATCGCGTTGTTCTTTCGCGGGACTAGAACACGATACGCGCGTTTCTCGTTAACTTCGTATCGTGACGATTGCGTCTATCGGATCGTTCGTTTCTTTGGGCGGCATTGTTTCTTTCCGTTTCTTCGCGCAGAAACGGCGCTATTTCTGGTTCGTCGTACGTTCGCGACGTGAACGTTGTTCTCGTAATCGACGATCGCGGATTATTGCTTCTTCGAATCGTCTACGATCCGGAACCGTACTTCGAATTCGTTTCTAATTTAGCGTTTCGATCGAACACCGTTACTTTTGCTATTCTAACGAAGAGATTCGTCGAACGACGAGACAGAATAATCGTAGAGGGATGCAAATTCGAGAGCGACCTCGAAGGCGCGTCTCGACGCGGAAGGAACAAAGTTTCTCGTAGAAAAAGTACGATCAGAAGGGTAGGTCGGAAGGAGAATGTCGTTGAAAAGGATAGGAGAGTAGAAAATAGAGGAGCAGAAGATGTATGATTCGACAAAGAAGAAAAGGTACGTTAGACGGTTGAATCGCGATTAACGCGAATCGCGTTGGATCGAGCCAGCGGCGAATCGGCGAGGGTGAGATTTGGCATGGTGACGTCACTTCCCTTTGGTAGCAGCCCCGGCCGCTATCGGCGAAACGACCGTCGCTTCGTTGACGGTGGTCGAGAGGGCACCACTGGCGACTCTCGGAGGACTTCTGGAGGTCGATCTCCGAGGTTCGCGCGGCGGAGGGTTGTTGCAGGTCGCGTGATGACCTCCCGCTTCCCAGTCGCGATGTTGGCAAAAGGAACCGCAGTACCGCGCGATTCCGCAACCACCGCAAGTCTCCAAAGCCGGTCTACCGCAGTTCCAACAGCTCTGAAAAGGTGAACGATAAGTTGGCGAGACGATTCATCGCGTGGACATCGAACGGAGGGAAAAGATACTGACGGATCCCGAGACGGTTTGCAGGTGCGACTCTTTCTCGTCTTCCGTGGTCGATGGTATCGAATTGGAAACGGTAGTCGGCGTGGTAGCAGTTCTAGGAGTCGAGTCTATCGGTCCGGGGTTACCGTGAACCCGTAGATACGGTCCTTGACGAAGAGCGCCGTGATTTCGCTGAGACAACGGAGCGTCGAGTAATCGATGAACTCGCAGTCGTTCGTTCGTCCTCGTTTCGATCACCGCTGCCCTGACGGCGCGTTGCACCTCGACCATCACGGCCCTCTTCACGGCTTCTTCTGCGACACAACCAAGTAAAGGCACGCTGCGACATTAACCAAATTACAAGACAATCGCGACAAAATGGGAAAACCACTGACCATCCTTCCTCTGCAGTTCCGCGACTTTGTCCTCGATGGCTCTGATGGTCTGAGCAACGATCTCCCCAGACAATCGTTTTAAGCTACCCTCGCGATCCCCGGTCGAAGACTCCACTTGAGAACCGTTCGTCGAGGACGGATTGTTGGTCCCGGTGTTACCGTTACCGTTCTGTGTTCCGGCCGGTGTCGGAGGGGCCGTCGCGGCCGGTCCGAAGCAACCTCGCGTTTGCAGAATGGCCAATGCCTTCTTTGTCTTTTCTACCATTCCCAGGATGCAGTTTAACATCATGTGAATATTTTTCCACTCGTCGTCGAGGCTCCCGTTCTGCGTTTGAACGTGACTCATCTGCTGTTGCTGCTGAGCCAGATGATGAGATCCAGAAAATGGGTTCATCTGGTTCATTTGCACGGGATTAGGCGGTATCGGGCTGGGTCCGTGACCGTGGCCGTGGCCATGTCCGTGGCCGTGGCCGTGAGCGTGACCATGACTGTGACCGTGACCGTGACCGAGACGATGCCCTTGAATCGATCCACTCGTCGAATGCAACGGATGATACCAACAGTAAGGGGAAGAACCGTCGGTGGACGGTTGTTGCTGTTGCGGCGGATGGTGGTGACTCCAGGGATTAGACAGCCTCTTTCCGTACATCGGGACGTCGTCGAGAAGGGCGCCGTTTTCGTAATACCTGCGACAGTTTCGCGACGTATATACTAGGTTCGCGAAAAACATCGTCCATGAACTAGTTGCAGCACGTAATGGGCAAAGTTCGTAATTCGTCGTTCATAAAGTCTTGCTCTCGGCTGGAAAGAACTCGAATAGGAACCGCGTACATTCTTTCCAGCCGTGAACAGCGAATTCCTCGGACTAGGAGCAGAAGCGTCGAAACGCGAAGCGAAGGTAGGCCGTATTAGTGCTCGAATCGAGTTGCCGGTATTCGAAGGATAGAGAATAGAGGGACTTCGGTGGCGAGAGAGGAGGAGGAGGAGTGGAGCGGGTGGCCGAGGGTGTTCGAGAAAGGTGGTACGCCGATGATATATGGAAACGTCACCGGCAGACGTATCGAGAGGAGGCCAGGCTGGCATCGCTGGCGCGCGAGTCGCGTTTTGTCGCCTTCGAATTCGCTTCGGTGGACCTTTCTCCGTACACGCGCGCGTATCGCGTCCCGAATGGAAACACCGATCCCGTCCACCCGATCGCGAACTTCTTGGCGCGTTCGGTTAATCGAATCGAACAGCCGGTTGAGCGGTTTCCGCGCGGCAGCCCGCTCGATCGGACGGCAAATAACGACGAGAAATGCAGGCTCGCGGCCAAGATTTTTCTCGAACGCCGGCACATTTGCGGCTTGGCAAATATACTACGCACGCGTGTACGCGCAGATTTCTGCGTTCGTTGTCGCGTGAATTATCGCTATGGACGGCCAAAGATTCCGCGCGGTCTTGTTCACTTTCGAACCAATTTACACCGCAATTTACGCGTCTCCGATACGGTTTTCCGTCGTTGGCCAGCCAGGAAACGATCCCCGATCGGCGCGAAACGATATCTCGCGAACAGGGTCGAAATTGACAACGAACGGATCGACTCACGGAGTGTCGGAGGCACGACGCTTCGGCGCGTGCGACGCGCTGCTGGAATAATGGTGAAGACCGGCGTTGTTCGCGTGCGGAATACCACCGACGCTGGGATTAGAATTGGACCGCATGCCGTAATGACCGGAACACTGATTGCTGCCGGTGCCGGTGTGTTCTCCGAAGACTTCGAGCGACTCTCCGGCGGACACCAAACCCACGGCTTCCAGAACCGCAGCCTCGTTCGATCGCAAGAACTGCGCGCAACTCTGTCGACAAAACAAATGTATTAAATCGCGCGGTTCGAATAGCATATTTTCGCGTAGCTACGTAACACTTGTACGCCTCCCATCGTAATAGGAGCCTTCCGCGAATCCAATCGAGGCGATACGTATCTCCGGAACACGACCATGTTTCATTTTTGACTCGATATTCGTCTACCAACGTTTTTTACGGGCAACACCTGTACGGACAAACTTTCGAGTTCGTTTTCTCGATGCCAAAGTCTACTCGGTAAGCTAGGATTTATCGCTTCTAATTCGGTATCGGAACCTGCGTTCGTCTCCGGTCGTCGAGCTCGGATTTCTCGATTAACGATCATCGATCGGCAGCTAGTCCCGCGCGTACCAACGCGTCTCGTGTTCTCGTTCGGTTTCCTAAGCACCGGCTACTCGGTTTCCACGCGAATCCAAACAGACGCGAGAGGAAGGCTGCAGCCGAGCGACGGAATTTGCCTTTGCCACCGCCCGGTTCTCTCGATCCTTCGTCGGTCTAGCTGCCTCGAGAAATGTAAATCGTAGCTATTAATTTGCAATTCGTTACCGCGCGACCCGTTCCTTCGCGCTCTCTTACTCGTCTTCTCCGCCACCCTCCGCGTTCAGCCGTCTTTTTCTTTTCGCTCTCTCGCGAGACGGGCAACAGCTGGAAGCAGCGGCGTAACCGAAAGACTTTTATCGATTCGTCGAGGCAAACTTTATCCTTTCCCGCGAAGATTACGAATCTGTTCCGTGTTTCGTTTAGAATTAAAATCGACCGCGCTTCGATCCTTCGCGTCAGCTCGTAGGTCGCAACGTTTCTCCTTCTCGACGAGGTACTAAATTCAATAAAAAGGTACAAAGATTTTACTTCGCGGTTAAATCGATTCGTAAATTCAACGAATCGTCGAAAGTTCGTCCGGATCGTTCGGCAATACGAAGAAGAAACGGACGCATAGTAACGAGTCGCGTTACGTAGAGTACGAAGGGCAGTCGGAGTCTTTACGTTCGATTCGTCCATCTATCTTGCCATGAAACGGGGCTGCGCTACGCTCGCCACCCACCCACGGATTCGCGAAGTAGCCTGGGAAATTAAAACAGGTCGGCAGCCGGTCAGCTCGACTTCTGTTGATTTTACTCGCTACTCCTGAACGCGTTTCCTCTTCGTCGTGCCGTCTCCGTTAGCCAAAGTTTAACGAGCGTAATATAACTCTAATCTATATCGGACCACGACCGACACAAACCGCTTGTTCGCGATCGTGCAGATTTCATAACGTTATTCTCTCCTCGCTTTTCTTTTCTTTCTTATCGAGAATTTCGCCCGTTCGAGGCGACGATCGTCCCGTTGGTTAAAATTCTCCGAATATCTCGAGCGAAAGCGATCAAACAACGGTCGACGTAGAATTCGAATTCCGTACAGCGAGAAATTCTAAACAACGATGTTCCCGTAACTAGGGAGCACGCGCATCGGTATTCTCCGCATCGCGTTGGATCCGCGTGTGCACTCTGATTTATAGCGTTCCCGGCAACTCTGATAACTCTCCTCTTACGTACCAGTCAGCTTTCGCCATCCGCTATTTCTCGCGGAAAGGAAAGATCGCGTTCCGATGGCGAATAGGCTCGAAGAAAAAACTCACCTGATTGCTTGCTCTGGCGGCGTTGCTCAAGTCTCTCTGCAAAGAAGGTAATTGTTGCTTCAAGTGCGGTAGTACGAAATCTTTGAGAGAGTAATTGGTCGCTTCCTGTAACGCCGAGTGGAACTCTTCCGCCGTCATACCGCCGCTCTGCGGAAACGAAAGTATTCGTTGAACAGTATTCGTCGATTTCACGTTCGTTACGTGCCGTACGATCGTGGTACGATGAAGCGTGGCTACCAGATGTCACGTTTCCGGAACGCGTACCGCGTACGAGCTCGTAGCGCACCGATTTTACGCGACGCGTACGAGCTTCGAATACTTCCGTTCGAGTTTAAAGATTCACGAAACTTTCGCGATACCGAAACGTTTCTTTTTCTTTTACGTTTTCGATCCCGACTACGGTACGTTCGTCTCGAGGTTGCGTTTTACTCGCGCGTGCCAGTTGAACGCGATGCCGTCAGCTGGTATATACGCGTATCTCGCTCATCCTCGTTGCTAGAAGAGTTTACGGCTACGAAGCATCCTACGTTCCGCGATATACGCTACGAGCACCTGCGACGAGCCAACGAACAAAACAAGAACCATGGTAACGGATGGAATCCGGTCAAACCTTGCCGCTATAACGCGATACCGTAGCGATTTCTCCGTAAGCGATTTTTCAATACGAAACGCCGCTACTCGACTTTCTTTTGCTCGTTTCTCAGATTCATTCGCGTTTTTCGAACGCCGAACGCGTTACGAACATCGACGAGTAACTAATCTTTCTCCATCGTTATTCGATATTTTTCCTCGCGACCCTCGTCGATTTTCGTTCGCTACGAATTTTCGAGGTCTCCAACGGCCATTTTCGTAGCGAGAAAATAATGATTAAGCGCGGGATTTACCAAAAGCGCCAGCACTAGAGTAAGCACGGTGTCACCGGTGTCCGGAGATATACCAGTGGCGAATTTCACGACAGTGCCGAGCACGCTCTTGAGCTCGCCGTGACCCGCGAAAACACCGGCGATGCATCTGTTACCGGAGCCGCTATTCGTCGACTCGGATACATCGTTTTGCTCTTCCGTCCTGCAACTGGTAGCAGCTCCGGCAGTGCCGCCTCCACCGCCGCCACCGCCTCCGGGACCGATGCCATCCTCGAATTCCGGTTTCAGAGGGTGCGAAGGCAAAGGACTGTCGTTGTCAGAGGATTCCGAACAAGCGGTCGATCCTTTGTACTCGGACCGCGGACCGTTGCTCTGTTTTGGTTGGTTGCCCGATACCGCCGTTGAAATCCTTTGATGATGAGAGGATGGCGAGTGCGCTTCCGATTGGCCGTCTTCCCGCGGCGTTTTCTCTCTCGCCGTGGAGCTCGCTGCAACAAAACGTCTCCCCTTTTCTTTCTCGATTCCGTCTGAACTTTCATCGGACCGTCTACTTCGATCCGACGATCGTCGATTTCGATCGCGAGAGATTCATTACGGCGCGAGATAAAGAAGGTTTAAAGCAAAGGGTCGTCGCGAAACCGTTCTTTGTGCCCGGCAACATCCGGGCAGGCGAATCGGCCACTCGTTTACGAACGCGTTGATAGGACGGACACAGAGAGAAGCGGTGGTGTGTTCGGGGATGCGCGTCAACCAACGGTGTATACTCTGTGCGTGGGTGCAGCGGATAACATGCAATTACGGGCCGTGTCATCCACCTTGTCTTGTTCCCGTTCTCTGTTCCCGTCCCGTCTCGTCCCATCCTGTCCCGTCCGCGCGTTATCTCGCGAAATGCCTCCAGTCCCGTGGTGTGCGTGGCAAAACGCCGCCATAGAACGCGTATGCCGATAACGAAAGGTTACACGGTGATCCGTGCTCGCCTCGTTTCGCCTTGTTCCGCGTCGCGAAACCTCGACTGACAGCCGTGACCTCGCTCGACGGAACAAAACGACCGCTCTTCCCGACGTTTCCTTTCGTTTCGCGGTTTAATCTAGCCACGTGCCTCTTTCCGACGTTCGCTCTCGGAACGATTTTCCGCTCGAACTTTCGCTCGCTTGTCGTCCGTCGAGGAATGTCCGCGTCGCTGCACGAGGATTTCGAGGGAACCGATAAAGCGGATCGAGAACGAGTACATATTTTAGCGCGTCGGTGCGTGTTGGCTCGTAACGCGAGTAAGCGAACGGAGGGACAAGAGGGAGGAGGTCGCCGGGACCGTGTCACCGCCACCTGACGCCGGTAGCCAAGAGGTAATTACCTGTACCTGAACTCTCGGCGAACTAAACTACCTCGGAGAGCGCAACTTACAGCTCTCTCGCGAGCGCTCCGATTCCCTCGTCGAATCGACTTTGCGACGTCGCCCCGCCCAACGACTCGACCGCACAATTTCCCTCGAGATCGGACGATTTCTCGATCGTTGAGCTCGCGTAACCCGCTGCCTCGAATCGAAAACTTGACGCGAGTTGCTCGAAATTTCGTCGCGGTCGATACGAGCCGGAAATATTTGTCGCGGAAACTCGATTAGTTGGACACGGAGTGTTAGGAGCGTGGTGCGGGCGTGAGAGCGAGAGGAGATCGCGAATCGCGCGGTGACACCTGGAACGCACGCAAAGCAGCGTAGAAGCGGCTCGTTGTCTTCGCAGACGACCGTCCCACGAACACCGACGGAGAGATCGATAAAGCGCACGTGCTCCACTCGGCCGAGAGTCCCTGGCTGGAAGTAAGTGCGCTGGGACTCAGCTGTCGCCTCCTAATTGCCGGGACAATGCAACAGATGGCTTTGATCGCGATCCCTTCCTAGTCACCCCTTGCTCCCTCCTCCTATTTCCCTTCTTTCCTCTTCCATCCCGCGTCCTCCCTCGCGTTTTATACGTATCTACATTCTTCCTTCTCTTTCGGAGCATTTTCCGTCTTCGAATGCCGTTCCCCGCTTTCGTTCTAGCTCCTTCGTTAATTCTCGCTCTTCCGGTTTAACGCGATTTCCGATCCCGTGCCGCGTTTCGCTTCGCCTCTCGGAATTCCTAACGACGGTCTATCGTATCGTTAACGATCGCGACGTTCCGTGATAGTCGAATTTCGAGAGGAACGCGCACCCGGATCGAGCGGAATCGGATTTACCGGGAGACGATTTTAATATCTGCCGTGGCGAGAGCCATTTTCTGGAATCGCGGACGCGAATCCTAATAAAGTTCGCCGAATCCGGACGCCACTTTTCAGGGGATCGCAGCGCTTAAAACTCGTGCACGAACGCGTTCGCGGGCGGTCGCGTAAGGAGGACGGATGCGCTCCGCGAAACTCGTTCCTCGCGTCGTAAGTCGTAAGCATATCCAAAGGGAAGGAGACGCGAGCGAGCGAGCAAAGTACGAGCGACTATCGCAAAGTACCTCGAACGGCAACGTCGGGGATGCCGACGGTGTACCGGATATGATATCAGCCTCGAGCAGAATCCCGCTGGAAGCGTTGGACGTGCCTTATCGCGTCTGGTCCAGGCAGTCAGCCAGTGCACGAACCGACCTAACCAACACACCGAGCCCGACCAACCAACCGACGAACCGGCTTGACTGACTGTTCGCAGGAGTTTCGCCATCCCCCATGGAACGTTCCGCGATCGCGTTGCTCGGGCTCTCGTGCACGTGCTCCTTGCAATCCTTTCCTCTCTTTCTCCTCGCGTTTACCTCTTATCCCCCAGCCGCCCCTTTTAATTCGCGGATTCTGCGACGAAGCGGACGAGGATTTTGCGAAGAAACGCGTCCGGACGTTAAGACGTACCGAATATATAATATTTCATCGAATAATATTTCGTCTGTAGCTGAAACGGCTCGGGAAAAGTTTCCGAAAATTTTCTTCTTTCGTGCGGCCAACCTATCGTTTCTTCTCTCGTTTGACGCGCGCTGCCGATAGTCTTTGGTGATTTTTCGAAACCGATCGAATCGCGTAAATTTGTCACGATCTCGAGTTAGCTAAATCTCGCCCTCGAACGGAAAGAACGGAGACGGGGTAAAGTCCCGTTCGATCGAGAGGACGGGTCTTTGACGAGAGAAGCGGGCATTTTTCCTGAGCCGTTTCCAAAGTAGCTGCGGGTTCCCGGTCGTCTAGATAACCGGTTCGCTTCGAACGTACGATCTCGTCGGCCGAGAGCCCGCCAGCGGACAGAATATACGGGTACCCGTATGCAGTATTCGAAACTAATGTTCGTCGTGGTCGTAGCTAAGCCACGCGCGACGATCTCGCGGTCGTGGTCGAATTCTTTCGAACCGAAAACCTGGTTCCTCGGCCGTTCGAGGCGAATCGCTCGGATCGAAGGTTAGTGAAAAAGTAAACGGACACGCACCCTTGGCCTTGGTCTTGAGATCGAGATCGACGGGAAAGGGATCGGCGCTGGCGACGCGCGAAGACGTCGGCGCGTTCGGATGGCAGACGATTGCAGAGCTCGCAGGGGTTGCATTCGGCAAGGTGGTCGTCGACGACGTGGCGCTCGCGGGCTGAATCGGCGCGCCGTTGCCGACGGTGTTGACGACGGTGCTCGCGCTCGAACCCGTCACCGTTGAGACGCTCGAGCTTCCTGACGTCGACGACGTCGAGGACGCCGTCGCCGATTGCTGATAACCGCAGCATTCCTTTGCCTCTTCCTTCACCTTCACCTTGTGGAGGATCGTTGCTGCTGCCATTCCACCCTCCGCTTTCATGCCCGTTCGCCAACAGCTTGCCTGTTCAACATTCGATCCATTGATTCGCCGTCGTCCCCTCGACGAACGATATGACGCGATTCCGCTATCGTAACCGTTTCGCGCGATAATTTTATTTTACGCGTGTCGTTTAAAAAAATCAAAGCGTCGCGACTCGTCGTGAAACAAAAGGACTTGTAAAACGAGCAAACCAGGACGCGTATGCGCGACATCGCGACCACGATTCGTATTTGATCGATTCCATTTCGCGATTGCCGCGGTCGCATATTTCGTGTACGTGCTCGTCGACGAGCAGCACTCCACCGTGCATACCGATGACTGATTTTAATGGAACGGTCGAGCGGCAATTTTACCTACCAACGGGAGAATCTATCGCGATTCGACTACTCGTCCCGAATATCCAACCGCATAATTGGACGTACTCGTGCAGCGGCTACGCTCGCGCGACGGTTAACGCCTTACCCAAGGCGATACGATCTGGACAATCCGAAGCGCGCGAAATCGATACGGACGAGATTACGAGAAGGGATATTAGGCGAAAGAGAAGCGGGAAGTAACGTTCAAGATCCACGTGGCGCGCAACTCTCGCTGGAGGAGGAATTTTATTTGATCGGGGCACTGGTTTGGCTGGTCGTCGCGACGCGCCGCGTCGGCTGAGTGCCTTCGGTGCCGCATTGTCTCGTTATTAACGCGAAATGCAAACGAGCCGTTCCTTTCGTCCAAGAAACTACCCTCGCACGATTCGTTATAATTTTTAGCGGAAAATCTTGAATAGCCCTTTCGTCGCGAATATCGCCGGAACGTTTGATATTTTCAACGCGGGTTTTGCCGGTAATCGGCTTTGCGGCAAACGAATAAACGACGTCGTCGATCGCCTCGAGCGCGCAACTTTTACGGCGTACAATTCCAGTTAAATTAACGCGACTACGAACGTCGGGTCCGTGCATTAACGCTCGTCGCCATTAAAGTTTTTCAACGTCGAAGGAAAGTAATTATCGCGATTAATTTTCGTTTACCGTAACGTGGAAGCGAAGCCGGTTTTACGATCGGAACGAAAGCTTTTCCTTCTCGACGCTCCCTGCGAACAGCTCGCGTCGATTTTTGCTCGGGAAACGTCTTCGTCGATCGTCGCTCGATACGCCGACGAAATTACCGCGCGTTTCGAACCATGAACGCGCGGATGAACTCCGAGTAAAGTTTCGACGGGTGTTCGTCGATGCATAATCCTCGTCTCCGGTCGCGAAAGGATTCGACTTTATCGCGACAGATGGCCAAGATAATTTTAATCGGCGTCGACACCCTCCGCCGTTACGAGTGATTTGCGCTTGTTCGCGATCGTCGATCGCTCGATCCGTTAGCGTGCGAACGAGGGAGGAAGGCGACGAATCGGCGCGTCGCGAGCGAAAGAGGGAAAGCGGTCGTTCGGCCAGGAGGGCGGAGACGCGCGTTCGCGGCAATTCGTTAAGACGCTTAGTTGAGCAAACAAGAGCAGAGTCGCCTGGAAACGATATACGTGCCACGGCAGAAAATCCACGGCTCTGCCGTTGGTAATTACGTTTCTCGTGCAGCTGTGTGCCGCGCACGGATATAAACGCGAGCTCACGTACTCGTTTTTCCGATCGAACGCGCGGTTACGTTACGGTTTTCCTCGACGTGTCCTCGCGTTCCTTCAACGACCGCGAGAGTCCTCGATGATCGGATAGAGCGTAATTCGTCGAAGTAATCACGTCAAGAAAGGGAAAAAGAGAAAGAAAGGAAGGTATGCAGGAGAAAAAGCGTGGATCGATCGCGGACGCGTTTCGAAGGAAACAGCTTCGGCATCGCGGCAGACTGAGCTTATGTTTATACATATGTCCTGCACATGGTACGATGCTCGTCGGTGAGGAGGTCGCGCGGGTGGAGACGCAATTTCCAATATTAGAACGACCAGGCAGGCGAGAGGCAGGCAGAACAGGCAAGGCAACCAACCAACCAGACCAGACCAGACCAGATGTCTACCGTGCTCGCTATCGAGAGCGCGACGTACGTTTAGCTTGCTTTCATTACAAAAATGTCACGCACAGCCACCGTGTGTCTTCTTGCTCGCACCGGCCTTTGATGATGCACCCTCACCCTCTCCTCTCCGCTCCTACCCCTCTTCGGCCTGTTTCCCTGCAGTTCACGATCCACGATCAACCGTCTACCGTCACCGCGTAAACCGTCGCGAACAGGCGCCGATGGATCGCGTTCGATCTTCTACGCGATCGACGTTCGCGCGTAAAACTGGTCGCGTGGTCCGTGGCGAAACTCGGTCATCCGCTTCCGCGATACCGCTCGCGGGTTACGCGACTACGACGTCGGAGCACCGGCTTACGATTATTTCGCTCGACCGCGTTACGAACGTGTCACGAGCAGACGCGCCGGCTTCGGCCCGGTATTTGACGTTTCGCTCGTCGAGCACGCCTGCCCTCGCGACCAGTCGTCCAACGAAAAAGGAACGCCAAGAGAACTCGCGAGAACGTCGATTACGATTCTATCGGAGAGTTATCGCGCCCTTTGCGAGGTCGCGTCCGCTTAATTTCTCGATACCGCGGAGCTTTTCGACCGTTTCGAAACTCGGGAAACTCGTTGATACGTCGTCGGCGAGAAAAGGTACCCGAGAACGATCGATCGGCCCTCAATCCGTTCGTAGACGGAGGCGTACGCAGGTGTGTTCACGGTGCGTTGGTCGGTTTATCGGTTTCGTGGAGAAAATCGTTATTGGAGCAGCGCATCGATCGATGCCGAGCGGACGATGTTTTCGATGGCTGTCTTTTTCAGAAGTCTAGTTTTTCGAAACGAAACAAAATCTCAAAGTCTACCGCGTTTGAAGCGCGAAATCTGTCCGCGACACCTGACTGGCAACGCGCGGTCGGAACAGAGAGAAACGGGTAGGTGTTTCGGTGTTTCGGAGGACGAGAGAGAAGGAGAGAGGAAGAGACGAAGCAAGATTAATAATATAGGAAAGCCAAAGCCATGCCACCCTCAGACGAGCTTTCCACTGACTCTCTTCTGTTGCCAACAGTTAATCGATATAATACTTGAGAGCGTAACGAGCCAACGACGGCGCGTGTCTCGCCTACCTACCTACCTATGCACGCACACGCGTCAATCTTTTCGCGTTCGGGTCAAGACTACCTACGCGTTGCTGAAATCTTGCGACCGATCTAGCTACAGCGAGAGAGAAATCGAGCAAATTATCTCGCGCGTTCGCGGCCGTAACTCGTGGCCAACGTTCTCCTGGAAATTACCACGCTACGAGAACAAATGCTCCTTCTTGGTATTTACGCGTACGTTACGACCGATCGGAGAAGCTTACGAACAAGCGCTATAACTGGAGAGAAATATTACGAAGATGATACGAAGCGAATATTCCGGCGCGACGAGCGAGCTTCGTTTCGAGGAAACCGATTATTGGCAAACGTCGTGCGAAACTGTGCACCTGACGATTTTCGTATTTCGCTCCTTACTCTCCTACTGCTCCGAAGAAAGCTCGAGTTTCTTCGAGCAGCGTTCGGTTGGTTGCCTTCCGGCGCTTCTCTTTCCCTATCTCCTTCTTTCCCTTTCGCTCTCTCTCGCTCGGGTTCGGCACACGTGCGCGCACAAACCTCTATCAATCATGCCGAGAAATTCGTTTCGCGATTCCAGCGATCGCGGTCGTTTATCCCGAATCGAGTATCGCGGTTGACCGATCGTTCCCTTCGTTTTCTTTCGCCTCCTTTCGTCCCCGTTTTCCGACCGACGATACAAAGTCGCCCGCTAAAATCTAAAACGATGAATCGAAAGACTCGATCGAAAATCTGTTCGCTTTTAGAATAGCGCGGGAGTTGCGACCCTTCGGTAATACAGGAAAAAGTATAGCGGAACAGCGATTTTTGATGTTCGTCGACGAGGAACGTTGCTTACCAGCGATCCAATCGGTACAGCTCTCGTCGCTTCGACGGTGACGAAAAAAAATCCAATCAGCCGAAAGAACGGTTACGAAGCGGAGCACCGGTCGTCGATCGAAACGTCGCAAACGGATCTAGCGTGATCGCCGCGATCGACGACGGACGACGCCGCGTTTCATCGCGCATCCACGACCTGCTGGTTCTTCCTCGAATCGAACGTCGATCGAACACGAATCACGAAACGAGTATCGAAGAGTTTCGCGGGAAGACGCGAAACGACACGGAACGTGACGAAAGGCGCGACGCGAAGGAACGCGAAGCACGGACGGCTGTCGCGAGCCGACTGAACGTCTCGTCGGCGAACGGGAAGAACGACGCCGAGCGACCGCGGCGGAGGACGAGGAAGAGAGGTGGTGGCTTGCAACCTCTACCACGCAACCTCTGCACGCCCGAGCCTAGCTTGCACCGCTAATTCTTCCGTGCACCCTCGGCCTCGATACAGCGATCTTTTGCTCGCGATCGAGCAAACTTTCACGCCCGGCGAATCGATCCGTGATCGACGGGCAAGATATCGAGCACCGATCGACCGTGTTTTCGCGCGGATCGAACGTTACGCTCGCCTTTGCGAGGATATCGTAAACGGTCCAGCGTGCTCCTGACGCGTCCATATATTCCTGCGAAGAAAGCCTCTGCCGTTGAAGCTGAGAAATAGCTCGCCCCCTCTCGTCCTCCTCTTCCGCCTGTATCCTCGCGACGCCTCGCCGCACCGCACGGACTCGCGAGTCTTTCGCGATACCACGATCGCAGAATTTCCCGCGGGAAAGATAGAGTCCGCGTCAGACGGAAATAAAGAGCGAGACGAACGAAACGACCCAATTCCGTGTCGAGGATCCGTTCGACGCTCGATATCGATCTCCGGCGTCTTCGAACGCTCGAACCGACCGCGTGCTCTGGCGTTCCATCGTCGGAAAAAAGCGAGGACGGGAACGGGAGCAGGAAGCAGCTACAGGCTTGTAGGTGTGGGCGAGAATATCTATCCCTATATCCCTATTCCTGTTTATCGGTAGAAATTCATGCGCGGCCACACGGACACGCGCGCACCGTGCTACGTCGCACCGCGCCACGCCGCGCCGGTCCACCAGCCTATTATACGTATTATTAGCACTCCGTCACGCTCCTGTCATCGCCACGTACGCTTCCGTACGCTTCTGTACGTGTGCGCGCGTCAACGCGCCGAAATTCCTGAATAACTTCCTACCTGTCCTTCCACAATTTTCAACAACACTTGCCGATATCGAAATTTCCTTTCGTCTTTGTTTTGTTTTATTCGCGAGTTTTACCTATGCTCCGAAGAAACGGAACGACCGGACGATCATCGTGTCGGCACTTGGTCTACAATCATCGTGGAATCGGTGAATCGCCAGAGACGCTATAGTCCCGAGGAAAAATTTCGTATAGAAACGACGAAAGTTTCGTACCCTCGCAGCGGTAACGTCGATTCGTCGTTCGAACGCAAAGTTTCGCTCGTACGAGGATCGGTCATAAGTTTGGACGGATGATACCGTCACCGGCAGACGAATCGAAGCCACGTTTTACACGACGATCGAAAACGGATCCTAGCACTCCGCGGACGTTCGTAATTTACGAGTTACCCGCTCGAGGTAATTTTCGTGCTCGTGAAAATTACACCGACGCGGATCGTGCTCTCCGCGACGAGGGTGGAAGCGAGACAACCTCTCTGTCCCTCCTACTTTTCTCTTTCGCTCGCTCGCCCTGAAAGTGACGCGAAATCGTGCTCCCGGCGCGGGCTGGCTTGTACCGAGATGTCGATAGCACGAGGAGCGGATGTCAATAGCACGAAGTCGCTCCTCTCGCGAGGGAGAAACCGCGTCAGCCGATTTTACAGCATTTTTGCGAAACCGGCACGAGAAAACGCGCAGTCGTGCCCGCTCGCCGATCCTTCTCGATCGTTCTGGATACAAGTTGACGCGCTGTTTGCGTGAATCCTCGTGCCTCGACGAGCCGAACTTCCAACGAGAACGTGAAACAACTTTTCAATGGTTCGCTTTTTGCCCCCGCCAACGAATATAGCAGCCCTCGGGAGCGTTCGATCCGAACCGCTGCCGGTGACACTCTCCGCGGCTTTAACGGCCGTACTTGGAGCTGGCTTTTGTATTACTTTGCACCGCTGGGAAAGCTGCTCCCGTTCCCGTTGTGCCCGTGTCATCGAGACGCAGCGAGAGTCCGCTGCACCGGACAAACGTATCGCGCCTTCCGACTTCCCTCGTCTCTCCTTTCTCGTCGCCTTCCGCCTCGTAAGCGTTTCGAATCGAGCACGAACGAGGTTCGACAAAATTTTACTGGCCGGTAATCGCTGCGGCGCCAAGGATGCCCAGATTCGTATACGCACGGTCAGCTGTCGCTCCTGCTCCCTACCGAATCCGCGCAACTTTTAATATTTATCTGACCTGTTACAACGACAGCTTTCCGGTTCTAAACTGTTCGTGTATCTGCTCGTTCGAGAGCAGCCTGTTTCGTGTCTCGCGTTAACAAAGAGCGCGTGTTGCGCGAACCGCGTGTCGAGTTCCTCTGGCTGCACGTGCAGCGGCGAAAGAACGACAATGACTATCGAGCGAAACAGGTGAACCGAATAAGATTATACAGCTGTTTCCCCGTTTCACCGAACCACTGGCTCTTTTACCCTCGAATCGTTTCATCCCTCTTCCTCGATATTCGTCCGCAAGGAAGTTCGTGAGATCTAACGAGAGACTGGTATTTTGAGAAACGATGATAAAAATATAAAAAACGCAATTGTTACTGTTACGCAATTTCTAGAACGTTTATATGAAATTTAGTAATCCTTGAATCTTTCATGCGTTCGATCCAACGATCGTAATTCTGCCGAACTTGCGGACGCGTAAACACGATAAAACGCGCAGATCCATCAGCGACCTACGAAATAAATTTTCGCTCAAATTAAATGGTTTATTTAAAAGCTAGAAGAAACGGAGTTATCGTGCTGCGTTTCACCGTGTCGTGAATCGTGGTCGGAAAAGATTCGCTCCTGTCGAGAACTCTTATTTCGAAAGGTTGACGCGTCCTCGAGAAAAGAGGGAAACAGGATGGAACGGATAGAAAACAGCTGAGGCGCAGCTGGTTTCTGGCATCGCGACGGCTGGCGTCTTCCACGCGGTGCCTCGCGCCTATGTATATGCACGCGACTGACGTATGTGTACAGAACAAACCATCCATGGTAGAAAGCAGAATCGTAATCGTTGTTCGAACAACGTTTTTAGGGGAGAAACAATAAACGGCTTTGAAAAATGTTGCGATCTCGAAACGATAGCTCCGGGAAAAACTCGTCTTTCGAAATAACGTTCAAGGATTCGTTATAAAAATTTCGGCAATTAAGCACGAGCTGACGAATTTCTTACGCACGTGTTATTTCTTTCTTCCTTTTCCTCCACTTCTCATTTCAACGCGTAAAAGCAGCTCTATCTCGGTCTTGAAAATATCTGAACTTATTTAAAAAAAAAGTAACTCGAAATCTTGTAGCGATTTAACGATAGTACTTGAACGCGCTATCGCTATAGTGCTTGGAGGTGCTTACGCGTTTTCCAGTATGTCCTGTTTGCCGTGCTAACATCCTTACCGACATCTCTTCGCTTCGTCGAAAACTACGAATCGCGGTCTAAATCGATTCTATGCGTACGTTCCATTTCGGCTGAAATTATCTTTTATCGTGGCTTTATTTTCTTCTCACCGCTGTGCAAAATAATCGAGTCTGCTACAGTGTACAAACAAATGCTTTATTCGTTATTCGACGTTAACAAAATTCACAAATCTGCGATTTACAAGCACGCGTTTAGTCGAGTAACAACTTTCTTATATTTCCTGAAACTTTGTCTTTTTTCTCAGTTTTGATAATTAATCGTCGTCGATTGAAAGTTTATTGTCGGTTAACGATTTACGCGGATCAACGGCCGCGTAAGGAACGCGATTCCCGTCGATCTATCCTGTTTTCGGCGCCAATTCGAGCTTTTGTCTTTCCAGCGGATCTTTCAATCAAGCGAGTTAACCAGAATCGGACGTGCAGGACGTAGTATCGGCGTTACTGTGATCGTTGTTGCTCTCCGTCGACGAACTATCGTTGCTCTTTATTCGCCGTTTCCGCAGCTTTGCGAATTGAAACTCCTCAACCGGCACTGTACACCAACAATTGAAGTCGTCATTAGTTTCGTTCGCGTAAATCGTTTGCGATGCAATACGGGAATAGGGAAACGATCGTGCGATCGAACGATCGGGAAATGAAGCGAAGTAAATTGCATCTAACGAAATAGAAACGAAAAGTATCTGTATTTTGGATTGCTATTATCAAAATTAATTCCATTACAACGTGACTCTTACGTTCCAGCCATAGCATCGGGCTCAACACGTTGCTGAATCGTCAACGATTCGAGTCGTAGCGATATTTTCTTTACCGTGCGCGTTTTGCAAAGAAAACGAATTGCTATGGCTGTAACATGTACATGGTATGACGTTAACAACGAGCAGAAAAAGATTAACTTCGAGTTTCTGACAGCAAACGGTGAACAGTGTCTTAAATAATACTTATCAAAGTGTTGCGTTTCACTGGTGAATCGTGCGAAGAAACTACATTAGTGTCGTTAACGGTGATCTTCGCGTTTCTTTAATTGTACAGAAAGACCGCTAAATTTTATATACACGCTTTACATTCATATACAAACTGCCATAGAACAGTTATAGCACACACTCGATTAGAGATCTAATAGTAAACCGTTCGAACAACGAAGAGTACTCGCTACCGTAAATTTGTATACGTTAAAAAGATTAACGTGAAAATGCTCGTAATTAAACATTTCTCGATATAGTTACTGATCCAGTCAAATCCATAATTATCTATTTATGCGTCGAGCAAAACGAAGAAACACCCTTACCAAGTAATCCATAAACTGCGGCGGTATTTTGTTTCGCTCGACAATTGATTGTGAAAATATTTTTAAAAAAAAGATGATTTTTAGCGTAAGATGTTAAAACATTTCAATGCAATAACGACGAATAATCACAGTTTAAGAGAATTCATTGCACGGTAATACGATTACTTGTAGTGCAAGTTTGATTACCATCAGAATCTGGGTCTCGATCCGTAACAGTTTGAGACACGGCTGGTAATGGAACAACTTCAGGTTCCAAAGGTTTTACCGAGCAATCTACATCCTCGACGATTACTTCTTCTGCCAAACTGCTTCTTACTGCTTCTGCATAGAATGAAATAACTAGTATCGACATACGTTACTTTGTATGGTTCGAATAAAGTGTTTACATATATGATTACCGTTGAATGCTTGAGGATATTGCTGACTCAGTTTATTTTTTATGATACGAATCCTCTTGAAAATATAATCCAAATCTTTTTTCATTTCTATCAACAGCGCTGTGTGCTTTTTAAATTCTGTGCCAGCAGCCTTTAATCTATTTACAGACAATTGATTACAGTTGGTCAACATTTCGTTGGTCTTTTCGAATCTCTGCAACCTGTTACGTGACAGTTAAATATAGATGTTAGAATGTTAGAAAATCTTATTTCATTAATACATTATATCAAGAAAAAGTTCTTACATTTGTTTTTGAGCCCGTATCATAGATTCTACATCTTGCTGATCGACTATACCAGCCAAACCTTGTATAAATACCTCAGGTGCAGTATAATTTTGAAAGCATTCGAAGCTTCCAGGGTCAGATTCCGGTGTACCTTGTGCGGTTGCCATTTCTTAAAACCTTATACATACACAATGGTAATGTTCATTTGCATATATTCTTATCATTGTCATTTTCTTTTATCTTTCTAAAATAAATTGTTTATCAATTGTGCCGTTCTTATACATAACTGCCTCCATTGTGACGCAAATAACGTTGACGTTAACCAAGGATCTTGTAAGAAACCGACAACTGTTAAAAGAAAACAATTTTATAAATATTTAAACTTTTAAAATGCTATGCATTTTTACAAAATGTCATGTATTAGAACTGTCAAACTTTAAAAACGATTGGAACTTACATGTATTGCTCACTTTCGCCGATAACAACGATACATTTGTACCTGCGTATTCCTTTGAATCAATGGCGAAACGTTGTCAACTGTACAAAATATCAACGTCCGGAGAAAAATAATTCTATCACAAAGAGTATAACGTTTTCTCAAGCGTGTAATTCTGATATAATCGAATTTACGTTATCTTAAATCGCGATAAATTCATTAAGCAAACAGTTTCACCTACAACAGCTGTTCGAAGTCAAATGTTTTCGAGAAGGATAATAGTGGATTCGGCATTCAAATTTCAATAGTAACTGTTGTATCTTAAACCGAAGCTTCGGAAATCTTGTGTGAAGAATAATAATTAAAAAGAAGGATATATCCACGTGTTTTTAGATCCGGAATGGCACAAAATATAAATCCGTTTTATTCGTCTCAAAATACGCCGAGTAAACCTACAGAGGAAAAGCAAAATATACCAAAAGACAATCACGCAGTTAGTAAACGGTACGAAAACTTTTGATTAGCATAAATATCGTTGACTGAATTTAAGCTTATGCATTTTTAAGTCATTCTCCTTTCGTTCTTTATTGTCATTTCAATACCTAAATATTCGTTATATTCCATGTAACAAATGTTCTGTAATCGCTATTGTAAGGAACATAACCTACTCGTAATGTTTGGGCGAAAAATTTGAAATTGGCTCGATCCCAAATTGTAAACGCTCTTCGATACGCATGTTCTACGATAGATTTATTTACAAAACATTTTTTCTGTGTTATCAATGATCATAAACGTATGTGCAGGCTACAAAAGGAACTCATGGTTTTGATGATGAGCACAGAAAAAGGTGTATCCGCTTTTCCAGATGGGGAAAATTTATTCAAATGGATAGGAACTATCACAGGACCACGTGATACGGTAATACATTTATATTTTCCAGCCAAAATTTTAATATGTATCATAGATAGAAAATATATAATATTTTTCTTATAGGTTTATGCCGGTCTTACGTACAAATTAACTTTGGAATTTCCCCATAGTTATCCGTACAGTGCTCCGGTTGTACGTTTTGCTACTCCTTGTTTTCACCCAAATGTTGATGCAGTAGGGAATATTTGTTTGGATATATTAAAAGATAAATGGAGTGCTTTGTACGATGTTCGTACTATATTATTGTCTATACAGTCCCTTCTTAGCGGTAAGTAACTCTACATTTAAAAACAGAACACCTTGCAAATTTCAGAAAAGCAAACACCTTTTTCTTTTCCTGTAGAACCCAACAACGAGAGCCCCTTAAATCCCCTAGCTGCGAAACTGTGGAACGATCAAACAAAGTACAAGAAACATTTAACAGAAGAATATCATAGAGCTGTGAATCGTGACCAACAAGATTCATGATAAGCACATTTTTATAATTATCTCAGCTTATTCGTTTGTATTTTGAATTCGATCATAATTGAGTGTAAGGCATGCGGAAACAAATTGCATAGAATTTATGAAGTTTACAAACAAACACTGAATCTTCGGTTTGCTCTTTTCCATCTATATGCTCTGTCGCGTTACGAAACGTGAATGTACCTTTTCTATCATTCGTTACGATCATTTTTATTGCATAGTTTCGTCAGTTTGCCATATGTATAGGAATTTGTATCATGGTTTTAAGACTGTATCTGCGGATTAAACATTTCTACATCGTCAATTTATACCGAAAACATTTATTTATTTTTACTCTTAGTAATATATATATTATATCTATATATTGACTTTTGGATATATTTTAAACGTTTTTCATACGTACCGATCACACCGATGACATCATTTATCATTGTATAATTCGAAAATAAATATTTTAAACATCGATATTATAGATTTTATTATGTTACAGAAATATTATACATATTGTTATTATAGCTGTAATTATATTCATGTACAATTATACTCGATATACATATTAAAATCACTAGACCATCTTGGAGCAACTCCAGTTTTGTCAGTTTATCGAGCGAAATAAATAATTTTTCGGTATCTGCGATAACGTAAGTCGATTGTACAGCGCTCCATAAAATTTTCGGAAATCATATAATTCTTCTAGTAATCGAACGTAACGGGTGTATTTTTGATAAAAATACGGCTATAAATCAAATTTTATTTACTGTTTTATAGGAATTAAAAGCAGAATAACGTAAACAGAATAAGTATAGATATCTATACTATACACCAAAACACTGAAAGCAAGTTTTCGCGGCTTTATCACGTGATCATCTCGTTTCACTGTGCTATGCTTTTCAACCGATAACGAATCAGAAATTAGTCGATCATGTCAATAAAACTGTGTTGTAAGTTTTTGAACCATGTACCACTTCACCTACGGGTACCAGCTTTTGCATTATCCTATTTTTCAACGCGGAACTTATTTTCGTCGATGAGTCTAAATAATGCCATGGAGGTAAGGTATATACATATATAATTTTCAGTAATGACGATGGAAAAGTAATGGTTAAATGATTTAACAGGAACGTAAAATTAATGTTAATGGGATAAACATTAATTACCTGAAAGTTGGAACTGGAGAACATCCAATATTACTCTTGCCTGGTATTATGGGTAAGTGATGTCCATGGTTAAGTTCACGGGACGAAAGAGAGTCCAAGAGAGAGGAAAGATATGCGGTGAATCTATTTCAATCTCACATGTTATGTATCGCGCCATTGAGTTTGTAGTATGTGGTATAGATAGAGAGAGTAATAGGAAGGAGAAAGATATGTTCACCGCATATCTTCCACTCTTCTCCGAACGCCGATGCCTCTATTTCTTCGCACAGTAGTTCACATTCCAGTTATGGTACAACTCAATGGATTGTTGTAAATGGAGTTGGATCATTCGCGATTGGTACCATATCGGATATACTCTTGGAGTAAGCATTGAATGTTGAAAACTTTGCGCAGTCGGTAGAAACAGAGAGAATATCTTACTCAGCCTTTCTCAGACAGTCCTCTGTCAATACATACTATGCGAGAAAGAAAGAGGAACATTGAGATGTTTCTCTTTCTTCCTACTCGACGTTGTCCGCAGCGCCATTTGAATGCTCACTCCAGGAACATTATTCTTTAACGACAAGATTGTTACGGCGATGATAGAACGTTACGTTTCAGGCACGATTTGGAACGATTTTGAACCACAAGTGAAAAATCTGGACCGAAAGAAATTTACTCTGATAGCATGGGACCCTCCAGGCTACGGAAAATCGAGGCCACCCGAAAGATCGTTTACAGATGATTATTTGCGACGCGATGCCATTACTGCCTGTAATTTAATGAAGTTATTAGGATACACAGAATTTTCATTACTAGGATGGAGTGATGGTGGCAATACTTCCTTACTATTGGCTTCGATGTTTCCCGAAAACGTTAAAAAAATGATAGGCATTGCCCCACACTCCTACATGACGCTAGAGGAGGTCAACATTTACAGAAGTACATTGCTTTATTTTCTTTTTGAAAGAACCTGTTTTCGATGCGTGTCTTCATCCCTTTATTCTCGTTTGCAGAATTGAGAAACATCGACAATTGGTCCGAGAAAATGCGAACACCGGTATTGGCGGTGTACGGAGCCGAATACTTTCGGAAAACCTGCTCCGATTGGGTCGATGTGATTGAAAGTATTTACGAGAAACAGAACGGCGATATATGCAGACAGTCCCTCGCGAAGATTAAATGTCCTACTTTAATCGTGTATGGGAACAAAGATGCTATTGTTGTTCCCGAGCATCCGGTTTATTTAAAGGAGCACATCGCTGGGGCAAAGTTTGTATAATTAATACAGAGTTATTTAAAAAGAATATCGATGCTTTAAATTTGCACATTTCAGGTTGGAGATTTTTGAAGATGGAGGGCACAATCTGCATTTACGATATCCCGAAAAATTCAACGATCTCGCTACTAGATTTTTAACCGAATAATTTATCTTAAGGTGTTATACTTCTTTGCTCGATGTTTTTGTACGTTGTATTACAGTAAAATGCGAAGTACGGAAACTCGGTGTTGCTCAATATTAATATTAGTTGTAGTTGGTAGGAAGACATCCTTATCGAGTGCTCGAACACCGTTCGTTCTACGATGGAATACATCGAATGCATGACGCGGCATAGAGGACATACGTGGGATAACCGGCGCAGAAATCGAGCCAGAGAAAGGAGCCATGAAACTAAGTGGGCGACGAAGGCTTTCCCGTAAATCTACCGTTTTCGTCAGGACACTTCAAAAACATTTTCGATATTTTTATCAAAAATCAATCGTCAAATAGATATTTTTGAAATTCGTAAGCATACTTTACATTTAATTACCTCATAGACACTTGATCATCGTACGGCAGTTCTTGATCCGATTCTTCTTTCGATCTCCTCGATCACATCGCGTAAAAAAGAGTGGATCAATATGCAAATAATTTGATGAAGCGAAGAGGATTAAACAGAACGAACGAAAATTAAAAGAAAGAACGAGCATAGAATACGGAATAATAGAATCCGTAGGAACGCGAAGAACCGCCCATCCGAAATATCCGCAATGCGCTTCGGACGAAAATCGATCTTCTTCCCCGTCTCGGCTACGCCCCAAAAGATCCATTCGCCAAGCAACCGCAGCGAGCGTATTTTATTTTCTATCGCAAATTAAGTCGAAACTTTGGCAATTACTCCATTATTTTCACAACGCAAGAATGTTATACGAATATTTTGCCGAACATTTAAGTATCAAAAAAATTATATCGGTTTTAAAAAATGAGGAAAAAAGATTTCATTAACAAGTAAGAGTATTTTGTAGACATCAAATGCGTCACATAGAACGTAAGAAGAATACGAAAACAAATGTTTCGAGGATTTGCATCGAGAGATTATCCGCGTACAGATAGAAAGTGGTCTTGTGCCACTTATGCGGGCTTCTTTAGTGTCGAGCGAAAAACAGTGTACGATCGAGTAGTCGCTTCTGCTTTGAATCGCTTGCACGAATACGTGAGTTACTTAAAATTAGGAGTCGGCAAAATCTATGACACACTAATGGCCTCGTGACCTCGGATAACCATCAACGGTCGCTCCTTTCATTGGATAATTATTTATTTTGCTTCGGCCGATTACCGTTCCACTTTAGATCCGCAACTGAAAGTATCGGTGCAGTTCCAACGCTGCACGACATGTCTTATCTTGTTACGTTCGTCGTGCACTTTTTGGATTACGCGTGCGAAATTGCACGTTTCTGCGAAACATCAATCAACTTATCGGTGTAAAAGACCATGGAAAAACGAATAGAAGAGGTATCGCGTAAGATGCACTGGACTTGGCCAAATATGGATAGACCACTTCGCGATTCGATCGCGTAAACCTGTTTTTATTCTTTTTGTTCTCTCCTCTATCGCAATCTTTCTTTCTTTTTTTTTACAGTAGTTTTCTGCTTTCTTTTCCTTTATGTTTATTTGTTGGTTTGCACAATCAAAAATGTGTAACAAACGCGTGTAATCCTATCATCGAGAACGGGATGCAAATCGTCGATGAAGAAGAAATTTCCTCGAGTACTTCAATCTTTTCATCGTGACAACAAAACAATTTTGTTTGGATTAAACATGACCACAACCCAAATATGTAAATGTCTTTCCCGTTTTGGAAACGAGGCATCGTATCACGATGACATCATTGTAAGCTGTTGCTCAATAAACCAGCCTGTCGCAAAATTGGATATTCTTGAGACCTACGTAACATTTATTACTTACTAAATTATTTCCTACACTATAGTTGTTCGTATAGTACGATTCACGGTGTGCATCTACGAGTGTAAATGATTGCGCATTGCGCATAGAATGTTTGTTTAATCCACGTTGTATTGATTTACAGTAGGTAAGTTCGTTTACGGTAACAACAGACATGAAACGTGACAATGATACAAAAAAAGAAAAATAAAGATAAAAATCACATTATCGCGAAAGAAAGCGAAAACATTATTAGTCGATAGTACGGTTACTCACCTTAAAGATATTGAATTTATACTGACGAGGAGACCACGCGAGGGCATGTATACCAATCTCGATAAAAAATTTCACTTTTCTTTTAGTACCCTAAAGTATTATACTTAATTGGTATCGTGGAAAAGCTTACTTTGTCGCTATTATCTTTAATGATCTGACGCCTCTTTGGCGCATACGCGAAGGGAAGATGAAGTCGAGGAGGTGCTAATTGAGCAGACACTGAAAATGAAGCGAAAGGAAAACGGGAAAAGCAAAGAGGCGAGAAGGGGAGGGAAAAATCGAACACATTCGAGGAGCAGGACTGCGTGACTCACAATCAGATTTCGAAGCTACCGTTATCGACTCGGTTCTCCCGGTTCTCGTGGCTTTACCGTGATGTACCTCGCAGGCTGTCCTCCGAAGTAGAAAACGACACCATTTACGGCAACTTGCGGCTCCGTTGTTACTCGTTTTCAGACCCGTATCGTTCGAGATCGTTCGAGAAAGTGGTCGCGTGTCAAAATCTTGTCCTCGATACGACTCAGACACCCCCATCCCTGTACAACGAGCGACCTGATTATTCCGAAATGTCTAAAATGTGTATAAAGCACGCCTGGTTATTTCGTGGAGAAACAACGAATCACGTATCGAAGGAAAAGTTCGCGAATTTAATTTAGGAAAAAATCATTAGGAAACAAAGAGAGAAGGAGCTGCGCATTTCAAAATAACGGAATAGATTAGAATTCTTGGTAATCTATATTATCGCGAATGTTGCTAGGTATCGCTTTTACCGTGTCAGTCAATGCGTTGGGAATGCACTAATGCAAAACCTAGCCGGACACTAGCTGGTGTCCACTTTCGAGAATATTAGCCGTGGTAATCGAAACCCGTCGATACGGATATACGGGTGCGGAAATATTTAGACGTATCCATCGTGCACAACGTCCTCGGGATCAATAAAAGTTGAGGCGGGGCAAGGTTTGGCGTGGCCGCCGTTCCGTCTCGGTTCCCTCGACCCACCGCTGTCAACGCTCCCTTCGAAACGCGCGAATTACACCCAAGATTTTGTTCACCTTTCGAAAGATTCGTTCAAATGATCTATTTATTAATTCAAGTCATACTTGTGACTTTATCGACATTTTTTGTTCGGAAGAACAAGATTCAGTTAAAGTAATTAATTGTCATCCAGCGAACACTGCTAGCGTTGAAAGCATAAATGTTTTATAGATAATTCGTATGTATTTAACGGTATAGCCTCTGTAATACCGATCGATTCTCGGAACAGGGTAAAATTACGCTTTAGAAGGTCGATGGCATCGTGACTCATAACCACCCCCTTTTGACACGCAAGAGGGTTTTCCGTCCATCGTTGTAAGGAAAGGACGTTGTTCGCCGCAAATTCAACGTTTACATTGGTACTCGCTAAAAATCGTGCGATTATTTAACGTCTTTGGGTTCGGCGAAAGATTACCTAGTAGCAAACGTCACTTACGTTTTTGTGAGCTCACAAAGATAAAATGTCTTTAAATAACAACTTGTTAAATCAACCGTCGATTATCGAGATGGCACGATCCATGATAGGTAGTAACAAGGCGGAATATTCTTTTTTGTACTCGCATGAACGTGAGCACGATGTCTTGGTTTGTCTAAATTGGCTGTGATGTCATCGAGCGTTTATATTCGCGCGAGCAACGAAGGACAATGCGAATAGAGAGCATCGAGTCCTCGCTTTCTGTCTCCAATTAAAGGATTCGTAGAGTGCAACGATATCCCATGTAGGACTGATAAGTGATTTACATATTCTACTGGTTTTTCGCAATTTTTTACGATCGCAAAATATCACGTGAAAACTGCCATATACTCGTCCCCACCCCAAAACTGTTCGATCAAAGCTCGATTCCGACTTATCTGTCATCCGCGATAAACAAACCGATGAGTCAGAGAAAAGAGAATACTTGAAGTTTTCTATGCTTCGTTTAATCATCATGAAAATTCCTTCGATCCGATTATCAAGATTTTTACGATGAAAACAATATCTAACACGAATGTGTTTGAACGATTTCAGTTCATAAGAAGTTGCTCTCATTTCTTCTCATTGTATCTTGCTCTCATTCTCGATACGTCAGACGTAATCTGAAATATTTATTTTCCTCGGAAGCTGTCACGACCCGGTCCCAAACTCGTGACATTTTCCGAGAGGGTACCGTTATCGGGCAATCGTGCTCATCGACGAAACGAGAAACAAACGAAACTGAGATAGGACGATCGCGCCGCGGAAAGGAACTGCTTCTCTCGGCTGGAATTTATATCGATAATAAATATGATCTGTTCATGGTAACCCCGTTACATACGCGTACTGCAACGCGTGTTTATCGTCGCGCGAAACAGTGCTCGTACCTTTGGGTGAGCACACGAACGGACACGTACGATACACACGAGCAAATGTGCGGGCGTGTATGCGATTGTAGCTGATTTTTTCCTTCGAAACGAAGAACGAGTGATCCATACATGGTAACGGTGAGAAGACTGGCTTACGCGTTGCAACGCGTAACCCACCCTACCTGGCTCTCCTGTCTCCGCTCGACTCTTGCTTCTACCAGCTAGACGCGTAACACGCTCTCGCTCAGACTGTTCTTACGCGTCTACGCACATCAATATTTCTATGCACTCTCCACGCACCGTTCGCGTATGCTCGCTCGTCTATCAACCTACCTTTTCGCACGTTTCTACGTTTGTACGTCCATGACGGGTTGAAACATGCGAAATATGTACGAAATGTCGTGTTGTCAAGCAAAGAATTTTATAGAAATGCGTGGAAATATGGAAAAGTTTGAAACGCCTTAAAGAAAGGCACGAAAGACCGGCGAATGAAATTTTCATTAGATCCCTGATATTTAGGTGGGCGTGTACTACGTCGGTGACTCATGTATCGACTTTTCTCCCAGTCAGGTTAGGATAAGCAGGGTAGATTTAAGGTGAATTCTAAGGTAAGGACGAAAGAGGTTACGATGAAACGAATTCAGCGAACAGAGATCGCATACGTTTCGAACAAGACGAGCACGTTCATGACATTTGAAGATCACGACATTCGCGTAAATAATACGTACAGCACGAAGTGGAGTGCAACAATGCGTCATCGTAATAAATACATCAAAACAAAACATTGCTGCAAGTAGTTTTCCTGTATAATAAGAATCAACGACGAATATATTCTAATTTGCTTCAGAAGATAACGTACGGATGAGTTGCGCCTGCACGAACTTCGTTAACCTAACGGTAATTTTTAAACTAGTAGTCACGGCCGAACAAGCTAACCTTTAATTTATTCTATATATTCAAATAAAGACGTTACTTAATGGCAGAGGCGTTGATTTTCTTTGCTGAAATTTTCGAGAATCGTCCGCGTAATTCGTCAATTAGCGAATATACCTACACAAATATTAACTACGCGGAAATCGTTCTTGCACCCGCAGCATTTGCATCATTGATTTTTTTTCTTCGATAACAAGATAATTCTCGAGAGGATCGGGAGAAAGAGGTCGAACCTGTGGGCCGACGATGTCGGTCTGCAATTTTGGCGAATCGAAATTTTCAACGATGTCACATCCGTAGGAGCTAGAGCTCCGTTGAGCGCAGAATCGAACGAGCAGTTGGCAACGCTGCGAACGCCGTGAACGCTGGCTGGTGAAAAAGCGGCGGGGCCCGGGTGCCAACCAATAGGAAGCGTCGCTTGGGACGCCCCCCTTCGCCCCACTGCGGTCGCATCGAAGCTAGAAAATCTGTAACGGACGCCGCTGCCAGGGCATATTCGTTTCTGGGCTCTCGTGACGAGTTGGCGTGTACTTCGTCGTTGGTTCAGTAACTGCAGTAAGCTTCGTAAAAGTCCAAGAAACTACCCAACAACATGAGAGAAATCGTCCATATTCAAGCCGGCCAGTGCGGTAACCAAATTGGCGCAAAGGTAAGAGTTAGAAATCGTTTTCTCGAAATAATCGGATTCGTGGCCGCGTGGAAAGTAAACGCTTCCTTTGTTCGACACTGTAGCTACGCGATTAATGCTGTGATCTAATTCTCGCGGAATCGTGTTCGTCGCGATTGTTCGGTTCGTTCGATTCTCTTCGCGTCGTAACAAGTAGGAGTAGAACGTTTTCGAGTCTACCAACGAACGAGGAAGACGCTAAGACCTAGTTCGAATTTGGCGTATAAACGATAATCGTTTTACGGACATATCGTGTTTTTCGTTAAAATACCGAGATAAAAAGCATTTTCCGTTTTCCAAAAGCTTGAACCGTTGTGATTCGACGAACGATATTATGCGCAAAGTACGCGGTACTGTTGGTATGCGAAAAAACGGCAACTCCGCTCGGTCGAAGACCTGTCATGGCGACAGAAGCTCGCCGGCCGGTAAGCGTACTTAACGGTTTTTTTCCAACGATGCGCGTCCCCGACGAAGCGACGCTTCGTTATCGAGCATTCGAATATTTTTTCTGTCGCTGCTTATCGCTGTACATCGAAACCTAAATGCACTTCGAAGAAGAAAAAACATTAGAGAACATACGAAAGAAAATTTCGGTTGAAACGATAGGAGTCTGGGCGTGGCTATCTCTAGCGTCAAGATACACCGGTTGATGCGGCAACGGAATCGAACGGTTGCGCGCGCAATCGATGCGCGTGCGCGCGCGTACATACGTGCTCTCTCTCTCTTCTCGTTCGCTCTCTTTTTTCCTCTCTGCTTCTCTTCCCCTTTCTCGCCTATAAATTCTTTGCTCGCATCTGCTTTACAAGCTCGATGCATACCTCTGTCACGGTGTACGTGTATTAATATCTTGCACCGTTGCATTAATTCCAAACTATGTTCCTCTCTTAAATTTAAAATTTTAATCAAATACATTCATAAAACGATCAATTGTTCGCTGTCATTATCATAAAAATAGTTGATTCTTCTTTTTATTTAGGCGGTGACGTTAGGTTCGTTTTTTTTTTTACTTAATGATGTTAAATAACAAGTTGATAGCAATCGAATTTGTATTTCGCGGTCGCATTATATAATAATATGCATAATTATCGTAGCAACAGAATTGCAGGGATGGCGTATGCGGCAAGCAACCGCGATCGTAGTCACGCTCTCATAGTTTTCAAGGCTGTTTCATTGAGTCAACGTCCGCTTCCTAAATTATACTTCTCGATCCATAATATGGTACTATCGATAATTTCCGGTAGCAGTTCCCATACATTTTTTTATAAATTTCTAATTCTTGTACTCGGATCGATACAGACTCCTTATTCAATTACGTAAGTTACAACTACTATCCATTCAGGGATCTTGTAGTCCAAGGACATCGTGTCTTGCGTAGTTGGGTGAAACGTTCCGAACTAAAGAAGGAGATATCCTTTCGCCATTTTCTTTCGCGTCATCTTGATCGGCCGGCCGGTTTCTACTTATCTCGTACTGTCAGCGACCCTCCAGATATAGCCAGAAAAATTTGCAACGATTATGATTTTTGCAACAAATTCCTTATCTCGGCCGTAATTAGTAGTTCTATCTTTATCTTTAATTGAAAGTCTTGGATTTTGCTCTGCTTTTCGAGTTACGTTAGAACTCCTCGTATACGATTATGTACAGCGGGGTTAGGCAAACGATCGATCGATCGATCGCAGAGTGTACGAACGATTGATCGTAAACAGAATGGCAAAGTGCATAGATTGGATATGGTAGCTTATGTTAATTTCACGAGATTGGTATTACAAGCATCGTTTCTATATATAGCGATGACATTGGTGACTCATCTCGCTATATTATACACACGTTGTTGCGTGTACAGGTCGTTAGGTGGGAGGTATAGTAAGGTTGGATAGTTGCTCTTGGCTTTCCATCGATGTTCATATATGGTCACACGACTCGATACGCGTATTGTTTCCATGTAGGATGTTGCAGTTCTCGTAGGTGTGCAGTCATTACTAGTACTCGACCAATGCTTACTCGAAAGTTGAATGAAATTTGTACGTTCGCGAAGATGAAAGGAAAAGTAATCGGTAGACTAGAGACCGATAGAGATTCGTATATTTGTTACGCGTACACCTACTACATAGTCTCTACCGCCGGACCACATTGATTTCCAGAAATACACTGCAAGGTCTTTGAACTATGGTCAAGAGAGGTGGACGCATTCTCTGAGCAGAGAGAATGCTGATTGTGCCACGCGTTGCTTCGCTACACCTTCGCGCAACGCGTTCGTCCGTGTCCAATAATTAATGTTGCCCATAGACTACTGCTCGAACGACGTACTCTTTACATATATCAAAAAGAACAGATTGCACAGAGAAACGAGTAAGCAACGGAAAGAGAAAAAATGTTCCATCCTGTCCAGGTCTTAATGAATGCGCGTATTACGACTAATTACACGCGAGCTATTCACCAGCGGGGTCGTCGAACTGTTGGCTCGGTCGATAATACGGAAGACTGGAAACGGATGCGAGGAGGGTAATGGCGAAGAGAAAGCGTCGACCAACGTCAAGTACAATCCTTCCGCTTCTCCTACATTCGCGTGTACCAATCTCGAGTCATACCGGAGAATATCACGATAAATTTTAAATACCCGAGACAAAATCTACCGAATATCTGATAAGATGAAATAATCGCGAACGTCATCCGGTAATTTCGAATACGAATCATCGAGACATTTCGTTGCGAATCAAACTCATACGAAAAATACTCTGTTACAGTTTTGGGAAATCATCAGCGACGAGCATGGCATCGACCCAACTGGCACGTATCATGGCGACTCGGATCTTCAATTGGAGAGGATCAACGTATACTACAATGAAGCGTCGGGTGGCAAATACGTGCCACGAGCCATTCTCGTCGACTTGGAGCCGGGTACCATGGACTCTGTTCGATCTGGACCTTTCGGACAGATCTTCAGACCGGACAACTTCGTGTTCGGCCAGTCTGGAGCGGGTAACAACTGGGCAAAAGGTCACTACACCGAAGGTGCAGAGTTGGTTGATTCCGTGTTGGACGTAGTCAGGAAGGAAGCCGAGAATTGCGATTGCCTGCAAGGCTTCCAGCTCACTCACTCGCTCGGCGGTGGTACCGGTTCCGGTATGGGAACGCTGTTGATCTCCAAAATCCGCGAGGAGTACCCCGACAGAATAATGAACACGTATTCGGTCGTACCGTCCCCCAAAGTATCGGACACCGTCGTCGAACCGTACAACGCTACTCTCTCCGTACATCAGCTGGTAGAAAACACCGACGAAACTTATTGTATCGACAACGAGGCCCTCTACGATATTTGCTTCCGCACCCTGAAACTGTCCACGCCTACCTACGGTGATCTGAACCACCTCGTCTCCCTCACGATGTCCGGTGTCACAACTTGTTTGAGGTTCCCTGGTCAGTTGAACGCTGACCTGAGGAAACTCGCCGTCAACATGGTACCCTTCCCTCGTCTGCACTTCTTCATGCCAGGTTTCGCCCCACTCACATCCCGCGGTAGCCAACAATACAGAGCACTCTCCGTACCGGAACTCACCCAACAAATGTTCGACGCTAAGAACATGATGGCCGCCTGCGACCCCAGGCACGGAAGGTACCTCACGGTAGCAGCCATTTTCCGTGGCAGAATGTCGATGAAAGAGGTCGACGAACAGATGTTGAACATCCAGAACAAGAACAGCTCGTACTTCGTCGAATGGATCCCCAACAACGTGAAGACAGCCGTGTGCGACATACCACCCCGCGGTCTGAAAATGTCTGCCACCTTCATTGGAAATTCCACCGCCATCCAAGAACTTTTCAAGAGAATTTCCGAACAGTTCACCGCTATGTTCAGGAGAAAAGCTTTCCTTCACTGGTACACCGGCGAGGGTATGGACGAGATGGAATTCACGGAAGCCGAATCGAACATGAACGATCTGGTTTCGGAATACCAGCAGTACCAAGAAGCCACCGCCGACGAAGACGCAGAATTCGACGACGAACAGGAAGCCGAGGTCGACGAGAACTAAAGACCCACTTACCATCCCTCTACCCCCGTTATCTCTCTTTGCTCGTACTGCTTTTTAACTCTGCGTTTACCTTCCGTTTTTCTTTTTTATTTCTTTTTTACAGACTGTTCTGACGCGCTTTCTATTTTCATTAGTAATATCGCACTCGTCGAGATGATCCGAAAATAATACTTTATCTATTATTTTCTTTTCTCCGCGACCTTTCTCTATCGATTTATTACCGTTTACGAGGCGCGTCTTTGTATTCAGTGTATAAACCGCTGTAGCGGTCACCATCATCTTTCAATAAATTATTATCATATAAGTTTACGGTTTTATAAGAACATCCTTTATTATCGGCCGCATACGAGTATTACCGCAATTCAGACGATTAGTTTCTATTTATAAATCTATATTACCGTAGGCATATTTGTATTTATATTTGTCCCTTTTATCTACCAACTTTTATACTATGACAAACAGATCTGAATAAAGTAGATCATTCGATCAAGCAGTACCAACCCAAGTTATCGTAATTAAATATCCGATTAACGTTATCATCGTCTAATCATTATCCAATACTTCCACGTACTTCGCGATCAACGTTGTTTTGCAGATAAAGCGTAGTTCAAAGTTTCGAATCGGTTCTCGTATAATTTATTAACTACGTATTAAATTGATAAGAACTCGAAACGGTTTACAGAAAAGTGTTTTGAACTCTAAACATAAAGGGGGCCCGCGTTCGAACGATAAAATAATTAGATCGTGTCGCCATCTGTCGAAACTACGTAATCATCGATCTGATTGAAATGACCTCTGGTATAATGGTATTAGTGAAATGCAGATACCGAATTTATTGACTGTCAAAGAATGCAATTTCTTTTTTCATTGCGCGCGTTAGATAAGGTACTTAAATTTAGACGGAAAACTTCCTCTTTATTAATAATTTATCAAACTTTCTGCCCTCGTTTTCGAAATTGTTCTATAGAGAATATCAAAGGACCAATTAGATTCTTAAAAAGATTCTTCGCGATAGGGCATTGGTAAAAATTATATTATAGGATGTAAAGTTTGCGGTTTGAGGATACAATGACTGCGCGAGTCACAGTTTCGATAAAATTTTAACCACCATGTCGGGGTCTCGTTAGTTGGCTAACGGATTAACATTGTACAGTTAAGTCGATGGAATTGGAGCATCGTGGTTGTCCACCGTATCTGTCGGTTTTACCCGCAGACTTGGATGCCAAGTTTAGCCGAAACGACATGCAGACGATCTAAAAAGCTCTTCTTTCGGCTTAGGTTGTAAGTTTTAGAACGATCGTTCCTCCGCTTCTGGTACATCGTGATAGCGACAGCTTTTCCGGTTAATCGTTGCGAAACGGGAGATTACGATCGCGATTTTTCAAATCACTTTCTCGAAAAGAATCGTCAGGAAAGTGAGTTAAACAGACGAGAAAACGCGTCGCGGTTGGTTTTCTCGTAGACAAAGCTGCAGACAACGACCTCATGCCACACAAGGTATGACTCATCGTCCGAGTATACGTAGCGGCGCGGCGTCTCGCTTCGCGAATTCGATTCAACTCGGCAGACTAATTGCGAGAGTGCTTTGTCTGGTTTCGAGCAAGTTACACGCGACTCTGAAATCGCTCGATTCCAATAAGCCGATAAGAATCGTCGCAACGTTCCAGCGATGCGCTCGAACTCGATTATCCAGAAAAGTACGTCGAAGGAGGAAAAAGCGACGTACGCGAGCGTGAGGTGCGGAGAGAATTACAATAATAGAAAAAGGGTTTGTACAGCGGTAGGGGATCGACCAAGAGCAACGCGCTCAGCTGGAGACCAGGCGACGTTCTTTCTCCTCGACTATCGTGTCGTTTTCGACGAGCAGCGAAGAAAGCGACGGACGACGTTTCGGCGATGACTCACGAGACGAAAGGGTCTTCGTTAGACTCTCTTCTCGTTTTGAACAGAACTTTTTCGTTTCCGAGCGATATTCGCCGCGGGAGAATGCGCGGAATTCGTGGCACGCGAATTCAACCGCGGCAAAGGAAAAGAAACCGACAAAGGGGAAGCGCGTTATCGCGATCCTTCTTTGAACCGCGAGGACTCGCAGTCGCGACGAATATTCTTGCTCGAATAACGTATCGGTCGACTTCGATTCGAGTTCATCGAACAGGATATCCTGTTCTTACGGTCCAGTTTTTCATTTCCGTAGAGAGAAAGGCGAACGTTGAAAGCGTCGATCGGACGAAACCCTCTCGAAGCGTCTCGGTTCACCACGGTCACGCTTAACGAGCGTCGATCGATCGCGTCGAAACGCCTCGCACGTTCGTGGAAAAAAAAGCACGATTCGTCTAGCGGCGGAGTGTAAGGACAAGTCAACAGCGAAGTGCTTTACGACCTGTCGCCTACATCCTATATTCTCGTTGGTCGAGGCTATTCAAAGCTCGAAACGACGCGATGGCTCGCGATCAAACGCGGGAAGAGATAACAGTAAAAGGTGAAAGAAAATCTTTTCTACGAAGGGTGAACAGATAGCGGCCGAAGAAAGCCGCACCTTGCATCGAAAACATGACAAGTTCGATGATCGTGGTATCGTTTCTGCGAGTGAGCGTTATCATCCTAAAGGCTGTTAGCCCTCCCTTTTCCTCGTTTCTTCGTCGAAAGCGTTCTCGCCGGATGGAGAGAATCTTGCACTCCTCCCTCCCTTCCTTCGTTCCTCCCTGTGTCCCGTGGTGGCAGTCCAGAAGCGTAGCGGGCCGAGAGTCGAGTTCAGGACAGCGACGCGAACGCGTTTCCTCGTCAGTTTCGCTCCGGTCCGCTCCACGCTCGTGCACTCCTGCGCGACATTTGACTGCACGTATACCCTCGTCGTCGCTTGCACGTCGAGGACATCCACCGCTGGTCCGCATATTGACGTCCGAGGATCGATCAGCCGTTACCTGCCACTAGCACATTTTTCTCTTCGCCATTTCTGTTCGTGACAGGGAACACGAACAAAAGCGGAGTTCAGAATGAGGGAAATCGTGCATCTGCAGGCTGGACAATGCGGCAACCAGATCGGCGCGAAGGTAGGTCATGGTACTGTTCGACACAGGGATTGAATTCGCTCGACTTTGTCCGGATCGTAGAAATATTCTTTGCTTTCGGAAAATGAAATTCTCTGATCGATCGACGATTCTCGATCGTCGACGTTTTCGCGGAGTTTTTTACGATATGCGAGTCCGTTCTGAGTCCGCGGCGTTAACCGAGACCGTAATCGAATTAAAGATAAGGCGTGGACGGTGAGCAATCGGCGGATGGAATTTAAAGGGGCTCTTTCTCAGACCGGCGTATGCGTTGATACCGCTCCTTTTCCCTCCTTCTTCCGTTCAATTTTCCTCTCTTGTGCTCAAATTTCTTCACCTACTTGTTCCCTTCCTCGTAAACGAAGCTTCTATTACCTACCGCAATGTTCTCGTTTCGAGCGATTCCGGGTTCCAAAATATCTCGTCTCTAACTAAAATAAACGTTCTCGAAACTGGTCGGGGAACTATCCTCGGTCCGGAGGATATCGTTCGTCGCCGTTTCCCCATAATCGTCAAATTCACGATCGTTAACGAAGAAGCAAAACAATCGATCCGGTATCGATCGCGTTCTTCGTCGCTGCACGGAGGTTCGTTTTTCTGGGATCATCTCTCCCGGTTGAAACTCTTTCGTGCGGAAAATGACGACAGCCGCCCGACCGGCTGTAAATTGCATTCTGAACAAAGAGAATTGTTCGTTTCTGGTCGAGAAAGGAAGCATCGGTGACGAGCAATTGAACGGAAGAGAACACGACAGCATTCTCCCTAACTGGCTGCTCCGTTCTGCCAATTAAGCGTCGCTCCTTTCCAGATATCTCGCTAAATTCTACTCGCGAAAAGACCCGTCGCGACTTGGACCCGACACATTTGAGACCACAGAACGATTTCTGCTCTTACGAGATACGTCCAAGATAAGGATCGAATCGGTTCGTAGTTGTTCTGGTCGACGAAACGAACCACGATAGCTATTAATAGCAGAGAGAAAATAGCAAGGGCCAGATAAACGGAGAAGAGGAACGGGGTGCAAAGGAGGGTGATCTCGAACCAAGGGACACAGGGTCCGCGGACGTTTCTGTTTTTAGATTTCACTTTGAGAGAGTTATTAGTCCCAAAGTAGTTTCTTCGTTTTTCTACGCTATTATTATGCACCGTCATCCGGTTTATTCGAATCTCGACGACACACGCGTTTGTCTTTTCAGTTCTGGGAAGTGATCTCCGAGGAACACGGCATCGATCAATCGGGCATCTACCATGGGGACAGTGATCTTCAGCTGGAGCGAATCTCCGTCTACTACAACGAGGCTTCCGGTAAGAATTTATAAAAAAAATATCGATGGATTTCGTGTCGGTGACTCGTTACGACGCGACGCACTGGTTTCTCTTTGTTCTTTTTTATCGGAGGAAAAAGCACCGAGCTATCCTGAACGTTTCGTTCGGAATAGCGCGCGCGCGTGTACTCGAAAATAGACGAGGCGCGAGGATACGCGGAACGCGGGAGAAAACGAACAACGAGAGACAGGACGCGTTTTGCGACCGAAATAGCCGCTTTGTGCGTTCACCCCTCGCTGTTACCCCGACTGGGGAACAGTTTTGCGTGTGCCCCTTCTTTCGATTCTACGCGTTTACGCACACCGACCGCGACTCTCGCTGAAGATGCTCGAAATTATTCGCGGCGAGGCACGATTACGTAGGAAACGCGACTTCGTGACTAGTTTGCAAACCGCGCAGGTGATTGTGCGCCATCGAAACCGTATACGCGTTTCCGTCGACCATTTAAAGACGCGGTGACGAGTTTTCGGCGGAATAACAATGGCCACCGCACCGCGCTACGAATCGTTGGCGCCGCGTACTCGCGACTTTAGCACTTAATTTTATACCGGAAATAATATTCCAGCGACGGTCACGGAAAATTTCCCACGTAATTTCACGAACGATAGACTCCGCGGAATGCGCGATCATCGAAGCGTCGTGCGGGCGTGTTCCCGATATCGGGGCACATCGATTTTCGTAACGGCGTTTGCCGCGTTCTCGCTACAATTTTCTCGAACACATTGTCGAATGACCAACCTCTTTATTGTCAGAGTTTACCCTATCCGAACAGGGGACGCCTTGTACAAACAGTCTGTACCCTTAGTCATCGGTGTTAGAGTTCGTCGTCCACACTCTATAAATAACTAAATATATGCGTCTGTCGAAACATTCCATGGTCGGTCATGTTAATTTCGTATCCATTTCAGTTGCCACGTCCACGAACGGTGGAAAGTACGTGCCTCGAGCGATCCTGCTGGACCTGGAACCAGGCACGATGGACGCGGTTCGTTCGGGCGCGTACGGGAAACTTTTCCGGCCGGACAATTTCGTGTTCGGCCAGTCCGGAGCAGGCAACAACTGGGCGAAGGGACACTACACGGAGGGCGCCGAATTGGTCGACTCCGTTCTGGACGTGGTCAGGAAAGAATGCGAAAACTGCGACTGTCTGCAAGGTTTTCAGCTGACTCATTCCCTCGGGGGCGGTACCGGGTCCGGTATGGGCACTCTGCTCATCTCCAAGATCCGCGAGGAATATCCGGACAGAATAATGAACACGTATTCGGTGATGCCGTCCCCTAAAGTGTCGGACACGGTGGTGGAGCCATACAACGCGACACTTTCCGTTCATCAGCTGGTCGAGAACACCGACGAGACCTACTGCATCGACAACGAGGCCCTCTACGACATCTGCTTCCGCACTTTGAAGGTTTCGAATCCCAGTTACGGAGACTTGAATCATCTGGTCTCGCTGACCATGTCCGGCGTCACGACCTGCCTCAGGTTTCCCGGCCAACTGAACGCCGACCTGAGAAAACTCGCGGTGAACATGGTTCCCTTCCCTCGACTACACTTCTTCATGCCTGGCTTTGCGCCGCTAACCTCTAGGTCCATGCAACAATACTCGGCTCTCTCGGTGCCAGAGCTCACGCAACAGATGTTCGACGCTAAGAACATGATGGCTGCCTGCGACCCCAGACACGGCCGGTACTTGACCGTGGCCGCCGTTTTCCGCGGTAGAATGTCCATGAAGGAAGTGGACGAGCAAATGCTCAGCGTACAGAACAAGAACAGCTCGTACTTCGTCGAGTGGATACCGAACAACGTGAAGACAGCCGTCTGCGACATACCGCCAAAAGGATTGAAGATGTCGTCGACCTTTATCGGAAACACGACCGCCATCCAAGAACTGTTCAAGAGAATTTCCGAGCAATTCACCGCCATGTTCCGCAGGAAAGCTTTCTTGCACTGGTACACGGGCGAAGGCATGGACGAGATGGAGTTCACCGAGGCGGAGTCGAACATGAACGATCTGGTATCGGAGTATCAACAGTACCAAGAAGCCACCGCCGAGGAAGATTTCGAGGCCGAAGAATGCGCCGACGATTTCGAGACTTGCGATCAAGAGTAAATCGACCCTCTTCGTTCGTGTCCTCGTCTCTTTCAGCTTCGTCGACGTAGCAGCGAGAAGAGTATCCCTTTCTCTTCCCTTTTCTCTCTTTTATACTTTTATACGCGACATTTTTCTACGATCGCGGAGTTTGGCGCAGCGACCGGTACCTCGAGTGTTCCCCCGTTTCCCCGACCAAATTTCGCTTTCGAACGATTGACTGGTTGCTGCGCTTCGCCCCGTTTGTACCAGCAAAGAGGATGGCGTAAAGCTCGAGAGTTAGGTAAAAACGTAACGTAGCCAGTCCGATGTCCAGGGTTCGCGAACAGCGACTCGACCAAACGCCAAAGCGCTCGAACCAAAAATCTACTTTTTACGTTGTTTCCGCGACAATCAATGTATCTACCGTTTGCGTATAATTGTGGCAAGCGTTTTTAATGTAGCGCAAGTTTGTTCCTTGAAAAAATATATGTTTTATCGGGTATTTAAGTTTCGTTTCTTTCTTCTGTGTCCTTCGACCTCTCCTCGAACAGCATTAAACCGACCGATCATTCCTCGTATTCCGGCGATTTCTCGTCGAAATCGGTCTCGGACAGTGCCTCCTGATGTCGTTGATACTCGGAAATGAGATCGTACAACGCCTCCCGACTATCGGCGAATTCGGACTCGTCCATCCCCTCGCCTGTGTACCAATGCAGGTACGCCTTCTTCTTCAGCATGGTATTGAACGAGTTCGTCATTCTCTTGAACAGCTCCTGAATCGCCGTCGTGTTCGATATGATGCTGGCGCTCATGGTGAGACCTCGCGGCGGAATGTCGCAGATGGCCGTTTGTACGTTGTTCGGGATCCACTCTATGAAATAGGAGCTGTTCCTGTTTCGAATGTTCAACATTTGTTCGTCCACGAGCTAAAAAATAAACGAGAGGTTGTCGTTCTTTCCGATTCGGAAACACGAGTTCGATTCTCTAACCTTCGTCGACATTCTGCCCCTGAAGATGGTGGCCACCGTGAAGAATTTTCCCTGACTGGGATTGCAGTAAGCGAACATGCTGTTGGCGTCGAACAGCTGTTGCGTCAAGTTTGGAACCGACGGTCTCATAAAAGGGGCGGCCGATCTAGACGTGAGCGGAGCATAGCCGGGCACGAAGAAGTGCAACCTCGGATAGGGTACCAAGTTGACCAGCAATTTTCTCAGATCGGTGTTCAATTGACCAGGGAATCGTAGGCAAGTGGTGATGCCCGCCATGCAGGCGGATATCAAGTGATTCGCGTCGCCGAACGTCGGCGTGGTAAGCTTCAAAACGCGCGTGCAAATATGATGCAGAGCTTGATTGTCCATGCAAAAGGTTTCGTCTGTGTTCTCCATCGATTTGCCGAGACACAGTACCGCGTTATACGGCTCCACTACCACGTCCGACATCGTTGGCGACGGTATGACGCTGTAGCTCTTTAGAATTCTCTCCGGATACTCTTCCTTCAGCTGGGTGGTTAACAGCGCACCCATACCGGCTCCGGTGCCGCCGCCCAGCGAATGAACCATTTGAATGCCTGCATCAAACGCGTGATTCTACGCATCGCGACTAATCTTGGCGAAAAGTACCGCTAACGAAATTCATTTTCGGCGACGCGTATCCTAACCTTGCATCAGGTCGCAGCATTCGGCTTCCCTGCGAACCAGATCCAACACCGTGTCGGCCAGATCAGCTCCTTCCGTGTAGTAACCCTTTGCCCAATTGTTCGCCGCCCCTGCAGTACCCGACACAAAATTGTCGGGCTTGAACAATCTCCCGTAAGAGGTGGACAACACGGCGTTCAAGCTCCCACGGTCGAGATCTACCAGAACGGCTCTTGGCACGTACCTGTCGCCTGAGAAAACGTCCCGCCGTTTATCGATTTTTCCGATATCGCGCGAATAGAGGAAGAAAACGGGGTCGTAACAGAGAATACCTGGTCCCTCCGTGTAATACACGTTCAATCGTTGCGACTGAAGGTCGGACTCGCCGCAAAATATTCCATCTGTTCTCAAGCCATGCTCGTCCGAAATTACCTCCCAAAACTGCGAGCGAATTCTGCGCGTTCGTACATCATCGTTCGTATCGCGTTCGATGTCGAAACAGGCTGACAAATGGCGTTTGGTCGTCTTACCTTTCCTCCCACGTTGTTTCCGCACTGACCAACTTGTACCACCACGATTTCCCTCATTTTCTATGCTGATTCGTCTCTCCGCGTGTTGAAATTTTTCTGAGAACTTGGAATTTTGAAGGTTCGGAGTGCCGAAAGAGCCGATAAGAGACTACGTACTGCGGCTACGTTCGCTCGATGGTCGCGAATCGTATCGAAGAACGGTATACATCGATTCTCTCGAATCGATAAAGACAGGCAAATTCGAGACTAGGGTTCGACGATTTCGTTACGATGCGCGACTATAACGAAGCGTTTATCCTCGACGCACCCACGAGAGATGATACGCCATCGCCAATCTTTTATCAAGGCCTCGTCTTCATCAATCCCAGTTGCGATTAATTCCTTCGTATCGTCGCGTCGTCGTCGAACGTCATCGACGAACGCGATCTAATTTACGTACTCTGATCATATTAACGCAATCGTTGAACAGGTACGGCGATATTCGTTTGACAAATAGAAGATTTAGGTTCGAGGTTCAGTGCAACGAATATAGAAGTCCACTCCTGGTCCGTTGCGAGCGATCGATACATGTACGAAAGGAATCGAATGATCGATTGAAAACCGATAATTATCGAGTTTCGTCGATATACCGCGTTTCAAATTTTGATAAACGAGTAGGATTACGTCCGACGAAACGAGAGACCGGATATCGATGTTATTTTCTGCAATAATGACGAGTCCACATAAAAGGCACCGATACCCGTTGTCCCATCGGAAAGATATTGGAACAGGTACCGGTACCTTTCCTGCTCGAAACGTGCCCCTACGACGTAAGGAATATCTATTAAATGTTCAACAAAGATAATACAACGTTTCTAGACACTTACAAGATAGATACACGTGTATATATGCATATGTATATTATATCGTACGGTCTTATACGAACATGTGTGCCTGTGTATGTATACGTGTGCGCGTACATATGTGTATACGTATATATATATAAAAATCGATCAAAAACCATTGGTAAAAAGATCACAAAAGGTATAGAAAAACGAACGCGAGCGTTCGTTATAATAAATCGAATCGGAAAATAGGCTTTCGTTCGAGTCGGTGCCGACGTTTCACGGTAATAGCGTCTCTCGTCCACGAGAAATTTTCGGTACGTCGTTACGGTTTTTTCGACGCGAAACACGGGCTAAAAGGACGACGATGACGGCGACGACGAAGAAGGGCAAGGGAAGCGCCCGTTACTTCTCCGTCTCCTCCTCCTCGTCGAACTCTCCCTCGTCCTCCGCGGTAGCTTCCTGATACTGCTGATACTCCGACACCAGATCGTTCATGTTCGACTCGGCTTCCGTAAATTCCATCTCGTCCATGCCCTCGCCCGTGTACCAATGGAGGAAAGCTTTTCTCCTGAACATGGCGGTGAACTGTTCGGAAATTCTCTTAAACAGCTCCTGAATCGCCGTGGAGTTCCCGATGAAAGTGGCGGACATTTTCAAACCGCGCGGAGGTATGTCGCAGACGGCTGTCTTCACGTTGTTCGGAATCCACTCGACGAAGTACGAGCTATTCTTGTTCTGAATGTTCAACATTTGCTCGTCGACCTCTTTCATCGACATTCGTCCGCGAAACACGGCGGCCACGGTCAGGTATCGTCCGTGTCTAGGGTCGCAGGCGGCCATCATGTTCTTCGCGTCGAACATTTGCTGGGTGAGTTCCGGAACCGTCAACGCCCTATACTGCTGGCTTCCTCGAGAGGTTAGCGGCGCGAAACCGGGCATGAAGAAGTGCAATCGAGGAAACGGTACCATGTTCACGGCGAGCTTCCTAAGGTCCGCGTTCAGTTGTCCTGGAAATCTTAGGCAGGTGGTCACTCCGGACATCGTGGCCGACACCAGATGATTTAGATCTCCGTAAGTCGGGGTGATCAGTTTCAAGGTACGGAAACAGATGTCGTAGAGGGCCTCGTTATCGATACAGTAAGCTTGATCGGTGTTCTCAACCAACTGATGCACGGACAAGGTCGCATTGTAGGGCTCGACCACGGTATCGGATACCTTCGGAGACGGTACCACGGAGAATGTGGTCATTATTCGGTCCGGGTATTCTTCGCGAATTTTCGAGATCAACAGGGTACCCATCCCGGAACCGGTACCACCGCCGAGCGAGTGGGTCAGCTGAAAACCCTGCAGACAGTCGCAACTCTCGGCTTCCTTCCTGACCACGTCCAGAACGGAGTCGACCAACTCGGCACCCTCGGTGTAATGTCCCTTTGCCCAGTTGTTACCCGCTCCAGACTGGCCGAACACGAAGTTGTCCGGTCTGAAGATCTCTCCGAACGGTCCTGAGCGTACGGAGTCCATGGTTCCCGGCTCCAAGTCCACGAGGATGGCACGCGGCACGTACTTGCCACCGGAAGCTTCGTTGTAGTACACGTTGATCCTTTCGAGCTGCAGGTCCGAATCTCCGTGATACTCACCGGTAGGATCGATGCCATGCTCGTCCGAGATCACCTCCCAGAACTGTCGCGTGAAAAGAAAACGATTCGTACGCGTTCATCGTTTCGGAAAGGTTAGACGTGCCAGCGTCGCTTCGATCGGGTTCGCGTCAAACACTACGATACAACCAATTAACCAAGACGCGGACTTTTCGAAACGTTCGCCGATCGTGCGAACCCACTGACCTTGGCACCGATCTGATTGCCGCATTGTCCAGCCTGTATGTGTACGATTTCTCGCATCTTTCGATCGGGTCGGAGAGAAGGGAAACACCGTGAAAAATTCAACGAACGAACGTAGTCGAACGTAACCGTGAGGATGGTCCGTCGGTGGATGGGACGTCGAAGGACGAGGTGAGGTACGGTGGCTCGTGGCTCCTCGACTCGAACACGTATCGCCGCGAACGACGTTTCGGTAAATGTCTCGAACAAACAGAAACAGACGAACGTTCGATTCTCCATGGCGACGCCGAATTTCCGCGTACCACGATCTTTACGCTACCCGCGCATTTTGTCCGTTGGAAAACCGAAACGGCGAAACGCTACGTTTCTTCGACGGTTCCCGCGAGAAATCGCGCACTGCCGTCCCGTCTCGAATCGATCTCGCGATCGCGAACACCAAAAGTTTGACGACGATACGGAAAGCGGGTTCGAGTCGCGAGTCTCATTGCGTTTTCCTCTGTTCGACGATCACGACCGTCGTATCCTGGCGCTTGTCGTCGGTGTCCGCGACCTCCTCCTCCTTCCGCGGCTCGCTCGACGGCTCACTCGTTCGCGAATTTTCAGACTCCTGGGCAGTCGCTTCCTCCGGCGCCTGCGACGACCGATTTCCCGGTTTGCCGTTCACCAAGTACCTCAGCGGCATCCACTCCGTTTTCTCTTCCCTCTCGGTCTGTTTCCTGCAAAATACAAGTTTAGTGGATCACGGTCCGCGAGTTCCTCGAACGCGACTGACGTTAACGGTGACTGACTTTGGTAGCGTGGGGCAGGACCAAAGCTTGAAGTCGGCCCCGAACATTTCGCCCTCCTCGATCGTCTGCGGCAGGTGAATGTTCAGGGTCTCCGGTAGGAAAATGGACGTGAGAGCTCCGGCGACGCTGAGCGTGCCCATGATTATCAGCGGAAGTACCCTCGAGTAGACGGCCAAGTGAACGATGTACGGGAAGCCGAGCAAACCGATGCCCGCGATGAACGAGGCGACTCCCATCGCCTGCGACCTCAACACGGTGGGCAGTAGCTCCCCGACGAACACGTAGAACACGGCGAACGAGGCAGCGATTCCGAATTTGCCGATCATCGCCAAGGACACCGTCACCCATACAGCGTCTGCTGCGACACACGTACGCGCACGCGCGCGGATACACACGTGGAACCCGTCTACCGGTCTAGGATATGTGGGAGACAAGCAGAAAATCGTACCTTCGGGAACGAACATGCAGGAGACGCAAGCGACGCCGCCCAGGAGCATGGTCAGACACAGCACCCATCTTCTGCCCAGCCTGTCCATGGCGTACCAGGTGATCACGTAGGACGGTATCTCGACGAGGCCACCTGTAACGCGTAAAATACGAGAGAGAAAAATGAATGTCGTTCGATGGATCGAACGGTCGCGTTCGCGTTCCAACGTCGCGCCGCGACGTTGCAATGCCGTGATAACGATCGCATCGCGTATGCGTAACGATGCGTTATTCGCGTTGACTAGCGTGCGCGGGCGCGAGAGCGGACACGAACACGAAAACATGTTTACGAGCGATGCGATCGCGAGTCAAGGCCGGCTCGGGAAGAGCATCGCGAGCTTTACCGATGAAGAAGGCCAGGTAATCGGATAGGCCGAGGTTCGTCGTGTTGTACGAGAGCCCGTTGTACACGACCGCGTTCGCCACCCAGTCGAACGCTAGAATGAAAAACTTTTTCCTGATGTTCGGGTTCCTGATGAGATCCATCGGCGTCGCGGCCGGCGGCGGCGACCTGTCCACGGTATCGGTCGTCTCGTTCTCCCCGGAGTTTGTCCCGTTGCACGAAATACCCTGCCTTCGCAGGATCTCCACCTGAAATCCGAACCAGAGTTGGTCATTGTTTCGTTCGAAACGTTTGTCTCGAAACGAATGTCCAACTCTGATCCGATCGATCTCACGACTTACCTCCATTTTCCTAAGAAAATTGTTCGGTACCGTCCGACCGTTTATCTTGGCCATGCGTTGTACGATCACCTCCGCCTCGTCTATTCTATTTTTGCTAAGAAGCCAACGCGGCGACTCGGGAATGATCCAGTAGTAGCTGAAGAGGAGAACGAAGGGAACCGAGGTAGCCAGCGACAACGCGAACCAATGCCTGAGCAGGTAGCCCTACGAACGAGAAAGAACAGAAACGAGAATGCGCGCGACCGAACGTTTACGGATCGGACGGGACGACGCGCGTTACCAGCAGGGCTAGAAGAGACATCGCCGACGCGAAGAACATGCTGATCACCATACCGGCGAACGTTCTGTACCTCGGGCCCATCAACTCCAGAGCTGAAACGAGTAAGTTGTTGACGCCGTTTCCGCTTCTCGTCGGCCATTCGCTTACCTAGTATGAAAGGTATTTGATAGATGGCAGGAAAGAAGAGACCGTTCACGGTCCTCAACACCGTGTAGATCACGTAATTCGGGCTGAAACTGGTGGCGATCGAGAGTATCACCTCGAGGAACAGAATGGCGAAGAAGGCCGTCCTTCTGCCCCATTTGTCGGCGATCCAGCCAAACACCACGTTCCCGAACAGGCTACCGACGTAGAAGAAAGTCGTAGAGGTGGAAGGCCACCAGCTGTTGTCGCATACCAAGTCTAGCTATGTGGATGCAGAATGCCATTACAACGACTACGTCCCGCAAACGACTCCCTCGCAGAAAACTGTTCGAGAGGCGGACAAGGAAGAGCTCGTCTCGAACGATCTCGCGAAACGTAAACTACTCTCGACGAAAGATTGCGGAGAAAAGCTAGGAGCCGAGATTACGAATATCGGCCGTGCTACGATATCGCTCGGTCACGAGCGAGTCATTGCTCCGGTTACCCGTCGTTATCGTCGTTTATCTTCCTCGTTCGCGAACGCGTCGCTTAGGGTTAAGCCGTGTTCGATTCGGAATCGTATCGTGGTCCGAAACGTCTCGAGGAACGGGAGAGACGAACAGGTTCGCGGCGGCAGCGCGGATACCGGAACCGAGGTGGGTCGGCGAACGATATCGGAGGCGCAGGGCTCCCACAGCAAGAGGTGTCCGTCACCCTCGCTCGACACCGACAACCTACCTCCGTTACCCTTTGCCTCTCTCCTGCCCCTCTCTTCGTCTTCTGCTCGTCACGATCTTCGCTCTTTCCATAGCCGCACGGCGCGCGTTCGATTCGAAACTCGTTGCGACTCCCGGACGACGTCGACGCGTCGGCGCGCGACGCGCGTTTCCAATCGCGTTTAAAATTCGTAAGCTCGCGCGTCGCGTCGATGCGAGCGAACGCGGAAAGACGCGGGACGAGTCGGTGGAAAGGGAAGAGCGGCGAACGCGCGTCAAAGAGAAGATACGTGTCGTCGGACGCGGGTAAACAGAAGCGAACAAGCAGAAACGAATCCTCATCGAGCGTCGATCAACCTCGACAAATAAAGCGCCCCGGCGCGACGGTAGTTAATGGGTTAAACACGAACTTTGATTTAAGCAAATTGCCACTCACGGACTTTTGATGTCTGCGTGAAACGCAAAAGGTAAATTGCATGGAAATACGGGAGCGCTCGGCGACCGACCGACGACGTCCAGTTAGATCGTCAAGGGCAGTGCACGCGCCCATAGGACGTTAACGACGCGAGCATATTTTATCACCCTGACACACTTCGAAAACGATATATTGATATGACCGCGGTGTGCCGTTTGTTTCGCGCGCGCGAGATCCACTCGTGGAAGCCACGGAGATCGAGTTCGCTCCTTCGTTTCTCGCTCGAGACGGCGAACCGCCGGACATCCGGCTTTTCCGAATCTTCTTCCGCCGACTCGACTCCGTCCGTTCCGCAAACTTCGAACGCTCCTCGAACTCGTCTCGGTTTCGCGGAAGCGGGACGGCGACGACGAGAGTCGGGGGGTAGGTGGACTCGCGCCGCGCCGTGCTGCTCCGCGCTGTGCCGGTACGACCGGTACGGTAGAAAGCAAGAACGGAAAACGGAAGGACAGGATTTGCCTCGATGGCTGCGTGCGTCATACGTCCGCGTAAATCCGGACCGTGTAAATACGTGGCGAGCACACCCTCCGCGTCGATGCGGCCGGCGAACCGACAATGACCAAGCGGGATGCGTTGATGGGCCGCTTGTCCGAAGAGGAGGAGGAACAGGAGAAGGAGGGGGGCTGGTCAGCGAGGAAGAAGAGGGAACCGAAGGGAAGAGAAGAAGAGACAGGAGGAGGAAGAGGAGGAGATTCGTGGTCGTTTCTCGGTAGGCGCGTCGAAGGATCGAACGGACCGGGCGGCGGAAGCGCCGCGGCGGGCACAACCGAATTCGGTCGCGATTCGGTCGTGTGCGTCACCGAGCGAGAAACGCGGACGTGCGCGTACTCGTACGCGCGTACCCTCGGTAAGAGCGACGCCGACGGTTTGTACGTACGCGCGAGGCATTTGACGCGACGGATCGCATGACCGGATGCGGGGGTAGGTAAATTGGTCGGCAATTGGTGACGCCACCGGAGAGTCGTAAGCTATCGGTCGGTCACTCGTTATCGGTCGCTCCTCGATCTCCTTCTTCCGGACGAAGGACTCCGTTTCTCCGAGAAGAGACGCTCGCCAGCGAAAGAAGCCACGCGCGACCGCGACGCGCGCCAGAAAACGCGGCTATTTCCGTCCTAGGCGACGCGTAGAATCGAGCAGAATCGAGAGCGTAACCGAGCCAACTCGCACCTAGATCCTCGACCCCGAATGTTACGATCCTCGTTGCGGCAACGGCTCGCCAGCGTTGCTGTCTAATTGCGACAATTTAATAACGCGTTAATGGACCGCGAGCGAGCTAAACTGCCGCGTGACCGACCGCGACGCTTCTCCGTTTCTCGAACGCGTCGCGGAGTTTCCATCGGGTTCGCGGAAGCCGCGTTTCCGAATCCGGGGGACACGATTCCGGTTAATCGAGGTACGGGGAATCGATCGTCGAATTCGAGCACGCGAGCTTTCGCACGAAAAACGCGTTACCGAGCAGAAAGAGGAGCTCGTTCGAGCGATCGGAGACGCGCGGTCTCCTCGGTTCCGCGAACGGGACCGAGCGAGCGCCGCGTCGTTTGTCGCGAATCCGCCGGGACAGAGCGTCAAAGGCCAAGGAGAATTACCCCGTGAAACACGAGTCGTTTAGTCGAAGCGAGCTCGTTCGAACGCCAGCGAAATTCGCCGAGAGACTGATTAACGCGTAGGAGAATTATGCAAATGGCCGTCGACGTCCGAGTCGCGACGCGACGCGTTCGGCCAGCAGCGTTTCTCCCTTTTCCCCATCGGGAATCGATGGAGAAACGGTGCGAGCGTCGAAACCGGACCCCTTGGAACTCGAGGGGATCGTCGTCTCGCGCGTCTACTGAAAGAGAGAAAGTCGAGTTTACCTCGGTAACCAGGGTGCTGTCGTAGTCCCGGGTGTCGTAGACCCATCCGTGTTGGCAACCGATGACCGGCCAGTCGGGGTTACCGACCGGTGGCGGTGGTAACCTGTCTCTCCGCGGACGCTCGCCGTCGCCGCTACCGTCCGTCCCGTTCTCCGGAATCGCACCGCTCAACCACGACTCGACGATCGCCGTGTAGTTCACGTCGTACATCTTGCACTTGGAAAATTTCACCTTGCCGTCCGATTTCTCGGTGAACGGCAACGACAGGTACTTCCTCTCGCTCAGCGTCATCAGATCGGTCAGATTCTCCAGTTCCGGTACCCTGCACCAATGATCCGGCGACGCGCTCACAAACACCTGTCGGCCAATTAATCGCGCGTACGCGCGCCAAACGTTTCTACTCTGCCCGAGTGTTCTCGACCGATCTCGAGCGCGAGATCGAGAAGAAAGCTATGCGACTCACTTGCGAGAAGGCCAAAAAGGCGGCTGGAAGAGTGGCCGGGATGCAGAGAAGGTAGTACATGATGTTCTGATATTTGCCCTTCTCGCCCACGTGCACCAACACCTCGTCAAAGTCGATCGAGCTCATGTTTCCGGGGCTGATGCTTCACCGCGTATGAACGACACCTCCGCCTCCGCATCGACGATCCTCCGCGTCTCGACGGTTACGCGACTCTTGCACACCCTCGAATCACGCGGCATGTCCGCCGCGACGAATCCTCGACGCGACGGCACCTCGACACCGATTTTACCCGAACCGTTTACCTGTTTCCGCGATACGATGCTCACTCTAATTTCTACGCAAAAACCGCGAAAACGCGAAAACTCGCGACTTCGGCGTTAAAACTCGGCGGGAAAAACGCGTCGCGAGACAGCGTCCGAAACCACCGATCCGGTTGGCCGTCGCTGCTCGTCTCGCGATCTCGGTCTCGCGACAGTCTCTTCGACGCGGAGCGGACACGAACCGAACGGTTTCTGCTTCGAATTCGGAATCGCGTAAAGCGCGGCGAACGCACGTCTTCGCGCGTTCTTATATGCCGCGATCATAGCGCCGACCGCGATCAGCCATTGCCGGAGAACACCTCCTCTCTTCCGATCCTCCCGAGCATCCTCTTCGACGGGCTCCCTCCGCCTCTCCGCAGCCGCAGCCGCAGCCACCGCCGCCACCGCCGCCGCCACTGCCACTGCCTCACCGTGTTCCGCCGATCTCGTTACTTTTCTGCGAACCGACCGACAAACCAAATTCTAGCGATACTCTGTTCGTCCTTTACGAAGACCCTTCGTCTCGCGACGCGGATCCCGTCTCGGTAACTCGGGATCGAACCGCGGTTACCGTAGACGCCGCCGAGCGGACCGAGTCGAAGAAGAGAGGCGTCCTAGGACTTTTCGCGAATCTTTCGGCGAAAGAAGCGATCGCGAGATCGTTTCGACACGGCTCGACGCGCTCGCGTTCCTCGATGTCGCAACGAGAACGGAATGCGAATCTCGTTGTTCTCGTGGTCGCACAAACGTGTACGCGCCGACGCGATTCGTCGCGGCGTGCCGTAAACCTCGAGAAAACGCCGGAAACTGGCTGAGACGTTACCGTCTCGACAATTTGTCCGTCCACGCGACGCTCGGTCAGAAAGGTTGCAGAAACGAGAGACGCGCGGAATCGAGTCCCGTCCTTGGGCACTCGCTCGAGCTTCTTTCCGTTGCATCGCGAGCTCGTTCGCGTTTCGCGTCGCGACGGTCTCCGCAGGATCCTACGCTCGATCAAGATTTCTTCGCAAACGACCGGCTACAAATTGAAATGGTCACGACATCCGCGATCGGCGACGTTACGCCACGGCTCGCGTTCGCCCCTCGAAAATCCATCCCTCGGTTCGGCGAATCCGCGCCTCGAATCTCGCATACTAGATCCTGGATTCCGGTCCACGTGACGCACGCGCGTGCATTCTCCAGCCTCTCGTCGCTCGACGCTAGTTGCGAGTGACGTCACGAGTGCAAACAACGTCATCCCGCTTCGCACGCCGTCCCGTTGCTTCCTCTTATTCGGGCCAGAGCAGACGAAGCCCATCGTCCCCCTTTCCCTCTTTCCCTCTTCGCCCCCTTCGACGAAACCACCATCGGATCAACTTATTTGCTACGATTTTGCCCGAACCGTGCGACGTTACGTAATCCAGACCGACGAATCCGATCGACCAGATTCTTGGAAAATTCGTTCGCGACGCGTCATCGATCGAACCATCCACGAATCACGAGATTTTTTGCAAATTTCGTTTGTCTCGAGTCATGACCTGCCCGTAAATAATTTATATTTTTACGACGATGAACAGCAAGATATTCCACGAAAACCCGGAGATAACGTTGCAACGGTTGCGTCGCGTAATCGCGCGCCTTTGCTACCAGGCAATTAAACAACTCAATTTATGGCACGCCTGACAGGAACTCTCGACAAATTTTTCCGTAATACCGAAACGACGCCGTCTCGTCTTTGCTTCTCCGTTCCTCTTTTTCTTTTTTTCTTCTCTCGAACGCGACCGTGTTTACGCTTCTTAGTCCACGTCGCGAATTCAGCGTTCCGCTCGTCTGCTCCTTGCTCGCAAACAATCTCGATCACGATCTTTATTTTGCCCGTTAACGCGATATAAATTCTCGACTCGTTCTCGATCGACGCATTCACTCGTTTCCCCCTGCCTCTAGCTTAGATCTTGCGTCGCGTTGCATCGCGTTGCGTTGCATTTCGTTTTACGGCTCTCGCGACCGCGAACTTCCGGAATATTTCGCCCTACGGGCCCTTCTGCCTCTCCCTCTTCCCTCGTACCCCTTTTTCGCGAAGATGTCGAGTCGGCTGGAAAATCTTACCGATCGAAGCGGACAACTTCCACGGACGTTACTTGAAAATTGTTCCCGATGGCACTGGATTAGAATCGACGACACTGGGAAACGTGCTAACGAATTTGGACGAACGAGAGCAAGGTGGACGTCGCCTCGGAGCCGCGGTAAGAACGCTTCGTCCTTACGTTTCCGTAAGGTGTATCGGGTTCCGTCACGAGTTATCGACGACCGAATCACTTCACCTTCGCGATGATTTTCGATTATCGTTTCGCGACGAGTTTCGCGTCTGCCGTAACAGAAACGTTCGCTTGTCCCTTTGATCTCAACGTGAGCCGAATCTCGGCTCCCACGTTCATCGGTCACCGATCACGGGTCACCGGTCACGTTCGGATCATTCGCTTCTTTCGATCCTAGATCCGATCCTTCGACGCGATGCCTCGCGTGCCATCCTTCATCCCTCGTGAATCGCGCGTTCGCGTTCGCCTTCGATCCCTCCTCCGCTTAACCCTACCGTCCCCCACTCCGTTTAACGCTTCTTCCTTTCGAATCGTCTCGTCTTCCGACGTCCACGAATTTTCCCGCGTACCCTCGCCGTCTTTCTTCCCTCTTCGTTCGTTTCTCCCTCTGTCTCTGTCCTTCTCACCCCCTCCCTGGACCCGTTTACGCGCTTTCCCTCGTCGAAGAATAGCCGACAGCCGCTACTGGAAGAAACGAGTAGCCTCTATCGCGAACTGAAACTGAAGCAATCGTGGATACAAGGGGTCCGTCCACTGTATATCCCATCCTCCTATCTATCGTTTCGAACGTCCCCCTTGAACCCTCTCTCTCTCTCTCGTACTCTTACTCTCCGTCTTTGTTCTCCTCGCGAATCCTCTCTCTCGGTCCCTCTTGCCCAAAGCCTCGTACACGGTTCCCTCCCCGATCCTCTGGGACTCTCCCTTACCCTCCTCCCCCTCTCGAACGCCATTCTCCTATCACGCTGCACGCTCGACTACTATCTCGACTATTAATATAAAAGGGGGTTCCTCGACACTCGTCGCCCGGTAATTGTATAGCGTGTACACCAACCGGACCTTTAACGCCGATTTAGATTTACGCAACGCCTCGCGAATCCTTTTCTCTTTTCCTTTCCTTTCGCCGACCATCTCCTTCGTCCTGCCGAAGATGCTTCTCTCGATCGAAAGCTCGACCAGCATCGCTTTACTTCGTGCTACATTTCGTTCTTAATAGACTGTTTCGTGTAGACGATATAATTCTATTGTTCGGTGTAGGACAATCGTCAATCGTGTTCGAAAATTTGAATTTATTTATCCGCGCTAAAATGTGTCGCGCTCAGGAGCGTAACAGCAACGCGGACACCTTCGCGCGTTGCCTTCGATGCTTCGACAGCTTCGTGTTTGGACACGCTTTACATTTTCAGCTCCCACGAGTAAAGTATACGGGTAGTTCCATAGTTTTGTCGGCAAAATCTGTTTTATTAAATATTTAAAAAATATAAATTCTTAGTGAACGCAAAGCGTCCTTTCTTGCGCGATTCTCTCCTGGTTTCCATGGCGACGCAAATATGGCGGTCCTACGTGTATACTCGTAATCAGTTGGCAGATGTCACGATGAAAAACGGCGAAATACCAATATTTTTGTCGTGGTATCGTGAAAATGTTAAAAGGGACGAGCCCGAAAGTGTGCAGCGTCGAACAGAAGGATAGTCAGGAATCGAAAAATCCATCTCATGTGAGAAAACTAAATTTCGGAGAGTCGATTCTAACCTTAAACACGGTTAAGCAATTTCAAGGGCAAAAAGACGGAAGATTGCTGATCGACAAAAATGTGGCGACTATACCGTGTACCGCAAAGATCGATTTTGTACGCAAATGGATCGAATCTCACGAAGAGTGCGTTCTCAATTCGAACAATGACCTCCAATTATCTCCTACGCTGGGTTCGTCTATGACTAAACGCGCGGAAACTTCCCCGGTCTTTGGCAATCGACGCAAACGAGTAAGAATGAAAACTAGTTTGAACGATACTCTAATAAATAACGATGACCGATCGCATTTCAGTGAATTATCAAATAAAGAAATTTCCAGTCCTTCCATTGGGTATAATAAGCGTATAAAAATTGATACTAACAGTAGTAAAGAGAACATTAGGAAAAGGCTTTTTCAAACATCCAACTCAAATGCTTCTCCTGTGCTTGACAAAAAATGTTATGGCTATAAAAAGAGAAGAAAAAAATTGAATAATGAAGGCGTACGGAGATCTGTATTGGAGCAAATTGAAAATAAACAGATGGAAACAAATGCAAAAAGCCCTTGTGTTGATAGAGAAGTGTCTGGGCAGAAACAGTCTCCTGTTCTGGTTAAAAATTGTCATTATTCTAGCAGAAAAAGACAGAGACAGTCATCACAGACCTTGCATTTGCCCTTTTCTGATAGAGCGCAAAGTAACTATCTAGATTCTAACATGAATTCTGTAGCATCCTATAATTTACCATCTAGTCAGTATCCAGAAATCAAGTTCAAGATCATGTGTACTCAGAAACAACGTCAGTTGATAAAAAGATTAGAAGATAGTTTGAAGGAGGATGATGTAGAGTCCTCTACCAGTAAAGATTCCAAGGTTTCAAAAGACATGGTAGAATCAAATTCGACGACTCCAAATACGAAATTACACATCGAAGATAGTCCAAAAATCGTAAAAGACACGGTGAAAATTGAAACAGAATCCAGTAAGTCGGACGACGACAATTGTAACGACATCACAAACACCTCCAGCGACAATACCGATGCTAACCTTAGCGATCTGATAGAAGATACGGATATACAAGATGTAGAGTCCACTATTAAAAACTGTAATCGTGATGAAAAAAACGATTTTCATATAGTTATTTCTAAACCTGGCTCCTTGAATTCACAAATGACCAAAAGCTCCGATCAAACGTTCTTTGAAAAAGCGGAACACCTTCGACACGCATTGCCCGACGAAAGATCTTCTCAAAAAATTTCTCAAGTCTCGACGCAAGTTAACGATGTAACGGATATTAAATCGAGTCAAAGCGGAATTGTTATTAGTACGGAAACATCGCCAGGCAAAACGTACACGGATCCAGCTGTACAATTGAATCTTTTAGATTCGGGAAAGAAAAGAAAAAAACCAAAAAGGTAATGTAATTTTCATTAGATCAGTTGTTCTTGTTAATCGCACAGTATATATGTTTGTTCGTCTTACGTTACAGAGGAAGTTTGTCGGAAAGATTGCAGTCGACGATCAATAGACAACTATCGTTTGTTCGTGTATGGAGATATCAATTGAAACAAATAGATAAAGACAACGTTTCTGTGCCACGCGTTACCGTCCGCTTACAAGCGTGCGTTACTCGTTTCGGCAGACAATTTCTAGAAGGAATCGTAATCGAAGATCCGTCGCAATTGCTGTTTCCATCTTTAGATAGGAATAATTTTCCCAAATTTATAAAGATCATGACAATTCCCAATATAGTGGGCAAAGTTGAAATGAAATCAAACGGTACGGTACAAATTTTCCCGCCGTGGCAAATTTTGGACGACGAGAAGCTAATTATACACGTAACGTACATTCGCGTTGTACCTAACAATGAAGAAAATGCAGGGGATAATAAAATTAATCTTGATCGCGTTAAAAAACCAATTGTTGAGGAGTTTCATTGTCCATGTATCGATGCAAACAAAGTGATAGCGTCTTGTATAGATCGAAGCAATAAACCTAATGTTATCGAAAAGTTATTTACCGATTAATTTATTGTAATCATGGTGTAATTTGTACATGTAATTAGTTGATCGTTTCGTTAATTTTTAAGGCTACGTAAAGCTATCGATTCACGTACGCCGCTATGCAATGAAATATATTTCTATAAATTTTGTTATCTGTTATCTACATTTAATGAAATATATTACTTTTCAAACAAAAAACATGTACATTTGTGTATAAACCTTTACATTTCAATTATAACTCGTGTTTTAATTGTTTCAAGCCAATTAGCTTGTGTTATTCTTGCATTTTATCTTTGTTTTAAGCGCGACCTCTGAAAACGGTACTACTAGCGCCATCTAGCGGTGAAACTTGGAACTACGAAAATAGAAATTTCCGTTTTTCCGCAAAATAAGGCATTTTCACGTTTAGCTGAAGCTCGGAAATCGTTCTAGGACTACTCTAAAGCAAGAAAAATGACTTTTTAGTAAGCTCAAAGCTCTATATTCGAAAATAAAAAAATAGGCCGTTTCATGGACCTTAAAAAGTCTAGCCATCTAGCGGTGAAACTTGGAACTACGAAAATAGAAAATTTCGTTTTTCCGCAAAATAAGGCATTTTCACGTTTAGCTGAAGCTCGGAAATCGTTTTAGGACTACTCTAAAGTAAGGAAAATGACCTTTTAGTAAGCTCAAAGCTCTATATTCGAAAATAAAAAAATAGGCCATTTCATGGACCTTAAAAAGTCTAGCCATCTAGCGGTGAAACTTGGAACTACGAAAATAGAAATTTCCGTTTTTCCGCGAAATAAAGCATTTTCACGTTAAACTGACGATCGGAAATTGTTCTACGACTACAATAAAGTAAGGAAAATAACCTTTTAGTACGCTCAAAGCTCTATATTCGAAAATAAAAAAATTGAGCATTTCATGGACCTTAAAATTGCTAGCCACCTAGCGGTGAAACTTGGAACTAATGAAGGAGAGTTTGAAATACAGTTAGTTCCACTGATATTCCGAATAGATGGCGCTAGTAGTACCGTTTTGAAACAACCCTATTTCCGATCGATTTTTTTCGGTTTTGCGGATCATAATATGCTTGTGGGAGCAATATTAGTTAACTCTATATTGTTTTAAAGACATTAATACCTCGAAATAGTCAAAAAACGTAAAATTTGTTTTCCAAGTTTAGTTCGATTAGTTCCCACTTTCTACCGCTAGATGGCTAGCCATTTTAAGGTCCATGAAATGCTCAATTTTTTTATTTTCGAATATAGAGCTTTGAGCTTACTAAAAAGTCATTTTCCTTACTATATTGTAGTCGTAGAACAATTTCCGATCGTCAGTTTAACGTGAAAATGCCTTATTTCGCGAAAAACGGAAATTTCTATTTTCGTAGTTCCAAGTTTCACCGCTAGATGGCTAGACTTTTTAAGGTCCATGAAATGGCCTATTTTTTTATTTTCGAATATAGAGCTTTGAGCTTACTAAAAGGTCATTTTCCTTACTTTAGAGTAGTCCTAAAACGATTTCCGAGCTTCAGCTAAACGTGAAAATGCCTTATTTTGCGGAAAAACGAAATTTTCTATTTTCGTAGTTCCAAGTTTCACCGCTAGATGGCTAGACTTTTTAAGGTCCATGAAATGGCCTATTTTTTTATTTTCGAATATAGAGCTTTGAGCTTACTAAAAGGTCATTTTCCTTACTTTAGAGTAGTCCTAAAACGATTTCCGAGCTTCAGCTAAACGTGAAAATGCCTTATTTTGCGGAAAAAACGAAATTTTCTATTTTCGTAGTTCCAAGTTTCACCGCTAGATGGCGCTAGTAGTACCGTTTTCTGATAGAGCGCGCGTAAAAATAGATTTTAAAGAACATGAGACATTTGAAATGTTTTAAAACTGTTTTTAAAAACATTCTACCTATCAAAAATGACGTTTTTAGTGGTGTCGGTATTTCAGAGTACCATGATGCAAATTATCATGGCGTGAGTAGTATGTTCTATTCCTGATGCGTAATGCAACAGATGAAATCCGAATGTATACCAGTAGAGTTAACAACATTACCTCTAGGTGGCTAAGTTTTTTGTCGCCGCATTCCATTGCATATTACTGTCATAAAGAGTTTGTTCGTATGCGTGTGCATTATCAGTTGTACAAGTATTTAAAGCAACAGTCCTTTTTATTTCAAACTACTGAAAAGAATCACCAGTAACTGCAAGGTATGGAATCATTCCAAAATCGATTTTAGGTTATGCGTTCGTGTCATTTATTCTGCATTAGTTTTTGTCATTTTATCGGTCAATATCTAATCTTTATTATGTGTACGTTAATAATACACATGAAACGTAATGTTCTTTGTCATGCAATATGTGCATTGTGTTCATGTATCTCTTTTTAACACTAGAAAAGATCGTTACTGTCATCGGTGTACATAACCTAATCCAGCTTATTTGTCAAAAGTTTGGTGCGTCGGATATAAAACATCTGTTTTACAGGTAATAATGTCAATAGCCCAAGACCGACCTGAACTTTACGAAGAAGTGAAACTATATAAAAATGCCAGGGAAAGAGAAAAACACGATAATCAAGCAGATTTATACGCGGTTGTGAATACGTTACAACATTTAGAGAAGGCTTACATCAGGGATTGTGTGACTCCGAAAGAATATACAGCTGCTTGTAGTAAACTGTTGGTACAGTACAGAGCTGCCTTCAAACAGGTATTTGTACGGTCCATTACATATCTTAAGATCTATTATATATTATCGATATAATGTTGCTAAGTCTATTGTTCTTCTTGTTTAGGTGCAGAACGATCAGTTCCCTACAATAGATGCCTTTGCCAGAGCATTTCGACTGGATTGTCCAGCTGCTCTGGAAAGGATCAAGGAAGACAGACCGATTACTATAAAGGATGACAAGGGAAATACCTCAAAATGCATAGCCGACATTGTATCTCTGTTTATTACATTGATGGACAAATTGCGACTTGAAATCAAAGCTATGGATCAACTGCATCCCGATTTAAGAGACTTGATGGATACCATGAATCGTCTTAGCATACTACCAAGTGATTTCGACGGTAAAGAAAAAGTTGCGGAATGGTTACAAACCCTGAACAACATGTCTGCATCTGACGAATTATCCGACACGCAAGTCAGGCAATTGATCTTCGATTTGGAAACATCCTACAATGCTTTTAGCAAAGTTCTCCATAACTCGTAATCCACGTTATTCGGTTGCATCGCTTCGGAACGTGAAACTGCTTATTTTTTTAATCGTTTAGCTTCGATGGTTCCTTTAACGTCGTTTAAGACTAGTACAATCAAAGGTTCCAGCTTGGTTTCATGATAACCGCGTCACGTACGTACGGATACGAATGCGAACAGAGGACGTGTACGCACAGAGCCATACAACTATTTTATACACCGTTCTTTATAAGATGTTTAAACGGTGATTCGTTAAATGTAAGATACAATTACGATGTATATAAAGTGTATCGAAAAAAACAATAAAATTAATCGTAGGTGCTTATTACAACTATTACTTTCCTTTATTTCCGTTTAGTTGTTAAGAATATTTGCGTGAAAAGGCTGGCAGTGTTCCGAAGAATATCACGGCAATCTCATTTAGGGTAGTAAATTCGGAAAGGAGTAGATCGATCAATAAAGAGGCGCGAGCTAGCAAGGTACGTTAGTCGATCCGTTCGCGAACAATAGTACCGCGGGCTAACTGGACTCGCGTCTCTTTGATCTGCCAACGGCAGACTTTTCCAAGTTGTATTTACGCGAGATCGGTCGGAATGCAAACGAAGAGGGTGGTCTTTCGACGCCCGAAGCTATAGACAAATACGGGCGTTAAAGTGCAATATAACAAGCCATCGCTGAGAAAGTGAATCAAACTAAATTAACGAGTCCGAACAAACTAAAGGGGTGCGTTACTCTCGCTGAGAAACTTGTTGAAACGAATTCTTCTCCGATCGAACGACTATCGTACGAGGTACTTTGAAAAACAGAGTAACGAAATTGGTTAAATCGATTCGCTTCCATTCGTCGGTCTTTTAGCCGCTTCGATGTACATACACCGCTGATAGCTTCTCCTCGAAATTATTTTTACGCGTACGTACAAACGTTTCAAAGGCATAGGTAAAACACGAGCTACTTCGGAAAACTGTATTCGATACGTGACTCTCAGGTTTCTCTGTTTTATGACTATTGTTTCGAGAGTAGCCAATATCTACCATTCCCCTTTCATCTACGCACGAACAATGGCTTTCGACGATTTCAACGTCGACCATTTTCTTTCGATTCCGCCGTGGACTCTTGATCGAACTACAACGCTAGCAAAGAAGACTCGAATGATATTTTTCAAACCAGAACTATTATCGATAATTGAAAAATTCCAAGAGACGTTCTGGTTATCTAAACTTAATAAACTTCTATTCTCCTGTGACGACGTACTTAGCATCGAAAGATTTAAAGCGATAAACGAAAGGAACCTTTGTCTCTTTGTTTAGTCCAAACGTTAGTTCGTGCATAGATCATTCGTATATCTGGGTTGGAAAGAAGGAGACGCGTCAGCACAGATATGTTGCGCAATCGAATGAAATTTGAGCCAACAGAAAGGGGGATAAAAGGCGTCGCGACGCCCTCCACGCTGCTATCGCGTTATATCGAGTTGCGGGAAACTCGTTAAAATTCCGCGGGTTTGTTCGTTTTTAGGGGCAACGTAACGCGGAAGTAATTTGCAAAAGAAGAATACAGCGAATCGATGGTCTCGCGTTTACCCCGGGCCTCTTTTTCTCGCTCGTATTTCCGGTCGCAGCTGCCGCTCCTAGGAGAAATCGAAGGATTCGTGGATAGAATCTGCGAGCGGAATAGGCTGAAAGGTGCGAGCAACGAGCGGGAAATAATTGGGAGGGAACGATTATCGTCGGGAATTGGTTCGACGAGCGTCAGAGATTTCGCACCGCCAACCGTTTCCAACCGCGGAAATTAATTTCCGCATTCTGGTTACTCGTCTAGTTCGCGCGGCCTCTCGCTCGTCTCCATCGACGTCGCGTCCAACTTTCCCGCTTCTAGTTAGTCGAATCTCTCGCAAGTAGCTGAAATTCTTGTTCAAAGCGCTCGCCGTCGTCGTCGAAAATTAGTTATTAAATAACGAACAGAGGAATTCCGAAGGAGATATCAAATTGTGTATCCACGAGGCAACGTCGCGGATGAGGCGAGAGTCGAAAGAAAATTGTTCCGTAAATTGGCCGACTTTTTAAAATCCAAATCGATCACGTTTGATTCGAGCGCATTCAAGACCGCGTTCGAACACGAAGCGCTAATCCGCTCCTTGTCTCGCGACAAATCGTTGGCCAGGTTCGTCAGACACGATAAGCCGCTGCTAATCCCGTGGTCTGATCCGAGATTAAGTTTCACGCTAGCGCGCTCTCTATTCTCCAGAGATTACTTTTTCCAGCTTCTTCTCGATCGAGTCCCGGCATCGCCATCGCGACCGTGATTTCGATCGCGTATCGTGACCCGATTTCTCGCAACGTCCGCCCGATGGACGATGAAACGCGCGTAATTTGAGGCGTACGTCCGACCGCGTTCGATTCGCCTGTCGAGTCGAGGTAATCGGATAGAAAATTTGCGACTTCCTTTACCGGATCGAATTATCGAGGCGAATAAGGGCACCACTCGTACGCCGATTCGAATGAAACCTAGCGATTACTACGATTACCGAAAAATAAACGACAGTCTGTAAAACGCGAGAGAAAAGAAACATCGTTTCCGAGGACGTTTAAGAAGCTCCGGTGTACGCTCTGTCACGTCGATATCGATCGCAACCATTTGCCGGGTTAAAGCGCGACGACGCTTGCCAAAGCTCGTTTTACCAGACTATCGACTAACGAAATTACGTTAATTGATCGACGCTCGCTTTAATGTCGAGCCCTGACGTCAGTCGAGGAAGTTGCCCGCCTTCTTCGCGACGACGCGACGCAACCTTGCCGTCCTCCAGTTCGGTCGATTTTACTCGAAGGTAATCAAGGAACGTAGGTTCGTTCGTCGAAACGAATCCGCTTTTCGTTTCGGTTCGTGCTCGAAAATAGAAGGGCGCGGCAACATCGAGAAAGACGTTTCGTAACGAAAACGTTGGTAACTATACGGGGTGTCCCGGAGAGGTCGTACGTCGTTGCCTCGTAGCTTTCTGTTCAGCTTCGGTTACGTTACGCGTGTAAAAGCAATTAAACCACGGATGATTAAGAGAACAGCTGACTTACGCGTAGGATGTTGAGCGAGTAGGCGTTTAAACCCGCAACGAGTATCAAGAGGTCATTCGCTGCTGGCTCTTCTCATAGCGCGACGACCGCTGATACAAATCAGTATTATTAGTATTTACGGACATTCGTTAAGTAGGATACAATAAAGATGCTCGTATAGGTATTAAATAGACATAGTACAACGACAATCGCATTTAGTTAATATAGTAAACATTGTTCGTCGTCGATCAGCTGTTCGCCCGATCCGGCAAAGATTCAAGACACCCTGTAAACAGGGTCTAAAGGTGAGCTGGAAGAGGGACTCGCTTCCTCTCGGCTCGGTTTTGCGGTGAAAGACGAAACTCCGCGGTGAGCCCAGCGTTGCGCCACTTTCCTGGCTTCTGGTTTGCTCCGCGGGAGGTAACTCGAGGCCTTTTACTCCCTCTTTCCGCCGAACGAACTATTCTTTCGCTAAATCGCTCTTTCAAACGTCAATGTCCAGTTTGTTCCGCCACGCAGTTCGTTTCGATCGTTTTCAAAGCCCTTGGCAACTTTTGGAAAGAGTCTCGTTGATCCGCTACCGACAGCCTGACTAACGATGCTCGAGCGCGGTCGCTTTATTCTCATTTTACGAAACCGCAGGTTTTTCCGTTCACCTGGAAGTAAATCGAGGCGCAAGCTCAGAGACGCTCTCGTTACTCGATCGTTCGGTAAATGGAAACTCCGCACGCGCGCCATGCTCGAGCCGTACGATTCTACCGAACTCTACACCCAGCTACGCAACTGATTATTAATACAGCTAAAACGTATTACATCTAACAAGTAGAGAACACGCGAGGAAGTGTATACAGGGTGTTTTATTCTTATGCAATCTTTATTATAAAATATTTATGTAAGTTCTTTTTACATTGCCATAGAATATGCTGACACCGTTTGATGGAATAAGAACGAAGCACCTTGTATAGATCGACTACATTTTCTTGGAAGCGATATGTGGAGAGTAAGAACCGTTATTTCACGTTTCCGATCTATTTTCGCGCGAAGAATCGTCTCCTGTTCGGTAGTTCTATTTGTTCTACCCCACCTCTGCGTACTCGATCTTGAAAACGGATAATAAAACCGAGCAAACGTTCGCTCGCGATGTTTAATAAAGGAGCGACGATAGGAGAGCGGAGAGTTTACGATAGGCCGATGGTCGCGTCGGTTGGCAATTATTCTCGTGCGATTAAAGTACGGAAGAAGAGATCGGTATGGTTGACTGGATAAAGAGTTCGAGAAGGAAGAACGCGAAACGGGCACGTACATTTCGTTCGTCGAATATAATGGTCGGTGGATACGCGTCAGCTGGTTAAAACACCGACTGCGCTGGGCAGAAATATTAAGCGAAAGCCATCAGACTGATGAGTATCGGATGCGCGGAGGAGAAAAGAGAGCGGCAAAAAAAATTTTGCATCGTCGCACGACGTTTTCGTTTTTCCTGGCCCGATCCGTTGCCGACGATTGCAATTTAGAAAAAAACTTCGATGATCGTTCGAAAGATTCTGCATCCTGATGGCATACAACGATCGGGACAGTTTTTCCTGTCTTTAAACGTTTATCGTTATCTTTTATCGCTATTCTTATTCTTTCGCGTGAAGAAGCGACGCGTCGCTCGATCGTTTACCAACGATTAGAAAACTTTTGGACTTTACGACGCGATACGATATCGTTTTTAGTGCCTCGGAATCGGAGACGTTGAAAGCCCGAGGAAGGAGATTCTAAAATCGGAAAACGAGACTCGTCCCCAGTTAATTTTCTCCAAGATGTCTCACGACCGTGCAGCAAACCTTGTTTCGTCGATATTAACGGCGAAGTTAACGGTTTTTAAACGTGTCGACTTGCGACGAGAAACAAATCGCAGTTTAAATCCGTCCTCTTATTATTAATCGTCGCGAGAGAGGTAGCTCGTTAATCTTTGCGCGAATCGAGTCAGCTTGTTAACCCGTGACGAACTTGGAAGCAGCGGGCCAAATATGTATTCCGCGACAGCTGTCGCTCGTTTTCATCGATGAAAAAGAAATTTATCATTGTCAGATTCGCTTCGTTGGCTCTTGCCGTGTTTCGCTCGGAGAATCGAGCCGATTTGCGTTCCCATAAAACGAAACGCGTTTCGACCCAACGTCGAATATTCCTTTTTTTTTAAAGTTTGTCTAACAATGTCGGAAAGCAGAAATTTGTTCGCCGCAATTACCGCGTCTAACTTCGTAAAGCGGAGCCATCGATTGATTTTCTTCCGCAAGATAACAGAATTTCGTGCTCGAACCGCCTCTGTGTCATTCTACCTTTCGTTGATCCGTGAAATCCTCCGATCGGATTACGTTCTCTTCTCCTTTGACGACAAATTTACCGATTTCGAAGTTCAAACAGTTTTCTCGGAATCTATCCGCGTCGCGAGAGGATAATCTCTGTTTCCCATTTACGTTCGAGTCCAAAGGGATTAAAGAATCGAGGTCGTTTGAAGTCTCCTTTCGATATATCGCGGCGCGAAAAACGAACGAAATTTCGGCTACGATATATTCGTAGCACCGAACGATCTGGAGAAAGTCAAAGGAAACGAGATCGACGCGAATCGAGAACGCCGTTACGCGGCGTACACGGACGAGAATAATTTGGAAATATACGCTTTCCACGGGTGCCTCCTTTAATTCCGTGGAAGCTCCGCTTAAACTAGGATTAGAGTACTTACGAGTCGAGGGTCGTTTCCAAACAAATTAGCTGCATTCTCCGTTGAACGGTGTCCGTTCCGAAGAGCTCTTCCGCTACCCGCTACACCACCCCTCACTCTTCTCTACCCTGCTATCTCGTTCCTCCGTTCCTCTCTCTTCGACGATTACAAAGAATCAAAAGCGTCCTCTTTCCTCGTCCTAACAACTTTTCTCGCGTCCACCGTTGTTCGACTAGAAAATCTCCGGTATCAAACGGCCGTCAAACGTATTTCTTTTCGTTTGTTGGTCAAAGAAAATCTTGAGAGGCATCGAATATCATATCGGTTACGCGAGGTAACGAGTAGAAAAGTTGACGCGTTCTAGACAAATCGCGAAGGATAGGGACAGACACGGTGTTTCGTGAAAGTTCGTCGACGAATATCGGATGTTCGCGAAAAAAGAACGACAGTGGACGAATTATTTCTCTTTCTGGTGCGTTTTATTGATCGGATAGAATCGTAGATACAGTTGGCAAATTGATCGGCGGTACAATCGAAATATGTATATACAAATATGTACAACGCTGACGTTGATTCTCCTCGTCGCTGGAGGAGGAATGGTTTCACGAGTTTGTGCGCTGCAACATCTATCTTCGATAATCTTAAATTCGTATTCCCGTGACGCGTTTGCTCGCGATCTTTCCTCGTACAAAACGGTAAAAAAGAAATACTAAAATCGAAAAAAGGGGGAAAGCTGGATAGAAAATTCTATCAGGGACTAGAAAACGTTTAATCGAGACGTTATTTTACACTAAAGCCGACGAGCTTAGGTGCACGCGTGCATCTTTAGCTTGCTTCTCTGCTTTTTCCCTTTCTTTTTCTTTCTTTCTTAACAATGCATCCTATTAAATATCGATAGAACTTACCTTAAATCTACGCGATTATGCTTATACGTATCGATATGAATAAGAATACGATCGCACGCGATCCTTAGACGGAGAACACTTCGGTTTACGTACTTTTTACCTTTTTTCTTCTCTCTAGAAAATGGCAGCAGTCTTTGATTCGATAAATCTCGCGCCGATGGCAGTGATTTTTGATCAAAGATCGCGAGACGTTCCGCGTATCGCGACGTTAGTCGTCGCGCTTCAAAAGATTCTCTTCGCCTCTAAAAGATATATTGTCGAGAAAAACGATTATCGATCGCCCGACGCGACGGGAGTCGCGTTTGCTTTCAAATACTGCTCTCCTCGATTCTTGTGGGACAAAATAAATAGAAAATCAGAAAAATTTGATATTACGCGTGGACGATCCGACCGGTGATGGACGATCGTCAATTGATCTCGCCGAGGCTCTCCTCGACGATCTTCTCCAACTGACCGTTGAACTCCCTGGTCTTGTTGTCCGACGACTTGTCGACGGAAGTTGGCGAGCCGACTTCCTGCAACAGGCCCTTCTTCAGGACATTTAGGTATCCCTAGCTCTGAATCACGTCGCTCATGTACTCCTCGTGCAGCGCCAACAAGTGACGCGGTACGTCCAGGGCGGTGTGCAACGTGACGGTCACCCCTCGATTCAGACTGACAGCCGGATAAAATACGCCGTAGAGATCGCGAAACGCGATCCCGCCTTGCGGTTGATCGTTTACGAAGAAACGAAGCGTGTGAGTCGTATCGAGGTCCAAGAGGACGCCCACCGTGGAACCCTGTTGCACGCCACCTTCGGTCCTCTGCGCGTGTCCACCGCCGTGCATGAACCACGAACGTTGCCGATCTATGTACATGCTCCAACCCTTGTCGTCCTTGCCTACGACGAGTAACGATCGTTCGAGTAAAGACCTATCCCGCGTTCGCGATAAATCGTTCCGAAGTACCAGCCACGTCAACGAGAACGAAAATACAACGAGCGAGGCTGCGCGTACAAAATATCGATCGCGAGCAACAACAACCTTTGCACGTCAATTCTTCCGGTCGCGAAATAATGAGTTTCCAATGTCGATTTATAAAAGAGTTGACGCGGTATCGCTTACCGAGCATTCGATCCCGGGATACTTCGGCTCTGGCTATGCCGAAAGCAGGATCGGTGTCGCTGTGATAGCGATCGATCGTCAGCTCCCAGTAGTGGACGCCCCGTGAAAATCCGACGCTCGAGAGGACGACTCGGTGCTCGTAACCCTCGCAGGACGCACTCATCGCGTCCTCGGAAATGGATACCTCCTGTGGTATACCGGACGCCCCGGTTGCCCACGAGAACCATGCCACTGTCAACCGAAACGATAACGGGTATCCGCCATAAATAATCGACCGATCGAATGAACCGCGCCGCGACACCGGTCGATACTCGTTGCCGGCGAGCATTGTTCTCGGATGACGAGCGACGGAATCGAGTGGACAAACGCGTCGCGACTCCGAACGTCGAAAGCCATCCGCATTGGAAAATGGATATCGAAATCAGGCGCGACTCGCTTACACGATTTCCGGGAATAACAAAATCACGCGTCGAAATGTGAAGCACGGAGGTGCTGTCGATTCGACTTCGTAGATAAGATTCTAATTTCGCGAGACGACGCGACTCGGTTCGCTTTCGGTAACCGGCATCGAATATTTTCGATCGCGTAATCTCCTCGGCGAAAAACGCGTTAACTCGGCCCGTCAGCTCCGATCGTTCGTCTTTCACTCGATACCGACGTCTCGATTTTCCGTTCCAGGTTCTCGGCCCTGGGGAAAAGCCGAGAAACGAACAGAAAAAAAAAACTCACCCTCGGCTGTCTGAAGGCCGATCAGCTCCGAATATTCGCCTTCCCCGGCGCTGTTGAACGCTCTCACCCTGGCATTGTACAGAGAATTGAAATGCAATCCGTCCACGGTGCAGATCGTTTCTCGGCCACAGTACACTTCCTGATTAAACGGACAAAAGCGAACGATTAATCGCTCCGGTTGTTTTCCAGACCGTGGTCGGAGAAGCGTTTCGTAGTCGTCTACGTTGTCTACGACGAATCGCGTTAACTTCGACCAACGAACGAGTCGAGCAAAAGTTTTCGACGGTAAAGCTGGACAACGAAACTTGATTATGGTAATCTATTCTCCGACCGCGGTCGTCGCGACTCCGAGTTTCTGCTCACTCGAAATTCTCCGCCGCAGCCGTCGTCTAGTTCGAGAAGGTATCCGTCGATGGCGGGTCCTCTTTGACCCGCGCAACCAACGATCCCGTGTCCCGGCGGAGGCTGCCAAGCAACGGTAACGCTGTTGTTCTCGGCGCTGCATTCTTCCGGTATCAATATCGGTGCTCCGGGCGCTGCAAAAATTCGCTTCTTAAACGCGAGAAACGCGGACAGAAGAAATATTGCACGATCGAAGATTGATATATTGATCGGATCGATTCCATCGACGAATCGCGGACGACGTACGCGATCGTTCCACCCGTTGAACGAGGATTTGCGCGAAGACGGATGGACGCTGTCGCAAAACGAACGGCCAGCTATTCGAGGCGCTGGAAACGGGACGATGTACTCCGCGGAGAAGCGTTCGGTAGTTGCGCGAAACTTTTCCGACGATCTCGCGTGTCCAACTTTTCTACGAGATTTGGGCATTAGACTGCGAGAGCACGGCGAGTTTCGAGACATCGCGGCGAAACAAGACGGATTTTCGCTACCTCGTACACCGGATAATCCGTTTTAACTGAGAGTTACCGATGATCGACGAGTAAAAATTTGATCAAACAATTACGAGTTTTCCGTATACGTACGAAACGAAACAATACGAAAATAGTACTACACGGGAAAGCCAAACAAAAGCTTACACAAACTTCCGAGAGTGGATTTACTGACGGTATTATGAGGATAAAATCCAACGATTTCTACCAACTACATATTTGCAACTTACAACCGTCGCGGTTATTCCCGTTTTACGAGAGAAAAAGCACATCGGCGGTTGAAGTTTACAGCGGTCTCGGAGCTCGCGACAAAGTTTTATCGGTTACGGGTTACGGTTTCGAAACGTCGACCACGCGCACGAAAAAAACATCGTAAACCGTGAACCCGCGTCGTATTTTCGAACTACCCCTCGGCCAGTTCTCCGACAGTTTTTCACGGTAAGTCGAGTTTAGCCTTAAAAATGCATTCGCGGAAAGTCCGTTTGATCAATTACCTGCGATCGGGAATCGTTCTTCTCCTTCGGATGCTGCGTCCAACGTGAGACAACCGTTTATATTCGAACAACGTTTATAAATTAAACGATTTCCACAAACACCATTAAATTACGTCTTTGGTACGTCGCGCGCTCGCGTCAAGATGCAACCACGACGTACCAGAGACGTCGTTCTGAAACGATGAACCGAACTTTTCGATTCTCTATCGTTAACCAGAGACGTCGACTTCGAATTCGATTGATGGTTTCCCTTCTAGAAACGAATCGTCCTGAGTTTCGATAAAACGCGGGTCTCTGGTTCGAAAAGCGAATCGACGTTTTGAGAACGGAAGACAAAACGGACTACGAAAAGGAAAGCGCGAATTCGAGAAAGGCAGGGCTTACGTTTCAATTGAACGAAGGTGAGCTGATCGATGGCGCGTCGCAACGGTTTGTCGTCCAGGGTGAGATCGAGCAGCGGTAACCGAGCAATTTCTTGCACGCCCTCGGCGCCACCCCAGGAACCGGCAGCGGTGGCAGCCCTGACCGAGAGCATGCCACCAATTTGCAGAAAGGCGGCACCGTCGGTCTCCTTCAGAGCCTCGATGCAAAACGTGAGGAGAGCCGTGGTCGCCTGCAGGTGGGACGCGCATCTGGCAACTTGGTCCCTCAACGAGCGCACCCTAGCTTCCCTGGTCTGACGGGCAGCTTCGATCAGTCGAGATTTTCTCACCTGCAATAGACTCACCAGGTTCGCCACGCGATCCTCCACCTCTTCTTCCAGAGCGACGCACTCTTCCTGCGGACACGAGAAATAGGGGAGCAATGGTTGCGTCAAATATTTATTAACCCCTTCAAGAATACACATGCATGGATGTTATCGCATACGTTAATAAATTAAATCGTTTCTAATCTTAAAATAAAAAACTATTCATACGAGTCAGTTCGAAAGGAAGGTGGACTTGTCTGGTGTACTTTAATATATTTTTTCATTTTCTTGGTATCAGAAAGAATGGAGCCACTATAAACTTAGATCTCTCAGGTGCGTACTCTTAGCAGACTCCCCCTGCTGTTATCTGGTAAAATACGCGATTCCATGCCACGAATACTTGGAACGTCGCATAGCGTTCGTAATAATTTTGGAGGTAGCTTTTAGCTCGACGGGGTGGTTTTAGCATCGACGTCGGTGCGCGCGGGCGCGCAGACAACCGGAGGATGAGATGAAACAGAGGTAGAAGAGAATACGCCAACTGATGCAATTAACGCCGAGTCCTTCCGTAATTTCGCGGAGGCAGACTTGAACGAAAGCTAGTCCTCCGTTCCTGCCTCGAAATGTAAAAAGGATGCCCAAGGCGAATACTCACGTGCACTTTGTCCGTCATTCCTTTGAGCCTCTGAATGAATTCCGTCGTCGAGCGAGCCCTTTCCGACAGCTGTTGCAAATTTTGCGACAATTCGGTCTGCAATCACATCGAAAGGTTCTCGCGTGAACAACCAAGTTTCTATCCGAAACAGCGAACCATCGTCGGCAACTTTTCACCGAAATCTGGTCCGACGAAAATTTAACCGGCGAAGAGGGTGTTCGTCGACCCTCTGCCATCTGCCGCTTCGATTTCGCCTCGGACGGTACGTAACGATCGTAATTTCGACGCGCGAACATCGTTAACGACGCGAAACGCGTGGAAACTGCGAAAACGAGGAGAGCAGAGCAGATCGGCGCGCGTCGCGTCTTCTATGCGTCGATGACCGTCAATCGAGTAACGTTTGCATACGAATGTCGGTCGCGTCGTTTGTCGACGCGAGACGAACAAACGACAGGTGCAAACGCTTTCGTTCGACCGACCCTCTCTTTTCCGGCGAACGATTTCCAAATTAAAGCGTCCCGGTGGAGAACGGAATGCTTCTGTTTGCTCGAAATTCCAATCGTTCACGACGAGCACCGTTATCGAGTCAAAGGAACGAGAAGGCGTCAAACAAAAGTGTCAAACTTCGATTAAAACGCGTACTATTAAACGTTATAAAAAAACATCTCGGTTCAGCAACAAATCGAAACGTGCAACTGCACTCGAAACGGAAAACGATAAACTCGATTGATCGTCGTTCAGGAACGAGTAACAAAGGCAATACAAAGTCACGCGTTTCCATCGCGCGGCTGGAAACGATCGATTTTACGATCCGTATAGGCAATTTCGATTTGCTTGAATTTGTGCCGGGATACGGAAACATCTGTCCGTAATTCGTACAGTTGTTTGTCTTTCCTTTCCGCGCACGGTGCGCGAGACTAATCGATCGAAGCATCGACCTCGAATGCTTCGAAGGATGGTCTAGTTCTCGTTTCGAATTAGCTTCGACCGCAACCCTGTTCTAGATCATTTCCGCAATTTTCTCCGCTAATTCCGGAACGGAAATCGCACAGATCGTTGGCGTGCCATCGCAAAATTCTTCGCGAACCGACTCGCTCCGATCGCGTTCCACGCGCTTCTTACCTGAGCAGGCCATTAATTCTTACCGAACCATTGTAACGAACCCGCGAGTCGAAAAATTTCTTATAATTCGAAAAAAATGTTCGTCTCTAGTGGCGGAGTTCGTTGCCGTTCCCGCCAGTTTTCCCGAACTTCCTTTCGGATAACGAGCAGGAACTGGAACGCGGAGCAAACAGTGTGGAATCGCAGCCGTTAATTAAGCGGTCCGATCGAATTTCGCTGGGTAGCTACGTACAAAGTACATAACTGCAACGGTCGAGAGTGCTTGGATCGACTCTCGTAGGTTGTTCTGCTTTCTGGAATCCTACTCGATGCGCGCATCGGCCGTTATTCGACAACGCCGATCGTGCGATGTTCGGCGTTCGTTTCTCGTGCTCCCGATCGTGCTCGTAAACGTCGGCGTCGACGAAGTAACGGCGTATCGAGCGAAATCGACGTCCGTTTCGAGTTCGCGTTTACCCGTTTGCATTCGACAGAGAGATCGTGGGGTCGTCGTTATCGCGTAGATGCAGCCCGACGCGATTCGAGCCCGTCGCGGACCCGCCGAACGTAGGAAAGCACGGAAGGGTTTACGAGCAACAACGACACCCGCCCACCCCTTTCATTCCGCCGCGAGCTTATATCTCTTCGCCCGGTCGACGTCGCCCACCACTCTAACCGTCACTGCCACCAGCGTTTCTCGATGGAAACGAGCGAGGGACGCCGGATGCGACCCCGCGTAAACGCCTCTGTAAACGCCACCACCGATCGCGACCGAGTAATCGCCTGCTTCGTCGACGAGATATCCTTTCTCCGCAGAAAGGATAGCAGTTCCGTCGTCGACGAAGATCACGATTCGCCGATCGCGAAGCTCGAAAGTGGTCGCGAACCAAAGGGTTGCGCACCGCTCGTTTTAATCTGGAGGAGCGACGATGCGTCAAATTAAAAGCAGGGTCGTCGACCGGTTTCTCTCGTTCGCGAATCGAAACGCACCGGTGAACGACAACGCCGACGCTTCTCTCTTCCTTAAAATTTTTCGTGACGAACGCGGACGCGACGAGTTTCGACTCGTCGGAGCCACGCGAACGACCGATACATTCACGAACAGACGCTTAATCGAACGGCTGAACGAAGCGTACGTCGAGCGATAACTCGATAGACGTCGATCGTCGCGTCGATTAATCGAATCGTACGCAATAGTCTCGAACATCTGTCTCGTCTGGACGTACGTTGCCTGGAGAGACGTAAATTCGACAATTTATAGATTCTATTTCTCCAGCCAAAATTTCAAAATTCAAAAATTTCAAGACTCCAAATCATAAATTCTATGTGCCCAAATTTCTAGAACCCCAAAATTTTCCCTACCGAGAACTTAACTCGTTGATTGCTATACAGAAAAGCAGCGAGAGTTTTCTTCGATGTTCCTTCGTCTGTTTTCTGTCGAATCAAAGAATTCGAATCGAAACAAACAACGAGCCACGTTCTCTCGCACGGTTCATCGTGCTCCAGCTATTTCGAAAACGCGTGCCAGGGTTTCCTCTCGTAGCCGTTGCGGTTCCAGCTAGTTTTCGTCCGGACCTCTTCCGACGGGGCTGAGCGTTCTAAACGTTTACTCGTCACGTACTCGAACGAAGCGAGGACTCGTTAAGTCGGGAAGCTGGTCGTACGTGCGGAAAACGAATCTCCTTCCACCGTGGAAAGAAAAGAATGCCTCGCGCAGGAATAGAGCGCGACAAAGTGCCATCGACGCGAAATTCTTTTCCTTCTTGACCCATTAACGCGCAAACTGATTCGAGAAATTTACCGACAACACGAACGGATCACGAGCGTTCGTTGAACGCACGGAAAAATAGCGGCGAGAACCGCGAAACCTCATACTTTTCCTACTTTTTTAATACGCTTCGATAACGGGGGAACCAGAGTAATATTTTCAGTCGAGCCGACCAAAGTACCGGATAATTGCCGAAGCGTGGTCACGATGCACTCGTATTTCGCGTTCGTACGAAAGGGACGAACCCCTCTCGAAGAGCTCGTGACCCGTGCCAAAGCTCCGCTTTGCTTTCTACGCCAGGCCACGCTTTTCACGGTTACCTACCTACGTGTACGTACACGTACACGTATGCGCGCGATCGATCCGAAGGAAATTTAAACCGACCAACTACCCTCCCTCCTCTATCACCCCAGTTGCCGCTCTCGTCGAAAAAGCAACGATCGTGTTCAACTTCCGTTGTTAAAGTTATTTCGATGACTCGTTCGCGAACGTTTCGAGAGGACCAAAATTTTCTTTCGACGAGTCGCGTTGCAGCGAGTACTCTAACGATAGGAAGCGTATCGAGAACTCCGCGATTCGTTATCGTGGTCGATGGTCGAGCGAACTATTTATGGATTTCCCTCGAATTCGTAACACGTGCTTGGTCGAAAAGTAGCGTGCAAAGGGAGTCGGCGATTCGTCGTTCTCGAAATGGCCGAAACGACTCCCTTTTCTCTCTCCTCTCTCTCTCTCTCTCGCACTCTTTCACCCTATCTCAACCCCCGCCTTTAAACGATGACTCACCATTCCACCGCGTTTCATTCACCACTCTTTTTCGTTGATTCTATATCCACTCGGGACCCGGTACGAGGGAACTTTCAAAATAAATCATACGCTATCCAAACTTTCGAAAGACGATGTACTCGTGGACGAACTCGACTCACGCGAAGAAAACGATCGACCGCGTTTCCGACGACGGATTCGCAATAATCGTATCCTTGATTATCGACGTAGCTTCCGTACAATGGCCGTTGCCCGCTTAATAGCACGACACCTGAATGGAATCAACTTCTATACGTTCTATTAATCACGCGTACTGTTCGTACGCCACGAAATGAGTCCTCATAGGATACTGAAACAATGCTGCTGCGACCGGTTAAAGAGAAAAGCATATTTCTCGCTTTACACATATTTTCGGCACCGACGAATAATTAATTAAACCGATCGCTCCGGTCAGATCGAAGGATGAGGAAAGTATACAAGCCTCTATGACTTCCTAAAGTTTGCGACGGATGCACTGTATTTTATAAGTAACGACGTCGATGTTCGCGAACATTAATATGTAATACGATCGTGTGGACGTTGATTCGATACCGTTCGGATGCTGACTTTAAGTACGGAAACGTCGAACGATCGCGTTGTGATCCATGATAGAAATTCTAACGTCGTTGAGCAGCTGTCCGCTCGTAACGACCGATTCGGAGAAGGATGTCCGATCGATGGTGCACCATGATGGTACTCGCGTACCAGCACGCTACGAATCCAGTTACGATCGCGATCGACAGCTGCGACGCGACAAACGAGCAGAACGAGTTCCGTACGCGAATTACCTAACGCGGACGAACGTGACGTTCGATCGCACGGTCATCGATGCGTTCGTTTCTGTTTTATACGTACGGGAAGAAATTGCGAGGGGGAAAGGATCGATCGATCTGTCGAGTTCCAACAGACGGCATACCGGTTTCCGCGTAAAACGAAGGGAAATTGGCGAACGTAACGCGAAGGTTGAAACGACCGCGAAGCTCGCGGCGGTCCTCGAAGCCGAGAGCAAAAGATTCGCGAGCTATCGCTGTGCCGGTATTTTTAGAAGGCGAAAGGGAAGCAAACGACTCGCGACCTACGACCAACGAGAACCTCCGACTAAAAGCTCCTTTGCTACGTTCTCCGTGAAACGCGCTCGCGCGTCCACCCTAATTAAAGCGACCGAATTCCCAATTAAAAAGTTGCAGCGCGTTTAAAGGCGAACGATTACCCTTCGAACGCGAGTGGAACCCCTTCGATCTCTCTGTGGATCGGCAATAGCTCGAACAAACAACGAATGACTGTCGCAAATGAAGTGGACCACCCTGTACGGAGAGAGAACGCAAGAGAGCAAAAGATCGCGTTTCTCGTCGTTAAATTCCGGACGAAACAACGACGAGAAGACTAAGAGGGTAAATTCGGGGGTCAAAGAGAAGGAAAAAGAGGGCGGGTGGGCAGGGAAAACGTCACGACACATATCGTGCGCGGCAGCACTATGTAACGCGTTTTCGTCCTCGCGTAGCCTATCACCCTAACCGCGTGCACCGCACTTATCACGCCGACCAAGCCACCATAAATATCTCGGATATCCCTACGATGTATCTCCACCGGCCAGAACACTCCTACGCCTACTAACGAATTCACCGCGATCGATCCCCTTTTTCAAATCTTACGATTACCATATTTGTTCGCGATCTTTTCCTGCGGCGTACAAAATCCAGCTACCTCCGCGACAATTCGTACGGTCACGATCCAAAATAGCTTTCCTGAGGAAAATATTGGACCCAACATGGACTTGCCTCTTACTTTCAGGGATTTGGAAAATTTGAAATCTTGGAGCAATTTAAAAATCATACCGGAATAAAAGGCCTAGATCGGTTTAATAAATTATTCGAAAAGTCGACGTGCTCTCATGGTTTGTTCGAATCATTTCGAGATTGCGACGGATCGCGTAAGTATCCGCGTACCCTCCCATACGCGGCGTAAGCGTGCTCGCGCTTTTTGTTTATTTCCTGACACGAGTACGCGTACGAGTACGAAGCATCAAAGGCTGGCACTGTTTCAAGAACTATTTTCGTTCGTAGGTTCCCGCGTCCTCGTTATTCTCGTTCTATGCTCCCCTTATACTTTTCCCTCGTACGTAATTTCTATCTGTTCGAATTCACGGAAATTCAGAGCAACGCTATAGCCCCGGAATCGCCGTGATTTTTCACGGTGACTCCCATCCAAATACGAGCATTTTCGTGTCCTGGCTCGATCGACGAGTCGAGTAATTACGAAAAGCTTCTACGAAACTCTGAAAAGGGCTCGAGGCACGATCTTTTCTACGGTAAGACACGGGACGAAATCTCGAAGAAAAAATGTCGTTCCCTCGATAAGCGGCCGCTTTGGTATCGTCAAAGCGAGAGTAGATTCGCGTTGAAAAGCTCGCAGAAAAGTGAAACTAGTTTAATCGCTGGCGGCGACGTCGTTTCGTAGCGGTTCATTAAATCTCGTCGTAAAGAGAAAAAGCGAGGTAAAAAGGAGGCACGGGGATCGACGAGGACGATGCTGGCTAAACGTTCGTTCGTCTTTTCTCGGAGAATTCGCGCGGGCACCGCGTCTCACGGTCGAAGAACAGCAAACGCCTCGGAGGTCGCGCATACGAAAGCCGTTCGTGGTTCTTACGTCGTGTCACGACCGCCGCCATTTTACGCCAACTTTCCATTTACGGAATCTAATGGTACAACACTCGTCTAGATATTCCCGCGCTCCGAAAACTTTTGCTTTTGCCTTCGCATCTGTCGGATCCCGGTCTCGACCGGGGCCGTTGCGCAACTTCCACGAGTACGATCGAGCTTCGGTATTCGAATATCACCCGCGGCACGACTTCTCAAACGCGATTACGACTTGATCCAAGATACGACCTCTCGACGAGACTACGTTCTCGAGGCTGAAAATTTCTGCTCTCGCGAGATCGCCCATTTCTCGAACAAAGTACCGGTGTTTCGTCGAAAGTGGTAGCGTGGGAACAAAGAGAAACGGCGACCGCGAAGAAAGGCCACGAGAGGGTGCGAGCAGAAGAATATTCAGGGGTGAAAATATAATAAGGACACTCGTCGTGCACTGAACGCGCTCCGATTCTTTTCGCGACGTGGTCTCGATTGTACGCGAAACGGTCACGTGGACGATTCCTTTTCATCGCGAACAATACCAAACAACCGGCCACCCCACCGATCGTTTCGCGATTTGCCCCGTGACAAACTGCCCGCTTCGATTTAACGCAAAAATTAATGCCCAACGAAAAGGACCTGCCGATCAACCAGCATTCGTTTTTAACTTAACTTCTTCGAAATAAGCTTTTCTTTCAACTTCGTTCAATATAATGTCGTTCCATATGTAACTTTCGAGTAATTACCGGAATGTTTAATTCTTGCAAGATATTGTAATTCTGGTGAACATCTAGAACGAACATCGAGTCGAATAAAATTCTGCGGTAAATTCGTAGCAAAAGGTAAACCGTAAAACGAGTAAATACGGATTCAACTGTTCGGGTTGGCTGTCGCCGGAGCATCACGCAACGTACCTCTGGAGAAGCGGCGAGATACGAGAGTCGAGTTCCTCGTGCGAAAACAAAGCCGAGGGAAAGAATGCAAAAGCAGGAAGGAACAACGGCAGAGCAACGACGAACAGAGGAGAAGCTGGTTCGAGAAGACGAGACAACGAAACGAGTCGAGTCGTAACGTGGAGAGGTAGAAAGGAAGAGAAAGAAAGCGTACCGAGAGAACGAGCAGGCTGGAACAGTTTCGCGATACGTAATACTCGAGATATCGAAGAATTGTCCGCCTTCTTCCTTTGTTCGACGTTCGTGCGAACTGTTTCGTATCGCGCGACGATCGGTCTCTCCTTATCGCGCTCGTTCGAGCCGAGTACCTTTAGCGAACAGGGTTAATTCGGCGCGGTCAAAGTCACGAGCGTAGTCGGCGTCGCTTTGTAGCCCGAGGTCGACGATCCGTGGGTTAGCGCTCGAACGCGAAAACGGAAACGTCGATCGTACTGCCTGAATGGACGTTGAAACCAGTTCCGCCAAGGTCATCGATAAATCGCTGTGGCAACTCGATCGAGCGCAACGTTACATCGACGAGCAACGTGAACGGATTAGGCGAAAGACGCGATCGCGACGGAACCGAAGCGCCTGTTCCGTAACGAGAATAACTCGGTAAAGAGGACAGATCTGGCGCTATAGATTCGTGAAAGAAACGAAAGCGGTCACCTTCTGGGCCTTGCAGGCTGCGGCCAATGGTAGGACGTCGTGTGGGTGAGCGGCGTGACGATCTCGAAGACAAAGCGCGCATATCGCGATTTTGCAGAGGGCACAGTAGAGAGTTAACGGTTCGCCGTTGTGATCGTTGCAAACCGGCGTAGTTTCCGTGGCTGGACCGCGAGAACCTTTGCCTCCGTTCGATTGCCAGCTGCCACGAGGTGGGCCCAGATTGTGAGCAGCCAAAGGTCCCCTCTTCGGATGACACGATTCTCTGCAGCCGTCGCAATACAACACCTGAAACGAACCCCACGATCCTTTCAAAACGCCGCGTCGCACCGTGTCTCTATCTCATCTGCGGTCTTTTCAACCTCTTGAATACCGTCGATCGAAAACAAACACGCGGAAAAGGAAAACTCGAATATTTCTCATCGACGATCGCGCGTAATTTTACAAGGTTTATGACGATCCGAGCTCATCGAACACCGTACATATGGTATGTGTGCGGAGTATGTATACGCTCGGTATTAGAAACGGTATTCGTATCTAAGATCTACGGATCAAGAGGCAAGTAAACTGCCACGAGAATATTAACCGCATTGACTCGGTCTCTTGCGTTATTCGCGAGCCAACACCGTCTTTACCTCTCGGTGCACTATACGGCGTGACTCGAGAAAGTTGATTTCCGAGAAGTTCACCGCGTTTGTATTCGGAACGCGAGGCTCGTACAAATAAACGAAGAAAACGCGTGCACCGAGAGCACGGTGGTTAACGTTCGTGGAAAGAAACGAGCCCGAAAACGTAAATCCTCCCGTGTTACGATCGACAAGCGTTTAACGTGTTTTTATACGAGACGCCAGTCGAGACGTCGCGTGAAGAAATAAGGAAAAATTTTGTAACGAGCAACATTGACGGCGCTAAACTACGAGCTCGAAAGTTTGACCAACCTCGCATTGTTCGCAGGCGACGGTAGCGTCTCGGGGTTCACCCTCGCACATTTGACACTGCAATCTCGCGTTCCTCGATTCCTGATATTTTTCCACGATATGCTGCATTGCCCTGTACTTGGGCAAATTGTGTGCTCCGCCTTCGTCAAAATATACGGTCTTCTGACAAACGGGGCAAGAAACACACAAAGTGCCGCCTGACGGCGGATAACCACTGTTTCCGGGTGTGCCGACATAGCTTCCTGGTCGTGAGCTGGTCGACGTGCTGCTGCACACCACCCCCGAGTCGGTCTCGGACAAAATCGAAAGTTTATCGGCCTCCTGATCGGATCCTGGTGCGTTCGATGAATCGGTCGTCGACTCCGGAGGCGAGTCCGGCGGTGCTTGAAGATTAACCGCGCACGACAGACAAAGAGCGTGCCAACAGGGTAATAGTACCGGCTCGACGAACAGCTCCTTGCAACAAGGACATCGTAATTCGTCCTCCATCCTCGCTTACTCTGCGGAAGGCCGCGCGCGCGCTTCGCGCTTCGTTCGACTTCGCTTTCCTTATATTTCAACGTTTCTCGCTTGCGTTTTCTTCTTCTTCTTCTTCCGCTTCTTTTTCCTCTCCTTTTTCGACTTCAACGATCAATTTCCTCCGCTTACTCGCGCTAAGTCTCGCCGCTGCAATCGCTTTTTTCCAATTTGCCGTTCATTACACGCCCGAACGATATTCCTGTCACGATTCGTTCGACTCTGTCGCGTAAACCGAACGAAACGCCGGCACGAGAAAAACGCTTGAAATCCTTTTTCGATGGCGTCTTCCCTGTTCGTTCGTCACGATATTTCTTCGCCATGCATTTTCAAATCGAACGGCGTCTACGCTCTGCGATCATCTTCGCGAACTGACGTTTCTATGTGTTTTCACTCGTCGATCGCACGCACATCGCACATTTTCAGGGACTCGTCAAAATTTCAACTTCACATTATTTACCGATGCAGTTCCAAATGACGCACCGACGCGGCCCGCGTTTCTCGCTTTTCGCCTCTCTCCCCTCCCGCGATCGATGTCTAATGTGACGATACGTTTACGCGATTAGCCCGTTCATATATTTGGATACATAGTAATTTACGATTTCGTGAATACCGGCGCGACAATACGACCGAACCACTTACGCTTCTAGACGTCACTGGGTTGACTGACTCTCGGCGGCCGTGTACGTGCGCGCATCATAATCGCGCATCGTGGTTCAGGGGCGAAACTTGTTTTTCTTTCTCCCGCCATAAAAACTTTTTTCCATGTCGATCCATTCTATGTTTCTCCGATCTGTACGTGGCTTACAGAATCACATCGTCGATGGGTTACAACAGATATTACGGCAAATTTGCATGTCGCACATTTAACGTGATCGAGACTTTGAAACAATGTAATTTACTTATTTTTCGTTTACCACGATGCCCGTAAACTATATACATCCGAAGATACTGTTATCTCAAAGTTTCCAAATTCGAATGATCGTGAATTACACAATACATTATAACTTTATCGTCATTTCGTTGCTTCTACAACGTCGTGACTACACTCCTGGTAAGAAGATTTTGCTGTCTCTTTCTGTTTCCTGTTCTTTTCCTCTTACTGTCCTCTCTCTTCACCCGATTCCATTTCTTTCGCCTCTTTTTCTTTTTTGAACTAGAGAAATTTATGACATTGCAAACTAGACAAACAAGAGAACACCTGGGAAAGAAAAATGGATATTGGGTAATGAGAGATAGAGGGAGACAGAAAGAATAGTATGTATATTGAGTTATGGTTAAAAAATGATACGAGATAAAAAAGAATTTATTGCTTTAGCCACGACACAACCGATAACGTTTAAACTTTTTCACGTTTTGTTTGCACTATCTTTAACTTTTCGTGAAATACGTGTTAGAAAATCGAACTAATTTTTCATAGATGTAAGATTACTTTGAATGTCAAACGCCGCCGAAGCTTTATCTTTTCTTTATTGATTCAATTTATAATTTCTGATCGTCTAGCTCATTTACAACGATAATGTCATTGTCAAACTTAGCGATATCGAAATCTGTGCGTGGAGGCGCCACGTATCGAATACTACGACTTTATCAGGCGACACTGTGCAAATCCTGAAAATTGACGTCAGAACCATATGCTAGTTTAGTAGGAAAGAAATGTGCGTGTAGACGGCATTTCTTATAGGAAATCATGTGCCAAAGTATTTTTTGCAAAATTTACCGATAAAATAACGCCGTACATTATTGTTTGCACGAGTGTATGGCATCTTTGTTAAGTAACGCACACGTTTCTTATACACATGCATTTCTTGTTGTAAGTACATATATATTATACGATACGGTATTACTGTAGATTGTGTTACAAGGTTAATACAAAAATCGATCATTACGTAATGCGCACGAGGGATTAAAATATGCCGTTGGCCGTTAGTATCGATACATTTTATATCAATAAAATGCTTGTAAAACCAATGAAAGAATTTGATAAGAAAAACGCTTTCGATATGGCGGCTGTTTAAATTAAGCAGAATATGTCACGTTTATGTATATCTTTTCCGAAAAATGCACGAAACGATCTAACATTTCATCAATTTTCTCTCGACATGTATGCAGAACTAAAATTATACCCTATTATATTTAATGAACATAATATACAACGATAATCTAATTGACATGACGTTAGTTATTTGTCAGTAGAAAAGAAGTTACATAAATGAAAAATAAGTTAACAACTAATCGTTAAGTAAAATACATAGTTTTATCGATAGTTATAACAGGCAAGTTTTCCATTTTTCTTTCTTAGTAAGCCATCAATTCCAAATTTAACGTGATCAGACACAATATGACGACAAATATGTTCGGACCCTTAACAAAAAGGATCTTATTTCAACAACTTGCTCATATGCGCCGCTATGGAGTCTCTTCTTCCAGGTTAGCTGGTTCATTGATGTTAATTATATTTAACGCGTTGCACGATATTATCTTTTTTCCTATTATTTCATAGTTTCACGAGTAGTAGCTTTTCGAATTAGCGCCAAAAAAATGTCATAAATTTGAGGACACCTCTTGACGTGTCCCTTGCAATCTTTAAATCGTATAAATTAAACGGAATTGCATGTAAAACATTTTTAGCACAGATTCATGCGGAACGTACGATTTAGTTGTGGTTGGGGGTGGCATTGTTGGGTGCGCCACTGCTCGAGAAATATTATTAAGACACCCCAGTCTAAAGGTGGCAATCGTTGAGAAAGAAAATGATATAGGCAAGCATCAGACGAAGCACAACAGTGGCGTAGTGCACGCTGGCATCTATTACAAACCTGGCAGTATGAAAGTAAAAAAACACTTACAATTGAATACATTTTATCTTCGGTATCAATCTATACTATAGCTACGATATAGAACTTTTGATCGTATAGTAGAATAACGCTTCGTTAAGAGATGTTTGATTCGGCAGGAACTAATTACAGGCGAAACTATGCGTGGAAGGTTTACAGATGTGCTACGATTATTTTTGCAAAAATAATATACCGCACAAGAAAGTTGGAAAACTCATAGTAGCCACGAATGCGGAGCAAGCTAAATATCTGCAAGAACTGTATAACAGGGGAATACAAAATAATGTACCGGATCTTCAACTAGTCGAAAAAGATTGTATATCGAAATACGAACCTAAATGTCAAGTACTGAAATCGTTTTCCTTTGTAAAACATTATTTCTCTAGAGTTTGTAGAATAATAAAAAATGTTTATGCACCCGATAGGGAGAAAGGGCATTGTGGTCACCGTGGACGGGTATAGTAGATTATTTAGTGGTTTGCAAAAGTTTCGCCGATGATTTTAAAAAAATGGGCGGTAAAATATTTTTAAATTACGAAGTTACCGGCTTCGCTGAGATGTCTGAATCTAAAGAAAAAGGACCTCTTTGTCCAATATCGGTACAATCGAAAGAGAAGGTACGGTTTCATATTTCATATCTACAATTACATGTTTTACTTCGTTTTGTTTGTAATTTGTGTACATTATTATTTTACGTTATAGTGTGTACCTACGAAATACGTGTTAACGTGTGCCGGTTTGCATTCGGATCGTCTAGCAGTTATGACAGGATGCGATATGAGTCCACGAATTGTTCCATTCCGTGGCGAATACTTGTTACTGAACGAAAGCAAAAGACATTTATGTACCACAAATATATACCCAGTTCCAGATCCTAGATTTCCGTTTTTAGGAGTTCATTTTACACCTAGAATAAACAATGAAGTATGGCTAGGACCAAACGCCGTTTTAGCATTTGCTCGAGAGGGTTATCGGTACTTAGAAATCAAGAAATGTTTCGTATATATAATACTTGATCACCTAATAATTATTAATTGTGTTTTCTTAGGTGGTACGATATAAATATACGGGATTGTATAGAAATGGCGAAATTTCCGGGACTGTACAAGCTCTGCTTCAGATTTTTTATACCAGGTTGTCGCGAAGTAATTAAATCAATTATCTATCCGCTCGCAGTCAAAGACCTGCAAAAATTTATTCCTGAAATAACTTACAAAGATGTAAAAAGGTAAATGTAATTTTTATCGCATCGACATGCCAAAGTATATTACTCCGTTATTCCTTCATTAATTCGTGCATTTTGTTATGTAGAGGACCAGCGGGTGTAAGAGCACAAGCATTAGATAAAGATGGTAAATTAGTAGATGATTTTGTTTTCGACGTAGGAAAGGGTAACGTAGGTAGCAGAGTGATTCACTGTCGCAACGCACCTTCTCCTGCTGCAACTAGCTCCATGGCAATTGCAAAGCACATTGCCACTAAATTGGAAAATGATTTCAAATTTTAAAACATCCCAAACTTAAATTTCAAACTAACATAAAATTTTTATTACATTTCATGTAAATGATGGCGGAACGGTTGTGAATCTTATTTATACGTAAACGACGTGCCGTGACTAATCGCATACTTACTTTGCAATCAAATAAAACGTGATTTTATATTTTTTCATATGAAATCTTTTGTTTTTAAACAAATATTTCTTTGAGAATGATATTTTAATTTCTTACAATTTGATATTATTACAACAATCCGATCGTAAACAAATATATACTAACTGTGCTCGATCTTTCGCATTTATCACAATAACAATTCATTATGAATATTTGGATAAAAGTTACTTTTTGCGATTCAAATACTTCCAAATACAGGAGTATAAAATACTGCTAAAAAATATAACTAAGATTTAAAAGTAAACGTCCTGAGTTTTATATAAAAACCTCTTTTATAGATATGTAAGAATAACAATGTTTTTATAAAAAAATAGTTCAAATTATTCTGAACCCAGTTCCTGATATCATAAGCCTCGAATTTGCAAAATCCCAAGCTGCAGTTGAATGGAACCCCATATTTGAAAGGACAACTCCGTATTCACTCAGCGCAAACATAGAGTAGACTGCAAGGAAACAATCGTATTTTGTAAATGAAAATTTGTTTATTTTTGCCTATAATAATTAACTCACCTAGTGGTTCGCAATACTTATTATGTCTATAAAAAAAGTAACACGCGAGAACTATACATGAAAAATTAACTATTATGGCTCTATGCTTCCATTTTAAGGAAGTAACTTCCGAATATTCTCTAGTACTGTTTAGACAGTTCTTCATGATAAAATATGCCACGAGCATATGTATAAAAGATGTTATTAAAAACATTATGAAAGACAATTTGTGAAAGGCTGTAAAAGAAACATACATTATTCTATGTTGTAAATATTTTGACAAATTCTTATACCTACCATAATTTTCATCGGAAGTCCAAAAACTTAAAGTTACAAGAGATATGTTTTCAATGGCATATGTAACTACTGCAATGTTACATATACTTTGTGCCCATTTATAGATACGTTCTTTATAAAAACGACGGTACATTAATAATACCAAAACTCTTATTACTGCTTGTATCGCTACAGCAGCTTTCCAAACATTTCTCTGTGGTTTGTAATGCCCGATTGCAGCAGAGACGGATGGTAAAAAATTATAAACCTGACAGAATTCAAGCATTTGTATGGATTTATTTATATGAATCGAAATGTTGTACAAGAATCATTAACATACCTTGCAATGAGTAGAAGTAGAGTGCTCGAAATTATACAAAATTGACCAAACAATACAAAAAATAAATGCTAAAAGCGGTAATGAAACAGTAAACCATGCTAACTTGGCAAAAGGTATAACGAGTCGAGTTTTCGACATCTCGTCTTCTACTAACGGGATATACTCTGACCCTACTCTCGCCTTACTCATTGTGATATATTCTAGATTATAATTTACGTCATAACGAACGGGTTTAATGCTCTTAATAGGCTAAGGCTAAAGTATTAAATGTTCGATTGATACGCGTAACACGCGATCCGCTTTCTTTCTGATTATTTTTCCTGTCGTTACGTGCCAACAATCATAATAACTTATACGTTCATTACCGCATGCGATGAATAAAAGATTCGACGTATCAAACCATTCAGAATTTATTAATATTAACATTTTTCAAGGAAAGTATCAAAACACATTCACTATCATCTTAACGTAAAATCGATCACTAACTCATCTGGCGGTGTAGACGCAAAATATTTCGTCATCGGACAACGACATCGCGTGGCATAAAAATCAACGAACTAGCCGCCGATAAATAGATACTTTTTATCTCAGATGGCGTTCTCACGAATAAGATATAGTATAACATATCGTACGCATATGCATAAGTTATTTAGACTCGGAATTTCCACACATCGTGCATTAAACGCGCATGAACTAACCTAACCATGCTGTAGTTCTTAACACATGTTGTAGAAGGCACAATAAAGACTGACTTTTACCCGATCGGTATTTCAGTATATGGAACACAAAGTCCCATAAGATGATAGGTCTATTCTGTACATGGTTTGTGGCGTTAGTTTATCGTTTACATCAGTGTTGCCATCAGCTGTTTCCTTTTTACGTATCGGTTTGTTATCTAATATAATTAAAATTTGGATTCGTACAGTGTATACGAATTATGTTTACTTTAACTGTTGCATTAGTTATTCAGTTATACATAATACAAGCAATGCATTAACAAAACGAGTGTTAAGATATTTCGAACGAGAACTAGTACATTTTTGAGGTTAGATCATTAAATGATCCACAAAACAATCGCGTAATTAATGAAGAGACGGTAGGAATCTTTTGAATCTGAAAATATGTAAGTATAACTTTTATCGAACTTCTGTTGTAAATGAATATTGTTGAAAGTGTATAAAGTGTAAGACTGTATGTAATTGTGTTTTGTTTAAAATTGCAAAATAAAAATGTATCATTGACATATTATGATACGCGACGAGTAAAATCTCTCTTCGGTAGCTGGCACAAAATATCACGACAGCCTCGCTCTGACTAATTTCGATTAAATTAGATGCAATGCATCAGGTTGGTTTGCCAAGAAGAATGCAACATCACTGTATTACGTTGTGAAGAAGGTGTGAAACTGTTTTGTACATAGTTCTATATTCTAATAGACATTTGTTTTAATGCATAATCTATAATCTATACAACTAAACCTCCCGAAATCACATCCTTCTCTACGCGCCGCTCTTTCGCGACTGACGCGACTGCGAACTGAATCGTGCTACCAGCACTCGATTTATCTTGCACAGTGACACACACTGTTTTCCCCCGATGAGGGGTGATATAGGAGAAGGCCGTTTCTTATTGCTAGCCTGATCTACTTTTGTTCTACTTTACGTTAATAGGGTAAACGTTAACTTAAATTATCCTATATTTACTCTACTAATCTAATCGAATGTAAACTGGGCTTCGAAGAAATGGCGGGAGATCGTCTTTCGCCAAATTTTCGCTTACTAAAGGGAATTTTTTAAACTGAAGTTTTGGAGATACTCGAATCTCATCGTTTATCGGATACCTTGGATACTTATCGTTACAACGTCGAGGATTTGTTGATTTCGCGAGAATACAATTGTTTCGGGACACATTGTTCGCATCTGGTCGTTTATCTTCCGAATCGCTGCATCGTCTGCTTTGAAATGGCCACGGAATAGGCATCGAAAGGTCGATTGTTCCATTTGCCAGCATTTTATCGCACACTTCGCATTTCGCGACGAGCGAGATTTATATTCGTTCTGGCAAGCGTAAGCTATCAACTTCACGTTCAGACGGAAGCTCGAGTATCGCTGTCACCAGGCTTTAATCGTGTCAAACAATAGGAAACAGATTACGTACGAACAGAGTCTTGTTCTCTTCTTCTCTCGTGCATCCTTTCTGTTTCTCTTTCATTTCTTCGTAGTTGCATAAGAACTCGAGTGTGTTCACTAATACCCGCGTAAAATTCGGCGTTAGTTGCCAATTGTTCGACGGTATAGCGTCCACCGGAAATACGCGCAAATAGACTCGTAATGTCGCCATAATTTAAAAGCGGTTCAATACGAGAAGCAATCTCCTTTGTTCGTACCTTTTAAAGAAAGCTTGTAATTCATTTTCCATACACAGAACAGCTATACCATGCTAAGTCGCGCGTTTTACGTAATAATACAGTTACAGATTGCTTCGTTTAAGATAAATTGGATACCGTAGCGAACGCGATTACGGTTTATTACAGATTTTGTCGTGTCACGAATCAAAAGTCCGCAAATACTTCTTCGTATCAGAGTTTTCGCTCGTCGCGTAGTCTAATCACGGACATCCGCATCGATTCCCCTCACGCAATAGGATTTTCTCGTAAACACTGTTCTCGATCCGTATTTTTCGCTCGGTTGTTTGTTCGCGATTTACCGACAGCATTGACGCTCGATTAATTTAAAATAAACAGAAGAACGCGACAGATTTCGAATAAATTAAAACGCGAAAATATAAATTAATCCTTTTGATTCTCGATAGTTTAGCTGGTACACCGTAACGAGTATGGATGTTTCTATTTCTACCATCGTGTATCATTCCGAAGTTTCGACTCCCGCGTCAGAATTCGGAGAATATTGTAATTTGAAAAGGAGAAACGTCGCGCATGGCGGGCACAATAATGGATATTTTTCCGTTGGTCGCGTGCTGTGCGAGACGGAAAAAGCAAGGCGAACGACGATCGCGTCGTGTTTCCGAGAAAAAAGTAAATGAACGGAAACGTAGGGAAAATATATCGCTTTCAAACGAGTTTTTGATCCTTGCTTCGTTTTTGTCGAATGGTAATCGACTTTGAGAATATGTAATAATAGCCGGTAATAGGATTTCGAATGCCTCGACTCGCGACTATGTTTCCGGCAAGAGCGCGAACTTTTTGCTTCTTTTAAAAGTAGTTTTGCCACGACAACGTGTAAAATACTGGGAAAGCAAAGGATACCGTGATTTTCAGACGTAGTTCTCGGTGTACGATCGAGGTCGAGTTTATCGAGGAAGAAAGAAATTTTCTCGTAGCGGCTGGCGATCGGAGAGAAAGAGAAATTAGGAGAAAAACGAGGAACATTACGCGAATCGAACGAAAGCGAAAAGAAGAGTGAAAGCGAAAGAGAAACAGAAAGGGGGTGGTGAATACGAGGGTGAAGTTACGTGCGATACATAAGTGGTAAGAGGGGAAGAAACGTGTGCGTATATACGCGGATATACGCGACAGCGAACCGATAGCCGATAGCCGGTAGGATGCAGGGGATATAGGAGGAGACGCGCAAGCGCGAAGCGGACGCGGTTAACGCTCGGCATCCGCGTGGCGCGCGAGTTAGAAGTTGGCTTCGCGCTTTTAGTCTCTATCCGTTCTTTCGTTCATTCCCGTTCTCGCGTAGCAGAGGAGCAAGGAGATCCGCTCCCGAGCTCGCGCAAGGGTTGCTACCGCTTCCGGCCGTTTCCTTTACCCTCGATCCGTCAAGAAAACGCTCGAACGCCTGCGGCTTCCTTCTTCGAAGAAGGATCAGGCCGTTCGCTCTCGTGTCGCGCGTTACCATGAGACGAATCGTCGTCCTTCGTTCTGCAACCCCTGACGTCGTTCGACTCGGCGAAACGACTCGTTCGGCCTCCGTGTTAAAAATCGCGTCCTTCGTCGTTTGAAGGTTTCGATTTGTCGAAGTACGCGGGAAACGTTCGTTCGATGGAACGCGTCGGAATCGGGGGAAATGTCCGAGAAGAGTTTGGCCCGTCACGAGACATCGGCGAGCGAGACGCTGGACGAGAAGTTAACGAAAAAGAAGAACACGGCGCAGAGAAGATGGCGTATTCTCGCTAAAGCGTTGATCGGTTCGCGGGAGTCGGATTCCGTGGACGAGGAGGACGATCCGGAGGACGACGCGTCGGTTCGTCGTTTCACCAGCTTCGATCTGTTGAGGATCGGCCGTGTCGAGAACTCGCCATCCGAGCCAGACTCCGCGACCTGGTACGAGTATTCCACCGTTTTGGAGAACAAGCCGTACAGCGTGCAGATACGTCGGATAAAGAGAAACTTCACCGCCAACGAATTGATCGGCTTCAACAACACCGGTAACATATGCGTCTGGCCGTCGGAGGAATGCTTGGCATATTATCTACTGAAGAATCGACAGATCTGTCGAAACGGGAGAGTACTCGAGCTCGGTGGCGGCATGAGTTGCCTGGCAGGCGTGATCGCCGCCAAATATTGCGAACCGAGCAAAGTCGCGTTGACGGACGGTAACGTGACCAGCGTGAACAACGTCCGTAGCATCGTGGCTAGAAACGGCTTGGCTGATTTCGTCGAGTGCGGCGTCGTTCAGTGGGCCAAAGCGGCTAAGATGTTCAGGGCAGCCAGGTCGGCCAAAACGTGCGTACACCCGCGCCCCAATGGCCTCCGAATCAAGGTGATTTCCGTTTTCCGCAACTCTCTTTTCATTTCTCTTAGGGTACGTTCATGATGGTGCTGCGATAAACGATCAACAGATAACAGCGAAACGTGGAAATACATCATTTATTGTTTTATATTAGAAATGTTTACATCGAAGCAGCGAGCAAGTTAGCGATCGTATCGCAGCTCCAACAGAAACGTACCGTAATTCTACGTCGCGTCGATCGCTTTGTCAATGAGTAAACGGCGTTCGTCCTCCGACGCGAATTAGAAACTTTCTCGATCGCGAACAGTACGATTCCAATCTTCGATCGCTCGATACTTGCACGGTTCATCGATCAACGTGGAGAAACGACTCGTTCCAACAAATTTATGGTTCGAAGCTCTTGACCCGCACCAGAGATTGCCGTGATGCACGCTCGTACTTCTTCGGTTGGTTCGGTTCGCTTTTAGCTGTACCGGAAACTCTTTGGTCAGTTACCGGCTTTTCCTCCGATCCTTTTCCCCGTTTGTACAGATTTACTCGAGAAGAACGCTCGACAAGGCGCGATTCGTGGCAAACGGAAAGTAATTCGTCCAACATCTTCCCGTTACCCGGTTAAAAGTATCGGTTTCGATATTACTTTTCTTAAAGAACCGTCAATTTTAACAATTCGTATCACACGTTTCGAAAAGCGCGACGCGCGCGTTGTCTTAGGAGACCGTTTATCATCTCGAGATAGCCAGGAAGTTATCGTCGCGTTGCCCAAACATTCGGAAGATTCTGAATTGAATTTTTACGTAGAATTGGACCGGCACCGGCAAGGACACTGCCAAAATTCTGGAGAAACCGTACGACGTGGTCCTGTGCGCGGATTGTCTGTTCTTCGACGAAGCCCGCTCGGATTTGGTGGAAACGATTTACGGCTGTTTGACCAACGACGGTATCGCGTTGGCGATGGCACCCAGACGCGGCTCGACCTTCCAGAAGTTCGCGGAAGCAGCGGTAAAACGAGGCTTCGTCGCGCGACAGATAGACCGTTACGACGGCAAGATTTGGTCCGTGCATCTGGAGCTGTTGGAGCGAAGCCAGGAGTATTGTCCGGATCTTCACTATCCGATCCTGCTACAGCTGACCAAGCAGAAGAAAACGCCACCTGGATGATCCGTATCGATCGACCGCGACCATCGTCGCAATCCCTATCGCCCTTGTAACTCTCGAACGAAAACGTCCACCGGCTGTTCGCGTCTTCTCGCGTTATTTTACCTTTTCCGATCATTAACCTTTCGCTTGCTCCTTCCCGCCCTGCCGATTATTCTCGATAGCCTCCACGTTTCTCCGTGGACTTTTCACCCCTCTTTCCCTTTTCCGTTTTCCGTCTCCGTCGATACAACGTACCGGCAATCCACGATACTTCACCGTCGAGTTGTTGGATAATCGGCAAACGAAATTTATCGACCACGTTCCCGTCGAAGAATTCCTTCTCGCTCGTCGCGGTACGCGTGGACGAGGCGACTCGTCAACGATAGTATTCCAAGTACCTGATTTTAGACTGATAGAATTGGAAAATTGTTGATCGCGATCCTCGCAAACTCTGTAGCCTATGGTTTTCCGTATCCGCGTCGGTGTAGAGAGCCGAGCGAAACAGTAGATTTTTTTATAACGGAGCTACGCTTTCTGTTTCTTGTTCGTTTTACGAAGCAACAACGATCGATCGTATACGAAATGAAAGTAATTTTTTCTCTACTCTAGTCAAATTTAAAAGTAACGAATCGTGATGTTCGCGTTGATTGTTATCGCAAATTCGCTGCGGTGAATCATTCGTACGCGACACGTTAGACATCGATTAAGCTCACCTGTCGGGGGTCCAAGAAGAAAGAATCTATAGCCAACGACTTTTGTACGAATAGAACGAGATATCTTTCTCTCGATCGTTAAAAGACACCACGTGAACAGGCATTCGAGATATCGTTGGATCTCGAACGCGCGTTTCCTTCTAAATCTCCTCTAATTTTATTCCTCTAACTTGCCTGAGCGTTAGCGATAGTGAACGCAAAACAATGCGTAATCTAAATGCCTAATCATCGTAAATCGTACGATTTCCTTTCCTGTTTTACGTTTGTCCTCTTTCCGTTCATTTATTTCTTTCTTTCCTTCGATTTCAAGTTTATTCGCGCGCTACGATTCGCGTTACGAAAGGGCAAATGTCCTGTTAATTACCTCAAAGTGCCTATCGAACATAGGTGTTATTTTTCCTCGCAAGTTCATCGTTTTATCATTGCCGCGTTTTCGGCACAGACCCTGCTGTTATCGTAAAGGACCAATCTAGTTAAGGCTCTAGTCAAAGCTACCAAGTTTCCATCCTTGCGTATGTACTTACGACGTACCTTTACAGAGAGTAACGTATATTTGTACCGTGTACCAGATATGTAAGAAAACGTAAAGAATAATAAAATATTTTCGTTTAAAATTATCCGCCGTACGATTTATGGTCGATCGAGATACCCCATGGTGTTCTCGCGGCTTCGACGAACCCTTTCTTCGTTAATGCCCGTCGTTCCACGCGGTAGCGGTTTTCGCGATGTCGGTACTCGTAAAGTTCAAAGATTTTTCGGACACATCGTCGATCGCCGCTGAAAAATGAAACGTTTGGATCGCGAGCACGTCCATCGTGAGCCTTTAGAAATTTATTATTAGTACACGGTACGTGTTTACCGACCTTCCCCTATATAGAAGCGCGATACACGGTCATGCATCGCGTTCTCATCGATTTAAAAGACTCCATGCTCGCTCTATTATTAACTACTAATAATCACCGCTGCCGTGAAAAAAACTTTAACAAGTAGCGTTGTTACGGTTCTTTGTCCTCCGTTCTGTAACTTTCTTCCGATAACATACGTCGATACGTGTAAGAGCAACCAGGTCGACGACTGTCTTGTCTTACGCGTCAGTTAGATTCTTCCGCAACATAGAGTCAAACGAATTCTAATTTTGAGTTTCGACCAGTCATCGATTTCGGTTTACAGAAGAAGCGTGCGCTCGAATGGAATTTGTTTTTTCTCCGTACCGTCTCTGTTTGGACAACGCACCGCGTAAATTGTAAATGTTCGCCATATGTGGTTGTCCGACTCGACTGCGTACCATTCGAGGCGTAAAGATAAGTTTACTCGAACCGAAGCTCGTTCTGTCGACAACCAATCTTGTAATTTAATAACGATCGCTTAGTTCAATTTGTGTTCTACGCTTCGAGTCTGGTTCGCGGAGGAAAAATGAAAATTTCTGTTCTTTCGGTCGTGGCCATTTATAGGCAAAGAGAAAGAAGATTCTTAGTAATAAAGGGTTTTTATATCTTCAAAGACAGTCGTGAAAACGTTTCGTCGTGAGCAGGGTCATTTTCACCGGGGCTACCAGAGCGTTAATCGCTTTACGATAAAGCCTTCTGATTAAAACATGACCCGAGGCATTAGCGGATAGCGATCGTAAATTTTTGAGACGGAAACCGGTACGGTATTGGCAACCAACGATAAAACAACGCGTCAACGATTGTTCGAAAGAGATACGTATGGCGAGCGTTTTTAGATCTTAAAATACGTACACGTACTCACACGTACGCGGATCGATTAATCGTTCGGCACGCCGTTCGACCGCTAAAATCGACGCGAACGCGCGATCCGCGTGTTAATAATAATAATTTATCTCTGCATCGTGCCGTTTAAGCGGCCGTAACTCATAAACCAGACGCTGAAATATCTTCCAGAAATAACGATCGTTGTTTCGCGCCTCTACTCACGGTACGTACCGTATCGTGAATCGATCTTGCGTTCGCCAATTTACCGTGTTATGGTTGCGATTCGGAGAAACTACGAATTCTACGAGCGCACGGTGCTACGTAAAAAGCATTCCGGCGGACGTTTGTTGATCGGGATCGTCGAACTTTATTCGACGAGTAAAGAAACGCAGATGCTGCTGCGAAAATACTCCGAAAACATGCTGCCACGTTCGACGAAGCTAACTATCCGCCACGAAATTTAAAGATCAACGGAGAGCTTTCTGCTTGGCAACGCACGTCGACGAGCTGGAAATTAATTTCAAAATCTAGACGTGCTATCGTCGGAAACAAAGTAAAACGATAGTCGTACGATTGCCAGGAGGGTTTGCGGCCAACCGACGATTACGGTCGGTAGGTTGTCGCTAGATTTGCCGACTTTGGATTTTTTCGTTGTACTTACGCGGTGTATTCTACCGGTAATCCGCAAGCGATTACTTCGCGTTACGACTTACTACGAAGTTGAAAGTCTTCGTGTTCGTCGCTAAACGATGTTTTTCATATTTGTTACGCGCTTGTTTTTTCACCGTTCCACCTGAACCTCGGATATTCGAAAACATCGTCGTTTAACGAAGGAGAAAATGCACGGAACGAAAGCAAAAACGAATCGGATAAACCTTTCTGTCCTTCGTGTTCTTTCGGAGAGCATGGTTTGGAAAACACCGATGTACAGCACTCCGCCGTTCCATCATATTTTATTCAAACTTTGAGTTTAGCATCTCGTTCAGATACATTCTTTGCTGACATAAAATAAGTAACAATGCGAATATCGATGAAAAGCCCGAGATCCCTATGCTTGAATTTTATTAACCAACACACACGGTTCTGAATACGAGATTTCTTTGACTATTGATAGTAGCTTCAATTATTGAGAGTACATTTGAAATTCAGTGATTTATGCTCTTCTCTATTTTCTCTAGTTCTCGTGGGTTTCGTTGTGTCGCGTTACTTCGGAAGACTCAATGTCCATTCACCACGTAGACGGTCCGAACTGACGGGAATTGGTTACGTTTAACAAGACTTCTCTACGATGACGCGGCTTCCGAACGCCGGAAGATGTTTACAACCCCTCCAACGTAAAATTAGAACAAACCATGAACCTTTTTCCCCGTCGAGCGTACAGCTATAAAACGATCTAAAGAGATCCGTTCGGAACAACGCGGCGCGACGTATTTTCGAAGAAAACAAGAATGAACCCTCGAGTGTAGAGCGCGTATCTTTAGCGAGAAATCTCGACACAGTCTCCTAATCTTTTCATTGTCGTGATTCGACTTTTCGTTCGGATACGAACGGATATCTTTCACCTTCGCGCTGCGCGAGGCATAAACTTTCGGTGAAATTGAAAAGTTCCGACGAGAGGAAGACGGAAATACAAAAAGGTTTAAAAGCCCATTAATGGCGTTCGCGAAGAAACAGACGCGATCGCGTTCCAGCATGCATTCTGTCGTCTAAAAATAAATGGTTGCGTAAAATTAAGGGCGTGCCTGGTTATACCTCGTCCACGGAATACGTTTCGTAGGTGCCAATTGTTCTTGGCTAGGCTACTAGCAATTTATCGAAGATATTTCTGTTCCGCAACGAACTAGTTTCGCGACGCGGCGCGGTTCCGAGTTCCGAGTGCTCGCGCGTGACATTCGCTCGAAACGACGCGACGTCTCTTTCGAAACGCTCGGCTTTTCCGTGCCGTTGCTCGATTCGGTTCGATTCATCTTCCTCCGGTAACGTCCGATAATTTATTGCTCGTTCGTCGTTTAAGGTTACTCGTACGATGTCGAAAAGATTTCACCCGCTTTGGACGCAAACGCGTATCGCGGTCGAACGCGTGTGCCAAAAAGCAAGCACCAAAATATACGCTAGCGTTGGCTAACTTATTAGAGAAAACACGATTCTTTGACGCTTCCGTTCGCGTGCCACGTTCGATCGGAAAAGCCCGTCGGGTTGTCGCTTTTCAACGTCTCCGAAGCTTACATTCCGCGCGTTCCCGGTTGAACGTTTATCCGAGCAAAATTTTCCACGTGTTCGAGGGAACACCGATCGTAGAGAAACAAATCATTTTGCAAACACAGTAGCAAAGTTTATTATTCGACACTGAACGAGTTTTAGGAAACGCGTTCATCGATGGTCCCCATGGTTTGACGGTTTCTGAAACGCGCTAACGATGCATTCTTTGCTACGACTCACATAATCTCTCCGTTAACTATTAATAGAGCGATATCGCTCTTGATACAAGCTCTATTATTAACGGAATACGGCATCGTTGAGACAGTCGTGATTTACAAGGTGCACGACGATCTGTCTCAATACGAACGTCCACCGACTCGTGGCAAACGAAGCTAACGAAACCGTGAGTTCGTCGCGAGAATAATTAACATGAGATTCAGTCGTCGCGGAACCACCGTTTACGAGGACTTTTCGTTCGACGAAAAATTTTGATTCTTTCCCGTGAATATCGATGCGTCGAAAGCAACGTAAGAATTGCTGCTAGAGGTGTACCTAGCCGAGTCGTGGCAATCGTTGTAAGGTCGAGTATCTCCAGAGGCGACGAAGTTCCTGTTTAATTGCCGGCTAATTCGCGAGAGACGGTCGTTAGCAGTTTCTTTTTGACCCTCGAGATCGTCGAATCGGAGCAGAGAACGCGTCTCTGAAAAAGGATTTGCAGGGTAGAAAAGCAGGAGAGTACTTGGACGATATCGTCGTTCAACATCTAATCGTCAAAGGTCAACTGGTTGGCCAAACGTGCACGCGCGTTACGTATCACATATCGAGCACTTACGTAATATAACATAACCACGAGCCTCGCCTCGTCGCGCCACAATAACGCTATTTAACAACGAAATCGGCTACGAATAATATCGAGTTTATTGCCTACGACCCACAGCTTCCCGTGCATCTCGCGATATTTCCGCTCGTTTACTCTTATCTTCGACTTCCGCGTTCAGATTTTTCTGTATCTTGTTCCAGGGCGGATTACTGGAAATCCCAAGGCCGCAAGTTCTGTGATTTCTGTAAGTGTTGGATCGCCGACAACAAACCTAGCATCGATTTTCACGAAGGCGGCAAGAAACACAAGGAGAATGTTAGCAAACGGCTTAAAGAGATACACAAGAACAGCGCGAAACAGGCGAAGCAGAATAAGAAAATTGAAAATGACATTAAAAAGATGGAAAACGTACGGTTTCACCCTCTTTCTTATTTCGTTCTCTTCTTTTTTAATAATCGGTACATACTACGAAATATCTTTTCGCGTTTAGGCAGCCATGGCCGCTTATTTGAAAGATGTGGAGAACAACACGAGAGACCTAACCGCTGACAAGATCATCCAAGAAAAGGCGAATAAGAGAGACAAGAAAGATGTGCGTATCTAAACGCGTAATTTGTACTATTCGATCGTGAAGGCATACGAGAGATATTTTTCCTACGATTGTTTGTTGCAGGTGAATTCCGATCATGCGTCAACGACCAATCGAGACACGATACCTAAGGATAAGTTCAGAATTGGCAATCAACAGGTAAGAATTTGATTCTACGCTTAGGAAATACGCCTATCCGTACAACTACGAAGGAAAATTGTGAATCGTTCGTTCGTCATTTACGAGAGGAACTTTTGATATCGAAACGTTTCAGTTTTCCCAAGACATCGACCCATGCGACCCAGTTCTATCGAGAGGTACGACGCCGCATCATACCAAGTTTCAACAAAAAGGCGAGAACAAGAGTCAAGGGAAGAGCAAAGCGGGCAAAGGAAAAGGAAAAGGGAAAAAAATTGTGGAAGAGGATCGTCCCACGAAACCCGTCCATAAAGTTTGGTACGAAGCTCTGAGTCCCGAAGGATACACATACTATTGGAATGTCGAAACCAATGGTAAGTTTACTACCCAACCAGGATAAGAACCTCACGACCCTCATTAGAGGGGTCTCGAAACCAATCTACGAATTCTAACATCGTTGGAAATCATACGACGCGTTCCAACTAATGACCGATTCCCGTATTATTTTGCATCAGAATCTGTTTGGGAAGTACCCGAAGAAGGGTACATGACGTTTGCCGAGCAAGAAGAAGAAGTAAAAGAGCAGGCTATTCAAGAGGAATTGCTAAAGCAATTGGAAGTAGAAGAAGCGGTCGCGAACGCGGATATTCTCGAAGAGAAGCGAGCCAACGCCGAAAGAGAGAGGCTGAAAGAGCTGAGAAAAGCGAGTAGCGCTCAACTGTCTGCAGAATCCACCGAACAGGATAAAAACGCGAGAACGGTCGAAGAAGAAAGCCGACCGTACAGAAGGGACTACAGCATCCCTGAAAAATCACACCCTTACGGTCCGTGGCAAACAGTTCGGAAAATGTAAGTATTCGAAAGATGAATGAGTTGCACGTTATTTTTAATTTCTAATCGTATCGAAACGGTATTGAGCCTTCGCTGTTTTTTTCCAGAGAAACGAAACCGGTGGATTTACAGTTGCCGCAACAGAAACAAGTACAGCTGCCCGTTTTCGAGAAAGCGGAACCACCTACTTCCCAAAGAACGTTCAAGGAGAAACAGATCATACGGATCGACGCGGGGGGCAGTGACGACGAGAGGCAACCGACTACGTTCAAAAAGCGAAAAATTGGCAATAAGAGCGTGCGAAAACGATTAGCCGATGATCAATGACTGCTCGTTCGCATGATCATAAGGACCTTCTCTTTTGATACGATGGCGCGACGACGGAAAATCGGCGCATAGGACTGGGATGTGTACGAGATAATAAGAAACAACGTTTTCTTTTCATCGATTGAAAAAATGAACGCTTTTTCTTTTACTTGTGGTTCTCATTTCTATCCTAGCGTACTCAAACATCCACCTTATTCGAATACGAACGATTCGATCGTTTCAACGATCGTTTGACGAGGACAATTAAGCACCAAATAGTCCTCGATCGATTCACGATTTTCTTCAGTGACAATGCTTGACTAGACATATTGGTTTTTATTCGCCGACGCGGGTATTCCATTAAGCCGATCCAAAATTAATTGACGAGGTTGGCCTTTTGTTTCCGGGAGGATCACGAAAATGAAAATGAACGTTAGCACGCAGAAGGTACCCAGTAGAAAGAAACAACCGTGCATTCCCAATAAATCCACGAAGTTCGGGAACAACTTGGCAACGACGAACGCCATGCTCCACGTGAAGAACATTCCAAGCGTGATGACCAGACTGGAAACGTCTCGACTGAGGATGTCGGAAGATATCACGTACGGGCCTGGTCCGAGTCCTAATCCATAAGCGATCATGAAAACGGACAAAGCTACTACGGAGATCCAACTGAAACTGGTAACGTCGTATTGGAGTCTTTGCAGGTAGCAAAAGGTCCCGAGAACGTAGTGACAGATGCCCATTCCCAAGGCAGATGTCAGAAGCAAGGGTCTCCTACCGACTCTTTCCATAGACACGGTAGATAAGCAAGAGCCGCATACTTGAATCAACCCCACGATGATCGCCGAGTTGTTTGGGGATATTGCACTTCCGGCCATTCTGAATATTGTTTCCGTGTAGCTTATCTGCGAGGAACGAGAAGCGTTAATTAACGTTATTGTAGAGCTCTTTGATCGTAACGATAGTTGTCCTTCTTTACCATCGCGAATATCCCGGCAAATTGTTGACCACCAAACAGTCCCAACGTGATCAACAATCCCTTTATCGTTGCTCGATCTCGAAACAAATCCGACAGTCCGATCGATTTCTGCGATACGTTTTGCTCTTTCGCTTCGATCTGCATACGCGCCATTTCGCGCTCTGTCGTCAGCTTATCTCCTCCTCTCAGCCAACTTAGCGATCTGTCGAAAACGTGAAGTCGGATTAAATGAAAACCCGAGAGAAGTTTATCGAAAAACGTAGCTATCGATTGGATAGATTCTCTGCTCACCTCGCGGCATCGTCGAGACGATTGTGGCGCACCAGGTACACCGGTGTCTCCGGCACGAAAAAGAAGAACGCGATATAGAGTAACGGCCATACAAGCAAGCTGATCGTGAACACGCGATAGGACAACACCGCGCCGAATATGTATCCCCATAAAATACCACCGTTCAAAAGAAACACCATTAGACTACCCAGCATTCCGCGATTTTCGTCGCAGGCAATTTCAGACACGTAGAGCGGAATCAAAAACAATGTCATTCCACCGCTCATGCCCGAAAAGAAACGGGCAATGAACAGATGCCAGTGTACCGTTGCAAAGATGGTGCACAACCAAGTGGCACAAAGAGGTATACCCATCAGACAACCGACAACTTTTCGTCCGTATCTCTCCGCTAATGTGCCGACCATCAGGCTGACGAAAGCCGCCGTTATACACGTGATTCCCGTCAACCAAGACGCGGCTTCGTTCGTCATTGGTTCCTTACCCACAGGTGGATTGTCACTTTGAAATTGCGGTATCGACGGTGACAACCAACCGATCATTGTTCCGACCGAGAAACTTGAAATATTTGCTATAAAAAAGAAAAGAAAAAAGTTGTAATGACTATCTGTATTTTATTCTACCAAAAAACTTACCGACCACCCCTACGAATAATTGTCGAAACTTCCCTGGTACGGCTGCATTCTTACCCCCCGTCATTCTTTGCCTTTTGCTTTCACCCTTTCTTTCTTTCGCGCACTCACTTTACCTCTTTCTCTCTACCACTATCGCCCTTATATTTCGTTTCCTTACGTAAAGAAAAGGAAAATGTATTCCTATATCGAATGATTGGTAAATATAACAACCGCAAGAGATAATCTTTAACCTTTAATCCCATAAAAGATATCGTTGATCCTTTAGAATAAAAAACTATGTCGTTCGTAAATGATTGAACTATTATCGTTTTCAATCGTTCTGTGACCAAAGATTCGATTCTTCCTTGAATTTATACCAATTATTACCAAACTGGAATTAATCGAACATAACATCCTTATCTTCTGTCATGTTTAGCTCTCCCTCGTTTTATGTACTCGACAAATACCCGCGAACTTAAGCATCGCTTTATCAGCCCCATCCAACTTTCCTTTCTTTTCCTATTTCCTACATTTCATGCGTTATTACATTGCGTTTTACATTTTATATATATCGAACGGCGAATCAAATGAGATTTTTACGTAAAATTTTGTTGCTTTTTTGAATATCAGTTTTTGTGAATCGCATCTGTAAGCGAAGCTTACAGGCATAATTACCCTTACGAACTTGTAAAAGTATCATAATGCCGCCGATTAAGATCGTTTCGCTACTGTCACCTCGACGTAATCGAACGCACTTGATTATGATTTATCACATAGTCTATTTTACCGACTCTCGGTGTAACGCTAATTTACGACTTCTTATGACTTATGTCTTCAAGCTAATTTATACGCTCTTACGTACTCTAATTTTTTATTTAGTGCACTATACGTTTATTCACATTTGTCACGAGTACACGTGGCAATTCCTAAATGATAAGTAAAATTCTAACAAGTAAAAACGATCATTTCGATGAAATAAAATGATTTTATTTTTTATTTCAATTGCCATTTAGTCAAACTATCTTCTCCGTTTGTTACTTTTACGAACACACTTACTTGTTGATACTGACAACAGATAAAACTAAAAAGCGGGTGGGTCATTTTGCTACAAAGTAATCGCATAAATATATCGGATACGATGCATAAGACTATTTTGTCTTATTGTTGGCATAATAAGACAAAATAAATTATAGATGCGGAAAGAGGTATATGTATGAAGTGGCAACCTATACATCTCAAATGTATTGCTCAGTGCACGTAACGATAACCAGGTACACATTTAACCTAGTAAAAGCTTCTCCGAATTTGATAAGTGTTACTCGTAATTTTTAAAATAGAGACATAGTTTATATAAATGCCATTAATGTATAAAAACGAATCCTCATTGAAATACTAAAAACACATTTCTTTATAATCGTTGTTATGTACACAATCCTTTATCTGTCATCGCGGCCATATTATTAGGTTCACGGACGTTGGTAACGTTAATTTCCATTAATTAATAATGAAATATTACATTAAATATGCTTTCTTCTCCTTTTCAGTTTTTCCTACATTACATTGATTCAATTGCTGTACAGCAAAACATAAATTTAAGAACTATAGACATTAAATCACGCTCGTAGCATTATTGACATCTTATTCTCGTGCTCAAGCAGACAATATCGTATTCATTGTAACTGCATATTTCAGATGTTACAAACAAATTTGGTTTAGAAACTTGCATCTAATGTAGTATCTGTGTGATCCACATTATACCTATATATATTCAGATAACTATTCATATTTTTAAACCGCATTAGTTACATATTTTTTACTTTATGTATTTCTACTTGCTGTTCACAGCTAGTTAATTAATTTCTTCATTGGACATTGTACTGGATAAAGAACATGGCATGGCACTGCAACGGTACTACAAATCAAGAAATGGTATCCAAATTAAAAGGTAAGACTTAATGTATATGCCGCTTTAAATTATATTCTTTATTTTGTAACTTCTACACAATTTAGATGAAGAATTCTATTGTAGAAGCGGGTATCTTAGCAACAGATAGAGCAGAAGCAGCTATGCTTGCTATTGACAGAGGAAGATATTACCATGAACCAGATCCTTATCTTGATCGACCCAGAAGAATTGGTTACAATGCTACAATTAGTGCTCCCCATATGGTTGGTATTTGGTTATCATCTATTCCAATTACATTGATAAACTATTACAATTTCTCACATTGATATATCATGCTTCTATGTCAATTTAATGATCACAAAACATATAATATATAAAGTAAATACAATGTTGCAGACAAAATTGCTTAAAAGTAGGATCAATAAGATTACAGAAAACATGCTTTATATATATCTTTGAAAATACAATGAGTAACTACAAAGAATAACGTATGGTTTACAGCATGCACATGCACTGTCTATCTTGTCTGACCAACTATTCGATGGAGCCAAGGCATTAGATGTTGGATCAGGCTCCGGTTACTTGTCGGCTTGCATGGGGTATATGGTGGGCTCGCGTGGTCGTGTGATCGGTATTGATCACATTCCAGAACTGATAGAAATAGCGACAGAAAACGTTCGCGAAGACTGTCCGCATTTTCTTAAGGAAGGTCGCGTGAAATTCATAGGTAAGAAAATAAGAAATTATTACACGATGTTGCACTTTTCATTCACGGTTAGTTGGTGTCAAAGAAGATAAAAAGAGATTATCGTAAATCGTATAGTTTTTTATTACACAATATTAAAAGAAAAAGTACATATTCAAAAGTCTGAAAATAACATAGATATGTTCAAATAAAAGAAAAAACACTCGTGATCCACCCATGTGGAGTAGGTATGTACCTTGCTACGAAGAATGAAACACGACTGTGTCCACCAACTGCGTGACATTGCTGTGCATTACATAAATGATAGACCGAAGTCTAACAAAAGATCATTATAAATGCGCCTAGTGGGAGATGGCAGATTGGGAAATGCTGCTGACGGTCCTTACCACGCGATACACGTTGGAGCAGCAGCAGATGTTCTACCGCAACAGGTAAAAAAAGTCTTTAAAAATGAATACTTTACAATTTTTACATGGTTTAATCGTTGAAAACAAACTGTATTATCGCGTGTTTCAGTTGGTAGATCAATTATCTCCTGGTGGACGATTGGTATGTCCAGTTGTTACCATAGAAGGTTTCCGAAAACTTCAAAATTTACTCCAGGTGGATAAGAATACAGATGGCACGATTACGATGAAAAAGTTAATGCATGTTTCCTATGTTCCTCTTACCGACCCTGCTTCTCAACTACTTAATGTGAAAGATTTAGAAATTTAGAAATCATTTAAATAGTTTTCACTATTAAAAGAAGTTAGTTGTTAACGATAACAATGACGACAATGACGACGACGAAAATTAAAATTAATACATATATCCTTTATCATGCATGATACGATGTCCATGAAATAGAAATTTTTTATTCACATGTGTATTAATAAAATATATTTTGCGTATATGGGGTACCTTATTTAACATTGTGTTTAACAATTGATGCACATTAAAAGTCCTTGTAAGTTAAGGAAAGTTTATTTCAAATTATGTAATTCTATGCTTTATAAAATATAACAAGTAAATAGTTTATAAATGTTTCTTGTAAAACATGAATAACATTAAAAAAGAACCAATAAATTCGATCAATCATATTTGTAATTTATTATTACTAATTGCATAATAATTTTTAAATTCATTTGATATAATTTGGACAAGTCGAATATTGGCGCTATCTACTACAAGTAATCGAAGACATGGATAACTACTTTAGTTCCTAATTTGCCGTTAGATGGTTATACCAAAGAGTAGATATAGTATACTCTGTGGTTATACTATGTTCATAAATTGAACAAATTCTTAAATTATACTTGAACATAGTATTTGTAGTACAGTATAACGCACGAGTACAAATAGAATATGTATATTTAAATTATAATTGTTATTAAAAAATGAATAAATGTTTAATTAATCGTATTCATTTATTTAATATATATGTGATTTTCTTAGGAAGATATCAGGAATGGTAAATGAATCAAATGAAATTAATCAATGACTATAAATCAACTATAATTAGCCCACGAATTTGTAATATAAAATTGGCGACATTTAAATTGGCGCCAACATGAGTGCACACACGCATACACACGTATATAGATATATATATGTTCAGTAAAGCTTAACCTGTGAAAAGAGAAAATCAATTCTTTCCTGAGGTGTGTCAACGTTGCAGATCGAACGTCGTTTTACAACTTAAACGGAAAAAATTTGGGTATTTCAGGCGAGAGAAATTATTAAATTAGGAGGTAAGGGACGACATTGACTTAAGAAATACGAACTAAACATTTTTGCGGTAGTCGAACGAAAATAGCTCGAAAATGATACTCGAGAGTGTTCGCGGTGGACAAAAAATAGTTGACGATCGCGGATGTGTTCGAAACGTCGTTCAACAGAATTTCTACGCAATGTATCGGACAAAAGTTTGTAATCCAGATTAGATGAGATGCAGTGATCGTATATAAAGGATATACAGGTAATTGAGTTCAAGTTATTATTTTGTCAATTTCTGTTTTTTCCCATAAGAGCTTGGAGATGACATTTTCGATGTATTCATAATATTATTTCATTTTTCGAAACATTTTTGACTACATTCGTCGGGTAGACAACACGTGTACACGTACGTAGAATACTTATATGCCTCGTTCGTACACACGCAACTCACGCATGCTATTTTTATCGTTTAGTATCGTGCTTCCAAAATTACGTCTGACCCGAATTAATAATGTCCGACATTCTTATTAAAAATTACGACAAAGATTATCAAACACACACTCTCGAACGTAATGTTCTATAATCGAAATTGAAATTCGCGCTTTTACAGATGACAGAATTCGAAAACGGCCCGCGAAATTTTTGAATCGTCTCTCTCCGTTATCTTTTATTTCCGCGCGTAGAGGTTAAGCGATACACGGTAGAGGTGTGTAGGTTAAGTTTATGTCAAAGATAGCATCGTGCACGATAAAATATATTTTGTGGTATTTTGACTGCCTTGTTTTCGTTATTATTGCTTCAAAATTTCTTTTTAACAAGCCATGTAAGATAACGGAGTCGTAGTTTCGGACGTTTATTACTTTGCTGTTGAATCAGTGTCACGATCTTTTTCATATTACTACGCATGAAATAATGATGTTATTCGGCGTATTTTTTCGTGGTTTCACATCGGAAACTAACCCTTTTATGGACAAGGGTTAAATGACGGTCAATCGATGGAAAATTACCCACTCCGTACGAGCATAAAATATATATGCGCGTATTCTACTTCGTACAAAGATCGATATACGAACAACGGTATATTTATTCTTTTCAATAATAAATCGAGAAAATCCGTAAGGTCACTTCTTGTTTTGATAATTTATTAAACCGCCAGACACAAAGTTTTTAGTTTGATCAAGATTCGTTTATTGAATCGCTTTTTCGATGTAAACGTGTTGTAATTCTTGCCGAATAAACATTTGAAAATGAATCATCGTTGTAAACTGTGGTTAACAATAAGTGAGAAGCAAAAACACACTGGCTAAAAGTTCTGGTTTCGACGCATTCGTACTTGTCGAGGAACCGAACGGTGAAAGGTATAACCGGTTTTTTAGCAGATGGCGGATTACATAAAGAAAAAAAAGGAAAAAAAATACAAAGAGTAGCGTGTGATTTATTATGCGACCTTCGACCGGTTTCATTTCTACTGCTAAACATAAAACGCCATAGTCATTAATTTTTTAGGTCGGACGATTATCGTAATAGTAACGCGATATACGAGAAGCAAGCGAAATACGTACCCAGATAATTTATCGATTTTCTCGCGTCTCCAACCTAGATCAACGTAGCGTTATCAGTCGTATATTTATCGGTAATCGATTATAACAATCGATTAAGTTCGTGTGCAATGTTACGGTCAAGAAATCATAATCTCTGACAGAGAAGAACGATAGATAGACAAGAAGGAAGAAATTAAAAGGAGTGGGAGAAGGAAGAAGAGAAGAAAGAAGGAGTAGAAGCAACCTTTTAGTAGAAATACGTTCCTATATAAAAAGAAGCAAGATTCTTTCGATGACAAACCCGGTCGTTCATGAATACAAGCGCACGAGCGCAGTGCAAGCGCACGAGCGCAGGAACGTAGGAGTGTTGAGTACGCGCGCGCGTACATGCGATTCAGTACGTCGTCGACCGTTCTCGTGATAGCAGCTGACGCGATTCCGACTTCGCGTGAAAACGCGACAACTATAATCGAAACGCCAGGAGTTGGAAATTTGGCTCGCGATCATCCGATACGCGATTTTGCTTCTTTCTAACAATCAGGTAAATGTTCTCAACATCTTTGAAGCGTAGTGAAATCGATCCTCTGTGTACCTTTTCTCGAGTTTTCCAAGGATAAGTTTCTCGAATCGAGACGATGTCGCGACAACGACAGTGTAGTACCGGAACACGTGGAAACGCAAGGTTATCATGCCGGTCATCACAATTATCGTTGCACCACGCTTTTCCTCGTGATTCGGCGATTAACTCGAGCGATGCGTTTCGAAAGCATTACCGAATACATAATCACCACTCCGAGTTGCCCTAAGTTTATTCGACTCTTCGAACGCCGATAAGTTTGAACGTGTCGGGCAAAATGTAAATCAGAACGAATATTGTCGCTCGTGATTCGACCTTTTGATCGAAATGACAACTCGAACGAAACGATGAAAAATCACCAAGTCCTTGCTAATATCAAATTTCGATTAACTGTGCGAAATTAACTGTGAGAAATGCTGCGATGGAACGATCAAAACGCGCCGTCCTGCCATCGGAACGTATTAAACTAGGTTATTCGTAGAGGAGCGTTTTCTCGGTCGATCGAACTCCTTTCTGCTCGAAATCGATCGTGACTGCTATCCTTTGAATTTTTATCTCAAACTAGGATCTATCGATTTGTATTATTAGCACCATTTCGATCGTCCGACTCGAAACAGTTTTGCTGAACGATAAGATCAAAAACAAAACGTGACATGGTTTGTTAAAATCTATTTCTTGATATTTATATTCCATGTAATGTTCTCGCAATCTTTTGCATCGATCATAAAGATTACTTTTTTTTTATTCCGCTGCCCTACTTTTTACGTTCTCGAGGCAATTACGCGTTGATCGATCGCATCGATTGTTTCGCGGCTACCGGGCACGTGGATCGAAACTTATGGCGCGAGCAACCGTTAGACAAGACTCGAAGAGCAACTTTTAAGGAATTTGTTTGAAAAATGCCTGATACGTCGTTCGAGCAAGGGTAACTTAAAGTTTAACCTCACGATCACGAAGTCGTCACGCCATACCAAGCCACACTGACGTGCCTTCACGTCGCTATCCGATACCCATCCTTTCCGCGTAATTCCATTACGTTATCCTGCTATTTCTGACCGTGAAAAATCAAATTCATAACACGGTTTCGACAGTTGCCCACAAATTCGAGCGTAGGTGGTAAGCACTCGAGTTTCAAGAACAGCTTAGCGATTGAATCAGTCCTTTCACGAGCGAATCGTGGCTAATAGAAAGAAAAGTTAACGCATCGATCGAATTTCATTTCGATCGCTTCAGTTGTTACGTATTTTCAATTCCGAACACGCGGTGTGTAATTGAGATCTGACGAGTTTCGTTTATTAATCGTCACATCGAATTGAACGATGTTACGTCTTAAGATGCAACGGTCAAATTCATTTATTCGAGCAATCGTTCACACGCCTGTCTCACGGAAATTAACAAGATGAGTAATCGAATCTATTAAGATGAATATCTTATCTAGCGATCTTAAACAACACCAAATTTAATCGCGATTGTCTTCGTATTTAGATAGAATGTTGCACAATCATTGTGCAATGTTAGCAATCGTTAATGATAAAAAAATTACAACTATGCAGGGTGCTTACGCGTTTATCAAGAGCTCGATCGATACGATAAGAGATTCTTGTAACATTACCATCGCGAGATTTGTTATCACATAACGGTTTTATAAACTTTTTTCAATTGAATCGTACGTTTGTCTAGTGATGATCTCAGGTTAAAGATAACGAGCAAAGTTTGCGCGATAGATCGTCGAACCGACATGATCGATTGCCAATGCAAACATATACCTAAGTGTACACATGTATCCATATAATCAGTATGATCTATACAATTGTTCATTATCTGTGAATCGTGACTCGACGTGTTGTATACTGTGCGACGATGACAATGAGTTGCATGATTGTAGAAAAAACGACATTCGCGTAATGACTCGTATCATGTTACGATGCGTCACGTGTATCACACGCCTCCGGTTGCGACCTCCAAACGCCAACGATCCCATCGGTGGGGTAAAACACTAGAATTTATCAGGAAAATGTTCCGCGTACCGATCACGACACGATTCGTCGTTTATTTACAATTCCAATGAATCACGATGCGTTCTCCCTGTGAATGCAAAGGAGGGAAAGAGTGAAAGGAGAGAGGGAGCAGATCGTAACTCGCAGAATTAAAGGCATGCTTGGTAGAATCGCTAGTGTGTGCGAAGGGATGTGACGTTATCGTTGTTTCCCGTAACTCAGAGATTCTGGAAACTGCTATTTTGTGTGAAAGAAGTACGCGCGCTTTCCATCCCGATTACCTTCGACGAAGAGCTCTTTTTTCGAAGCTAACAACGATCCCTTTTTTCCACGAGCCGGTTTGATAGAATATTTTTAATCGTTTGTTGCAGTCTTTGGAATCGTTGAGCGGTCGAACAAACATCCGAGAATAACGTGTGTCGGAGGAACGATGCAAAATCGTTACGACGACGACGATGATAACGTCGTCTATAAGGATGTGGTCATTATAGGTATGGTCGACTTCGATGTTAGGAAACGTTACGTATTTCGTTGATACAAACATTCAATGAGATTTTATAATACGAGTAATCGGCTCAAGCTAAGACGGTCGCGCCAACGATTTTCAGAGAATCTTGAGTTTTCTTCCGCGTTCTTGCATGATTCGACGAAAAGATTAAACTTACCGAACGATGAAATATTATGATAGCGTGTGTGCGTGTGTATGCTCGAGAACAAGAGCGTGAGGGTGAGAAAGAGAGAGAGAGGGAGAAACGTGCTATTTCAGCATCATTGGCAAACAAATGTTTCGCACAGGAAACGGACCTAGTGGAATATGCCTTTCTTATATGCTCGCTGGAAACTGGCCCTACTACACGGGCGAGCCGCATCCTGGGGACGAGATGCTGACTGCGAGGTTGCACTTCAGCACCCGACCCGGGAACGGAGAATGTTACGAGGAGGAGGAGGAAGAGGAGGCGGATGAAGAAGAGAAGGACGTAGAAAGAAAGAAAGAAAATATCAACGATCGATGGCGACAACGAAATGGAAGATCGGATGGATCTTTTTGCGCGGCAAAGAGTCAGGGAAGGGGTTTGGCGCGCAGCACTCGCTGCAAACTGGAATGCCTGTCCTCCGGTCTCGAAGGAAGAGTCGGTGGTCGACCTTTGGCCCTTCTGATGGACCAATTGCAGCATCCCTGCGTGGACGCCGGTCTCGATGTGCCTTCTCTTCTCACTTGGAAGTCGGTCGAGCAACATCCTGAGCACAAATTGATAGACCACGTGGTACTGGGCAAAGACGAGCCCGGTGGTTCATGGCAGGTAACCAAAAACACTGGTTATGATCTACCTTCCTCTTGCGATATATGTATATATTTATCTACACGCGTATTACGTATGTTTTTCGTATATTTTTCTTTGCTATCGGGATTCTCGTTGCCAGTCACGTCCGAACGTTAATTTCCAAGATTACGCGCGTAGCCCGTTTTAGCCATGCGATTTTAATTCGTAGATTTATTTTTAAAATTGATAACTCGAATTGGTTGTGCCAGTCGATGGATCCAAACGTGTTGACCATCAGCTTGAACCGATGGATGTCGTTACCCGATTTAGACATAAGGCAATGGGAGACGTTGATCGAGTCTGAGCAGTTTCGGCAAACGACCTCGACCCTCGACGAACCGTGCCCGCACGCGTTCCAAGAGAGATCGAGCGCGTGTAAAACGGCTAGCAGAATTTCCGTCGGCACAGTAGCTGCCTACTATCGAGACTACGTGCGTAGGAAAGGATTGGAACGATACTTTCGGTGGTTGGTACTTGTTCAAAAAAATTGCTTATACTCTTTCCGCTCGTATGTCGTTCGCTTTCTCGTTAACTTTACAAACGCGTTTCATTTTTCCAGTGGAACCATCGTTACTTCGGTACGACCAGTTCGCGGGACGAACGCCAACGAAAACACTAACAGTTACGGATGGATAGTGGAAGGTTTCGAAAAGAACACCGGAAAACCGTTCCGGTATCGATGCAAAAGAGCTGTCCTCGCCACTGGTACAACCGATTTGTCGAATCGGTTAGGAATACACGGTGAAGATTTACGACCCGATTGGATTACGCACGATCTCAACGAATTGGAATCGAGGCTGGATCGTTTAATCGAACAGCATCATGGTACGGGCGAAAAACATTTGATTGAATCTAAGATACGTGAATTGGAGTCGGTAACGACCGACGGCTCGAGAATCCGTCAAATAATCGATCGATTTCAGATGACAAACTGGAAGACCGAGTGAATCCCGCGCTGGTAATCGGTGGAGGATTAACCGCAGCGGATGCGATAATGGCCGCGCGTTTTCGCGGTATTCCCGTGTTACACGCATTCCGAGACAATGAATGGAATAAACCGGACACCAAGAAGATACACACCGCATACGATAAACTACAGGGACTTCCCAGTTCCATGTATCCAGAGTATCACAAGGTTTACGAGATGATGGCTGACGGAGGTACAAATTATCCTCTGTACAAGGCGCTACCGGGATACTCGCTAGTCAAGTTTGCCTCACGTGGAAACGACGTAATCGAAACCGATGATCGAATGGTCACCCTTTCGGCTCCGGATGGACGATTGTACGCGTTCCGCGTCTCGATCGTGGCTATACTCATCGGTGGGTATTTTTACACTCGTACACCGCTCTTAAATCTTAGGTCGCTCGTCGTATTTAACGCACCTCTCGAATGACTCAACAAGCACCTTAAGATTTTTGAACGGTAGCACATGAATAGTTGTAACAAACGTAATATGGTTCTTTCATCTATTTTACAAAGAAAATTTTATTCGCAGGATACAAACCTGACCTGTCCTACTTTGAAAACTGCGGGATCGGACTTGGAAAGTTTCCTGATAAACCTATAGACAGTAAATCGAATCCGATCGAAGTCGACGACTTTACGTACGAAGTCATAAAGGCGCCGAGGAACGGTCTTTATGCTTTAGGTCCTCTGGTCGGTGACAACTTTGTACGTTACATACTGGGTGGAGCGTTTGGAATTTTAACTCACATCTTAAGCACGTCTTATCTGTGAGACCAGTTTACGGACAATGCCTTCTGACTCTCTTCTTTGTTAGTTTGTATTATTATTATACTTAATAACGGCGTTGATAGTCAATCGTATCCAGTCCTTAATGGAAATCGTGTGCACGTTAGTTCAATTTACCGGAAATAGTCATTCGTTTCGTATACTTATCGATCGATACCGTTGTTTCCTCGCACACGTGATCCATATGTACTTTGTTTTTTTTATACCAAGAAACAACCGGAAACCATTTCAAAATCAAATTTTCCGATTAAATACCATTTATTTTTCTAAAGCCTAACGAAATTTTAATTGCACGATTTCACCGGATATCGTTCGTGCGATTTCTCGTTCGTAAATCTGTATACATAGAACGAACGATCACGTATAAATTTGTATAAACAATTTCGTAATATGGTAAGTATGATGTCTAATGCCGGTGTTATTAAACGAAAAAGATAAATATGATGATGAACGAACGGTACGGTACAATAAAATTCGTAGGGTCTTGATATCAGCATTTCTCGCATTCCATTTATTAGAATAAACGTTGTTACGGTATCCTGTTGCATTTTATACCTTACAGACATCGAATTGTTCTTTACGTAAAAGTTGTTTGTAAATTCTATAAGCTCTTAAATTTTCTTCTTCTATAGTCTTTATTAACAAATAATTTGTACAATTTATAACGTAGGATTTTTATGACGCTCGATAGATATTTACAACGTACACAGAATACCGCGTACACGCTTGTACGTATGATATATATATATAAATATATATATATATATATATACGCGTGTGTAACATATATACAAGTAGGCAGACAGGGACATTGTTTAATTTTTTAGTTCCGATACGCTTTCTTAAAGTCAATCTATATACACACGTTAGGCGGTTGCGATTAAATTACATATATATAGAATTAGATGTATCGCTCAGTCTGTGATAAAAGGTGCAATGTTCGAGAAAGAGTTATCTTGTACTTTTAAGCATGGAACATGAAATTAAGACATTGTAAAGTAAAATATTATTTATCTTGATATTTGTCAAGAAATTTTTAAAATGTTTGTCTAAAATATTTACATTAATGCTATATAAAATTATAACATTTATAACATGCATTTGATAAAACATTCTTCGTTTATTAAAGAAAGAGTATTGGAAAACCATATCTGAAAGTATTCAATTTAATTTTAACCACCTTTTATATTACCACTTAAGTTATCAGTGTTTCGATGGCAGAGAAACATTTAAAAGGTAATACATCGATCAATAGCGATATATTCGCATAATATATTTTATTTGAACACGTTCCATTTCTTTTCACCCTCAAAACTCAAACTTATCCGAAAAGATAAGTTTTCGAGATAAATATATGTTATACTTGATCTAAATGTAAAATACATTTCAATGCATCTGTTACGAATATTTGCTACCGTTGAAGTCGTATGTAGTCTGCACGAAAGAAACAGCACCGCAATTTGATATTGGAATGATTTCGATTCAAAAACGAGAAAACGATTTGAATTGTTCAGCGATAAAAATTAACGTATTTCTTTTTAACCGTATATGAAAAGCAACATTCTTTATCCATGATACCTATAAAAGCTAGCGTTCGAATTGAACGTTTAATTTTTCATCTTGCATCTTCAAACTTTTACAAATTACTAATTATGCTAAAAAATATGATTCTTACTTAAAACATATATACAATAAATATCTTCTTTTTAAGAAAAGTTAATTAATCACAATTAATTGTACATCAAGGTATATTCATGAAATTCGTACGCGAGCTGTGCTTCATGTTTTGAATATGACGAAAAAGAAACTAATTAGAATAATAGCTCCCGCAAGTATGACTATACAATATAATTTTTTATTAGCTCTTTGATAAGAATCTGCTTTTTTTAATTGTTTATAACCTTCCTGTACTTGTATTTGTGTCTGTTCGATATTGTAATCAATTCTATCCAAAATAGTGCCTTGATCCTGCACCATAGTCGCTAAATCCTGTTCAAAGAATATTTTTTGTATTTTCAAGTCATATTTTTAACGCGTTATCTTATAAAAAATTATATAAATCGTCTAAATCCCTTACTTTGAATATATGTCTGAGGTCTGCTATACTCTGAACTATGTTGCCAATTTGTTCTTCCCTTTCCAGGGCTAATTTCGTTCTATCTTCTGAATCTTCTAACTGTAGAAGTACAGAACTTTGTCTTTGTTCACTTTCATGCCATGAATCTGTGCTTATTTCATTTGACTCCATTAACCATGTATCTGTTGAAGCATTGTTCAAAAATATTGATTGATCTTCTGTAAAAAATTGATTGCTTCTCTCTTCCCTTGATTTTACCTCTAAAATTGTAAGAATGATCTTAAAGTTTTGTTCAACAAACTTTTTATTCACACAAGAACTGTATATATCCTACGTGTCAAGTAGTAATTCTGAGCTGATCTGTATCTAAGTCCCAACTCTTGCAATGCAGTTGAAAGAGCCATCACTGCGCTTATAGCTAGCCGACGCTCCGTGGGATTAGAAGCATGCCTTGCTTCTGTTTTTATAGTTTGGACTTGATGATAACCATTAGAAAATGCACGTCCTATCTCCCGTGTCAACTGTTCCATCTGTCTTTCCTCCTGTAGACATGTTTTTTAACGATTTGCTCTCTAACAATTAAGTAATCAAAATAAATCAGAAGAATTGCCCAACTGGCATCATGTATATGAATAATTTATTAATCATTAAAGTAACAAATATTATATTAAAGCTTGGTACAAACCTGTGACGTATCATCTAATGTTGGTCTAGTTAATTGTTTAGATTGTAACTCTACCAAACTTTCTATTTTTACGCGTAATCTACTTAAAATATATTGTGTCTCTTCCAAGGCATCCGTCCAAACAGGTGGTGCGTTAGTTTCCAAATTAACATTTTTCAGTTCAACATTATCAGAAGTACCAGAGTCTGAACCTACTAGTGCCATTCGATCAGAGAGGTTCTGAAATTATACGTTATATCCATTTAACATTAAACTTCTTGTAAAAAAAGTAATTTACTTTTTATTAGTTATAGGTTATGCACGTCATACTTGTTCGGCATATATATGTTTGCTTTGTAAAGCATTATTTCGCATTAAAATAAAAGGTTCCGTCAAATTTCGCATTGCCATTTTGAACAGAATTTCAGTCTCTTTATTAGACGTTTTTCAATAGATCACAATTCATTACAGTTATCTACTTGTAACACTCCCTCCTGCCATGCACCATCTGTCACTGAAAACTAATCGAAACAGCTGATCGGTCAGGTTTACCAAATTCAACTTTTAAAGATTTATCTTTTGTTGATTACAATTCATCGAATTGCTTCGAAAAAAATAATTATAAATATATTAATTACCGTTGTGTTCTTCAATTTTAATTATATATATAATCATTTACTATAATATAAATATATACATATATATTATTTATGATTTGTATTAAAATAATTTATTAATTACTTCAATTATTACATATATATATTTTTCCACATAGCATCAATAAAACCCTTTATACATAGTTAATATCTTTATTAAACTTAAGCAATAGAAATGAATTTGCTAGACAGTTTTAATTGTTAAATGTTTTTAAATCAATATACACATTTATTTAATTTGTACTAATCATAATCATTTCCATTAAAAATTAAGTTGTAATAAATAACAGTTTCTTGTCTTACACTCATTATTAATGCCTTTTTTACATAAAGTTTTTTAAATTTATTTTTGACTACGTCAATACATCTTTGTCCTTCATTGTTTCAATAATTAATGGTCTAGTACTATAAAGGTTTCCAACAAGTGCTTGTCTTTTAATAATTTCAAGTGCTTCATTTCCCTTTCTATAACACTCATTAATCTTCTCCTTATCCTGCAAATTCTTGTTTTCATGGAATTCATGTCGAATTTTGCGCAAAGCATACATCCTACAAAATATAAACATTTACATTTTATACATTTATATCAAATAATACGTATATAATACTTATTTAGTTATTATTAACAATTAAATACGAGTTGGTTAACTGCAATAACATGGGTTTAAAGAAACTCATAATAATTGAATGAAACATTAGATTTTAACTTTTCAAACAACGTCTAATAAATTTATGCTTACCGGTAATTGTAAGAGTTCCATTTTTTACTTTCTCGAATTAAATTTCGATAAAGACGCAGAACATTGCTTCGATTACTAGCCATCATGTATCATTCGTATTGTACCATTATATTTTGAAACATCATAGACCAAATACGTGAATAGATTTCGTGTCGTACGCTAATATCGTTACGTATTTTATACTGATACCTTTTACAGTTTGAATTTTATATGACGATTTTTATATCATATTTGACACGTACCTTTTCATTTTCTTGATTGTTACGGTATAGTTTGAAATAATTGCACAGAAAAGAAATTTTTGCAATATCTTTCATGGGCTACCAATATTGTAAATGATCCTTAAAGTGGATGTATACCACGGCCGTATATACACGTGTTATGACGATTAAGTAACATGATATATAAACACTGCATCTTGTTATCAAAATAATTCAAAGTTTTTATGAATAATAATTACAGTTCACTTTTGAAGACTTAAAATGTATACTAATCTTGGACGATTTAGTGCAAGGATAATTTTTAGTAGAACGTTTTCTGTAGCTACTCAAGTTGAAGCAAGTAATGACATAATTGTACTTAATAAAAATTATCCAGTTGATAAATGGACGAATATTACTCCAAATATTTTAGCAAAAGTAGGACAAAATTTACACATTACTCCGTACCATCCTTTGTCTCATATTCGTCAACGGATAGTTAACTATTTTTACATGCAATTTCATAACCGTATTGGAAATCCAGTGTTTAGTGTCTATGAGAATATTTCTCCTATAGTTACGGTAGCTCAAAATTTTGATTCTCTTCTTGTACCAAAAGATCATCCAAGTAGGAGCAAATCAGACTGTTATTATATAAACCAAGATACCTTGTTAAGAGCACATACAACTGCTCATCAAACAGAATTAATTTCAATGGGATTGAATAATTTTATCGTAATAGGAGATGTTTATCGTAGAGATGAAATAGATTCCACACATTACCCAATTTTTCATCAAGCAGATGCTGTCAGATTATGCACAATAGATGAAGTGTTTCAGAATGTGAATAGTCCTGATGGGTTAAAATTATTTGAACATAGAGGAGTAGAAACTAATGAGAAACAAGGTTGTCACACTTTAGAATCTGTAAAGATAATGGAACATGAGTTGAAAACTACTTTAACAGGTCTAGCAGAGGCAGTTTTTGGACCAGGTACTTTTACAAAAAGAACATTTTATTAATTAGAATTTTAAAGTGATGTAAAATGAACATTTTTTACTTTAGATGTAAAATGCAGATGGGTTGAGCAATATTTTCCTTTCACTCATCCATCATGGGAACTAGAAGTTTATTACAAAGATCAGTGGCTTGAAATATTGGGATGTGGTATTATGCGTCAGGAAATTTTACAAAATATAGGCATAACAGAACGCATTGGATGGGCATTTGGATTAGGTTTAGAAAGAATAGCTCAGCGTTTATATGATATCCCTGACATTAGATTATTGTGGAGTAAAGACAGTGGTTTTTTGAATCAGTTTAAAGTTGAAGACCCTAATGCAGCAATAAAATACCAGGTATGAAAATTAATATTAAAGCAGAATTTTAAAATAGTGATAAAATTTGCTTTTTATAGCCAATTAGCATTTATCCTCAATGCAAAAATGATATAAGTTTTTGGTTGCCTCAAGACCAACCTTATTCACCAAATGATTTTTATGACTTGGTAAGGAATGTTGGTGGAGATAGGATAGAACAAGTTATATTGAAAGATGTATTTACTCATCCAAAAACTAAAAGAACATCACACTGTTATACAATAATATATAGACACATGGAACGTACATTATCAAAAAGAGAAGTAAACACTATTCATACTAATATAGAAAGGATTTCTACTGAAAAATTGCATGTTGAAGTCAGATAAGAAGGGAAACAAATAAATGAAATAAAAAAAAATAATTGTATGCTATGTTTTCAATAACATAATAACATGTAAATTTAATTTGAAAGTAGAATGTCATAAAAGATTAGTCAAACATCAAAGGAATATATTATTTTATTTTCACATAAATTAATTGTAAATGTATTATTAAGTCAAATAATGTTTATCTAGAAATAACTGTATCATCTAAGTTATACTATACATTTTATCGATATCATTGTAACTAGTTTTACATGTTTATAATTTATGCACGAATATAAAAATCGATTTCCTCTATTTTATAGCATTTTGAATTCATGATAAGTAAATTACATTATGCTTGAAAATAATTTTATTTAAAATATAAAGTAATAATATTTTATTAAGAGATAACGATAGAAAATGAAAAATCGCGCCTAATGTATCAAAATTAAAATTTAACTTTCAATATTTTCTTTATATTTATTAAATACATTAGAAACTGTCAAACAAAGTAACACGTGCTTTCAGTTAGTCAAGCATCCGTGTACTATAAACTTAATATACAAAATACTGCAAATGGTATGATTGAATGTATACGATAAGCGTTAGGTGAGATTGAATAAAATGCTATGCTGTGTGAACACATTTGAAGGATGAAAAAATCTTGTTCTTGGTTTTAATAAATAAACATTAATAATAACATATCGTAGAAGTTCGCTTTAAAATCCCTACTTACAATTATCAAAATTTGTATGCAGTTTAATTTATGACTTAAATAAATAAGGGAAAAAGTTTACAGTATATTGCATTATACGTTAATGGAACAACGGAATTTATCACTAGTTTGAAGAGAGAAAAGTTGTAATTGATTCATTGCGATGATTCAATTAAAATGCTCGATATTATAAACAATGTATTAAATTATAAGATTTTGTTCGATAACCCTTATAAATTGAAAGTTTTTGTCATTTTGTATCCAATACAGAATTTCGAACCAGTAAGAATGTTGAGTTTCCACATAAATCATTTTCATTGTTTCAACACAAAGTAAAGCTTTCCAATTCTTTGTACGATCGTTAATTGTACCAAGTGATATTGCTGTATGAAGTTTAAGATAGTTTGGTATAACTAGGAGGCGAAAACTTTTTTCGTAAGAATTTTAAAATATACAATGGCATGCAGGAAATTAAAGTTATCAGCAATACTTTCCACAAGAAGTCCGTGGTTTTGATAAACTCGGCATCTGTGTACAAAACAAATAAGGTTCATTATTTTAATAAATTTATTCATTATTCATAAAGAATATATGTATACGCGATAGAAACATACCGAAATAGTCCTTAAGAACGACTAAGGATAACAGATAAAGTGCCAATGAAAATATTTCTGCGAGTATCATGATATGATGCCATGTTCTAATCGTTAGGGCTACCATAATTAATTCCGTTAAAACAAGTGCAGTGAAGCTTATGGCGACTATATGAATGAATTCATCTTCGAACATTATAAGTGCCCCATACATTATAACACCGCCTGAAAATTAATTTGAATAGGTACTTTTGATATAAAAATATATGTAACTAATTTATTAGTTTTCAAAATATTACCTTGATATATGCTTATTAAAATCCACATGAAAAATGTCTTATAAGACAATGATCGACCTTTACTAAGTTCTTTATAAAGCTCCGGATAAGTAAGAGCAATTTTCCCTGACACATCTTTGTCTAGTACCAAAGAAAATACGGGAAACATTGTATATATCGTTCCGTAACTATAAAGTAATTTTTATTATGAATGTTGAAGCAGTTGAAGAAAATTTATAAACAAAATGGAAATATTTTAATATTTTCCTTACCCAACCATTAAAAATCCCTGATACAAGGATACCGAAGACAAATAAAAAACTGCGGAAAATACAGCTTGCATAGTTGAGATAATTAAACCTCTATGAATAACGAATTGACTTAAAGCGGCAGAACGCTTATAACTTCTTCGACCATGAACCAACAGGAGATTAGCCAAATGACTAAACTGAGAGATAGAAAAATCTGCCGCTAAAGAAGCCTGTCTTCCTTCAAGACCTTCAAGACCTATGCCTAAAATATATATCAAATCTAATGTTGTAATATTCTCTTTGTTTTAAAGTATAAATTTTGCAAGAACAGTGATTACCAGCATCTGCTGCTTGTATCATAGATACATCATTACCACCGTCCCCAACAGCTGCGGTTCTCTTTCCTGTATGTCTCTGAATAAGGCTGACAACTTCAGCTTTCTGAGTGGGTGAACATCGACAGCAAACGACAGCGGGTGAACCGCACGCCAGTTCCAAGAATTCTTGTTCATAATATTGCAAACAAACCTCTAAAGAATCTCCGCTGATAACTAAGGCACAGTCTTGTTTTTTACGAAATGTGTTTAGTTCTAAATGTGCGTCTGTGCGAGTTACCACTGATTTAAAAACGTGAAGACCTTGTGTTCGTGAAACTAAGCGTGAAGATTTTGCTATACAAGTTGCAGTTTCCAATTTATCACCTGTTAGCATCCATATCTAAAACAAAACACGAGAAAAAATATTCATGGGTAGAATTGTCTTTCAGATAATATCGAAAAAGAAAGGATTGAACCTTGAATAACTTATAGAAACATACCTTAATTCCAGCATTTCTTAGTAATTCCAATGTAGGCCTGACTCTATCTTGTAATCTATCTTCAACACCGGTTACACATAATAGTTCCATTTCCCTTTCCAAACTTTCAATAACTGCCGCAACTCTCGAAACACGATCACTAACACTCATTCTCGCTGCATTATATCTGCATGCAAAAATATCTTTCAAGTAATCAGTTATTTTTAATTATTTTAACACGAAACATTTAATAATACCTTGCTTCAAAGTCAAGATACTGTTCTTCCGTTAGATTTTTCTTCGCGACAACTAACGTTCTTAAGCCTTCTCGAGCCATATTACCACACTCTTCTTCAAGCCAATCATTATACTGCACTATTCCGGACATTACTACATCTGCTCCTTTCAAATAAAATATTATTTCAGAACTAGATTCTTCTTTGACTATTATTCCCATTCGTTTGGTCTCTGACGTGAATGGAAATATTTGTAAAATAGTATAGTTTAAAATTTTTCCATTTGGAGCTTTCAATTGCATAAAATTTAAATCGCGTTTCACCAGTGCTAATCCCATTTCTTCTGTCCATTTAACCAATGCTACTTCATCAGGACTAGAAGCCTGATAATTACGTTTCTGTTCTGGCAAATAATAATGTTGATCTGCTTCTGTTTGACTAAAATAAAAGTGTTAGTGAGGATATCAAAAAGCTAAGTATGAATATATATATGAATATGCTAAGTACAGTAAAAGTACAGTTCAGTTTGCTTAAATAACCTTTGAATAGATCCAGAATCTCCTGTTTCTCCTGTTTGTACGCTCACCGAGTCTAAGTTAGTGGATTTATTTATCTCGTCGTAAACCGGTGTTACATTGTGACATAACGCCAAAGCATGTACTGCATCGTATATCCTTGTACTTTCTGATCTTCTTACTTTTCCACTGTGCGCAGAAGGCTTTACCGGTGATGTTTCAGAAGTGGAAGAGTAATAGGTTTTTAGAACATTTATAACTTCGTCAAACGTCTCTTGACCGTAAGATATCATGCCTAAATGCAATTTCTTGAAAACCATTTTATTCTGCGTCAACGTGCCAGTTTTGTCGCTTAATAAATACGAAATGCGACCAAGTTCTTCAGGAATGGTAGTGGTTCTTACAACCGTTCCAACAATTTCCTTATCCCTCTGTATACACCACGCGTAAAAAGCTTTCCCCATATCCAAATTCACCCTTAAGCTGATCGGTATTATATAAGAGAATAATAAAACAAAACGAAACATATAACGATACCATGGTCCGTTAAAACCTTTCAAAGACATCATTACTAACGCTAATCCGATCACAGCACAAAATAAGACCTATAAAGTTAATATTTATTTTAAAATGTTGGCAGAAGTAGCAGTTACAAATCGAATTAGATATTTTCACAATTATATGATACCTTCGTCAACTGATTTATTTCCTGATCTAATAAACCAACTTTCGATCGCGGCGCAGAATGGTTCATAAGTGATCTGGTTTCCTGTCCTGTGTACACAACAACGCCGAGCGCTGAACCTGATGCAACGGCAGTATTTGCCCATAATGTATTATCGACGCCTAAACTTTCTTCGCTGCTGTATCCATCATACTGTAAACACTTAATACCATAAAGTACTGCATGTCATTATGTACTTGATGTAACTATTAAATTACAGAAACCTACCCTCGTAAATGTCCCAATAAAACTGTGTATATCTTTTTGTGGCTTTTCAACATATATGCTGGCTTTTATATCAAATAACTGAGAATTATTCTCCAATTTTTGAATTGCAGGTACAGCCAATCGTAGTTTCCAATCTGTCTCTCCATCTAATTGATCTGTTCTTACAAAGCAAGCTCCAGATTTTTCGGTTGTTCGTAACAAAACCAAATCAGCTGGAACCCTTTGACCTTTCTCCACAATTACCTTAGGAAAAAGAACAATGGTACAAATATTCATTTTACATTTACACTTAATTACACCTCTTTATTCACTTACCAAATCACCGACACGTAATTTAGAACTTGGTACTAGTTCTGGAGTATCGAAACCTTTTACTAATCTATAATATTTTTGGGCATTGACTTCTTTGTCTCTCTTATAACGCCTAAAATCATCAATTGCTTCCCGACAAATTGTAACAGTTAACACAAAACACAGAGGTCCCCAATAAGTGTACAGGTACCCTATTCGTATGTCAGGTATAAACTGAGATATAGCCATAAGCAAAAAATATAGATTCAAGAAAAATTTAAACTGTTGGAAAAGAACCTGAAAAACAAAATAAGGGACATTAATGTCTTTATTTTACACTATATTATATTTAAAATACTTGGTACCATATCTTACCAGAGGCAAGAATGTAACAACATTGTATTTTTGATTCCTTATGACATTAGTAGGAAATTTTTCATGCATTGGTTGACCAATGTGAATAACTCTAGCTCTTAACTCACGTTCTCTACAACATCTTCTCAACATCCAGGTACAACATCTATAATACGAAAGTAACACAAGATTATAATTAATAGATATATCAAGATTGTTTATTACATTGTCCCTGGCAATACGTCAATAACAGGTACATAAATATTATTAAAAATGTTAATTACCAAACTTGATGATGACTAAAAACTAATAATACTGAAAAAATGGATATAATAAATAAAAATGAGAAAAAAAAAATTCATTTATTGTAATATAGAAACTAATTTTAGTGATGGATTTTATGTAAAACTCGAGTAAAACATCATAAAAGTAATTAGTAGAATCTAATGAATTCTGTAATATAAATAATTAAAAAGAAACCGAAGGTGTTTAGCTGCAGCAAAATGTACGTCACCTTGTCCAGGAATTGTCATTTCGCGGTTTAGATATCAACGGAATATCTTCCTTCGATAGCCTTATAACATTGCTTTGTGTCTCCATTTAGATATGTCTTTGTTACAAATCATATAAAATAACACCGTTATTTAGTCTCTTGCTAAAAAATACTTGAAAACTATCACTCAACGTTCAACAAAATTTCGTCGTGATATCATAATATCCACGGAGCAGGCGCTTACAAGACGAATTCACCTACATAGTTCTTAGTATAGCAACTTGTGTATTTGTATTATACATTTCATTTACGATAAAGCAATTCTAACATGCTTATACAATTTCTCAATGTCTAACATTTATTTACATATTTTTATTAACAAATATAAACATTTAATAATTACATTTATTACATTTATTACGCGTTATTTTCATAACTATGACTCAAACGGAGCGTTATGTATTGCGCAATTGATATAAATACCATTTAAGAATGGTACTGGTTAATAAAAATTAGAATAAATTTTACAAAACTTAGATCAAATACAGTAACATATATTTTGCGGACATATATTATTAAAAATGAAAAATGTCCACTTATTTATATGAAACTTATAGTCTATGAAACTTTTTTCAAATTAAAATATTCCTTATATCAAACAATTTTCAAATAAAATATACGACTCTTACTTTTCAAATTCATTTTCATATTTCTAAATACATGCTGAGTTTTTCGCATTAATTTGGTAACCCTTTATTATATTTGTTAAGTTGGCTACCATTAAAATCAGTAATTTATCATTAGATATATCCAACAGAACATTTCCCCGTTTGGTTTTTTATTCTAATATCGAATGTAACTTACCCGCAAAAGAAATTTTTTAGGAATATGGAACAATCGTTAATTCGCCGTCTTCTTGATGTCAATAATCGTATACTATCTTCGGAAGGTTGAAGAAGATAATCAGTTTCTTCGTCCATTTCAAAATCCCGCTCATCCGAGCTTAGACGTAATGGCATTTCTTCTAACCGCATATTTCCAACAAGTCACTGGGTAAATTTTCTTTTCAATTTACCATAGATACACGATTATTATCATGGTCTTCATAATATACTAAATATTAGCACAACGTGTATATAAATATATACGTACGATACGTACATATATTCTTTCCAATGACGAAACTTGCTATAGATAAATCTTGCTTTTCTTAGGAGGATATATCGTACGTGTCACATGATACTAAAACTTACACCATCTAAATATATCATACGCGTATAAGTACGTAGGTTTACGATTTAGTAATTTCTTTTTTGATTAAATAATATCGCGGTTTTCAGTAAATAAGTCTTGCATCTCATTTCTAATTCTTCGTTAGAAAAATTGCAAGTTACACTATAAACTGACATTATATCGGTCAATTCAACGATCTTGTTTGTTTACGAAACTTGTACATATACATGTACTATGCATGCATACATGTATATGGTTGGCTCTTCTCCCGTACGTAGGTGTACGCATCGCGAAGTGTCATTTAAACAACGATAATAAGAAGGTTTGCAACTAAGCAATCGCGTCATTTTGATTTTAAACAAAAGTAGATTTAAATCTGTCGGAATTCTGATTGATTCTTGAACTAGCTTTCAGTCAATTTTGATCGCGTTGTTTCGAACAAAGATTACAGTGTACGCGGCCATATTAAACACTCGTCACTCACGTGGTGTTATCTTCGTTGCACGCATGCTTATATCTTTTAAAGTACATTTTCAAGTATCATATTTATGACAGGTCACAAATGTACATGTTTTTTTTTTTCGTATCGTATAATGTATTTTTATTTTTGCGAATTTATGAGTCATCATTATTCAAATGTTACTCCATAAATTAAGCCCATGGTTTTAATCGTGTCTTCAAGAACTTTATCTTCTTTTACACTATTAAGCAGTTTATAGAAAAGTTTCATACAAGTTTCTTTTTCGTTTTGTCTCATAAAACTTATTGCCAAAGAAAACCTATTGCATTTACTTAGAGTACTTAAAATATTAATAATGGTTACAACATTATCCCCAATTGAAACACTTTGCAGACATACATTTATTATGTCTACAAGTAACGTTGAAGGGATTTCTATACAAAATATCTTATCACGCAAATTGTGTCTGAAATAATGTTAATGCATGAATATTTTATTATGAATAATTAAATAAATTATCTAAAAGGTATAATCTCATACTTTATATTTTGCAGATAATTAAATTTTGCTTGATATGTTTCAATAGTTTGCCAAGCTCGTACAAACTGTTCATATGTAGTAGGTATTTCTGTTTCAAAGATGTTATCGTCACTTGATAATTTTAAACCATCCTCGAATTTTTTTCTATTTTGTTTGTCAAATATTAGTATTGTGTTTGAGTTATCCTTATTAGCAACAGGATTCCAAGAGCCATTTGTTGTAGGTTGAGCATCGGTGTGTTCTAAAGGTTTCAGATGGGCTGCCAGTACCTAAAAATAAACTCATTTAATTGGAGTACTTGGATCTGTAGATTTATAGCCTTATGGTGAAAGTATTAGTACCATCTGTCTAAAATCTTCGTATCTAGGCACATTTTGCTCAACTGCTCTTAGTTTGGCTTCATTTTGTAATTTATATAATTCATCTGCTTTTAGCGCTTCTTGAAGTTCCAATTCTAAACTTTTATAATTTATCTTGGTTCGTAATTTACTCATTTTTGTAACTCTGAACACATAAACTATTTGATGTTACAAATGGTTCTTAATTGGAAGTAATACACTATGAAATACAGGAAGCAAATGGACATTTGTTACTAGTTACAGTAAATGGTTACTATAGTTACCACTATAGATATAATTATTGTATTAACAAGAAGAAGATAAATTTAGAAAATAAATTTAGAGATAAGATACTATTGAAATATTTTATTGGATTGTACATAAAATATAATTTTACAGAATATATGCCTTTATATTTATATAATAAAAATAATGCTATAAAGTAACATTCTCCTCTGTTATTATAGTCTTTTCTTTTGTTGTTTTCAGTTGCCTCTTTTTGTATAATTTGTCATGAGTCCTCTTCATTTCTAAAATCTCTTTCATTTCTTCCTTATCTTCTTCCTGAAAGATGCCTATGGTTACATTAATGGACAATGATCTGAATGCCTTGGCAATCAATGCATTTTACCGATTGATTTAATCGGAGCACCAATGCTCTGCGACCATCAGACATTGGTTGAGAATAATCCATCAATTTTTTAAGTCTCTCTTGAGGGCTTACTCCTCTTTCTACTACCAAAACTATACGTGCCCACTAAAATATGAATTCTAATAAGAATATAAAAGTACAAAAGATGGTAGGTAGAAGAAAAGTTAGATACTTGTCTCTGCCATTCGTTTCTAGTTTCTGCAATTTTTTGATACGTATTCCCCATCATAGCGATTAACATGTTCACAAGTAAGATGGCAACAATAGCCATGTATACAACAAATAGAAACTATCATGAAACAAATTTTTACATTAAATATTTGTTAGAGTGGACAAATTTGAGGGTAGGAAAGTACCACCTTGGCTTCCATTTCATGTCGAGTTCTCTCAAATGCACCGTAGTAATCTCCAAAGTTTGTCATACTCATTAGAAACATTGCCATGATACTTTCTATTGGTGATGGCATTGGATTACTCACTGAATCATCAACACCTTCTGGTGTGTTTGGATTATCAAAAGATAAAAATATGATGTAATAAGCTGCAGGAAAGAAAATAGTATCAATGAAAAAAGATGAAGAGGAAGTAACAGCAGGAAAAGAAAAAGAAGAAGAATAAGTTCAAGGCTGGAGGAAAAAGCTTAGATTTATGTTATATCATGTATGCTATGGAAACATATTAAAACGAAAAATGGCACTCAAATAATGAGGTAGAATTTGTAAAATTATATAATAAGATGGTACGGTATTAACTTGGCAAGATATCAGTGCAATAATTCGTGTCAATGTCGCTCTTGATGTGGCAGAGATAAAGATCAAGTCATAATGCGATATTTCTATGCTTTATCTAGAAATTTCACGAACAAGCATCCTTAGTATGTTTGCTCGCACGTTAATTGAATTGAATGATCGTCTTCCGATCTAGGTTTTATTTTTAACCGTGATCTACGTTCGAAAGTAAAATGCAGTATCTTTTATCGTGTGCCAAAAGTTTCAGGCCAAGGAAGAGGTGCGATCGTGACAGAACGAAAACGTGTGTCGACTGCGAGTAGAAGCGTTATCGGCAAGGTGTCTCGATCGAAAATTCTATCAAAATGATTTAACCATTAAAGAAGTTTACCTTGAGAAAATCCAATTACAAAGACCAAATAGATGGATACGAACCGAAGTAGGTCGCCCATGATCATTCTATAGATCATTACGACGAAAGGGCCGACCGTTTTGAAACCCCTGCAGAAGAACAAAAAATATGGTGCTGTAGTCAACATTACGACCACTGCTAGCACATCTTCCACTTCGTCAGCACAGGATAATCTCAGAAACGGAAAAGAGAGCAGTATGCAACAGGAGAAGAGAAACATTACTCTCGATGGTACAGTCATCTACAAATTAATAACGCGATTAACGACGAGGCCTCTGAGCAAATTCGTTAACTGATTAAATGATAGTTCATTTTTTATTCGACAGAAAGAAAGCTTGCTTTTCATTACCAGATTTTCGATGAACATGTTGAGACCTAGAAACCTGGCCTCTCGTAGCGCTCCAATAATATAAAGAATAGCCGCGATTTCCATAAATATTTCTGCGATCAATCGAATCTTCGCGGATATCGTGGCTAGTTGCATTAATCGGCACTCTGTGGTAAGATCGGTCCACCTTATTGAAAAAAAAGAGCAAACTGTTCGAAAATTTCTTTTCCTTGTCGAATTTTTCAGTAAGTTGTTCCTTGTCCTTACACGATTCAATGATACGTACCAATCGGTTTTATTATTGGTATCAAGCAGTACAGCATTGTCAAACGATAATTTCGTCGTGGAATCAATGTCCACGAACGTCTCGTTGAAGATGGTTGTAGAATAATCGGTGGTATTAGTGTCATTTTCACGGAATAAATGTTTGTTAAACCTGGCGGGTTGCCGTTGAGACCCGTTAAATGGTTCGTTTTCAGTCTCGTTCTCGGCAGTGGTCAATATGTTCTTTAGATTAGACATTATGTGGGTTACCAGATCGAGTTTTAGATCGTCAAAGCGAGACGCCGTTACGTTCGAAGGGAAATTTAAATTTAAATTCAGGGCGTTTGTCACAATTTCATCCAAGGACGACGAGAGGCTCGATTCGAGAAACGTTTTTCGATTCGTAATTGGAATAAAATTTGGAGGAGGATCTGACAACTTCGATGTTGTCGATGATTCAATAGTCGTAACAGTAGTCGGAGCTGTTGTAGCAGTCGATGACGTGATCGAAGGACCAGGTCGAAGAGTAAAGCTGATCAATGAAAGGATAAAGTAAAAACAAAATAGGAAGAACTGGCGATAAAATCGGGACTTGACGAAGGTGTTCCATTTCGCGTTTAACAGGTCAACCATGGTACCATCCATTAGTTCCAAGTGCTCGTCCTTTTCCTAAAGGAGGAGAAACACCTGTAGCTGAGAATGTGTACAATCAGAAGCAAAGATAGTCGTTAACTCACGCCAAAGACCACCAGATTCAGGGCGGAAGTGTGGCTGATGCTACCAGTGTTAACGTCGATGGTGTCTACTTGCGAGAGGGGATAAGCCGCACACGTAATGCTGCCAATCTGCCAATAAATCTCCCTCTCGATGTTTAAAATGTGAAAAAACATTTCGATCCTTGCCAGTTTCGCCGATAACGTCAACGGCGTCAAATGTTGCGCGTTTCTAATCGCTAACGATGCTCCTACCTCGTATGCCATATCGAACGTAGCCTCGTTCGAAGAAAAACGACTCACCGTTATCATTAATTAAAAGCTTTCAAAGTGATTGCACGAAAGCTTACCATCTTTTCGTAGATTACCAACATGTGCAGAACCGTATTTCCATTGGTGTCTTGCTTGTCAGGATCTGCTCCCCTAGCGAGTATCAGTCTGTAACATTCTTCTTGCCCTAAACACGCCGCAAAGTTCAAAGGATATTCGCCCCAGTAAACGTATCTGTACACGAGGGAAAACAGCTAGAGACATACGCGTGTATCTTCGATTTGCATTTACATCATCCTATACAACTCGGCTTGAAACGCTTTGCATTCTACTCGTGATTACCCGCTGTAATTCGTTTCGGGAGATACGCCAACCCATTCGTGGTCTACGCTATCTGTTCTCGACGCTTTCTGATCTTCCGGACACATAAAATTTCCTACGCATCTTTCGTGCACGTCCGCGCCGCTGTCGAGAAGGAACTTTACCATAGCCGGATCTTCGTTCACTATTGCGATGTGTAACGCATTTTCACCTATTACACGGTAAACAATTATGTATATAAAAAGAACTGAGCATGATCATACGATGGAAACGTGTCTGTTAGAAATATTGTCGTTTGATAGTGTAATTGCTCGCAGCTGTACGATTTAATATCTAACGTTTAAACCGTTGATTGACTAACCGTAATATTCGTCGCTGATATAGATGTCATTGATGAGCTTAGGATAGAAACGTAGTAAACGTTTAGCCAGATCAGTGTGAATAGCAGTTGCATGTAACATGCATAAATGCAGAATCGTCTCTCCTACTGCTCCTCTTTGACTCAAGCTCCAGCAGACCAATCTGTACTTGCTTTTATCTGATACACGAACGTGTACATAGAATTGGTGATGAACACATGTGACGTTCGTTTTGATACTTCGTTCTTTTGTATAATGTTATTATTACGTATGTATGTACAATATATCGATGTTTACCTATCTTCGTTTCGTCCACTTCTTCCTCGCCTATATCCTTGTCTATATCGTAATCAGCCGGATTCTCCATAGCCCTCAATGGTGGAAGCTGCATACATGCACAATGAGAACTTTTGTGTTCGTTAAACGATATGTTCGTTTATTACCATTTTATGCTTTGGACGATCTTTATTTCGCAGTAAAACCAACTTTTCGATCGGGATCCATTTACCTTTACCCTTATTGTATAAATACGGCTCCACTTTTGTTCTTAGAGCGTGATCTAGTTCAGCGTACTGCTTAGTTTGCGTTGCCCCTTTCATCATGTCCACTAATAAACCACCACCTGTTTAAGAATCGAGTTCCGTTACACCCGTCAAACCTTTGTTCTCTCTTTAGCTGCCTCGTCGACGCGGTGGAATAGAATAAAGTCACGATCACGATATTTGTACGACCGATTTAAACACGTCGATTGACGAGCAGTTCGAAGAAAGATAAAAATCGTAAGAACAAAAGACGAGGAAACATTTGTTATTCGTAAATATCTTTTTACCTTTTAAATCGACCAGCTTGTAAAGTATGATAGAGGAGGCGTCTGTTTGTTTCTTCACGCCGCTAGTTACGTTACTCTCCGTATTCCCCATGATTTTGTGAATTAATGTTATTCAATGATATGAGCGATCGAACGAAAAACAGTGATCATTCTTTTTCGGAAGAACAAAGAGAGCCGACAAACGTCGTTCGAGATTCAATGTTTAAGATTTTCTCGTTACCATAGAGTAGTTATTCGACATCGATCACGCAAACACGCTTCGCTATATGTTCATACATATTTTCCATTCTTCAATGATTATTCTTATTTCGTAACTTCTTGAAAAGATACAACCGAGAAAAACATTGGTAACAGGAGAATGCAAAGAAAAAACCAAGTAATGGCTATACTTACTTTTATAATCTCCTCGTGCATTATGGAATAATGTAGGTTTATCAAGGCGTTTTGTTTTGCTAGAAATAAATCGTATAAAATGGTAAAGATCTTTCGACTACTCTGCATTTCACTTCTTAATTTTTATTTATAATGATATGTTAAGATACTTTCTCTGCAAAAAAATTATGATTTATTTGCGTAACGAAAAAAAATAATCCATCTTCCTCAGGCTCCGGAGGGATTCGAACCCTCGATCTCCTGTTTACTAGACAGGCGCTTTAACCAACTAAGCCACGGCGCCTCGTTGGAAGCTGTTTTTTAGCAATTGCTCATACTGTACGAATAAGAATAAATAAATATAAACATTTTGTTTGTTTAAATATTTCATAAAAAGTTGAAATCTATTTCCTTCCTCAGCTGTACATAAATATTTAAAATGTTTCGCTTATGCATAGATCTATACATCACATACTACTATGTATTTTATAATTGAACTCACGAATCTGCGATTGTTTAAACATTTTGATACATTTCGCGCGTTAACTTTTATGTGAAACGATGGTACGATGGTCAATGCAGTTTTTCGAGGAAGGTTCCGAAGAAATTATCACATAGACTAATTGACCGATACGCGCAGAGTACAAATTGTAGATATTAGGTGTTAATGATTATAATTATAACAAGACATATAGTATCGAGAATGCAGCCATATCACGTAGATTAAGAAATTTCTGCTATCACGGCTCGTTGGTCTAGGGGTATGATTCTCGCTTAGGGTGCGAGAGGTCCCGGGTTCAAATCCCGGACGAGCCCGTCGATTTTTTTTTCGCTTTTTACATTCTTCAATGTGTTTAACTATTCATCAATTCAATGTTGCTACATTATTATGCGTATTGCCAATTGAACAAACAATAAGATACGACTTACTTTTCTAGATCGTTATTTTCCATTCATTTTAAAGCCATATGTTTCTATCAGCAATACGATTTCGATTAGATTTAGAGCCTGATAATTGTTAAAGCTGTCTCAGGTGATTTAGCACTGAAACGAATCGGAAACGAATGAATTACTCGTACGCGTGAGTTAGCAAACGTTGTTATCGTCGTTGTCGCGAAACGATCGCGGACGAGTTTAATCAGAGACCTTAACGTATCCAAGAAATGACGAATCCCAACAGAAGAACTCGTAAGGAGATCCGTTGAGAAGACGAGAGGAAACCGAAACGCGATGTACCGCGAGACGCTAACATTTAGTTCGCGTTTACCTAGCGTGTTCACGGGCCAGTTAGGCTCGCGCTTTCGAGCCGCCAGCACCGACTTTTATACCCTTCTAATCTTTACCGATCGCGAATCTGTCACTTCAAACTTTTCTCTATTTCGTTAACGCGAACTTCATTTTCGTATTCTATCCTCGATATCATTCGACCACTCCTTTATTTTCTTCCCGATTGCGTCTGCGTTCTCCTTCGCGTTATCTTCTTTTTTAATTTTACTATCAAACTGATTTATCAAGATTCTCCTCTGTCACATACGACAGAGAGCATATCAACATTCTTCGAGTATACAATCAACTTTTGTGGAAGAAGCTTCTGACATTTAACTTCTGGACCTCGAAAATCCTGGACCAAGCACGAAACAAGTGACACGACAGGTAAGTGATGCTTTCGCACGGCAGCGCGATATAACCAATTTATCAAACTTGCCTCAATGTTTTTGGCTACCGTTCGCGATATCTATAGCTCTGGTAACATTGTATTTTTATCCGTAGTATCTAAAACAAGATCACCAGATTATATATACATTTGACAAAGTTATGAAACTGTACGTTGGTGAACGATGCGTCAACACGAAGCGTTTCAAAATTATAAATACGCGACGTCGGCTACCGAAGCATTGTACACATTTATACGTGTAAAATCAAAATATTTTACGTTACATTTATAGTCTAATAGTAAGTCCGTGTTCGATACTCGTACGTACTTTAAACTACTTCTCGCGATTCGAATTTTCGCAGATTTTCGTGCACGCGATCGATTTCAGCGGGAAATTTAACGCGCATCGCGTCGCGTCGATGATAAATGTTACTCGCTCGAATTCGAAGTTCAACCCTTGTTGATCCGTTGAATCATCGCGGAATTTCCCCAATGTTTCTTTGTCTCATTACTATTGCTACTACACAAAAAGGCGATTTCTACTCATAGTAATTACCGATATAGTTCAAGGAGAAATATTCGCGAACAACACGAAATATACGCGAGTTGCGAAAACATTTTTTTCACATTACGATATCTATAACGATTCAAGGCACGTCCAGATCAAGCATCTTGTTACGAATACGAGAATTTTTGCGAACCCCGTACGCGTATGTATATCGTACGCATCGTGACAAGACTCGAAATGATATTCTCTTTCGAGACGTTATCTTTCTCCTGTTGTTTCATTCAGAGTACCACTGTCGTTACGATTACGTGTTACGCGAAAATCATCTCGATCGCAATATTATTGCCCGATTATTTCCAAACGTTGCGAGGAAACGCCGTGTATAACTTTACAGGGCAATACGATATCAATATTATCGTTCGACTCAATGATTCATGAAATAAATCGCGACATTAATCCACTGGAATTTCCTGTAAATTCCGTGATATGTTCACGAATTATCGATGGAAACCAATTCACATTTCACTTCTCGTTTTACTGGTTCATTCACAGAAGACGAGTAAAACGAGATACAAGCGATGCAAGGGAAACCGCGTGGTCCATAAAATTGTAGAGATTCTGTAGAATTGTCCTGCTTTTCTAGAGATCTAAGATTGGTCCGAAGCGGAGATGAGGAACCGTCGTTACAAAGCGTTCCGAGCTTACGTCTCCGCCCAAAACAGCGATATCGTTCTTCGAAACGCATCGATACTTATAAACAAACGATTCTTAAAATTGAATTCATAAGGCAGAAAGAACGATTGGAATTTGGGGCAACGGGCGCATACGCGTTAATATGACGTTCGCGTTATTTTTAGCGCGAACAATTTGAAGGATCGCGTATAAGCATTGGCGCGCCATACGATAAACGAATTAAAAAGAGAATAAAGGACCAGCGGACTAAAAAGGGAGGGCGAACGGACGAGAAAGCGCGAAAAGAGAGAGAAGATTTGAAATTTCGCTCCGGTCCGGAGACTCGGGACGAATCGTAAAAATAAGCGTCGCTGGAATATCGGCCAAGCTCTTGGTTGTTCGTTCGTTCTCGTTTGTTTGATCGATACGCGTAAATCCGAAAAAGATCTCGGTCCTGAAACGTTTGGATCCCGCTTAAAAATATACGATGTCGTTAACGGGTTTCCGTAACCTCTTTTCCTCGATCGAGTCATTTTTAAAACAGCCTCCGATTGCATACGCATCGCTATAATTACATAAGTATATCCGCGTAACCTTTCCGAAATGAAGTCCATCTAAAAGCGAGAGGTTTTTCTCGTGACCGAAACGGATCCGCCTTTGCCGTGTTTCGCGATCATCAGCAGGTTTATTTACATCGATGTTTGTCGGAATTTTAATTATAACGCATCTAAGAACAAGTCGTTTGTTCCAACGTGACGCGACGACGATCCAACAACTTTGATATCTCGCATTACGCTATTATGTCATCGTGTTTATCGATTCTCCTTAACGGCGATCTTACATTCGTTACCATATCGTTGAGCGGTTCGTTTAATCGCCGCGTTCTTTGCGAATTAACCTACTTTTTATTCGAAATTACGCGATAAAGAAAAGCCAGGTTTCGCTTAAGAGCGAGATAAACAGCGGTAGCGTCTACCGATCTTGGCGAAACGATAACCGGTTAACGTATTCGCGCGGCAATTAACTTAGGTGTACGAATTCGATTCGTTTTAGCGTTCTACCTTTTATTACGGACCAGTCTTCTACAAAAAACAGTTTAAATTTCAAAGGATTCGAGCATGTTCGCATGACGCGTGATCCAAATATAGATTCGGACGTACATACACCGTACCTTTGCTCGAATCGTTTCGCGAATCAACGATAACGATCGTTTATTTGTACTAACGAAACTCCTACGAATCATATACGAGAACCAAATAAATAAATAAAAAAAAAGCGCTTTAAAAATCGATCGAAAGATTCATTCGCGAAGGAATCATCGCAGGCACTTAGACTCGAACGTCGGAATGTTTTGACACGCACGAGTTATCAGGAATGCGAAAAATCTGTTAGTCCTCGGTATTTGTCATTGACGCGTTAGTAAAGAAATCAATCGAATCGACTATATCGCTTCTCCGAAATTAAATAACGGATGGTTCTCGAACGCGTTGATCGACGGACGATAAACGATCGCATAGTTTTCCATTGACTACATTCGTAGTCATTCGAGTAATACTATCTCTGACGTCAAGCTTACGGAACATCTTAGAACAATTACTTCTTGTATCCAGCTGGTTCTTTCGTACGAGATACCTGCTTCGCGATCATTTGTACACTTTCACGGTCAAGATTATTATTTCGATCGTAGTTCCTGTCCTTGATTCTTTGGCAGTAACGTTGCTTTCGCAGTTAGCTTCTTCGACGGGTTGATTACGAGAGTATGCGTTAATCGTCCGAAGGGTCAGACACATATTAAAACGTAGTAGGTAGATGGATGCGCGTCGTCGCGTCGGTCTGTTCCTAATGACACGAAACGGGTCAAGATCGTTTTGCTCGTCCGTTCGCGGATAGTCGCGCGCTAACTTATAATCGTGCTCCTAGATTCGTGACGCGATTCGTGATTTTCTTATCCTATATTCGACCATTCCGCATTAGAACGTTCATCAACGTCCCAGAATTTTCATCCGTCTCGATTACGTCTTCGTCGTTATACCGAGAAATTCGCGACGCTTCGTTAACGTCGCGGTTCAATGATTTTTTGCCATCATAATAGCAAAGACGCGGTGCGTTCCAGTCTGGTAAATACCATCGATATTGTAATACGCTCGATAACGACTTTCAGCCTGCATAGAAAACGAATGACGTCGTTGTCCGACTTTGTTCGCGCGCAAGCTGTCTCGTTATACGAGGTACCATCGTTTCACGGTCAACGCGATCTGCTCTTCTACCCTGTTTCGTGAGAGACAAATTATGCGCGTGACATTTAAAGCGACACGGACAGAGAAGTAGGAATCATTTGAAGCGGTTCCAACAAACCGTAGACCGGACGACGCGTTTTCGTAAAGGCTAGCGTGGACTTGACACCGTTATCGTGCCAGTTGTTACCGAATATTCGCACCGCTTACGCATCTTGATGAAACCGGAATAAAATGAGAAAACAACGAGAAAACACGATGAATCGCGACCTTCTGCGCGCTGATTTACAACAACGGCATGGAACGCGATCCTTGGTCGCTAAACCTACCGTAGCGAACTTGACACGATAGAAAATTACTGTAGAAACGATATAGACAGAACATGTAGGAATAAAATTAATCGGTTGCAGGATCAAACGCATCAAAAATGCGATCGTGGGAAAGCTTGGGGAGCGTCGTTTTCTTTCTGCTGTTGTCCGTCGTGAAAGGATTGCCAGATTTTTCGGGAATACGACCCGGTCCATATTGCGCCGAAAGATATCCACGGGGCAGTTGCTGCCCGGGTCGTCAGGATGACTGTAGCGCTCCGATTCTTACCACGTTATGCTACTGCGACGATTTTTGCGACCGGATCAGGGAAGAGGACTGTTGTCCGGATTACTGGAGCCACTGTAAAGGAATCGAGCCTAACGTCACCTTACCACCGCCCACAGAAATAAGACGTTCGTAATTAGCATTCTATTTCGAGCTATCGGCTCGAGACCACTTCAATCTATCATATTACCAATTGGTAATAAGATAGATCGGCTAAAACAATAAATATTCTGTTCGTTTCAGGATGCTTCTACCAGGGGAAGGAATACAATCATGGGCAAACTTTTAAGAACAACTGTAACGTATGGTACGTTCTTTACGATTCATCGTTGCGAACGTGAAATTCGTGACGATTTTCTGTACCCACGTTTTATTTTGTTCTCAGCAAATGCACCGGGGTGGGTAGACGCGCAGAGGTACTGTGCGAGCAGAACCGATGTTTACAGGAGCAAGAGTTGATCGATGAAGTGAACACGATGTCGCTAAACTGGAGAGCCCGAAACTATTCCGAATTTAATGGTAGAACGTTGCAGGAGGGCATGCAACTCCGCTTGGGCACGTTGAATCCATCGCGATCGGTAAGCAAGATCTTTCCATCGTTGACTAACGGACAGGCGAATTCTGCTCCAACGTGATTTGTACGTTCAATCAACTTGATCGTTCGATAGGTTTACCGGATGAACGCTGTGCGACGAATTTACGATCCGGAATCGCTGCCACGTGAATTCGATTCCAGGAGCCGATGGCCACGAGACATATCGAAGATCACCGATCAAGGATGGTGCGGTGCATCCTGGGCAATTTCCTCCGCACAGGTCGCATCCGATAGATTCGCGATTATGAGCAAAGGCTCGGACGCTGTTGAACTCAGCGCGCAACATTTGCTTTCTTGTAACAACAGAGGCCAACAAGGTTGCAACGGCGGTCACTTGGACAGAGCTTGGATGTTTATGCGCAGATTTGGGTAATTTATTATACCTGCTTCCTCCTATTTCATACGAGTCGCTGCAAGTTCGTGTTCGATTTTTGAACGTCACGGAATAGATTTATTACTCTTGGTTTTCCAGTTTGGTCGACGAAAACTGCTATCCGTGGAAAGCGAGCACCGAGATGTGCAGACTTCGGAAGAGGACCGATTTAAGAAGCGCCGGTTGCGCTCCTCCAACTAATCCTCTTCGAACAGAATTGTACAAAGTGGGACCAGCTTATCGACTTGCTAACGAGACAGACATTATGCAAGAGATTCTTACGTCAGGACCTGTCCAAGGTAATTATTTTCTCTTTAATTATACCGATCGAATCATCGCTGACCGATGAATAACGTTATTTAATTTCATAGCCACGATGAGAGTCTATCAAGACTTTTTCTCCTACGAATCGGGAGTGTACAAGCACTCGGTAACAGCGGAACTCTACCAATCTGACTACCATTCGGTTAGGATAATCGGATGGGGAGAAGAACCTCCCACGTATTCTCGCAATACACCGCTTAAATACTGGGTAAGTTTCGGCCATTTTCATGGAAATGAGAAAAAGGGAAGAACATTCATGTGTATAACGTGACCCGTTCTATTTGCAGCTGGTCGCCAACTCTTGGGGTTATCAGTGGGGCGAAAACGGCCTGTTCCGAATTCAAAAAGGCACGAACGAGTGCGAGATCGAATCGTTCGTGCTGGGCGTATGGGCGAAGACCGTTTAAATTCGAGGAAAACGTTTCCTCGTCGTGATACTTCCGAATTATTACGCTTTCGAACTTGGATGCTCGTCGTTCGCCGAAAACTTCAACGACGGACTAGACGACTAGACAGTGCATTTATCGAATCATCTGCTGCCGATCAGTGTTCCAGACTGTCCATCGTTCAATACCGCTCTGCGCGGTAGGACTAAACCGTCGATAGTATCATCTACGAAGCGATTAATTTCTCGTTAGATCGTATTTCTAGTAATCACGTTGTATCGATTTGTGCCAAATTACGATACGAATGAATTTGCGCGAAATCACCTGTAACGGTTACCAAATACTTTCTAATCGTACGTATAAATACATGTGTTTACGTATGCGAATGACAACGTAATATTAACGTTATTAATAATAAAATATCAAATACTTATTTAAGCATCGTTCCTACTTCTTACCGCGTGTCAACAGTGCGTAAAGAGATGTTCAGTGAAATGAAAAAGCGTTCGATGAAAGGATAGAAGGAAATTGCTCGAAACTAGATCGTTTTTATTGGTCATCGTTAAGAAACGACAGTTGCGCAATGTTGCTTTCACGAAAACTGTCTATGAAACGGAAAATCTGGAACGATGAATCCCGTCGGGGAGTAACGTCGATCCAACGTTCTCTTCTCTACGGTTCGTCCGACTCGTTCGTATCGCGTTTCAAACTACAACGCTACGTCGGCTAGTTCTACAACGTGGATCGTACACTTCCAATTTGTCCCTCGGTGTATTCATCGCGGAGTAATCTATCGGAAAGGGTACGTCGTTGCCCCGACTTACACAGGAATCCGTCATACCGAGGAAATGTTCGCCTGGACCAAAAGGACCTCGACCGAACAGGAAGTTGGCGAATACCAGTTGATACTGTGGCCAACGTAAACAATGATCCCCGTTCTGAAGAAGACAGAAACAATCGTTATTAGTATCATTACTAACTAGCGCAAATAGTAAAAACTGTTTACCGAAGTCAACGAATCATACGCGGTATCCAAACACTTGGATATCCTGTCGGAATCCAAACCAACGACCGATCCATAAAACGCGGCGAGTTCGTTCTTAGAGATGATTCCGTTCGCGGAGCTGTTGATGGCGAGGAAAAATATTTTCGGTAAAACCTTCAGCCAAAAGGGAATGTCGTCGTAAGCTGCTCCACCGGCTGGTGCGACGATTCTTGCCCACCATGATAACCACTCTTCCAAACTGATTTTCCTTCCTCCGTCACCCTCGTAGTTTTTTTCCCGAAGGATCAGTTCGGCTAATCCTTGCTCGATTTCTATCAGACGCAGGTATTCTGGTCCGTTCCATGACCAATCCGCGAATCGTCTCAATCGCTTTTGAACATGAAACGTTTCGTCTCGAGTAGCGCCATTTTCTTTCTATCGCCGCGTAAATTCAGAGAACCTGACAAAGCGATAAATAAAAAATTGTACGTAGATACCTCTGAAAACATTCGGAAGTCTTTTCTATTAATGAAACCATCTTTATCGTGGTCCAGAAGGTACGTGAAAAAATGAGAGAATTTGTCCCGCTGAATGGGCGCCAGGTCCGATATTTTCCCTCCCTTGGCAGCTTCTTCAAGAGCGATGAGATTCTCGTCGCTGGGATACCGACTCACCCAAGTCGCTGTGTTTCGATAATAGACCAAACAAAAACGGAAAGGACAGAAAAAAGAGAGGTGCTTAATTAGGTCATTGTCAGTGGCGATAACTATACGCTTAGATATAGTTACGCTATATAGTATTTTTCTTTTTACGCATTTCGTTCTTTACATCCTGCCTAACGTTATAAGAGGCAGAGCTTACTCCAAACGTGTACGCTCCAACTGGGATGTTGTTCCAGTGACTTGTCAGAAACTGGAACGGCAATAACTTGGTCGATATTGGTGGAAACAGCACGCCACCTCTTCAGCAAATCCTTGGTCCTGTCGCGGGTGCGATCGCAAGCCTGTCGCCAGTTGGTGATAAATTTGCGCGGTACTTTCAACGCGTTGCTCTCCTCCAAACCAAGATCCTGGCTACCAGCAGAACTTCTACTTCGTTCCACACTTTCAACTTCCGTACCCGTACCGCCTACCTCCGCTGTCTCCTGCATCGAAGGATAATAAATCGGGTCCTTTATACTATCCGAACGACTCTCCATCGTGAACTACGACTCCTTACCGCCTTGGCATTTTATTCTCGCTACCTCTCCTAAAATAATCAATTCCTCGACCAGAGGTCACCGGGTCGCTCGATAATAAGACCGCATTAACCGTTTCCACGACCGCGTAACGTTTTAATGCTTTTCACTGTGCTCCGTCCACGTTTTCATTTTAACTCGTATATAATACTAATTTATACTATCAATCATTTTCATTATCTCTCTATTATCGTCAGTCATTATTGACCCATCGATATCTTCGGTTTCATTGATTTTGAAAACTGGAATATATGTTCATACCTATAATCTGTCGCAATACATGGCCCTAAAAAGAAAAAGCAATAGAAATATGTCCGTGTGAAAATAATTTTTATATTTTCTAATCAATTTATTTTATGATTTATTAAGAGTTTCATATGAGGTGTTGATATTCAAACGCACGCTTTTCAAATCATTTTTAAACTTTATACTTTTGAATTTGAATGCTTCTAATCGATTCATACATCGATCGTAGTCACTGAATAATCGAACAACTGATTGAATCGAAAATTGCCTCTTCCTCTACAATTTTGTCGATGGCCTTGTCGCGATTTTTTCTCTGCAGATGTCGTCGCGTTCGACATTTATAGCGAGGAGTACACCGCCTTTAACATTGTTGGTTCAATGGTTTGATACACCGGTGCCATGATGGAAATACGTTCTTTCTTTCTGCTCTTCTTGCGTGGGGTGAGTGCTGTACGTTGAAAATCGTATTTTATCTTAAGAATCCGAATATTTTTTTAAACTAACAACAAAGGAGATTCATTACCAGGCTTGCGCATACAGAATGTTGTTATAATTTTAAATAATTTGTTAATGGGAATGTTGTATTTATTGTTTCACTAAAGCTAACCCATATTCGCGTTTCTCTATTTCAACGTGCTCGACAATACGACAAGATTTTATATGTTTATAACAAATAGTTTCTTCTGTTTAAGTATTAATTGCTTGCCGTTCGATATATTTTCATAATTTTTATCATTTTTATTCATATTTATGTGATTTCTGTAATTTTTATGTTATAGGGTTGTCCCCACCTTTTCAATAATTCAACATGGGTGCATACAAGTATATGCAAGAACTCTATCGCAAAAAGCAAAGCGATGTACTCCGCTTTTTGCTTCGCGTCAGATGTTGGCAATATCGCCAGCTGACAAAATTGCATCGAGCTCCGAGACCATCGAGGCCCGATAAAGCTCGCCGTTTAGGCTACAAAGCCAAACAAGGTATACTCAATATTTTTATATAATGTTCAAAGCTAGCATGCACATTTTAAGTTTCTTTATCGTAATTATTGTATATGATGATACTACCATGCACCACTCTTACGGATATATGGTGATACAACTTATTGTATTTGCTGATACTACTTTTTGTTTAATTTTATAATGTTAATTTTAACAAATGCATTAAAAACAAATGAGAAATTTTATTCTGAATACGCAGGTTTTGTAATATTTAGAATTCGAGTACGAAGAGGTGGTCGTAAACGTCCCGTCCCTAAGGGTGCAACATATGGAAAACCCAAAAGCCATGGTGTTAATCAGTTGAAACCTACCAGGAAATTACAGTCGGTTGCTGAAGTGAGTATAAATTTCTTTTCTTTTTCTTTGAAGTATCTAACAAAAATTGCTTTAATGTTTGATCGTTTTTCAGGAACGTGTTGGTCGTCGTTGCGGTGGTTTACGAGTTTTGAACAGCTATTGGGTAGCTCAAGACTCTTCCTACAAATACTATGAAGTTATCCTGGTCGATCCTGCGCATAAGGTAAATTTAATAACATTAAGCTTATTTGTATATACACGTTTATGAAAAATGATGATATCTTTATATTGTTATTATTGAAAATTAATGATACTTTAATCTTCCTTGGATGTCTGAACTGTAAAATCTATAAAATTTTGTTAGCGTGACAAAAAACGATACACGACTAATTTTTACGACGCTCCGTGTTGCAGGCAATTCGTAACGATCCAAAAGTTAACTGGGTGTGCAATGCGGTTCACAAACATCGTGAACTTCGTGGAAAGACATCAGCCGGCAGGAGTTCACGAGGTTTAGGAAAAGGACATCGTTATTCACAAACTATCGGTGGTTCGCGTCGTGCTGCATGGCTGAGAAGAAACTCTTTATCACTTCGCAGGAAGCGATAAAGTTTTTAAATATTTATAATATTAATTCTTGCGCGGACGAGATACATCATTTCATTGATATGTTACAATATCTTGTATCAATATTATGGTATATCCTGCGCGAAATAAACATCTTTTTCTTAAAATTTACTTTGATCATTTTCCTGATACACAAAAAAAAAAGGCAAACTTAAATTATGTATATAAATTTAATGTACTGGTGGATCACATATGCGGATAGGAATATGATACACAATAACCTTTCAGAGTTTTTTTTAGTTAATACTTTCAATTCATGTGTCGATTTGTATGCGAATTTCATTTTAAATCACAAGTTCCATTGATTTATTAAATTCATTAATACTAGAATTTCGGGAATCATATACGGTAACTTTTGTATTTATTCGTAGAAGACAATTCGAAAGGATTTTTATTGTCCAGGTCCAGATAAGGATTTATCCATAAATTTTTTCTTTGCAAAACATAACCACCATTTACTTGGTTTTCCATCTTCTCCATACACTTTCTCTACGAGTCTAATGCCAGTCTCCTGTCTTATTTGTTGCAAATACTGCCTCATAGTATCTACCAAGAAAGAAATACTGGTACAATAAATTTCTTTTTAATACAAGACACGATACAAAACTTACCAGCTTCAACAGGATTGTTTGGTTTAGCATATACAGAGTTCAGAGGAAAACCTGGATCACCAGGAATATCAAACTTTGAAATAGCAAGAGAGTACATCTCATTTGTTGCTTGAGCATGAGTCGCACACTTTTGTAATCTCTTCAAGCACTCGGTAATGTACAATGTAATGTAAATTAAAACTCTATCAGCCTCGCTCTAAAATAACAGCATCATTGTAGTATTATTTTAATACTATGTGTCTAAGAAACCAGTACCTTAATTTCGTATGTTCGAAAAAAGACATTTGCTTTAAAAAAGTATAATGCTTCGTCGATTATATCTAAGTCTTTGCCGTTAAAAGGTGGTGCAGGCCCCCTAAAGTGTGTCTTAATTGGCAAAAGTGCCATATTACCAATGTTTCCATTATGTTCTACAAAACTTGAGTGATACGCCTAAAATAAGAAAAAGAAATTAAACGACATTGTCAGATAGTACAATAAAAGATATACGAATTTCAAAAGCCAGTACTTTAAGTAAGTTGAAGGAGACGCCCTAACTATAATATGTGAATTTTCTGAATCATAATGCATCATTGAAACAGTTACTTACAGGCATACTGATAAGACTATGTGCAGAGTGTTTTACTTTAATAAACACCCGTGTATATCACTTTAAAAGAACATTCTTCTCTATATTTTTATATACATACATACAATACAATATACACCAATTTGCATATCACATTACAGTTTTGTTTGAGGAATAACAAAATTGACAGTGACAAGATGACTCGTTATAAAGGCGAGTTTATATGAAACGTGTAAAGTAGGAATGAGAAAGAAACTTGAAGAGGCTATCTTCCGCACTCCTGGATGCTCGTAAGGGTGGGCAAACGAACTATTCGCTTAATCTAAATGCGTCTTAAGATCATATACAAAGTATAGTCAATATTTATTCGAATACATATTATATGTAATACTATACATAGTAAAGAAAATTTATCTTTCACAGTTTTACTTTTAATTTGTAACTTTATTTAATTATCAGTTGCTGAAATTTGTATAAAATAGCAGAAGTTACTTTGGTAATTTTCCAATAGAACGGCATTCCAGATATTTGCGATTGGCTGTTTTACTTGCTTGGTGCGGGAATTACTTCCGGTCATTTCCGTTGAATGGCGACTACGATGGATTGTTCATTTCGAAGTGTGTTGTCCTGACTCTCCCTCTGTAATTGCAAAATATCTTTCAACTGTTCGTACTCGTATATCGTGATTTTATCGTTTTATTCAGTGTATGCATGAGGATTTTGTTCATAATTTCCTACACGTGCAGAACTGTAAACTTCAAAGTATAAGCGTGTCTTGTGTGGGACACTTTCCGTACGAGAATAATGGCTGATATCGAAGGAAAAAAGCTTACCGAGCTACGAGTTATAGACTTAAAAACAGAACTCGAGCGTCGTGGATTGGACAAAACTGGGAATAAAGCAGCGCTTCTCGAACGTCTCTCCAAAGTAAATTATCTTGCACTTTCAAATTGTTGTTCCTACAATCTGATTAATATTTCTTATTGTTTTGTCGCCATTTTAACCCCATTGATTCCGTTAGTGGTTCATTGCAAACATACCTAATCCATGTACCCGTAAAATTAATTTTTCATAAAACTTTTGTAATAGTTGCTTTATCTTTCAAGTTCTAAATTTAAAAAAAGATTTTATTATTCATCTAGATCATGAGCAGCGAAAATATAATTTTTAACTGAAAACATATATTTAAAATATTTGTCAATTATCTTGTTTCAATCATAGCACCTTTATCGTTATTTTTATGTATAAAGGCTATAACCGACGAAGGTCAGGACCCTGATGAATATTTGATAGTACCATGCGGTGGAGTATGTAAAGTTAGCCCAAGAAAAAATAGTGGTAAGACATTTTAGATACTATACCCACTAAATACAATATTTATGTTTATTTCAGTTTAAATTTTATTTTTTTTATTTTCAGTAACAGGTACAACGAATCAAGACGAGTCTGCTGAAACATTAGAAAATCTAAAGGAAGAACCAGTAGAAGTACCTGATGTTAATGAAATAAAAGTTAAAACAGAAATAAAAATCAAAACAGAAACCAAGTCCAATACCGAAGAAGATACAATGGCATTAAAAACAGAGGTAGATACAAATTGTACATTTGTATCAGGCATGATAAAAGCATTTGTTATGACATGTGCCTCTAAGTATATTGCAAATATTATTTCATATAATAAAAGAAAGATTATTGTAGGAACCTCAAAGCGAAGTTCAAAATACCAGTAGTAAGGAAATGGAGCACAAACCAGATATTAAGAATCATTTGAGTAAACTTTCAACCGAGACTGCACAGGTAGTTGAAAAGAAAGTAGAATCGGAAGCAAATACCGTGGCAAATCAAACTTCGACTAATTCAATTTCGACGGTCGAAGCTAACGGCATCGACAACGAGGATTCCATCAATCTAACTATCGGAGAAGATGAAGAGAATCTCCTCGCCGAGGAGGTAATAAAATTAATGAAAGCGTAGCATAAATGCTTACAGTAAAAAAAGAATGAAAATGATAATTATATATATATGTATATATTTTTATGTTACAGACAGAGTCTCACGATAGGCATAAGGGTAAGTTTTTGAGGACGTTAAATTTTATAATATTCTATTTAGTCGTAAGTTTTCAAGGAATAAATATAGGAGTACTTTTATCTACGATCACGAGTGAGTTATTTAAGTATGCGGCATCAAGACCAAGGGACTCGTTTATCTGCGTGTAAAACACATCGTCTATCCAGACCGTCGAACGTGTTGGATCTGTCTACGAAATTGCACATCGCGCTTCATCTTATGACGAAGGTTTCTTCGAGTTTCATGTTTGTGAACAAACATACGTGCAGGATACACGAATATGGCATAAAATGATTTATCTACAAAGTATTACGCCATGGCGATCAATGAGGTTTCAATCTGAACGAAACGTATATTCGTCGACGTTCTTACACTGTTTGTCATCCATATTTTATACAAAGTTTATCCCATAAGTGCTAGTCTATAAGTTAGTTAACGCTAGAGTTCGGTATAAACTTACATTTAATTCTACCTAACCGCATAGAGCATCGTTGGATTATTCTACCTTCAAATTAAACGGACAGAAGAAGACTCAAGTGTATGTCAAGCCAAAAATCTTCCTCGTATACCATTAACGATGCAACATTGTTTATCACATCGGAGAAATCGATATCTTCGAACTATGGACTTAAAATAGCCTTTAAATAGTCTATTTTTTCAGAAATTTTTCATACGCGATTACTTTGTCACGGAATTCATAATTATTGGCATGATATTGTATACGTAGATCCCTTCTCTTTCTCTTTCTCCCCCTTGTTTCTTCCTTCTACTACATCTTCCCTTCATTCCTTCATCTTATCTTCCTTCTTTACCGTTCTCTATATATCCTATAATTTTTCTTTTGATTCAGGCTTTAATTCATAGTCGTAGAAAAAGGTACTAAGGTAATTTTAAATCGTAAAGAGAAAGAGAGAAAAAAACAAAGTAGGGTCGCTATGGATTATACCATTGAAGAGCGAATTTGTGATATCGTGATCATGTGATCTTCATCATAATTCACTGCGCAGTCTGTTAGTGGCTCGGAAAAGTTCCATGCAGGAAATACAGGCCACTAAGCGGGAGCGTTAGGGAGGGAGAAGAAATCTGGCTTCGCAGAAAGTGACTATGCTACCTTGATTGTCTCTGCAGATGGAGGAGAGAAGAAGAAAGTGGAAGAAAACAAGAAGGGAGACACTAAAGGGAGCAGTAGAGCAGAAGCCGGTGCCAGCAACAAGGAAGGGTCGACATCAGGTGCAAACGTCGGGACGAAGAACAAGCAGGACGGTGGTGGAGACGGAAGCAAGAGGTTGGTCTCTCATTGCTAAAAGGTTCACAGTGGTACGACAACGAAATGTCACACAACTCTATGCTAGCGATGCTGTTCCGCCGCATACAATACCATCAGGATAACATACTGTCGAACGATGGATTCCCAAGCTGAAATTATTCGTCCAAGTCACACGCAAGATTACTTTATTCCCTTTTTTTCAATCGCATACGAAGTTCCTTTTCGCTCGTACGTTTTAGGCTGTAATTCTTAACTCTGGAAAGTATGTTAAGAAATCGAGAAATTGGCTAGCAAACTTAACCGAGTCCCTATACCAACTCTCTTATTTGTAAACGAATATTTTTCAATGGTGTTTACACGCTCCACGATTACCGATGAGTTTTGTACGCTGCCCTTCTCAAATGTGACGAAGATATTCGTTTATAAAACAAACAGCAGTTTCATCAAGCATGATAGCAAGATTATTAGTATTTCGAGACAAATTATGCAATCGGCAGATCGCCCTTGAACTGTAACGCGACATCAAGCAATCATGTTCATCGAAGAAAACTACCACTTTATATCGCGTATGAGAGTCGATACTTGGTCCAACCTGACAAGGAGTACCCTCTCGGAAGAACGACGAAGGAGATGCTTTTTTTCTGGAAAACTCGTATATCTAAAGGGGATAACGCAGTAGAAACCGTAAGTGTCCATACGGACACACTTTCGTTATGCACGAAAGATGAAAACCTTGATGCGGACCACACCGAATACGTAATAGTAACTAAAAGTAAACTTGTAAGCGCGTCGTTGTAACAACGATGTACAAGTGAACGCCAAAGTGGATACCAGATCGTGTTTTAACTATTACGATTATCGCTACTGTTGTTATTGTTGTTATCGTTATTGATAACGACAATACTGTTGACGATGATGATGATGATGGTGAAGGCGATAGCGATGATTACGACGGCGATAATGATAATGACGATGGTGACGATGATGATGATGATAGTGATAATGATGATGACAACTACAATGTTCATAATATTATAAATAGAAAAGTTGCTAGCCAAATTTATACGCTTAACATAGTTACAGAGGTACTTATTAAGCCTCGAAAAAAAAGATAGTTCTTATAATATTAACTTGCATACTCAATAAGAATTATTTCAATGATTGTTTGTTGTAATAATACAAATAATCATTTTCAGCGTGGAGTCCGGTAACAAGAGTCAGAAAAGGGATGATAAAGGTAAAATAATTTTCATCCTTCTTTTTCTCCTTCTTTGATTCGGTTTAATTGTAATCGCACGCGTAAATGTTTGAAATCCATAATTTATTACTATTTCTGTTTCTATTCTACCTTGCCTTCTAGACAAAAAGACGTCGCAGGTCAGTCCAGTTAACGCGAGCAGCAGAAACTTATGGGTGTCCGGATTGTCCTCAAGTACTCGTGCTACAGACTTGAAGCAGATATTCTCAAAGTACGGAAAAGTGATCGGAGCTAAAGTAGTGACGAATGCAAGAACACCTGGTGCAAGATGCTACGGTTACGTTACCATGTCAACAAGCGAGGATGCTGCAAAGTGTATACAACATTTGCACCGAACTGAGCTTCACGGGCGCGTAATATCAGTAGAAAAGGTAGATGCGACAAACTAAGCGAACACACGTTCACCAGACCTTTTACGTATATCGCCGGCTGCTTACAACGTGTTCTTTTACGTTCAAAGGCAAAGGGTGACACTCAGCAGAGTCACATGCGTAAGCGAGATACAACGAATGGAAAGTCCGAGAAGAAAGAAGAGAAAGACAAGTCGAAGGATAGTCATGACATTAATGATCGTAAGGATAAAGAAACGAAGAAAGAAGCAGAAGATAAAGGACCGGAAGCAAGTGAGTGATTAGCGAATAATTGATCTGTACGCGTTGTCGGTCTTGTCAGAGAAATTTATGTAACGATGTATTCGTGCCAACGATAGCGAAAAAGTCGGAGGAGAAAAGCAACGAAATCGCTGAAAACAAGAAATCAGAAGTACAGGAGAAGAAAGAAGACACCGTTTCGAAGGATGCAGACTCTCGATCGACCAAATCAACAAGCAAGAAGCCAGAGAGCGAGAGAGGAAGACGCGATGAGAAGAGAATTCGATCCTGGGATCATCATCGATCGCATACGCGATCTCGTAGCCGTGAACGACGTAGACGCGACGATGTACTAACATTCGCGAAAATTAGGGTACACGGCTTAATCATCGAATTATTTAACCATCTACGATCTATAATCTAGAATGTAAAATAACTGTGTGGAACGTGAATTTCCTGTACTTTCAGGAGGAACGGGAAAGGCAAAGACTACGAGAAAGGGAGCGAATGCTTCGCGAAGAAGAGCGACGAAGGAGAGAGGATATGGAACGACAGAGGGAAGTTGAACGAAGACAAAGAGAAGAAGCTGCGCGATTGGAAAGAGAACGAGAGAAATTGCGAAGAGAACGGGAAAGAATTGAGCAAGAGAAGGCTGAGTTGCTTCGATTGGAGCGCGAACGTCAAAAACTCGAACGAGAAAAATTGGAACGAGAAAGATTGGAATTAAAAAGACAGCAGATGAGACTAGAAGAGAGTAGACGCGCTCCACCGCCACCGTCCATAAAACGATCTTCGAGCGACAGAAGGGATCCGAGAGACATGTACGTAGAACCAGACAGGAAGCGTATAGCCACGGAGCATAGTCGAAGACATACTCCAGAACGAGTAAGCGATCGCCGAAGCGAAATTTTGGATCGTGTTTCGGATAGACGATTGGACGCGTCGCCACCTACTCGTTACGAATCCAGTAGGTAAGAATCGTTTCAATCTTTCTGCTCGTATAAGAACATACGAATTAAAGGAACAAATGAAAAACGTAATATAATATACCGCAGGTCTGCTCAGGATCTGGGATTGAAGAAGGAGTTTAAACGTAGCAGTGACTTTACTTCGCGTAGTAGTCGTCCAGAAAGTTTTTCCGACGTATCGCGTGGAAGAGAAGTGATTGTTCGCCGAGAAACGCTCAGCACATCAACGTCGTCTATAGATCCTCGACAAGTTAAAGGAAGGTAAATTACGATAACGAATAAATTGATATAACTCGATGCTATTGATTACATGAAGTTCAGTTTTTGTCAAAATTTCATCCGATTAGACAGAAACAACCTTCACCGCAACGTTTTCGCAGGTATGAACGTCCAAGTACAACTACGTACACCCGCGAACGCGATGTTCGACGTTCCGACACGGAAACTCATAGAAGTTCAAGGGACAGTCATACGCGATACAATGAAAGCTTTAAGCCTGCAAGTTCCAGTACTCCACGTTAGTAGGATGATACAGTACTCATATTTCAAAGATGGTTGGTTAAAGAAAAATTCTGTACTTATAAATGAATCTTTTCAACACGTAGGTGAGAGTCGTTACGTAGAAAGTAACAGAACAACTAGCAGCTGGCATTCCGGACCTCCGTCTACGAAATCGTTTAATTCGGTCACAAGTAGCGGAACCCGAGATCCTCGTAATGAACCATCCAGTTGGAGTTCTAGATCTTCAGAAAACGTAAACAGGTACGTAACTAATCGTTTACGTTTCTTGGGCGTCATAACTAAATACGATCGATTTCAGATGGAGTAATTCAAGTAGCATGGGAAACACGTTGCGACATCCGGTACCACCGACGTACCAAAGCGGTCCTATGCAGTCTATGGGATTAACAGCACCCGGCACAACGCCATCTTACGATCGTTTTGATCCGTATAAATCGTCTATGCAAAGCATGAGAAAATATTGATTTTATCCAACTGATTCGTGTTACTGCAACGAATAATCATAAATTTAATATCGACGCGTTTTTTAGGCACGCGCGCGTGTGTGCATACACAATCACAAAACACGTGCGTATCGAATTATTATTAAAATTGTCCTTAAATCAAATATTTGCATACACGATTAGCGTCGGTTATAAACAACTGTGCATATACAACATTTATGTACATCGTAGAAATTTCTTTACAACTTTGTATTTAAGTTAATCGTGGATCGAGTTTTTGATGATTGCGCGAACATCTCATTCTCGATACTCGTAGCGATTCCAAGAGCTCCATTGGAATTTACGCGGATTCAATGTATCTTTGATTTTGGATTTACATTATGGCGACTCAATGATAGAAAAAAAGAATACTAACTAAATGTATAACAACGCCCACCGTGAAATATTACTTTTACGTGTGTACGTAAGCGAAACGCATACGAATCTATGGTATTTACAACACCGAACTAAGATTTTGATGAATTTTTGTACATTTGTTAATAGACATGATTTCGATGCTTCGCAAGATTTAGAAAGAAACGTTTGCAGAGAGACAAAGATTTGATTCGCTTCGTCACGTAACTATAACCGTACGACGCGTTTGATGGCTCACTGCAATTTATTTCAAACGATGATAACTTGCGTTCGTTACATCGTTGGACACGCATTCTCGTAGGACCGAAAATATTACATACATAGAATCACACACGCGCAGTTACACGATATATCTTTAGCCGATTCTTCGTAGAAACACGTACATATTCTGTAAGGATATGACTGAATTTGTATATTGAATTCCATAAGAACTGTACATCTAACGACGTTGAGAGTCAGCTTCGGTACGTGGAACACACGTATCACGACGTTTCTCAGTGTAGCAACCACTATTACAGCATAAATAAATTTATGACATATTACATTTTGGTATTTTAACGATAAGATTATTACCGCCGATATTGTTACTCGCAAAGTATCTGGAGAAATCGAATACGAAAGCGCGAACACGTCGAAAAGATGATTCTAAAGTGGACTGGTGTTCGTCGAGGATCACGCGTCATTGCGCCTTAACGCAACGAATAAATGCTGCTTGGTTGGGAAGAGTTGAGACGAGTGGAGCGTAGAAGAGGAAGAAACGGGCAACGAATAGAAATGGTAGGGAACACTTTCCCTCGGTTGATCGGAGTTAGGGACATCGCGGAGCGGCGTGGCGTCGTAGAGGAAGAAAGGAGAAAAGAGCGAGAGAACGGAGAGAGTGAGGGAAGGATTCCGCCGAGAACAAAGTGTGTCGAGGTCTTTTCACGGACAGTCATCGTGACCGAGGTTTGCCCCGTGCAATCACGAATGTTGCGCGTTTCGACGGTTTTCTTCCTCCGCTTGAATTTTTTCATCGACTCCCTCCTTTTGGTCTCTCTGACCATTCCCCTCTCCATGTACGCACTCTCTCTTTCTCTCTCCCTGTCACGACTCAATAGACGGCGAACAATTCGCCGGTAGTCTCGCGAACGCAACAATTTTCTCGAAATAGTTCAACGTCGCGTGTCTTGTGTCTCGCGTTAGGTGTAGTGTGTCAGGTGCGGTGACGATAGAAGCATTTGGAATGTCGGTGAAAAGAATTCATTGATACGTTGCCTCCTCAGAATGTGGCTGTCCACCGTTCTCGGTAAGTGATCTCGTTTCGATACTTGCCTAGAGTTAAGCGCAACATCGCCGTCGCTTTTCGAAATCGCGCAACACTCGCGCGCGAAACATTCGATTACCTACGGGAATTGTCGCGTTTCGCTTACGCGGGAAAATTTCAAAAGAGTGACGCTTGGGTTTATACGCGACCAAACTCGAAACAGTTTCACTTTTATCGACAGCTTCCGTTTAAAATTTTGTAAACAGGACACATAGTTCTTTTCGGTTATTGTAAATGCAAGTACGCAACAATATCGAATCGAAAATTATAATCAATTGGCCCGCATCGTGCGGGTTGAGTTGCGCGCAACTTGGCTCGTTCGAATTTGCTTCGCGGTCCAGATCGAGTACACGAGAAACATTGAGCAGAAACAAAGAATTGGCACGAAAGGTAAACGAAGAATTGGACCAAAAGAGTACGTTTTTCGTGCTTTCGAAAAAAGTTAAAATTGATGCGTTAGCATCGGCGAAAGTAAACGTAACAGAAGAAGGATAGAAAACATGCGACACTGCTTTCCGCGAAGAAAGATGATAAGCACGATTGTGTGCTAAGTATAACAAAAGAAATGGCTTTGTTGTAAATCTTTACAATTCCTCCGTTGCTCGATCGTCGCGAGTCAAATGAAAGATACTCGATCTGCTATTCTCTCTTTTTTGGCGGCGCGTTCGCGTATCCGTGGTCGGTACGTATCAGCAATGAATCAGTGAACGGAAGAAAGGCGCGCTTTCTCGTCGAGCAACTTTCACCATCGATGAAGTCCGTGTGCGTCGACTCGTTCTCCGAAAAAGTACTCCCTCCACAAACCACGCATGTTACGTTTGGAAGCTACGCGTTCTTCTTGCTCTTCTTTCTCTTCTTCTACTAGCCTTCTTTCCGCGAAATACGGGAGCACAAATCTGTGGTGGGCGGACGAACGAGTATAAGTCGGATTATTAGTTTTGTAAAGTAGCATTTATAATGTTTAAGTTAGCTATACAAATAAACAGGTACGTTTGCGAAGATCGAGTTCGATTTGTTTGAATGTTCCAATCTATGTTGCACAGATAATAACGATACATTCGCTCGCGAAGCGTGACAAGTTTCGCTCGCGCCTCTGTTACCGCTTCTAATTCGATTTCACGCGAAGAATCGAGTTACGTACTCGTACACAAGAATTTTCCTATCGATTTTGCTCAAGTTCGCGAATCCAAGGGGGGAAATCGTGTTAATAGGTCGGTAGGAGAAGAGTACGAGCGTGGAGCATGGAGCGTGGAGCGTGCATCATGCATCGTGCAGGTGCTTTCGTGTTTGCGACGGTCCATCGATCGTCATCGTCCAACGTTTCGATGGTTTCTTGGAAGATTCGAAAGTTAGCAGACATCGCGATCGTTCGTTCCAGTCATGATTCAGAAAATTCGAAAGAATCGGTACTTCATCCCCGACACTATCGCGTACGATGAATAATCGTATTAGAGCCACGCTTACGAGTTATACGTGTGGTTGGTCGTTTCAAATGTTTCAGAATTGTGCACGATATGGAGTTTGGTAACGAGTACCTGGTCTTACAGCGAGGACATGTCACGTTATCGCTATCATACCGGTGAGTATGAACGCTGTTTGCAAACGAAAGAAAGTTGTTTATTTCATACGATACATGTATCTATACTGACATGAGGGTATTTAACGAACAGTACGCGACACTTACGACGCGATACCATCATCGTCGAACAGATATGGAGTGTCCGAAGCGATACCGATACCGATGATACCGATGCGGGGATGGAGCGAAGCGGAGGCGTGGGATAGCGGTGGCCCACGAAGATCGGTCACAGGAATTAATCGGAGGGATACGCAAACGCGGCCTTACGTAAGACTAGCGAAAGCGGGACAATCGGAAACATCGGCAGATCCGTTAATAGCAATCAGTGAGACTTTGGGTGCTTTGAATACCGTTGGCAGTTACATCGTCAATATGACCAGAGGTGTGGAGAATTCCAATTACCCACCAAAAGAATTGCCATCGGCCCTGTACACCATCTCGAAAAATATTCTGGGTATAACGGCAGAAATTTGATAAAATGTCGCCGCTTTTCGTGCCGATTTTCTTTTCCATAACAGTACGTATTTTCAGGTCGCAATGTAACCGACAGCATTGCACCGTTGGTCCGTGGAGTAACGATGCCCTTGCGAGCGACGCCGGGCACCTCCCCTGTCGAAATCACTGATCGAGAAAAAGATCCGTCAGCAAGCGCAACGTCGACCAGTTGCACTACGGCGGATGGTGCCCCCGGAAAATGTCAGGATCTGAGTAATTGCCCTCAACTCCTGTTGGATCTGACCAAACTGAGACAGTCGCTGTGTTTTAAAAGCCTGTTCGTACCTGGCGTTTGTTGTCCGTTAACCGATAAACCGGACAACGAAGGACCGAGGTAACGCGAGGATCCTGCGTTTGATGCTACATTGCGTTATAGTGGAGAATCGAAGAATCTGCTGATACAAGCGTAAAATTTTCAGCTCCATAATCAATATAATTCCGACACCGGGACCCGGAGTCATACATTCTCCACGACCACCGATCCGTCCGACGAAACCGCAGACGCCAAGACCGATTCCGTTGTTCCCTGTCGTCGTACCTTCTACGACGACCAATCCTTCCGTAGTCACGGAGTTCGTGTCTTTGCCGCCCGTTGATCCATCCTTCAACGAAACGAACAGTTTCGTTGAACCTTCCATATCTGCCACCATCGACAACAATTTTATTCAAGACGACGAAGGTAAGAACAATGCAACGTGAAGAAGCGAAGGGACAAAATCAACATTTCTTTTTTACGTTTTTAGAATGCGGGGTAAGAAACTCGGGTAAATATCGGGTAGTCGGTGGCGAGGAAGCTTTACCGGGACGTTGGCCTTGGATGGCCGCAATATTTCTACACGGCTCGAAACGAACGGAATTTTGGTGCGGTGGTTCTTTGATCGGCTCAAGATACATTCTCACTGCTGCTCACTGTACACGCGATCACCGTCAACGGCCGTAAGTTGCCAGGTTTCTACGTACAAAACGTCGCCTTTTGGTCCTCTTCTCGAAACCGAAACGAATCGATTGGTTTATCATAGATTTGCCGCGAGACAGTTTACTGTACGACTCGGGGACATAGATCTCGAGAGGGACGATGAACCGTCCGCTCCGGAGACCTACATGGTCAAGCAAATTCACGCGCATCCAAAATTTTCACGAGTTGGATTTTACAACGACATAGCTGTTCTCGAACTGACCAGGCCCGTCAGAAAATCTCCATACGTAATACCAATTTGCTTGCCACAATCTCGTTATCGGAGCGAGCGATTTGCTGGCGCCAGACCCACGGTAGTCGGATGGGGTACCACCTACTACGGTACGTATCATTAACTCTGACCTTCTCGTTTCGTTTCGACGAAATCTACATTTGAAGGTAATCACGCGTTTCGATAGGTGGAAAAGAGAGCACGGTGCAGCGGCAAGCAGTGCTTCCAGTCTGGAGGAACGAAGATTGCAACGCGGCTTACTTTCAACCGATCACTAGCAACTTTTTGTGCGCCGGTTACAGTCAAGGTGGCAAAGACGCGTGCCAAGGTGATTCCGGTGGGCCATTAATGCTCAGAGCGGACGGCCGTTGGATTCAAATCGGTATCGTTTCCTTCGGTAACAAGTGCGGCGAACCAGGATACCCAGGGGTTTACACGCGTGTCACCGAATATATCGATTGGATTAAGAGTAATGCGAATTAACCGTGAACTAGTCTATCGGATTAACTTCGACGCACGATGCAATGAGTTTTCTTTCAATTTCGTTCTTTCTTGCGATTCATTTATTCCGATAAAATTTGATTGCCTTGAGGACGATGTCGATCAAGTGTCACTTTTATCGGCTGTATATACCTGTGCCAATGATTATTATTTATCTTTAATATCACGCTTATACGGGGTGTTCCGTAACGTGACATAGAAACCATTTTACCGATGAACGGGAAACGCCAAGTCTTTATCCTCGATCCCAAATTATGGTTAATTTTTTATTTCGTGGTATTTCCCAATGATATACTGAATTGGTGTAACTGACTATTAATTCGTTTATACGCGATATTCGATGTATCGTTAGTGTTCTTTACGCTTATCTTGCTACACGAGTGGAGGTAAAATTAAACGCGCCATGGAGTCACATCTTTTACATTTGTGTACAAGTATGCATGTATGTATGTATGTAAGTATATTTGTAAACGCATTAATAGTTTCTTTGTGGCATTAAACAATCTATTGTTTCGTTATTCTATACGAAAGGTGGTTGATGTTTTTTATTCCTATCTTTATCCGACAGTCCGAACCAACTTGTCTCTATTCAACGAACATACTATGAATTGTGAATCCAATTGCGATCGCGCATTTTGCATTTCTATTGTTTTTTTCTTATCATTAACCTAGCCTGTCCGTCAAAAATGGCACCAATTGCCTTTACGATATACTTTTAAACTTTTTCAAAATTCCACCGATACACCTTGTTTAATTAAATTTGTCGACTCTCCTCTCCACATTCAATGAATTATCCATGTTCGGAAATACCTGACTAATTCAAAACCGTTCGAAATGGAATCTAAAAGTGCTTCGGTTCAAAATCTGGAAAATCTTGTCAAACAAACAATCAACGCAGTACCGGATGTTGACGGTTAATATCATGATCATATCTTACTTTCTCTTACTCCAATGAATTAGTAACCAAAACTTAACTTGCATGTTCAAACGCAGAAAAAACAATCAGATTCCATCGAATGATTTACGAACAATGGGACTTCAAGAAATCGTCTAAATCAATGTATACGAAAAGCAAACGAAACCATGCGAAACCGCAAGTAACTAACGAACAGGTTTCTAAAGATATAAGAAAGCCAATTGAGCCTTTTCGTAAACGGTATAGTTTTACTTTAAACCTTTCTTACAATATATCAGCAATTGTAATTTGTCACAGATTACGGCAACCTATGCATAAACGCCGAATTAGCGGATTGTCTTTAAAAAGTCAATACAGGATAGCCAGCGTAGTAAATACACCAAAGAATTCTGACGTTCTGCGAAATGTAGAAAACCGCCTTTCAGAAAACAATATACAAACTGTGATTGTCAATAACAATGATTCGAACGCCAACGGGATTCAATTATTTTCGACTGACCCTACCAAGGTACAGTGGCATTGTAATCTAAGTAGATTCTCGATTTCACGACGCATTCGTCAAGTATTCTAGAACGCGACCTAATATATTTGAAGTGATTCATGTTAGACCGCTCACCGTCCCAGTGTCAGCGATCACAGTAAAGTCGTGGAAATTTGGAATAATCAAAAGCAACGAAGCAACAAATTAAGGAATACTAAGAAGAATACTAAGCGCCTAGATGCTACTGTTACACGCGATCGCAACAATAGGTTACTATTTAGCCGAGTAACAATTTAGTTGTGCCTTAAACAATTATCGTAATACGTTTACTTAAAGATTAAAAACCCCTTAGATTGATCGAACCTCAACGAAAAGAGCTGAAAAAGTCGATAACCTTTGAAGCTTGGAAAAAAAGTAAAAGTATCGAGCATCGGAAGCTAATGAAACAACTTGAAGAAGAAAGGCAACGGAAAGCAAATGAGGCGGTGGAAGAAGGAAAGAAAAAAAAAGCTATTCGGCAGGCATGAGTTACATAGTTAATTTTATTTCATTTCAAAAAAGTTGTTTCTAATTTCTAATTCGATGCCCTTAAGGTACAAATGCGTTATATAAAACAGCAACGTCGACGAAATAAAAGGCTTGCAAAGTATGATCGTACCAAAAAGAAATGCAACATCAAACAAGACGTTGTTACCACGCCGAAAGAGCGTAAATGTATAAAATTCGATAAACGAAAAACATCAACGTTGATGAAAATACGGTACAATTTTTTAAAATTAACTTCATACTATCTTCTAATGCTAAACGGAAAAAGTAAGAAGATATAGGAGAAATCGCTTAATACTTTCCAGAAAGCCCAATGGTGTGAATGAAAATAAAAGACAACTTGCTTTAAGGCAGAGGTCACTGGAAAACGTTATATTCTGCAAATGGTTAGATCAACTTAACTGGATATTGCATAAGAAATATCTACGTGAACGGCGACATCTCGTACAGTCGTTCTATTGTCAACCTGTTTATTACGGCGATGCAACCTTATACGTAAGATAAGTACATTCGTGAACACTTGCGCATTAATTTGTTTTTACACTGTTCAGCTGTAAAGTACGTAAGCAACGTTATATCTCTGAAATTATCAGACTTTCAAATGTTACGATATTGCACAATAAAACAGAACAATAAATAATAAAATATTAATTAGTGATAATATAATCTATTGATATTATGTATATTTTATGTAATTATAACTAGTAATAATGCAGGAGCCCTGTTAATGTTTTAATTCACGAATATCTATATTGGAATAATTTTAAGATTTCTTCCTGTCGCTCTCTCTCAAATTATTCATTGCTTTTTGAACTAACAGTCCTAAACTTTTTGGAAGGTTCATCTGCACAGAATATAACTGTTGAGTGATGTGATTTTCCGTAGCAACTGTATTGACTCCCCTGTCGTCGTGACTCGTCGAAACATTACGTTCTACCATGTTTTCAACGTTATTGTCAGACATATGCGTCAATTTGGTAAAATCCTGATCACCTAAGAGAAAATAGAAAATTGCGAATATGCCTGCGTTCTATTTATGATCACGTCTTACCTTTTGTATCGACGCTTGTATATCCCTCCAATAACGTTGTAGTCGGAGACTGCGTCACGCTATCTAATTCACATATTCTCAGTGCTAATATTCTATAATAAATAAAAGTGAAATTAATCATTCTTGCCTAGAATAATTTATAGTTTTGTCTATCAAATAAAAATTAAACGCATTTTACTAACTTGTTTGCTTTTTTCTGATGTGCTAAGGCCAAAGTTTTATCGTTTAAAGCTTCTATCAAGGCTTTGCACAAACATCGTAAGTCGTTAATTGCTGTTGCAGATTTTTCAGGCGATACGTTTGAATCTTGATACAACCACTGCTCTGCTACAAGTAGTTATATTTAATTACATTAGTACAAGTAATTGGTACAACAAAACTACTAAAGTACCTTGTTTAGAAGTCATTATACTGCCAATAGCAGCATTTGTACCCCATTTCGTAGATTCTTTAACTCGTTCTCTATCCAGCATACTCTAGAAATTTCATTATTCATATGCATGCATGTATGTAATTCTTTATATGTATGTATATAATTACTTTATATTTTGAAAGAGATTGTCTTGCAAGCTCCTTCTCTTCAAGTAATTGTCTTATTCTTTCTTGAAGATACCTGAAATATCATGATACTGATATTGTCTAATGTAATTGAAACAAATATTATTTCCTTACCTATTTTCACTAATCAAAGCATCTAAATCTATCTGTGTAGATGCACTTAATGCTCTTGACAATTCATGATTTAAACGATGTGCCTTGCATTTAAAAACGTCCCTTTCTGTTTGTAGCTCTTGTTTCTCATCTACGACTGTTTGCAAATCGGTCTGCAATTGAGAACACTGGAAAATTTACGTTTTTATAAATATGGATTAAACAAATTAAGATTCCATGTTTGTAAACTTGATAAGATCTCCACCTTAACATTTAATCTTTCCAATTGCTCTATCATTTCTTCCCTCTGATGAATCGTTGACGCGTATTGAACATCTTCTACATATGACTGATTACCATTTGTACGAAGTGCCTTAACATCAGCTTCTGCATCACCCAATTTTTGCCTTAATGTTTCTACCTGCAGTTTAAGACATTTATTTTGTTCTCTTGTTTCTGTTAGCAGATCTAACATCTTAAAGTGATCATCCAAATTATAGCATCTATAAAGTATTAAAGCTTGTTTTAAATTCATAACAAATTATTTATCTGTATACTTTTAATTTTCCTACCCCTTTGAATCACGCGTATCGTTTATTTGCCTCTTTAAATATAAAAATCTTTCTTGCATTTGTTCTACCATTAATTTGAATTGGTCCCTTTGCAATCTACATTGAATCAATTCTCTGTTTAAACGTGTAAGTTCATCTCGTTTCATTTGCAAATCTTTCTGTAATGTATCCTGTAAAATATGAATAATAATTTAAAATGTCAATAACAAAATCACTGTTTACAGTTATAATTGTTATTATTTATTACCAACTATATACTCACTTTGGATACAGTATCGTTTTGATCCTGTGTTAATGCAACATTTTCACTTTTTCCATTCATTTCGAGTGTCATAATAAATATTTATGTAAATAAATCTCTCAGAGTTACAAAACTAAAAAACAGTATGTTATAATTATCACTATATCGAATATGACTAGATATGGTTAAATTCTCTATATCTGTCTATTTAGTTACCAGACATAGGAATATGTTATTCCTTTCAGAACAAAACACGTTAGAATATGGCGGTATTCTTTTCCCTATAATAAATATGTATGTAACATATATTTGTTTATTTATTTAAATGTCATTTTTGTAATCTTTGTACTATTACAAATTGTTTTGTACAACAAATTTATTAAGTAATTATACTTATACACTGTATATTATATTTATGTATAGTATTTAAGAATATTAAATAAAATTAACACTAACCTAAAGTTATTGACTAAAAACAAACACTTGAAGTAATTTATTGTTAAATAAATATTCCGTTAACATTGCAAAAATAGACACAAGAATTATGGAGAAAGAAGGTAAGTGTAATGACACCTTAAGGAATTCAAGAAACACTTATATTTTCACTTTTTTGTCTTTTCAGAAATTTGTCTGTATTTCAATAACATTATTAGAGATGAAAAAGATGTATCTGCCGGAATGGCTGCTATTCGTACATTGCTTAAAGTTCTGGAATGCTCAAAATGTAAGCAGATGTTAAAGAAACAATTTGAAATAAACTTGTATTTTCAATTAATATTTTATTTGATTGCAGCAGAAACAGTTCAAGAGCTTAGATATTGTCTACAAAATGCAATTGATGCTATGAGATCTACAGAAAATCCTGTAACTGCTATTGCATCTGGCAGCGAATTATTTCTTCGTTTTATAACTTTGGCTACATTAGATACACCAGTAAGAACTTTATTAATCTTAGTTAATATTTTATATTTTCATGTCTTTTTTTATAATAATTTGTATAATTTTCAAGCTATATGGTATTAGTCATTTGCAGAATGTAGAGGGATTATGCTTCATAGGGGAAAGATGTTCTATGAGAAGTTAGTAGCTGCAAGAGGAAAGGTTGCAAAAGTAGCAGCACATTTCATTAAGGATGGTTCTGTAATTCTTGCTTGTTTTATTGGTATTTAATAATTTCTTGTACAAATAATTCTTCTTATAAAATATATAATTTGTTCTAGAAAATACTTACTCACTCAAAATCTAGAGTTGTATTACAAGCAATGAAAGAAGCTGCTGCAAGTAACAAAATATTTGAAGTATATGTTACTTCTTCATCGCCAGATAATAGTGGGTAAGAACTCTTAGTATCATTAAATTACTAATATACATGTGTTCTTATCTTTCGTTTTTGTAATCGGCAGAGAAGAAATGTACCAGAATTTAACTAAATTAGGTGTATCCTGTACCCTAATATTAGATTCTGCAATGGGGTATGTAATGGAACAGGTTGATATGGTAATGGTTGGAGCAGAAGGTGTTGCAGAAAGTGGTGGTGTTATTAATAAGGTATGTTTTATTTATAAATAATGTACATATATAATCAATTACTATTATCGTTTATTTGTAGGTTGGCACATATACAATGGCAATGTGTGCAAAAGAAGTGAAAAAACCTTTTTATGTATTAACAGAAAGTTTCAAGTTTTCACGAATATATCCGTTAAATCAAGTCGACTTACCAAATGAATTCAAGGTAACATTTTTAATTAAACGTTTCATTCTAGTATAGTTGAAATTAACATAGCGTAAGCATAAAATGTCTTTTTTGTTTCTTATTTTTTTACTTTACAGTACACGGCAAGCACGCTAAAAAAGAATTTACAAAAAGAACATCCGTTAGTTGATTATACACCGCCTCATTATATTAATCTTCTGTTCACCGATTTAGGCATTTTGACACCTTCGGCTGTCAGCGATGAACTTATTAAATTATATTTATAAAAAACGTATTTACTACTTCCAACTTTATCCATCTTAATAGTTTTACTTTTTACTGTGGTACATATTACATATACATTTGAACTTAATAAAAGTATGAACAGGATATAACGTACAAAAATTGACGCGGAACCGCTTATACTAAAAATCGCAAAAATTTTAATGGTTTAACGAAAGAAAACTCGAACTTTACAAAACATTTTAACACGAGATTTATTAATTAATTTTAAAAATAATAATGAGTATTGAACAATGGTAACGCACATAAATTCTGTTTACATTGCGATTCAAAATAATACATAATACAGTATGTATCCAGTTCTATTTTATAACACGACTTCATTCAAGTGTTTCATTCTTTTCTGTTCTTAAATTCGTGTTAATCATAAAATAAATTTGCATACCTCACACAGTGTACAATACGTATATATACACCTTATGATTTAATGTAATTGTGCATAAAGCATACGCGGTTTAATAATTAAACATATATTGTGTATTGCACAGCAATAATTAATATTAACTTCTATAAAAACAAAAATATCGTAATCTATTTTATAAACATAATGAAAATTACATTCTAAATATTTTTTATCTTAATACACATATAAATAATGTACAAAACTTTTGTTTATTTTTATATAATGCAGTTTAATGAAAAATAAGTAAACGGAATATATGTAGATATTCGTGAATTGCTTCATATTATCAATTTTGTTCTAGTACCTTATATATGGTTTTTCATAAAACTTATTTCGTTCAGTACAATTCAATAAAATATAGTAATTTATGCCAGCATTTTAATTCAATTGTTTGTAACAGTTAATTATAATACTGCGTTTGTAACAAATGAAACTGAATTATGATTTGGACGGACGAATAATTTAAAAATTTGAACAAAAAACTAATAAAAAAACAACAGAATAGGATACAATGTCATAGTACGCAATAGTACATATTCACATATTTCCTTGCACAATAATAATATAAACACAGCAAAAGATCAAATATATCCATGATTTACTGAGAAAATCTTATACATCCAAGTATATTTATATCTCATTTCATTTAAAGTTTACTACGAAATGTTATTATTACGATCACGTAATCGCATACGTACAAAACAAAATAACCAAAGTTCCAATTTCTCGCTTGCTTAAATGCAATTTGGTTTTTTTATTAAATATTAAAGTCCGAGTTTAAAATCATGAATAGTAAATGTGCGATTGTTACCTTTTCACATCCTGCAGTCAACGTATATAAAAAGTACATGAAAATCTTCGTTTGATCGAATTCACACACCTCTATTTTGGTTCTATTTCCTGGGAAGATCAATTTTTTTCAATATTTGAGATTTTCATTGTAAATCATAGCCATATCTCGTATATACGTTTTGGTACCGTGCGTCAATTTTTAATGCTCGTAATTTGTACGAGCTATTATATAACTTGATAAAATAATCTACAACTATAATAAACGATATAAAAGAAATGTTATTCATAATACAGATTAATACCGACTCAAGTTTATTCTTCATAAATACGCTTGAGACAACGTTTCAACAACAGTATAAATCTGATCAAAATGAGGACGTTTCTCTGGCTCGTATTCCCAACATCGTAACATTAGACGATATATTTCGTCGGGTGTGTTTTCGGGAGCTGGCATTCGATAACCTAAAAATACCCAACTTAATTCTTAGTGGAATTTTAAATAAAACAACAGTCATAAAATCGCTGTTTTAATTTCTGTAAACGTCACCTGCATCTATTTTTTCACGAGCCTGAGAATTAGACATTCCACTGTAAGGACTTCCACCTTTAGAAAATATCTCCCACATTAAGACTCCGTAACTCCAAACATCACAGAGCGATGTATATTTACCTATAGAAACAAAAGTTGATTAAAACTTATACCAATATTCTAAAAATCTGGGCACCGTGCGATAGTTAGTCAAATTACCGAAATTTAATGCCTCCGGCGCAGTCCATTTAATTGGAATCTGTTTCATACCATCTGATACAATATATTCTTCTTCCTCTCTGGACATTCCAAAGTCTGATATTTTGACTATAGATTCGTACCCTGAAAGCAAAAACGTGAAATAAAATATATTGTCTATTGCATATCTTTTTCGAGCATCTTACACGAGCTTACAGTATTACACGTATCTTATAATAAATAAAAATTTGTTTATTTACCTACGAGACAATTTCGGGCTGCTAAGTCTCTATGAATACAATATTTAGATTCCAAATAGCGCATACCTGCAGCAGCATCTTTGCACATTCGAAGTTGTTCTTGTTGCGTGATGGTATTAGCATTTTTTCTTAAATAAGTTAATAAGGAACCACCTAATATACATGTACATTTGATATCAATAAATGGTTATGTTTCGCAATTTAAGTATTTTAAATAGAATTTTAATTTAGTCATCAACATACCGGGTACCAGTTCCATAACAATCATTATGGGTTGTTTCTGAACACAAATTCCAATAAGTTTTACTATATTGGGATGGTCGTATTGCTTCAGTATTCGCCCTTCTTGTAGGAACTTGCGCTTTTGTTCGTCCGGTAGTGTTACTTTGCAAGTTTTTACAGCTACTTCAGTCTTACAAGTTTTTAGTTGCGCTTTATATACATCTCCAAAGTTTCCCTGGAAAACGAAAACTTTTTAATATTTTTATGAAACCAAAATAAATATATTTGTCTTTTAAATTTTAATATACCCGCCCTATCTTCTCTAAAAGAATTACATCATCGTTATTGAGTTCCCAACGTTCGCGTAAAATTGGTGTTTTTAAAATAGCTCCGGATCGGCTAGTTACAGGTAATCCAGATAACCACTGATGTTTTATTAATTCTTGAATAGACGGGAAGGTAGGACCTTCAAATCTATAATGACCCTAAAATTTATATGAATATAGTTTGTTATACACATTTGTTAGATTACTGCGTGTATTTACACGTGTAACTAGTTGCTTACTTCGGGTGTAGTTTGGACGATAAAATGTTTATGCCCATCCCAACAAACAGATAAAACTATTTGACACTCATCGTTTCTTGTTGTTTCGCGTACTAAGAAGTCTCCATCGCTTACAAGTAATCTTACTACTTCTTCTCTCGGTAATACACCATGAAACCATTCTTCCTCCATAAGATCGCCGTTTCCATTTCCTTTCTGATTAGTAGTTAAATGTGAAATTCCACGAAATGGTACCTACAATAATATTGCACGTGCATTCGCTCTGACTTAACTACAACCAATAATTTGTATATGTTAAAAAATCCTTTTTGTCTTTCATTTAGATTCTTTATATTTTCAAAGTACATCGCATGATGCATCACAAGTGTTAGAAGCTTATATTTATAAAAAATTCAAACTTTTCAAATTTTTATTTGAAAAAAAAACCGCATGCTTAATATAAAAAACAGAACACTACTAATAATAATAAGAACATATATAAATTATATCCAGTTGTTAAAAGCGCTTGATATACATTTTTTTTATACTTGTACAGCACTCGAGCAATCAAGCATAAAACATATACGCGTACAACTGGGTAACAGATATGGAAAAACATACAACTGGTACAGTATTATCTGCTTTTGAAGTGGGACCTTCGCTACTCGATCTAACTGTTCCATCTTTCGTGTTGTTTATTACCGGTAAAGATTTGAAGGGAGACCTAAATATTGTCATGAATCGCTGATTTCTTCGTAATGTAAACAGACCAATATCTGGAACTGTATTTTTCTGGAAGGCAGTGGTACTAACTGACATTAATCTTCCCGAGAAAACTATTTTGCATTTGAGAACCATTTTTGAATAATAATAATAATAATATTAAAAAATGTACATGTTATATTTATAGAAATGTTCATTTCTTTGAACACGAATTTATTTACCTTATTAATAGCGGGTGGATCGGTAAAAGAACTCTCCATAGAAATATCGTATCCCGGTGGTAATTCTTCGCAACCTAACTCATTTAAAGCACCTCTAATTACGTCCACTTGTCGCTGAAGTTTTTTTTCTTGACAACGCAATCGTAACTCTTCCCTTTCACGAGAGTAATCCAAAACTGATATTCTGATATAATCGTCAAATAAATATATTACATTTATAACATAAAATGGAATATAATAATAACAGATCTTAACAAAAAAATTCTTACTTGGAATCACTGTTATTTTCTGATGGATACTGAGCATTTTGTCGAGTCTGTTGAGCAGTTTTTAGCGAAGCTTCCAATTCCGATAAACGATTTCTTAACCAATCTATCGTTAAATTGTCTACCGTCAATTTATTTGGTAATAATTTTCCTGATGTATCGTCTACAAGATTCTCGTCAAACGTGAATCTTATCGGAGATGCTGGTCGTGTTCTATATCAGTTATAATAAACGAATTTTTATTTTTATCTTCATGGCTTACAATGATAAAAAGAAAACTTTTAATAAGTACCCATGCTTTCCTATGAAGTCCCTATACTCTTCTACAGGTTTTACAGAATCTACAGCTTTTTGCATCCGTGAATGTATCTCTTGAAATTTATCCGTTGTAAAATCAGAATATTTCACTATGTCGTGAAGTATGGCTTTCCTATCATATAAAGAACGAGACTTTCCATTTGTAATGCAACAAACAATATCATCATAATAATTATCATTAACATTTACCTGTTACGTAACTATTAGGTTGCATAAATATTTTATACAAAACAGATTAGTGACTCACAATATAAAACAACAAAACACATTGCAAATTCTTTCAGCTTTATTTATAAAGACACTTACCATGATGTTATAAATTCTTGATGAATTGCCTGTTGTCGATTCAGCAAACTCGGTAAATAGCAAGTTCTTAAATCGTGTTCACATTCTGTTACAGCACCCAAAAGTAATACATATTCATTATGTGTGAGATGAAGTTTTCTACAGGCTTTCTGATACTTTTCTCTTACATCATCTAATTTTCTACCAACTCTGCCAGCTAATAACATATTATGACTATAAGTTAAACAAGTCTAAAAAGAATAAATAAATAGAAATAATAGAAATGTATACATTTAACATAATGTTCTTCAAAACGGGATCTCATCAGTTTATACACTTCCAGATTCTTTTGATATTCCAATTTCTTTCTGGCAACATCTTCATTTAACTATAATACATGAAAGATGTAATGTGTAATACATTGCATATTACTTTTGAAATACAATTTTGACTGGTTAATCTACGTACTTGCTGAAACTGATTATTTAACCATGTCTGTTCTTCTTGATATAGTTTCCTAGCACGTCTTCTTTCTGAATACAATGTTGTAATATGTTCGACAACTATTGCTTCAATAGTATCTGCTTGTTGCTTGATTAATTTAGCAGTCTGATCAATAGAATCCATTATATCTCTCCAACTCTACAACGATAATGCTGCGTAAGCAAATATTTCTGAACAGTAGTCGTGCAAGCTTAGAAACCACCAATTTATTTTATTTTGGAAAAAATACCTGTGCTATAAGACTACCAACGAGATCCTCGTTACGTTCAATCTTTTTCCCTTGCATCGTTAAAGAGGAAATCGTCGTGGCATATTCACGGTCTGATTTAACTTTAAGCGTTAAACATCGTCTCATCGTTTCAAGAAGCTTAATTTCAGCATCTTGACGGGCGAGTAACGCCTCGTGCGATGACTGTCCTTGCAAACTCGTAGAAAAGCCCATCCCGCTTATGATGAAAAACTAAATATCGCCGTCTTACTGACTTTTTCAAACGTATTACTAACAAACATTCATTCTTACTCTGGACAAATATAATGACATCGATAGTCAAGCAATTCAGCAAATTTTAACTGACCACTTATTCAAGTATTGCATCTCTAGCACAAGTCAATACACATATTATTTGACTCGACTTTCGTACATACATCGTTGCATTCACCCTGATGACTGAGATCAACATTTATATTTATACAGATCTAATGCTGTAAAAATCTACTTTTATTTGTGAAATACCGTCACGAAGTAACAATTGAGATAGACGGTCAATTCTATTTTCGTACTATAACTTCATTTTAAACTAATCAGAAATTTAAACAATCTATTTATTTCTTTTTAAAAACATTTAATATTATATCATGTTTAATAACCACTGTGCACTGTATTAATCTTTTGTTCTTAGTTTTGATAAATTTTGGTGCAAGTTCTCAAATTAACATGCAATATATACAGAGTGTTAAAAAATATCGTATTTGTTTAACATCATTCGATAGAGGATAATGCTGAGCAAATATGATGCTTTTTTAACACCATGTATATTCTCAGATACATATAAAACTACCCTTAAGGTACGTAAGTTATATAAATGTAAAAAAAAAGTTTGTAAATTTATTTTAGCAAATAATTTTTTGAATCTTATCACAGTGATCTATAAGTTGCTTCATCAATCCTTATGGTATACTCGCTTTTTGGAAATTTTGTTTGTATGTCGTTAATTGCGTACTAGCATTGTAACAGCGACCGATCAAAACTTTAAAATACGCATTCTAGTCAGTCGAGTCTTGCACAGAATACGACAAAATGGGTGGCGGTGGTAAAATGCCAGGTCTTACATGGGCCAGCTTAAAAAAGAACCCCATGGTAAGTAAATTAAGGAATAAAAATTTATGCACAGTATTATCATTAAATGTTTCTTTTCAGCTAATTCCATTATTCTTCTGTCTTGGATTGGGTGCAACCGGGGCGACATTATACTCGTTACGTCTAGCGTTTAAAAGTCCCGAAGTTACGTGGCAACCTAACAAAAAACCCGAACCTTGGAATGATTATCGCGACAAAACCTATAAGGTGCATACTACACTTAATAATGAAAATAGTATTTTAATAAGAAGTATTAATACAAATAAACAATTAACATGTGTCATTAAATTGGGTACTCAAACTTATTGACAATCGACAATCGTTTTTTTTACGTATTTATAAAAGATGATTTTATTTTTATTTTCAGTTTATTAAAGTTCAGGATAATCTTCCGCAGAAATCACCAGCTCCGGAATACTAAAAATATACCCTCTATATTAGTGTTAAGTAATAGATAATTAAAACGACATAGTTGCTAATTTCAATTTGTGTTTACGTATTTTGATCTGCTAATGAATGTCAAGTATCGTTAATACGTAAATGTATAGCTTTGTATTCTTTTGTTAAATATAGTGTACAAAGTTAAATGATATTTAAATATAAAATAAAAATTTTATTGTGAACAAATTGTATTTTAAAACTACAAAAAGTAGGTTAGTCAAGCTGAATTCTCAAATTTCAAGTATTTGAAGCCATATCTTTTTCTTAATACGCAATTTATGAAATCCAAGTAAAAAGAAATATGTTGTTCAAAAATAAATTGCGGTTTTGCGTTGTATCATATTTAGATATATTTTTAATTCGTGTTTATTATGCAATATATTATTCGAAAGTGATTGCCGTTCTATCATTTACGACCTATACTGGTATGTATTCAACTGATTTCGTAGATAATTAAAATCTTGAAGATGGTAAAGATAGAGAAGATTGATTTTCAGTCTTAGACGAATTATAAAATAAATCATTTTATTATATTTTGTGTCTTGTGTTTTACATAATCATGCAGAACATTTTTATCGATTATACAATATGTTCAATGTACACTAGTTTACTAAATACATCACTAGAGAGCGTATGCAGCAGTCCCAGTGGTTCGATAATAAACACGTGACATGTTAAAGATTAATTTGTTACAATTATTGATAATAATTATTTAGTTGTGCTTCGTTTAAAATACCATTATGTTATAGTGTAATAAAGAATCATTGTTTTAATAAGAAGATTATTGTTTTTAACAATAAGTATCCTGCTTTTGTATAATACATTTTATTTTTCCAATATTTATTTTATAATTTGTGTGTACAATTTGCTACATAAACTGATAAGGATTAAAATAATATTTTTTTCTTATATGTTGTAAAAATCGCTATACTGAATTTTTATTCATTTTTATTTTGAACGGAACATATATAATCATGAATTTAACTTGGGAAGAATTTTATGCCAAACATCCACCACCTCAAGATTTTGCTCAAACTGAAATAATACTAAAAGAATTTACAGACAGACAACTAAAAAAAAACAATAAAGTTGTTCTGGTTACAGTAAGTATTAATCTTTTTAAATGTTATATGATTATTATTTTAAATTAATATATATTATCTTTATAGAGTGGTGGTACAACGATTCCTTTAGAACGCAATACGGTACGATTTGTTGATAATTTTAGTGCAGGAACTAGAGGATCTGTATCTGCAGAATATTTTTTAGAACATGGATATGCTGTGATATTTATGTACAGGTAATTAATATACTACAAACATTTAACATGTATGTTTAGAAACATTTATTTTGTATTAAATTAATATTTATATATTATTCATTGTCCATTAACAGAGTTAAATCCTTGGAACCATTTTCAAGACACTTTACAGGACAAAAGTTTTTAGATATATTAGAGATTAATCAGAAACAAGATGGAAAATCTATAGTTACAGGTATATATTAGGGTGTTCCATAAGTTTCTTTCCTTTTTCTAATCAGAAATGAATACACAATATCTACTGTTTAAGATATTATTTATTTTGTTATATAAGAACCTTTTTACTGAAACCAATGACATAGATATCTAATAGATAAGCCTGCATGTTTACACAAGCAGAGCCAGGTAAGGCCATTCATAGTGCAAAGAGAAAGAAACTTTTGGGACACCCTAATAGAATCAAATAATCATTTATGTTATGTTAAATTATAATTTAATTACAAAATTCATATTTATTTTTAGTAATGCCACAATACACGGATAAATTGGTAACCATACTAAATAAATATAAAGAAGCTCTGAATCAAGACAAGTTATTACAAGTCACTTTTACTACTCTTTCTGAATACCTTTGGCTTCTTCGATCTGCCTGTCAAATACTAGCTTCATTTAAAAACCAAACTATCTTGTATCTTGCAGCTGCAGTTTCAGATTTTTACATTCCTTCCAATGAATTGGTAGTGCATTAATTTGTATTTATACATGAAAAACTAAGCTGTGTAAGTTTATTTACACATATAACCATTTTCAACATTTTCAGGCTGTTCACAAAATTTCCTCGGAAGAACCGCAAACGATAGCTCTTCAATTGGTACCAAAAGTACTAGCGCCTTTAGTAAGTCTGTGGGTTCCACGAGCATATGTAGTGTCTTTTAAATTGGAAACTGATGAAAAACTTTTAATTAAGAAAGCCAGAAACGCACTCAATAGATACAAACATAATGTGAGTAATTTCAATTATTTCAGAAATAAAATACACAGATTCTTTATACATATTAAAACTGTTTTTTCTCTAGCTGGTCATAGCAAATATGCTACAAACTCGAAAACAGCAAGTAACGATTGTTAGTCAAGAAAATAATCAGCTTATTTCTCTCACTAATGAGCAACTAAGCAGAGGTGAAGAAATCGAAAGATTAATTGTCGACAACGTTGTTGATAGACATCAAAATTTCATAAAATCTAATGAGGAAAGAAGTTGATGGGTGTTCATTACGTGATGTTAAGTAATACAAATTATATATATATATATATTATATATTTACATTAAATGAATGTTATATTAACATATCAAGGAAATTAAAAAAGATTAATTACTAATTTATCCTTAACATTTTATACATAGTAATAATATTTACATGCAAATATGCATATACATGTTCGTGTATACTCATGCATATATGTATATTAAAAAAATGTTATATAACATTTATTTTAATTTTAATTAATTTAAAAAATTATTTGCTAATGAATGCACGATTTATGGTGTTTCTTATAAATACATACACATAATTTTCAATTTTTAACCAATGATTCAGAATCGTGTTAACAGAGTGTCAATTTTTAAAGCTTGTTATGTACATATTAATTTTATCAACTAACTGTTTATCAGAAGAATTACATTGTGCCAAAATAAATTTTAACGCAGAAACATCTTTTTGTTCTATTGCTGTTTGAACCGCTTCATTTAGCATTCTGTAACATTGTGTGAAATATTTTATTATATTTTTCGTAGTGCAATATATATGTTACTTTGACGATTATTCGCGTGTACTTACTTTAATTTGACAAAATATTTTACTTTTAATTCGTCTCTTACTTTAGGTAAATATTTTTTTGCTTCTTTTTCTTTTTTGTATTTTAAACATTGATCTACGAATGGCTGAAACGAACGAAAGAAGGAGAAAGCAATAGAAAAATATGCTGTTATATGAAAATGTTCAGTTACTTTGAAATAAAAATATATATATGTAATACTTCGAAAAAATACCTCATAACCAATGGGAGATTTTTTGCTTTTGGAAAACTTTTCTAATTCATTCCACAAATCCTGTTGTGCTAAACAATGTATTCGCAACCACCAGTATCTAAAACAACAAAATATATATAGGGATAATAATTGATTAAACAATCGAGAAAATTATTCGTTATACCTTCGATCTGATATTCGATATTCTGATCTCAATTTATCCGCTAATTTCAATTCATTGTTTAACAATAATATCTTTACTGTATCGTGAAGCGGTTTCCCAACAATCGATTCGTGTAATACGTCTTCTAGAGATCGTTGATAACGCAACAATTTTATTTGTTCTTCCGTCAAAGCTGCGTTTGTATCATTACGGGCTGACTTGAAATTTTCTTGTGCCGATTGCAATAATGCCTCTCTTGTCATTGCATTCTGAACGATATTAATCGCATCAACATTTGATTAACAAATATAAATAAAACACAATTACGAACTAACCTTTCGCTGATAACTTTCGGTAATAAACCATATTGCTTGAGAATGAAAGTCATCATACTGAGTGTAAATATCACGAAGAGTTTCCCGATTATGATTTTGACAATACTTAATGTACAAGGCCATTGCTAAAGGGCAATGGATTATAGACATCTATGTTGGATCAATATTATGAATCTTAGTCAAATCTGTATTTTTTCTAACATATTTAATGGAACAGTAAAAACACGATTTACCTGAAAGTCGCTAAGTGTCATGTTCTCTCGAAGATGAAGTATCACTGTATAAACTAAATCCGTATTTCCACTCTCAACGGCTTTACGTAAAGCAGCTCTTTCTTCGCCAAGGGTCAATAAAAGCGGTACTTGTTGATGTGCCCGTGGTTCATAATCTATTAACTGCAAGAATATATTAAAAGTTAAAAAAATGCTGATAATTCATCGATTATTTATAGAAAATAAATAGTCTACTTTGATAGCTAATTGTTTTCGACCGCAATCAGCTGCTCTTTTAGCAATTTCGCTGTACGAAACTCCGGGCGCGTATCCTAATTTATCAGCTATTTCTTCTGCTATCTGTTCTTTGTCCAGCTGTGTCTGTTTCACCTATTAAGAAGAGAAAGACAGGAATAATTGAGATACAAGAATATACAGAAAATAAGTGAAATCTAAAAATAAGCAAGCACATTACTTTGTAACAAGCCCAATGGGCTAATATTCGGCTTTCTCCCTCAATTTCAGGTAATTGAAGATGCCGTGCAATTTGTATGCTTAAATAATAATGTCTTCTTGCAACGAGTCTATCTAATAATACCTGACTCGTTAGAACAGTAAATCTATCGTTATTAAGTACTTTATTATGAACAGTTGTAAAAATGAACGGAAATGAGTAGAAGTACGAGGTTATCGCGATACCTATATCAAAATTATATGTTAAATGAAAGGATACTGCGTATATGTTAATGGAATTCCAATAGCAGGATGTCTGACTGCATTCAAGACCCTTAGAGTTCGACACATGTCGACATAACACTCGGGATTAACCGTTTTGCTAAATCCTTTTCCAAATTTGGCAGCCTAAAATGATCAACAAGAATATTACATAACTCGTACACCATAAGAAGAAAGTAAAAAGAACATTAGAAATCTTACTCTCATTAAAAGTTTTTGCGTTTCAAAATGAAATTCATGACCAGCACCATCAATACAAGCTTTTACAGCCATGTCTAATTTATCTTTAACCAAATCTATGTAACTGTCAGCTTTATGGCTCTTCTTTTGAAACTGTTTAGAAGCTTCCAAAAGATAAGATGCTGGATCGGTTGAATTAATTCCAAATATTTTTTGAACAACGCTCGGTACTTTTTGTATCATTTCATGAGAACAACCAGACAGTACACGCACACCGTCAATCTCTGTAATAAGATGTACGGGGCCATCGTAAGTATATACTATTATTTCAGCTGTTCGACCGACCACCATCACGGTACTATCCCAGCTACATACTACAGCCTCAGTTCCACACCTACAAGTATCCGTGTATCAGTAAATTGGTTAAAGTAATATATGTAATGACACAATCAAACTAACCATGCCATGTTTGTCAATGATTCTTTCATATTTGTATAATGTTCGCAATATTTTTTCTTGAAATCTATAGAACCTATGTACAAATGACTAGTATCCGTATAAAGAGCAATATGACGATTATTTCCTGACACAGCCATAGCTATTACACTGCTCACTTTATTGTGTCTGCTAAAGAGATTGTCCTACAGAAACAAATATATTATTTGTTTAAATATTCAAAGTTCATGTCTCTTACTTTTTAACATTTAAAGTTTTTACATCGTACAAATGGTATATGGACTGTATTTTGATACAATTGATGAACAACAAATATTCCATCTTTGTTCGATAAAATCACACGAGTTTCTCTATCGCAATGTACTAAACACCAACAATCTATAATAGCTCCATATCCTGAAAAGGAAAAAACATATTGTAGGTAAAAATCAAGTGTAAGAACAAAGAATGTCAAATACTCTCTATCAAACCTACTATGAATTTCTGATATTTGTCTGACTTTTGGCTCTATCACATTATTCACCAAGAATATACGATTAGTAGAAGTCAAAACCGCAATACCTGTACCGCTATAACTGACAAAAAGTTTTGCCTCTGCGACTCTGGCATATTTTACTTCCTGATATAAAAGACAAAAACAATGATGTAACTATATATTCCTAGAATTAAATCATACATACTCAGCTAATTTACCATTGACTTACATTTCCCATAGTAAAGGCATGTTGATAAGTGCCAAACATATCATATATATGAACCATACCATCATCTTGTATGCATAACAATTCTTCTTGTTGAGACCAACCTAAACAAATCAACTGACCACCACCCCACTGGAAAAATTAAATCATGTATCTACAATAAGCATTAGACTTCAAAAAAATAATGGTAGTTTTTTACTTGTATTTTGGCTGTCAGATTTCCAGAAGATGTGTACAAATATATCATAGGTTTATTGACTCCTTGAACTTTAACCAGTTTCTTTGGATTTCTGGTAATTGCAATAGAACCTCCATAAGGAGCTGCTACTAAAAGATTATTATTCGAAACTTCGTGTTGAAAAGATAATGGATACAGTTCAAACTTTCTGAAAAATGATTATTCTTCTTTAATCACTCTGTTTTTACTTGACTGTCAAGTTGTAACCTCAACAAGATTACCTAAAGTATACATCTCTGCCCAAAGGAAACCAATCAGCAGTTAACATAGCCGACATGTTTTCAAATAATAAAACTATTTAACCACTCGCTAATCCATATAATTAAATTTTATAGTATATATATATGCAAATGTCGATGTACGAAGACAAAGAGACTATCATGTCTTGCGATTAGTCGACTACTTACACTACCGGTATTTATCAAACTGATCACAACGAAATTTGCGCATGCCCATACCAAAGAGCATATTTGTATCCATTGCAAACTCTATACACAGATGTATAAAAATACAGTTCAATTTTATGTGAAATAAAAAGCTGTAACTCATTGTACTTATATATTTATTTACGTATATAAGTATTATACATCGTATTAAAAGGTGAAAATCGTGTTCGCGTTGGTAACCATTACGGTCATTCGTGATATTGTGCTATTTTCTTAATGTTAATATAAATTCGAAAGCATTAATGTAAATTGCTGTAAGATCGAAAGAGAAGAAACAGAAAAACGAGGATGTCGACACCGATAACAACGAGAGATCATTATCCAAGATTCGAAAAGCATCCGGTATAGAGGTTGCGCGTTAGCAATGAAAATTCATTCTCATAATCGTTGTTGGAACTTTTCTGTTTCTCGTTTTCACGTTTAGCACAGAATGTACGATATGTGTAGTTTCGTTTCTCATATAATACATCATACAATGTAAGCGATTACGCATGACACGAAAAGTACGAAGTAAGGCGCGAACATCGTATCATCAGGACGCGCTCCCGAACTCGACTAAGAATTTGCTTAGGCGAACTGGTACTGTCGCGCGTGTCATGTAACATTGTTACATACGACATGTGCAGTAATACGCGCATCAAAAGCATCGGTACAATCAAGCGAATCATGGTTACGCGTCGAAAGGCGAAAATACAAAGTAAAAGTAGTGGAAAATGCATAAAGGTTCAAGTACGAACTGCAACGTGGTATGTTCGCGATGGAATACGAGAGATAAGAAGGATAAGAAGGACAGCAAGGAAGCCGAATGAGAGAAGAACATAGACGGTAAATATGGAATGGCAGGACGGTAACGGTTTAGGCAGGGCAGTTGGCGATACCGCGAACAGACGACACGACGCGACGGTGGCAGTGAAAGGTTGCTCGAGAAACATTCCTACGTCCATCGGATCCCATCTCGTGCTCTTTTCCCAGACTGCGCGTGTATTCTGTGCATACACGTATGCACGCAGGTACGTAAAACGCGTAGAGGAATATCGGTGTACCCTCCATCTGGCTGTTTACCGTTTCCCCTACCTGCAAATCACGCCTCGCAAGTCGAGGTTTCTCGAGTGTAAGTAAAGTCGCGCGCGGGCCCCGTTACAAGAGTCGCGAAATCAGTGGAGGAGGGTAGAGCGCGCGTTACACTCCCAGCATTTCCTCCTTCGGTCTTTTATATTAGGATTTTTTCTGCGGTCATATTCTGGTTGCTCGGATACTCGTTCGCTTAATTTCGATCGCTGCGAGAAACTTCACTGGTACGTTCGTTCATTATTTCTTACGATCGGTCAAATTTTGTGTAAAACTGTTGATTGATCTTGACGTGACCGAGAAAGAAAGAAAGAAAGGAAGAGAAGGGAAATGAAATGGAATGATCAGAGTCAAGATTGAAGGATTAGACGACTAACTGACGAAAAGGTGAACAAGAAGAAGAGAAACACACGTAAACTTAGAAAAACAAGAAAAAGGAAAGAGTCGCGTGGATGCGCTGTCTCGTACATCAGGACCACCTACGGATGATGGCACATGATCAGGTTCTTTGACGCGTTTGATTCGTCCGAGGAAATAGGAGGAAGAACACAACGATGAAGAGATAACGATTTGATCACCGGTACTTCTAGTCAGGCGGAATTACGCGTGGAAAAGCTACTATGAAAAGAGGGTAAGTCGTTGTGTCGTTGATCAAGATATGACTCTGACTCTATATCCATCTGGAGTATCGATCGCGTTCGAGTTCGATGCTGCGTCTAATCCGATCGAACGGGATTGCATAGACTAGACACTTTCTAATGGAACCTTCCGTTCAGGCGGACGGAACGGAACGGAACAGAATAAAATAGAACGAAACAAAACGACGTATAAATCGAGTTTATTTACGAGATGCAACGCGTAAACGAAAGCGAGAGAGAACCGAGCGGTGTTTCACAAAAGTAACAAATAAGAAATAAAGGGCGTTAGTTTACTACTAATCCAAGGTACAAATTCTTTCGAGAGTGCGCGAGCACGCGCTTTCTTCTCGAGTCACGGCCTTCCATCTTTAAACCTGTTTTCCGCGACTTCGCGGCTAATTAATCACGATAGGATAGAGAGAGCAACTATTCGCATCGATTCCCATTCGAATCTTGCGTCGCGTTCCATCAGCATGAATCGTGTGTTACGGACTCGGTTCGAATTAAAAACGAGAAATTCCAAAGCACAAGAAAGAAGGAAAGAAAATTCGAACATTCGCACAGAACCAGCTTAACGACGATGAAACGATCCGAGTTCGTAGTCCGCGTAGCGGATAAAATCACCGTTATACGTAGAAGTCCACAGTAGATAGCCACGGGTTCGAGATACTTTGGTCGTACGAGTTTGACCGAACCAGGCCATTCCTTTTCGTCTCTCTCGTCGCCTCGCCTTTTACCGCGCTCTTTCTTCAGCATCAATAATCTTGATTCTTTTACTTCATCCTGTTCACGTGGTTCGTTGGGATAAACGTTTTCTGGGTCCGGTATTAAAGTTACCGGGTAGGTTCGCTTCAAACGCGGTAGGATAGTTAGAACCGAGTTAAACGAAAAAGAGGAACACGCTCGCGAGAAAGTTGGCATCGCGAATGAGCCTGGTATGGTGGCAAGTGCGTGTTGAGCAAAGAGTAGAGCGTGGAATGCGAAGAATAATCGACGTAAACCCGAGTCGATCATTGTAAAGATAAAAGCATTTCTTTGGCTTTCAGGTGGTATTTGCCGTTGATTTTACTATTATCCATCGTTTCTCTATCGAAACAAGCGGAATGGATACCGTGCGTGGAGCTGAAACGAGATTTGCAGGTTCCCTGCAAATGTATCGTTTCTACGGAATACAGCCGTTCGATCGAGATGAACTGCGACCGGGCAATCTTTACGCGAGACATCGTCGACAGGCTACGGGATCAGCCGATCGCTTCCTTCAGCCAAAGAAACAGCGGATACCAAAATCTACCGGAAGACTTGCTCGACTCCGTGTTAAACTTGAGGAAGCTCGATCTATCCGGCAATTCGATTCACAAACTGATGGGCCGTGCGCTTCGTGACCAGACCCGGCTAGTCGAACTAAAGCTGGCCGATAATTTGTTGGGCGACAATCTTAATCCGATATTCTCGAGCAACGAGTTTCACGGAATGAAGGAACTGAAGCTACTCGATCTTAGCAGAAACGGTCTCAGGAGCATCGAAGAAGGGATCTTGAAGGGATGCGACGGACTTGAGCAGCTTTACTTGGACGGCAACAATTTGACCACAGTACCGACCACCTCGCTCAAAGGACCAAAGTCCGTCAGAGTACTGTCGCTTTCTGGAAACAATATCGGTAACTTCAATTCTCAAATTAAATTTACAAATTTCTAAACTTTCTCAGAGAAGTCAGGTTTGCTTCTGGAGTCGAAATGAAGTCGGAAAGCGTTGGAAAGGAAAAGTGTAAAACGGTCGTCTAGGCTACCCATTGGATGACACGCGAAACTTATAACATGTCCGTACTTAATTTTCCTTTCGCGTAACGAGCAGATTTCGCGTTCGATTCGGACTCAGCGTTCCAGCTTTCTTCCAAACGCTTCGTCACGTTCTCGTGCTTTTTCAACGCATTACGATCACTCGAGAAAGCGTCGCGAACACGTATCTTTGCTCAAAGACTTTTCTGAATCTTGCTCTGGTTTCACAGCTTCGCTACCTCGAGCTGCTTTTTCGATGGTCGGTGCATCGTTGTTGCGATTGGATTTGAGCGACAACGAATTGTCTCACATGGAGGACGATGCTCTATCCGGACTGGAACAACTACTACTTTTAAACATATCGCACAACGATCTTGGACGTTTCAATAGCGACGTTTTCAAAGGTATTTAGTATTAGAGAGTAAAGACGAAAAAAGATGAACAAATATAGTAACGCAAAATCGGTTACCCGCAGGTGCCTACAATTTGCTGCAGTTGGACTTGTCGGCAAACTTCCTTCAAGAATTTCCCAGCGACGCGTTGAGGCATTTGACGGACTTGAAGTTTCTCAACGTCTCTAACAATTTGATTAGCGTAAGTAACGGGTCGATGCGTCTGTCTGAACTTTTGATTGGTTTCTCATCGATTTGTCTTACAGGACATACAACGCACCCAGTTGGAATCATTGACGGAGTTGCAGGTGTTGGATCTCAGTCGAAATAACATCGGTCGTCTCGGAGCAAATACCTTCTCCAGTTTGTCTAGATTGAACAAACTTGATCTAAGCCTGAATGTTCTGCGTACGGTGAGGAGACTATCAACTATCGCTAAACGACTATCGGTACTATCGTTGATTGTTGCTATCGTTGTTACAGGTTGAAGAGTCGTCGTTCGACGGTTTGAACGAGCTAAAATGGCTTTCCTTACGAGATAACAATATTTTACTGGTGCCGGGGACCGCCTTGGCGAGACTACCTTCGCTGACTCATCTTCACATGGAGTATAACCGCGTAGCTGCGCTATCCACCGATCTGATCAAATCAACGTCCCGCAGTCTAGTTAGGTTGGCACTCACTCGAAACCTAATGCGAGAAATACCTGCCGGATTGTTTCGAGATTTCGAAAATCTGATTGCCATCGAGTTATCCGGAAACATGCTCTCGAGCATCTCCGTCGACACGTTTTCCGGCCTAGAGGACACGTTACTCAGCTTGGACGTTTCGTTCAACGGGTTAACGTCGATCGACGAACTTTCAACGAGGAAGCTCGTCTCTCTCGATTTGGCCGGTAACAGACTGACGCGAATTCCGCCAGAAACTTTTGCGCAACTGCGATCGCTCGAATTTTTGAATTTGAGCTCGAATCCGTTGTACGGGGGGTTCCCACCAGTCTTTCCTTCCTCGTTGTTGAACCTCGACGTATCGAGGACTGGTCTCAGCATTTTGCCAGCGATCTTGTTTCGGAACCTTGAATCTATCGAGAGAATATCGGTCGCCGGCAATCGGTTGGAAATGATCGATCAAGCCGCGTTCAGCGATCTACAAAACTTGTCGAGGATCGACTTATCCGACAATCGAATAGAACACATCGAAAACGGAGCGTTCGTTGGGTTAATCGGTCTATACGAGTTAAATCTGCGAGGGAATGGATTGAGTTCGTTCGCCGGGGAATACTTCGACACCGGCACGGGACTGGAAATTCTCGATCTGTCCAATAATCGAATAGATAGATTATCTCCGACAGCTTTCGCGATTCATCCCAGGCTAAGGGAGCTCGATCTGTCCGGCAATCGATTCATTCGTTTTCCGACCGATTACTTAAAACCCCTACAATTCTTGGAGATGCTCGATTTATCCGAGAATGCGTTAAGTCGAGTCGACGAGTTTGCATTTGCCCGACTCGGTCGCCTTCGAGTTCTGAATTTAGCCTCGAACCGGATCGAATCGGTCGACGATCTAGCTTTTCACAATTCGACGCAGCTTCAGTTGCTCGATCTGTCTGCGAACAGTATCGAAGCTTTGAGCGAAAGGACGCTTGAAGGTCTGCTTCGTCTCGAACACTTCGACCTCCGAAACAATCGATTAACGTCCCTACCGGATACGATCTTTGATCCGACCAGGGTCCGCGTAGTCGAGAGCATCGATCTATCCGGAAACCGGATCAACCAGATCCCGATATTATCCTTACGGAAACAGTCTGGTTACTTATCCAGTTTGAACCTCGCTCGTAACAAGATGGTTCAACTATTCGACCAAGATGTACCCAGCAATCTCAAACACCTTGATCTCTCGGACAATCCTTTGAGCGAGAACGCGATCGATCGGATCTTGGGAGAGGCCAAGATTCTGCGATCTCTGAATCTCGCCAACACCGCCGTTAAACGTCTGGTCAGGTTAGAAACACCTTTCCTCGAACGGCTCGATCTTTCCGGGAACGATCTGACCGATGTCCCGCGCGACGCTCTCGAACGCACCACTATGCTCCAGACCTTGGACCTGTCGAGGAACCAGTTCCCGGATCTGAACCACGCAATCGGTACGCTGAAAACGCTGCCGGTACTTCGTTGGTTAGACGTGTCCGGGAATCAGGCAAGAACCGTCAACGAAACCAGCTTCGAGGGTTTAACCGCGTTGCGTTTCCTCAACCTGTCCGATCTACCTGGCTGCACCAGAATCGAGAAAAACGCTTTCAAACCGTTGACGAAACTGCGATCCTTGTCGGCGTACAACTACCCTAAATTGGGTTACTTCGACCTACAGGGGATCCTCAAAGGAATGAACCGCTTAGAGACTTTAGACGTCGAGGTGAAAGACTCGACGGTGAGCAACGAGCAGCTATCGATACGAGCGCATCCACGGCTAACGAAATTAACCCTCAGAGGCGAGAGACTGAAAAATGTGTTGTCCAGCTCGTTGGTCGGCGTTCGAGGACCCACCTTCTTCCTCGGTCTCGTCAACACCTCCGTCGACTCGATACCCGCCTCTTTGTTTTTCCCGGTGCCGCGTTCCACCCATCTGGAGCTAGACGTTTCTGGCAGTAAATTCACCAGCCTGTCTGCTCAATTTCTCGCCGCTCTCGACGAACGAACCGGTTTCGTCAAGATCAACGGCCTTCAGCGCAATCCGATTAATTGCGATTGCAACATCAAGCAATTGTGGAAGTGGCTGAGAACGACCCACGCAGGAAATACCCACGCGTCGAACGTCCTTTGTTTTACTCCGGTTCACCTCCGTGGAATGATTTTGACCAACCTGACGGAAGATCGATTGTCTTGTGGCAACGGTCTTCCCGCCTCCTCGTTCGACATTGATCGAGCAACGACCACCGACAACGCGGAGACCACACTCTCTACCGTTGGTCATCCTTCGAGCAGATCGACGCTACCGGAACCCGATATCATTTGGACGGTAGCGCCGAAGCTTCGAAATTCGGACCGTAACAAGCACTACAACGACGATCGCGTGCTTGTCTCGTCACCGACGGCGAACGCTTCGGGGACCGACGACACGCTTATCATCGGTATCGTCGGTGGAGTAGTCGCGTTCATAGCCCTGATCGTGCTCGTTATATGCGTCTGCCGCTTCAGGTGGTCCGGTCGAATCGAGCAAGCCCGTTTAGCCGCCCTTGCCACTAGCAGCATTCCGGATGCCTCGATGATCAGACCAGCCAGCACTTACTCTGGCAAGATTAATCATGATATCTACGTCGGATCCTACAACGGATCGACGTTAGATCGCGGAAACGGCCAGATCGTTTCCTCCGTTCCGGCCACGCCCGCGCCCGTCCAAATGATGCCTTACTTACAACCACCAATACACCTCGTGCATACCCTTTTAACTCCCGCTTCGCAATCGCATTCGCACCCGCAACCGCAAATGCAATCTCAGTCGCAATTGCAAGCGCAACAATTTTACGGATATTGCGATACTCCGTCTTTACCTATGTACATTGCCTGTCCCACGGATACAAAATGCGACAGGTAACTCTTCGGTTTCTTTCTATATGAACACGTACATCCGTCGTACCTCATACCTCATAGCCGACTATCTTTCATTCGTTCCGCTAGAAGGCGGCTCGTGTTTCATCGTTGCGTCACTGCGTTGGGCGTGCACATTTTGTACTTTACCGATTACGATCGTCATGATCTTTATAAAGCGCTCAAATCAAACTGATAACTATCGCTGGTACAAGACATTCTTCCACTGTGAATCTCTCTTGTTCGATATATTTTCGGCGATCAGTTTATTAAATTTTTACCCGCAATCCTTTCTTTTCTATGAATAAGTAGATAAATAAGTAAATAAGTAAATAAATATATTAAAGAAAGACAAACAGATTAAGTAATTATGATAAATAAATAAATATTATTGTACGTTATACTATGAATTTTCATGCAGTTACCATTACGTTTTTGTATCAGTTTTTCCTGAAACCGAATAGTAAAAAGTTTAAATCACGACCACGTGTTAGAATTATAAGCTCGTATGTGCATGTATGCACGTATGTTTATTCGTATATGTGTATAATGTACTCGTATGTACGGCGATTATTTCATTTTATTCTGATGAGCGCGCTTTTTTCGAAAGGGGGATACATGTATATACATTTTCAACCATGGCAACTTTGTATCGATTATTGAGTCGTAACAATCGATAACTCCCAGTCGCACGTACTGCGCGAGTTTATAAATGTGTAAGTACGTGGGCTACGCTATGTAGTCGCGTACACACTGTATGCATTGACATAACGTAACCTTATTTCGTGATCGTGATATGTCACGAGTGTATATTTATATGACATATCGGTGTATCGATACATAGCAAGCTGCTTGTAAACGTCTAGGTTTAAAAGCAATTTTATTTTTTACTATGAAATCGTAATTTTGTACGGAATATTAAATTTAATCTTCATCTGGCGTATATCTCTGAAACGAACCTCCAACTTTTGACAGCTTCTCCCATGATACTCATTTTCCTGAAATTATATGAACGAGAAAATAATCGTGAAATGTCCTAAGTGTATGCAAATTAAAAAGTGTGCGTAAATATTATTACAAACTAAACCGCACAAAATGTTTCGGGTTACGTTTGACGATTTGATGAATGTTCGATCGTTTCAAACATTATGTGTATTATGTACTGAATGCCTGGAAACTCGTATTTTATAACATAATGGTATAAAATGTAAGGTATGAGTATACAAAATTTACACACGAGAGTAAAAAAGAGAAGGAAAAAGGGGAACAGAAAAATTAAATAAAAAAAGTAATCTCAAGAAATAAAGTTACATGTTTTAAGAAATTTTTACCCACTTTTAATCATAAGGGTAATTACTGTGAAACATTTGTTTCGTTGTGGCAAACTAATCTTACTAACAAAATGTTGAGAGGAAAAAGTATAGATTCTTCAACGATGACTTGATCAGAAGGTAATTATTGTAGTTATTAAATGATTAATTGTATATTATACATACATTTCATAAAGGTTGTGTGTTATAGGATTTTAAAAATACAGTCTATAACATGATACAGCCTCTCATCGAGGAAAGTACCTGGTGTTACTGGGTCGTCTCTGTTGGAGCATTGTTATCATTTCTTGGTCTCGTCGTTGCTTGTATTTGCAGCTGTCGCCGTAATGAGAATAAGTAATTAAGCATGCAATTATAATCATCATTATAGTAGTATGGCAATAGCAACGTACAATTTAAAATATAGTTTATTTTACCATTTACGAGGATATGTTCAATTGTGATTCCTTTAAATAGGAATGAATTTCTTGGCCTTGCTGGATCGGTAACTATAAACGATTCTGACAATGATGGCTTTAACAGGGTTCCAGTAACAAATGCCCCTCAAGTAACAACACAAGATGCTGTTGAAAGCGGGAAAAGGTTTGTGCTAAAAGCTTGATGCAACAACTTCATTTAAGTGCATTGTGTCATAGTGATGTTAATTGCTATTTGAAGTGTTCAACTGCATTGTTGCTTTAATGCATGCAGTTTATTATAGTACATATATCTTATGTATGTAAATCTGTGTGTATTTAGTATAATAACTTTTATGTCCTATGTTTAGATCAACCAGTGCCAATAGAAGTCTTCCGGATATTCCAAAAGACAGGGAAAAGAAAGTCGAAAATACAGATGCATCCGTGTCCCAAAGTATTTATGAAACCACTGAAACTATCGGAGATCACTCGGAGCTGTATGCCACGGTTCGGGATACAGGTATTAACATAACATCGAAGATGATTTACAGCATTTACTTGGATGATTTAGCATTAACTTTGTTCGATATAGCGGCAAAGGAAAGGGTGTCGAAAGAGGAAATACAAGAAATTTCACATCAAAGGCCTTTGATTCAAGAAAACTCGGCAGACCAGTATTCAAGATTTACGTCCCCGAATTCTGATACTGGTAAGAACGCAAAAAGTTGCGTTTTAAAAAGTTTTATTATCGATTCATTTTACTTCATTCGACAACTGTGATATTTGTTTCAGTCGAACATCCATACGCTCAACTTCAAAACGTTCAAAAGACTGAAGTTAATCAATCGAATAGGTAACCATTGTAGCGAGGGAAGCAATCAGTAAAAACAAATTCCCTTGTTATTAAAATCAATAATAATTTTGCAGAAACAATGTGAAACAAATACCGATCGATGCCGAGCAACCATCCACCTCGACGTGTCAGGTTGGAAATGGAAACCCGGTTGCACCTCCGCGAACTCGTCGATCGTCTTCGCACAATTCGCTTTTAACCAATGAAACCGCTACTTATGACATTCAAGCGGCTAATGCCATATCAGGTGGAGTACAAGCTAATCAAGATTTACCGTACATGACACCACCACTTTCGATGTTACTTCCTCAATCGTCTCAACCCCGTTCCAATAGTCCGCAACAGCACTTCAGCGGAGACTCTCAAGACTCGAGTTAATAAACTTTCGTAAATTTGTCTTTGAATGCGCAAAACAACGAATCATTGTTTAAACAATGCATTTTTTCGCTTTTTGCAGAAGGATACACCAGTATAAGCGTAAGAGAGCCTTTAGCTAACATCATAGCGCAAACGAAGACAATTTGTCGGCAAAATCAGTCTATCAGACCTCTTACGGATCCTCACTACGCGACGGTGTCGGATGACTCTGGTATTCACGATGTGCTAACTGTTATCTAATGTTTATCATTGATAGCTCATAGAAAATACTGTATGTCTTGTTTGATAGATGAGATGTATGCTGCGATCGACGAACAAGACAAAATATATACCAGTGGTAGCGAAACATATGCTCAAATACAACCAACCATGACAGAGGTTCAACGAGTAACGCAAAACGAGCAAACGTTATTTTCACGGGCTCCGTCACGTACTGAGGAAACTTATTCTGCTCCACAACCTCCGAGCGTCGACAGTTTGCGGCACGTTGCGCACGCTCATTCTAGACAAGGTAAACGATGATTAATCGTCTATAACTTTTCAGCTTGTTGTTTTCTCTTGTTCATGGTTTCTCGTATTGACTACAGCGTCGTCCTCGAGTGCCAACAGTTCTATCGTAAACCCTGCATCACCAAAACCGGAGAAACGTCAGGCTAATTCTCCGCTACCACCGCCTCCACCTTCGGACGGCACGATGGAAACGTATGCATCGATTGAGAAAAGAACGAAGAACGAAGACCGACTGAAATCGACACTGACGAACGAAAAATCGTTGGAGGATATGTATGCGAAGGTAATGAAGAAGAAAAAAGACGCGGAAGAACAGCAGACTGATGCGCATGCCTGTCCTCACAATATTGTACTGTCTTCGGAAATCGTCGCTACTACTGGAACATTCAGAAAGCCTAGTCTGGTTGACATAAACAGAATTTCATCGTCTAGTCACGATTCTATTGAGGTACAAAAGAAAGAATCTGATTCCGCCCATTATTCCACCACTTCAAACAATTCTATTAGTAGTTTTCATTCGGAGGTTGTCCTTTTAAAGTCGCCTAGGAGCAGCGATATCGCGGATATAAAATCTTATGGAATCGACCATGGTTACGAAGCAGTTGCCATAGATATACTGAAAACTAATCCGACGACGATTCGTGAGCCCCGTGATCCCAATTACGAAACATTACGTTCGCAAGAATATTCTGCGAAAAGCGTGGATTATCATCAAAGCGGCAGTTCGGCTACGATAGGCGTACGAAACGGCACAGATCTACCAACAGCTTATACCGTACCATTTAAACAACCGAGGCAAGCGAGCAACGCTAGCAGCGAGGATCCTGGATACGAAAAGGTTAGACTAAGAAAAAGAAGAATCGACGTGGATCAAGATACGGATTCCGAACCAAATTACGAGAGTATGCCGCACGATTCGGGTGAACCTAATTACGCGTCGGTTTGTCGACCAGGCGACAGCGACACGGATCCTAACTACGAATCTGTCAATCATGGGGACCCGAATTACGAGAGCGTTAAATACATGAGCGTTGCCCGTACCAACGAAGAACCGCCTTACGAGCAAGTGAACTTATATAAAACCGAACATAACGTAGACGGATACGAAAAAGTGAGGAAGCAGTTATCCAATGCCGATTACGAAAGGATATATCAGGATCATTCTATGGACCTGATCGATAACGGGGATACCGACGACGAGCAATACGTGCAAGTATAATTATACTTGCGAGTCTTCCTCGCTCCTTCTTTTCTTTCCTCTTTATCCACTATTCCTTTTTATCTTCAAAGAAGACCAATTAGTTACACGATAGGTATCGTTCTTCAATGTCCAAGGGACTCGTTTAATATGAACTCGCCTATAAAAGGCCTAAGCTGCTCCCCGATCTATTTAGTTAACGCGTACGAGAACTGTACGAGACTTTTGTGCGTGCCAGTGAAATCGAAACAATTTGTACTCCCCAACCGTTTTTGACAAAAAGCATTATTTTTTACCATTGTTTTACCTTTCTTATAGCATCACATAATCATTCCTCTCATTTTTGCTGATGAAATGTTTACATCCTCTGATCCAAAGAAGCAAAATGCGCACACGTACAGACATTTAATGTTAAACACATTCGTAAAACGCGTTTGTGGTAACGGGTAGAAGTATCCGTCGAGCATTTATAGCAATATACGTGTAACTCGTTTAAACTATTGTACGTTTCATTTTATCATAAACTGTTTCTTTGCGCATCATAGTAGATGAACGATACCGACAAACGATCGGCGTAAAAGAAAACTATCTGTCGATTAACACTTTCGTGAGAAACGTCATTAATTACGAGCACGATTTCTTCCATATGTTTGTAGATTTGTAAACCGGTGTATATAAGTATGATTTATCGTTTTCTATACATCTTTTGTAAGAGGCCTTGCGTTTTTTTATCTGTGCTTGCAAAGTAACGTGATGCACTTTAGCACAATTGAACCATAACAGATGACAAGTATGACGCTACATGTAAAAGAAAATATGAGACTTTGAGCGTAACACATAATTTTGTATAGTGTCAAATTATGGAAGAATTAAAAAGAGGGAGTTTTTATGATTGAACGCGTTTGCTTTAAAAATGCAACGACCCGTATTCTTTTATGATTGTATTTTTACGATTTGTATTTTCCATGAAATCGAATATTTTGTCGGTAAAATAAAAGAGAAGCTTGAAAAAAAAAAGGATCTGTCTTGAATTTCACGTTACTACCGTTATTTTACTACCAACGCATAGACGAAATACCAAGATTATGAAAACGTGATGTTTGTAAGAACAAGAACAACAACAACGAATCAAGATGACGAGCTTAAAAATATATTTCGCGTTCTTTCGAAGAAACAAATTTCTCGGAATATCGTAAAATAACTGACGTTACGTGATTGTAAAAATATCGTGTATACGCGTTGCGCGTATTTATGGAACAAGTTCGTACAACTTCGTTGAAAACGTTGGGATTTGGATAGGATGTAGCTTAAGTTTAACGTACGTTTTACAAGTAGACAAGTCTTTTTCGTACATTCGATCACGTACGAATCGTTTAATAAAGTCCGTACACTTTTTATTATCGGAACACACTTTTCTCTATAAACCACAAGGATAAATTTGTTTTTCGTCCTAAGTCGAAATGAGTCAAAGTATACCGGTAAACGCTTCGATACAATAAAAATTGAAAGAAAATTTGTTGAGCGATGGCGTTAACGTCTGACAACAAAATCGAAGAATCAATTATCGTTCGACGTTCATAGAACACGAACGGAAGAAAGCACCGGTCGTTGATCATAGTTCGAGTAAAATAGCACGATGTCACACGCTGTTGAGACTGCTAGCCTCTTCGGCTTCGCTCTCGCTTGCAGGACTAATCGATGATTCTAGTTGAAATCTTGAATCAAAATCATTGGTCGAGTCCTGATAACGCTGTTGCTGTAGTTGCTGTTGATCATGATTATGATTATGATGATGATAGTAACTATGATACTGATGATTATGGTGGTGGTGGTGGTAGTGGTGGTGATGCTGAAGTAAATTTTCATCGTGATAACATCGATTCTTTTCATCCATACGCTGTCGTAGCTGATCGAGATGCACTGCTTGAACTCGTCTTTTTAGCTTTCGATGATAAAACAGGCAAACGATCAATACTACCAACACCGTACCAACGGCGTAACTCGCAGGAACAGCATAATTATCCGCCTGTACAACCGTATCACCTGTAACACGAGTGTTCTCTGTTAAACGTGTTTGACCGTACATCTATGTGTATGTATATCACATATTTGTAACATGTTCAATGTTCATATTTATTCGTTTCAGAAGCAAACGATCAAAGTATTTCGTCAGTTCACAGATGTCTACTGTATATTTACACATAATTTACAAATACGTTCGAAAAAGAACGCGACTAGCGCTATTTTTCGCGATTCACGCGGTACGGTCCTAGTGACCAGTGATCTTTGAAAGGAAGGAAAAAGAAGCTAGAAAAAAAAGTTATTTGTAAAAGAGAGATAACCGTCCGTCCATGTTCGCGTCTAAAGATAATGGGAAATAGTTACAGAGATAGAAACAGAGAGAGATAGATAGAGACAGAGATAGAAAGAGACGGAGACGGAAATACAGGTAAAGGTGGAAATACAGAGAAAAGAAATGTACATGCTACTAGACACGGAGAAATTTGCATTCATCGTAATCATGCGTTTTTCCGTAAACTATGCGTAAAAGATAAAACGAACGGTAAAGCAGAAAGTATTCGTAAGTCTGTAGACATTCGAGATCCAATTATGGAACTTGGGAATAAACGAAACGGTGGTTGCCCTTAATATTGGTCCAATTGCAAAGTCGAACATTATTCGAAATGTATTCGTACGACGCATTCTTTCCGCTTTCGTTTGTCGTTTAAACAGTATTAAGGACTGGTTTCGTGTTAAACGTATAAATGATACTGATAAAATCGAATAAAATAAAAATAAAAACAAAAAAGAAATAAAAAATGAAAAAGAAAGAACAGAAAATGAAAAGACGGTACGTGTGCAATACTGTGAGTGAACTCACGTGATAGGGAAGATCATAACATGCCGGATCGTCGGAAGCTTCATGAAGGGCTCAGATGGCCACGAACACAAAGCACAGAGAGAGAAGAAGCATGGCAGAGACTCCAGCCAGTGCTGGCGACAATGGGGCTGATGCTGCACCTGCGACACCACACACGGTCATTCACCCACTCAATCCCTTCATTCTCTCACCTGTACATACACAACTACGTGCTACTTACCCAAAATATTACAATTTTATACATACTTGTCCTCGAGTACTATCATACAATGTTTTACTTTCGATATATTTTTCGATATCAGACATCTGGTCCCCTACCCTATTTTCCGTTTATTTTATGAAACGTGTTATACGTGTTGCAAAAATCGGTACATACATCTTAGTATTATTTGAATCGAACCGAATCGGAAGGATCATAAATACCCGAGCATCTCGATAGTCGATGATGATTATACGCATATGTTTTCGTACGATATGAAATGATTTGAATTATTGGGCGAACGCATTCTTTAGCAGTTTCTCTTTTGAATAATGTAACCGTATGCAAGTATAGTAGCGATACTAGTGTGAACTTTTACTTTCGCGATATGATACAAGCGGAAGATAGAATAGAAAAGACAAATAAAATACGCTCCTCGGTATTATCACCACCCGTTAAGAAACTGAATTCGTACCGAACCATTCGCGTGTATTTCTGTCACGCGATGCAAGTATCGTTTTGATTCTGCGTGCTACGTGTACGTGTGTGACGCGCGCACACGTGCGTGTATGTGTCGTACATGCATACATACATACACACTCGCGTATATGGATGCGTATATATACATACATAAGTATACAAATATAGAAAAAAAATATATGTACACATAGGACGAAAAGTTTGAAATTTTTGAACCGTACAATATACGGTCTGACCTCTCTAATTTATAACGCTTTGTATACATAAATAAATATCTAAAAATTCGTAGAAACTAAGGTGCACGACAGCAGATCTTGAACCCGGGAAACTTTTGCATTTATTGACATCCGTACTTCCACGATTTCTCTTATCATTGATTCTGAACGTCCCAATTGCACGTATATACATAAGTATAATGGACAAACAAGTAACTAAAATGATATGTATATATACACACATGTATATATACACATACACACACGCGAAAAGGATTAATTTAAGGTTTTATAATATAAAAAGAGAACACGTTCGAAAAACTTGTAGAATAATAATATCTATTGAACGATTCGAAAGAATTACATACTCGACATTGGATCGGTGTGTATAGTTTGCAACGGAGAAAGTATATGTATCTATCTACCTATGTATATGTATACAGAGGTGTATCGATCGTAGAAGCAAGGTAAAAGAAGAAACCGACCACAGCTTATAAGGAGTTGTTTTCTCGATGTTTTCTAACGATTGCGAAACTTACAGTTTTCCTCGTCCGAAGTATCAGCCGGGCCACAATTATAAATGTTATTACACCGAAGCGAATCGGCGATGCAGTATTTACTTTTGCTGCACAAAAACTGATCCTGGCAGCTGGTGTTCATGCTGACTTCGGTCCATGTTGCTCTGAAGCCTTGTTGTCCTACCGCTTTGTCGGCCAAAATAAAGCTGAAAAGGACAACAGAAGAAAGAGAAAGAATTGAGGTTGCTATCGGCATAGACACGACGTAGACTCGAGACAAGATCGAGGAGCTACGTCCAGGAGAAGAATCGTGAACGAACAAACCTAAGCCGCATGTTATTATCCTCGGACAGATACGTCCATTTAACGTCCGGCGTTTTCACGCCACACAGTTCGATCGGCGTTGACAACGGAGAATACCACATGCGTAGTACTGCAGCTGGACAACCACGAACTAAACACAAACAATCGATTGCGATCGTTGCTTTAACGAATAAAGAGATCACGGTCAAAGATACCTGACGTACCTGACTGATCACCTTCTACGGAAAACGATTCAAAGTTTAACAGTATTTGATGGTTGGGCCGAACTCTTATAAACCAATTACAAGTTTTGCTAGCAAAATTTCTCGCGGGTCCGTCGTATTTGTTCGGAAAATTTGGACTGGCGATGATTCCGTAATTCACGCTACTTATATTCGATCCACAATCTGTAACATAAACGATTATAAATACATGCATTTGAGAACTTTATAGCGATTAAGAATTCGTGCAAACGCGAAAAGAAATACCTCCAAAAATGGGTTTGGCCACTTCGAACGTGTAACGCGCTTTGAAGCCGCTATAAACCAGTTCGGAATCCGAATGAAGGATCACTTTCAAACCGAGCGCACCGAGATTTGATTCTACGGGTCCCGGAGCCGTGCTACCACAATATCTGCCTATCAATTTTTCCGTATCATCTCGATACATATTGTAGATTTCTAGCCAATCATCTTGACAAACATTCAGCCTAATGACACAAAAGAGCAAATTGGTGTTGCTTTATAGCCAACAATAGACATCCAGTGTATCAATAAAGTCAACTTACCCATAGTGACCAATAGTGATATTCGTGTTTTTCGTTCTGACTTTAAAATAATCGAATATCAAGGTAACTTGTTCGTTCGGAGTCGCTAAAAAAAAATAAGTACAATTCGTGTCACTCGGATAATTGCTGGGATGTCGCGGAGAATTGAAGTCTCCCTTCTTGCGTGAGGAACTGCGGTACGTGAACGTACAGCTTCCATCTGGAGCTGCTGTACCCGGTATCTTATATTCCGTTTCAAAAGTGTAGCTGTAAATTATACAATTATAATTATAATTATCGAGGATAGAAAATCTCGATTATTTCCTTACTTTGCTTTAAAACCTTGCCCTTGTGATTCTCCGCTACTAAATACCATTACCAGTCTCGGACCATCGCTAACTACGTGGCTCGGATTGCTCTTTAAACCGCATAATTCGTGATCGAATTTATCGTAAGAATCGGTCGCTTCTTGTCCTTTCAAATACAACTTTAAGTAGCCATCGGTGCACGACGAACTAAATCAGGGAAAAAAAAGAAAAATGTATCGAACACGAAGTAAAACATACCACGTAAAATGGTGTAATTGCACTTACTCTCCTGTTGTCGTATTTCTTGGTATCTGAAATGTCGTGAACACTAATCGAACGCGTTCCAGATGTTGCGAGTCTTGCATTCCATATATGAAATACCGACATACCACCTTCGGTATGTACGGATACGGGTAATTTGGACTAACGACATGACCAGCAGACTCCTTTTTACTCAAGATCTTCTGATCGCATTCCGATCCTCGAATATGCTCTCCCTTGTAAGCGGTTATGAAGTCTGAGTAGACAGAGACGAGCGTGTACACGCACACGTACACGTACACGTACAGGTATACGTACGTAGGATATATGCATGCAAATGCACGCGCATACGCATACGATACGACGTACAGAACATAGTCGCGTACGGAGTGCAAATTAAACAATCTAGCGTATGCGAGTGCACGGGCAGTAGAAAAACTAGTTCAGTTTGAATTTTTGATGTTTCAAACTTACCTAACTTAACGAAACTTTCGGAGAATTCGAAGATTCCCTTGAATCCTCGATTTTGCGTGTTTGCTGTACGTTCAAGAGTTTCGAACAGTACGAATAGACTAGATTCGGACGAATACAACACCAAGTTTCGTTGCTGTCCACAATATGTTCCAATAACGGCAGACGTATTGTCCAAACCATCGTAAACTTTAACGTAGTCCAACGGACAACTATAAAACGAGAGTACGATGAAAAAACGTTTCGATAAAACGAGCCGGTAAGGCGGGAACGCTTTCTTTTCCTTTCAGCTGCCGCATAAGGGCATACCACTATGTTAACAGTGATTTACGTATACGTACTGCGGACCTCCAAAGTACAAATCAAAGTCTCGAAATTCCAAGCGTACTCGTTGGCTATGTTTCCCGATAAACTTGTAGCTACACGTCAGACCTTTTGGATAAGTGCCCGGATACGTAGGAGATACTATGTTGCCGCTACGCTTGTGCTCCGAATTTACCGTAAAAGAACACGGCGTGCTAGGAGCTGGCGTTCCCACCTCGTATTCCGCTGCAAATAACGTCGTCGATTATCGTCGAACAGTTTTTCGTCAACGTTTTCAAACTTTGTACCGTATGGTTCGAATACGCGCCATCGCGGAAAACTCGAACGCATAACGGTAACGATGATAACTAAAAAAGAAAGAACAAAAATAAATAAAAAGAAAAACAAAAAATTAAATTAAAAATCAAGAGTAAAAGAAACAGAAGAAGAAGGAGATAAAGAGTAAACGTACATGCATTGACAAACGCGTAAGTACCGCTAAAGAGGCTGGGTAACGTGATATTTTTATCGGTGTAGAAACTAATGGCGATTCCCTGGTAAAGGGAAACCCGCCTGCGAGGTGGTATTGGACCGCAGAAACGTCCACCGAAAGGCGTATCCACTAACTTGGTCATGTTCTCGGATCTTATTTCGGTGTACAAGTCAACATATTCGTGGACGCAGCTGGAAACGAAAGATTTTCATGATGAATCGTGGCCAAGCGGTGTCGATACAGGATTGAGTGACACTTACGCAGGTATTTCTCCGACGGCGGCGCCGCTATCAAACGCAAGTTGAATAAGTGGATAAGCAAAGAACGTACGTCGTCGATGAAACTGAAAAACAACTTACTGTGGCGGAGTTCCTCGAAGACCGAACGAAGTGAAAACCAATTCTACCCGCTGCCGCGGCCCGGCGAAAAACGTGTACACGCATTGTCGAGATTCCCTTTCCGGGTTAATTAACGTCGGAGCATGAAAAGTTCCTTCCAGCGGACCATCCGGCGTGCTTATGAACTTTTGATCGCATTCTGTGGAATTGTACGGGCATAAACATTTTTCTTTTCTTTTTATCCAGAAACGTTTCACTTTGCTTCTTCGAACGATGTACAACTGACCTGTACTGCTACGAGGACAAAGTAGCAAGAACAAGATAAAAGCGGGAGAAACGAAATTGTTCCAAGAAGCATGCCAGAGTACCGAAGCCATAGTGCATCCTAGAGGTACGAAATTGAATTTAGTGCTTTTTTTAACTTCTTTCTTCGAATCGAGAGATATACGTTATTGATAATAACTAACGACGAGTTTACCATATCGTCAATCTTTATTCCACGTATAGGAAGAATATGAAAAGTTACTCCCAAACATCATCTGTAATCACACATGTTTCGCTCGTTAGATACAATTCCGATTGCGTCGAATCGTATACACAGCATCATTCTATTTTATCGACCCAATTCGAGATGATGGATCGATAAACGTAATCTATGAGCAGCACGAAGCATGGGTGCAAGTGCTAACGCATCGCATCGTGTCGCGTCGCGCCGTATCGGCGAATCGATCCTTCCTGTCCTCTATAAACTAACCAAACGTATGTCGCATCGAATCAAAAGCTAAATTACGCAAGGCAACGAGAAATCATTGCAAGTAATACATTTCGTATACAAACACGATTCCAGATGATCGAAATGACGTTGCTTCGAAGACGTATTCCTAGCACGTGTCGAGTTTATTTGTCATTATTTGCCACGCCCTCAAAATCATGTATCCCTCTTTCAAACGCGCTCTTTTCGAGTTATGTCTTGACCAGGAACATCAGACGCGCTCATTGTTTGATACGAAGGAATCATGAAAACACGTTCGCCAGATAAACGAAAGAGAACTAGGCTGACAGAATCAAAACCGCGCCCTTTACTATATATTTTGTTCGGATGAAATCGACAAACAGGATTATTCGATTCGCCGTATTTGCATCGGTCAGACTTTCGTACAAAGTAACGCGCGATCTTGAAATCAATTTTTCTTAGTACAAATATGCTTTACTCGTACATCCGTACAGTTGCGAGAAAAATTCCGCGATGTCTTTAAGAATCGGAACAGAAAAAAGAAAACGATTATCGACGAATAGTCCTTTCGTAAAGCGATAAACGGACTGTTTCAATCGCGTTCCGTTCGTTTTCCCTCGATAAACATACAAGGATATGAAACGTATACTTACGTGATCGAGCAGCAACGCGAATTCGTATCTCGGTAAATCACCGAGTTTAAGCTTCGGATCTTATTCAACGTTCGCACGAATTGAAACGTTGAAGTAAAAGATACGACGATGTCGTCGTCGGTCGACCGTCGACCGACCACCACCACCACCACCACCAGGTTCTCGAACGTTTTCCTCCGGTGCACGAGCGTCCTTTCTCATCGAATGCAAAGCGCGCGCACTTCACGCCGCGCTAGATCGTGATCTCCTCGAGCTCGCGCGTTCAGCAAATCGCGAAATGCGAGTAACGAGTCGTCAGAACGAATCGTATAGAGATCGATGGTCGCTCCGTAAACAGCAAACACGGTGACGAAACGCAGAATCCAGCAATTTCGTGATCTGTCGTAGCGTACACGACGCGTGTCACGCGTAACGCATGTACACCTTTCGTTAACTCGTTATCGACTCCTTGAAATCGTGTTACGAGAACTATGTCGACGGGATACGTCGTTCGTCGCCCCCGTTCGAGATATCTGCTGCATGCACCAGCGAAACTTCTGTATTACGCGTACGCCATACGGAAATTTAGAGCGTACAGGTGCAGAGGTGCGCGCGTGCACGCACGCACATGTACGTTGCACGCGCGAACTTTCGTAAGACCAAGAGAGACGTTGAACGAGATGATCCGAACGACGAACACCCTGCAGTCGCAACCCACTCTTTCCAGTTCTACGGAGACACTGGTTTACCCCGATACGCCCTAACCGTAAGGGAGAAACGAAGAGAGGTCGCTCGGATCAGCCAGAGCAACAGTGGGGGTGAAACGACCGAGAACGAGGGATTCTGACATCGACCGAAGAAGCCTCGAGACGAGACACTGGTACAAACGATCGAACAGGATCGTTTAAACTCATCGCGGAAATGATCATTTCTCGATATTTGTATTTGCAATCGAAATTGATCTCGATTATGCATTCCCTTAAATCATATCCAACTCGCAACAATGAGAAAATTAACATCCAATTGTCAAAATAGAATCAAAGTTCATTCATTGTTCGTTGTATCATAAATGATGTGAAAATAAAATGTTTAAAAATCTGAAATATTTGTTGATTCGTTACGCTATCGTGGAGAGAATGAAAGCGCTTTTAAATTATTTCGAGATGAGAACGCGGACGATATTGCTTTTCCTCCCTCTCTTCTATCTTTTCACCCCTACAACGTTATCGTTACTCGTACAATAGCGTCGGAGGAGATACGAGCAGCAGGAAATTATGGAAAAAGGAAAAATCAATAGCCGTAACTACGACTCGCGCGGTATTCGGGAAAGCTGATACCGTGCAAATAAATACAGCATCGTTTAAGAAAGGTAATTCACATACAACTGTTTATTGAGACATGTAGAATACATCTGGTCATACACAAAAATCTTTGACACTTTAAATCAAGCTCCTAGCCCAAAAAAGGAACCGTTTCAACGTCGTTTTTAAATTCATCGATAATTATTATGTTCAACTACGTCACACTAAAATTATTGAGGGCAACTTTTAAAATTGCGGGAATTAAAAAAAAGCAAAGCAATTGGAAGATGAATAATTAAAAAAAATAATCTGAAAACGCAATTACTAACGATAGAAGAATTTGGTCGTAAGAAATTTGTAAGAAATTTGTAAGAAATTTTTTTTTTTCTTTTTTTTATAGCCATGGAGCTGACGTGTGGCATGTGGCGCGAGAAACATAAACCGTTTATATTCGTGTGAATAGTGTTACGTACTTTGTTGTTTTTTTTTAACATTTTTTTTGTCATTTTCTTTTCGTACACAATTGTTCATTTTTTTTTGTTTGTTTGTTTGTTATCGTTCGTTATTTGTTTTCCTCATTAGTGCTATATAACATCACGTCACAAAATGCATATTCGCAGGAATATAATATATAATATATTTATATATAATTAAAAAACACATCTTTGGGCCGTTATTAACATAAATTGAGCGACCCAAAAATCACACAACATCCGCCTGACACGGGCCAACCAAAAAGAGTCAAGTTCCCAAGGATGTGTGCCGCGAATTAGGTCAATGACCGGGTAAAAGGGCGCGCGTGGCTACAGCATCGTCAGCCACAGTGGTGCATTTTATCCTAAATGCGACCGATAACCCCCCAGGCACCCCAGCTGCCGCACACCGGTCAAAGTATAAAATAGCGCAAAGAGGGTAAATGATATAATGTTGGGGCACCTTAAGGCTGGGGTAGGGCCAATATCGTAACGCTAGTACCTAGATCAGTCTAAAGTCTCGTCACCGTGAACTGCTTCCGCTTTTGCCAGGTTATGCTTCCTTGCCCCCGCAAGCTGGATTTGTTTCCTTTTTCCCTTTATCCCTTTCTTTCTTGCTATCTATCGTTCTTTCTTACTCTCTTACTATCTTTCTTTCTTCCTCTCTTTCTTGCTTGCTTTCTCTTTCGTTCGTTCGTGCTTTCGTTCGTTCGTTCGTTCGGCCGTCCGTTCTTTCTTTCTTTCTTTCTTTTTTCTCGCTTGCATCTTTGCTTCCTACCTGCCTGCCTGCTGTTTCGTAATATACGTATATGATCTTCCTTTACTACAAATTTCGAAGGAAAACCAGAATTTATATTGAAACGTTATCGTGTTACAAAAATCCACTCAGTATAATTAGCAATATTATTCTTATCGTATCGTTAATATTAATATTATTACATCCTCGATAACATGATTTTATAAATAGGACGTGTGTAGGTAAGTAGAATAGGTAGGTATAAAATATGGTAAGTGAATAATGATGATTGATAGGAAAGGGGGATGGGAGAAGGCTAAAGGAATAAAAGGTAATAACATTCAACCGATACAGAGGAAATATATCAGTTTCTGTTTGTTTCGTTCCTAACCGCTGGCTCCTTTTCTATCTTTTCTTTTCTCATTCGCTTCGATTCCTTTGCTTCCCTTCCATCCAACCATCCTTGCCATCATCCTCCTCCAAGTTCTCCCGCTTTCTCTCTCTACCTCTCTCTTTCTCTCTCTCTCGTTCTCTCGCTCTCTCTCATGCTCCATTTCTTCTCTTTCTCCCGTTCACACTCCGAGTTGCTTCCTTCCGATAGACAATGACCGCATGACTGGGGACAGGAAGTAAAAGTAAGGGGCCTTTGATCTTTACGTTACAGTCATCATATTATCGCTGTTAAAACGGTATCGATGGCATAGAAATATGAAGTTTAAGTAAAAAGCGAATAATAATAATAGTATGTAACAAAATGCTCATCGATGCGATTAGTTTTCAAACGATCGATCATCCTTGAACCCTATTCGTTCGCGAAAATCGATCGCTCGAAAACTTTCAGTGGACAGAATTCGTGTTTTCTTTCTCGCGTACTGAAATTTCTATCGTTCCCGTATGAAACCGTGTTTTCCCGATGCCTACTTGTACGCGCGCGCGCGTGCTTTTTTTCTGTATGTACGTATGCACGTGATATTAAAACGGAGCCGACGTACGCGCTAATTCGTTTTCCGATCCTACACGATAGAACAATACGGTGATATGCAGTCGCTTCGTTACAAACGAATTTTAATGTTTCTCGTTAAACTTTTAACTTTCTACCTTTTCATCGTAATAAGTCGGGGGGTTGCGTGTGAAATGGTATCAAGCTTTTGCTTATATCTTTTTTCGAATATTCTCCAGAACAGGGGGCGGGGTGTCTGGGCTCCAGGGACAGGGACCAACTATAAGCCCGCACTTACAACTCTTACTAATTAACTAACAGGCTAACAATAACAACGAGTCAACGCTCAAAATGTGTGCTGTATGCATTCACGCGATCGTAAACGTTGCGTTCACTTTACGCGTCCTAAATCAATCCGTGACTATCATTATCAAATTTCAGTAGTCAGTCGTTTCTAAAAAGATCTGCGCGAGCGCGCACGAGCGCTGCGCGAATCACGCGACGAAACGTAACGTAAAAATTTTGAAAGTAAAATTTTAAAATTAAAAAAAAAAAAAGAAAAACAAAACATATAAGCTATGCTTTTTCTCTATTTATCTCACATTCGTTCGTGTTCAACGGTTCTTTGTTTCGTTTTCGAATTTCAAAAGATAACCAAAGAAAAGGAAAAAATAAGAAAGAAAAAAAGAACGCGAAGAAGCAAAAGAAACAACGAAACAACAAACATCTTTTTTAAATTTAGACTAATTTCCGCTCTCGTAACGCTATCACCGAAAAAACAAACAAATATTACACGTATGCGCGGTTCTTAATATTCAGTTTTGTCTCGATTAAAGTTTCGTACGTCCGTTCGACGCTTTATTCCGTGATCGTAACCGACCGAACACGATAAATGTCCGTAGAACCGTTGATTCCTAAACCTTTCAGTTTCTACTTCCGTAAGACCTGTCTGACCCTTAATAATAATAATAGTTTCACTGACTGTACACATTATAGACCAACAATAGAAGGTCTAGCGGCGCTTGGCGCGCTCTACGCATACGCGACATCGCATCGTACGTTCGCGCACGGCCGCGTTTACGCGCGAAATTGTTTGCGCGCGGATGCATGCCGATGCACGCGGATGTACGCGTCCGTACGTATACGCGCAAGCATTCACGCGCGGCACACAACGTATCCGCGCGTTCTTCTCTCTTTCTCAACCGTACAAAAATTATTCAAATTTATCACTATATCGATACTCGCGAGATCTCATTCACGCGTCACGACTCTTCTATCATAAAATTCTACCTCCATTCGTTCTCGCTTGACTCGCTCGTTCCGACATTCTTTCCGGCATCGCCAATCGTCCCACCACTTCCGTTACATCGTTACGCTTAATTCCTTGTCACTCGAGTTCTTTCGTCTACTGCTCTCTTAATTCCTATCATCGAGTTCTTTCTCTTTTCTGTTCCATACGTACACCTACACTAACATTCACACACGCGCACGCTCTCACAATCACATATACGCGATCTCTCACACGTATACTTGCAACATTGAACCGCGGTATAATAAAATCGCAGGCTTCACCGATTTCTCTTAATTAGTACAAGCCATCACAATCCTAACGTCAACGTCGCTGATCTTCGCGTATCACTTGGCAGTAAACAATGTGACAATGTAGTAGTACTTAAAAATTAATATACGTATACGTATACATACGTATGCGTACACATATCTGTGCATCGTTTGACTCGCATACATCGTACATACGTACACGCATACATACATACGTGCATGCATGCATGCACACAAACATACAAACAAACATACATACATATATATACATACGTACGTACATACATACATACAATCATGTCTACACGCGTTCATAGACACGCACGCACATACGGTCATACACAGGTGGCAAGCACGCCTGCCTATACGCGTATACGACATACACGTTATATGTGAAATGCATACACATAACGAATATATTGCATCCGCGTATATGCACGGAGAGCACGCGCATCCATGTATGGACGTATACGCGCATATATATGCATACATATACGTATATGTATAATAACATTATTAATAATAATAATATAATAATAATATAATAATAATAATTATAATAATAAAATAATAATAATAATAGCAATAATAATAATAATAAAATAATAATAATAGCAATAATAATAATAATGATAATAATAGTAGTAGTACGGGGTGGGTTGTTGGGTGGTCACTCCGATGTAATAATTAGTCCCAGTGGCACATCACTGTATACATAATCACAACAATAGCGGGCGATGGTGGTGACGCCGAGCGCACGACGCTTTACACGTTATTTCTTTTTCTTTTCTCTTACTTGCTTGTCCATCCGATGCTCGAATACGTACGAAAACATGTACAATTACCAGATCGATATAATAAATAGTATATACATATACATATATATATGTATACATATATATATAAGTGGATTATATCCTCCCTCGTTTTGAATCTTTCTCTACCGTAAATCCATTTTACCGCTTATTACGTGCTCCTCGTTCTTCTTCCACAATTATATTACCTTTTTTTATAATATATATATATATATTTTTTTTTTAAGTTTAGTTCGGTTGACTCTCTGTTGCTTTCTACCGCTTTCCTCATAGTTTATCCGTCGTTCGTTTATTCGTTCTTTCGTTCGTTCGTTCGTGCTTGCGTGCGTGCGTGCGTGCTTACGTACGTGCGTGCGTGTTCACTCACAAACTTGCAGAAGTTAGCTCCACGACTGGTAAGAGTCTTGATACCATTCGTGATCGTCACTGGAAATACCGCCTAGCGTAGCGGTCCTGCCTCCGAATCCTATGTCACCGCCGCCACCACCACCACTGCCACCGTTCACACTCGCCAATCCGTACGCGTTGCCCAGTGGTTGCTGAGCGAGGGGTTGGTTTCCCCAGTTGCTCTGGAAGCGACGCTTAGATTCCCCCTGGTTCTGGTGACCCCCGTCAAATTTTCGTTTACCTGCTGTACAAAGAAACAAACAAACCTTTGTCACGTTAACCGTCCGATAATCAGCACGATTTTCGCTTTCTTCTCTAGCATCGAATCACCGAAATATCTTTCCTCGCACCGTCACCATTTACTCGCGACAAAATACGCTCAGCGAATCTCGTTACCTACGCTCCTTCCGATACTACGTAAGTCCAACAGGTTGAATGGGACGCTTGCGCAAAAATGAACGCGATATCGCGGCGTCTAAACGATTGCGAACAACGCGATCACCTGGATAAATCATCGTAATCATAATCTACGCCGAGATCGAGAATCCAGCATCGAGGGTTGAGGTTTGAGGATCAACGAGGAACAAGGACTCACATCATGGATAGGAAAGATGGCATGTCCGTAGAGGTATACTATATTGCGATCACATCTCGTTCACTTACAACGATTCAATCGACGGAAGAAACTGAAACGCGACGCTAATATACATCCGATAGGAATCGAAAGACGAATCAAAGATTTCTGTAAACGGATAAAGAAGAATTCGCGAAACGATTGAAATGATTCGATTTTAATCTAGAAACGCTATTAGCAATTGGAACGGACGAAATAAGCGATAAATACTCTACCGTGTAGAATACACTAGCAGCATACCAAGTACGTTATTGAAGATAAAGGTGGCGGATAGCATTGATACAACCGTCGACGCGTAATAGAACATTTGCCAATGGTGCATTCGAATGGAGAGGAGAAAAGGGAGATCAAGATGTCTACGTCTCGGCGAGGTAAAATAAATAACGCGAAAGGTACGATGATACGAAGAAAGAAACCAAATAGAGACAAGCGAAAGGAACGAGAAACGCGCGAAAGCGTGATAAGAAAAAGCAAAACGGTGATAAACATAGCATATAAAATGATGATTGATTTATTGTGGAGATACAGACCATCCTCACCTGGTAAACTTCCCTTGGCGCGGACCCCCCCACGAGCGGACAGCCGCTGGACCCCACGGGCCCCTGAAGTTGCGGGGTTGCGTCCCCCCCTGACTGGCCCACGGAGTTGCGGGCCACCGACTCGGCCACGCGGGACTACTCCACGACCACGTCCAGCCTGGCCAAATAACACACACCCAATCGTTACCCTGTGCGACACTTATTACTTTCCTACATTTTTCGCGCTTTTTTTTTATGATCATGCTTTTTAATCGTACTCTCGTTAATAGCCCTCCTCTTACATTCTATGTCGCGATACGTTAATATCGTTTTACCTGCGCATCGCCTATTGTAAAGTAAACCCTAATTACAATGTTATCGACGCGATACGACGCGACGGTTCCGTACGTAGATATACGGTTGACGGAACCCGAGTCTTCGTAAATTTTCGATCTTAACGTTAAACGATTCTAGCTTACACATTATATACATATTATACCCATTATAAATAAATAAGTAAATAAATTGGTCAATCAATATACATATATATATATTCATACATGTATGGAAATGCTGCGTATAGTTGAAGACACGTACGTTACGTTGTTACGTATGTACGTAAATACTTCGCGATGACACAAATCGTGTCGCAAGCGTATGTACAAACACCGACTGGGTGTCTTGTCCATGAAAGGAGTACCAAAAAGGACTTTCGCTTCTTAATCGATTTGCTTCGACTTCTTAACACGTTCAGTATGGATGACATCATGGGATGCAAAATTCATAGAATCTGACGTTCGACAGACATCAAAAAGAATTCATTGAATTTTCTCTGGGACTGAACGTGTTAAGCCTAATAAGACTCGAAGGCAATATCGATAGAAACATATCGAGTCAACTGTAGGTAGTCCTTACGGAGAGAAGCCATCGGTGCTCGTCGATGAACTCATATGTAAAAAATTATATACATGAACGTTTACTGCAAGTATTGCACTTGTGCAATTATTGCTTAGAGCTGAAAAGAATGCACACGGTACAGCACAAGAACAAAGGGATATATTCGTTCACGTTGCCCAACTTTCTGGAGTTACACAAGATCATTAGTATTGTTCACCCGCCACAAGAGTCCTGATGCTGAAAGAAGTGGGACTGCATTTGATTAAATCGATAAGAAGATTAGACATTTTTCACACGAACGAACAATTAATTACATTATTCACATACAGCAGTCGCACACGTCAGTCAGACTGAAAAATAAAATGATGATTCTCTGAATTCATAGAGCTCATCTTGTGGCGAGTGCATAGTAGACCACCGAACTTTAAAATGTGAAACGGAACAGCAAAACCTGACCTGAATTTCTGTTCTTTTTGATTGTGCAAATTTAGTACGAAATTTTTATAGAAATACAGTTCTCGTTCCAATAGTTTAAAGTTCAGTGATTTGCCAGATGGCGAAAATGCGCAAGTCGCGCTTCTACGACAAAACAAGCAATAGAATGCGTCTGCATTCTTTCTAGCTCGGCATAGTATGTACAAACGTACATACGTACGTAATTACGTACGTGTGTTCCGTGTATGTATGTTCGTATGTTTGTATCGTGTATATGTACATATATAAATATTTATACTCTTTCTCGTTACACATGTATATCGTACACGTATAGGTATGGAATAGAAGAAAGGATCAGACGAATGGACAATACGCTTGGCGCGAGGACGAGAGAAAAGGAAATGGTAAATGGAAGAGAAAGCGTTCCGTGTACGTGCGTGCGTGCGTGCGTGTACACGCGTCGACTTTGATCGACGCGTATGTACATATATGCAACGATACGTACGAGACGAAAGAACAGTGCAACGGAAGGGATCACCTAAACCACATCTTACTATCCACATCTTGTTTCTTTTTTCTTTGATATTTTACAGGTAGCAGAAGTATTAGCAGAATTACCCAATGTATTTAAAGCGGAAAGCGAATTGTATCGGGATGGCGAAGGAACGTTTAAGCGACACAACCTACTGCACTGTCAGCTAGAACAAAATTCAACGAGTCAAAATGTCAAATATAAGCGGCGTAACATTACAGCAGGATACGTTAAAGCGTAAGCGGTATTTTACACACCTGAGCAAGCAACAGTCGTAAAATATTTACGATTTACACTACGAAATTACTAGCAGGAACTTTACATCTTTCCTTAAATCGGTTCTCCGTTACCGCGTCGTATATTGCGTCATCTACCGAGACGCTATAAGAACATTACGAACGGGAAATATGTACAATTTTCGCGAAGAACCGTTTGCCCTTTTTAACGACCACCTAGAGATGCCTCCATTGCGTATTCCTACGTTTTCTCCTAAGAGTCAGATGCGAGCAGACTTGTCGCGCGTTTTTTCCACTTAACCAAGGTACCTATTTATCTGTACATTTACCTAGCTAACTATCTACCTACCTACCTACCCACTTAACCCAAATTGTCGTAGTTCGAAATATGTACAATTACGAGTTCGTACGCATACATCGTTTAAAACGCTCAGTCTTCACTTTGCAGAAAATTGCACGGTGCCTCGATCAAACAGATTTCTACCGATCGCGTCTAGATATTTCGCATAATGAATGACGATGAAAAATGATTTGAGAAAACACTATCGATCTAACGGTACTCTCATTTACTACTTAATTTCGATTAAACAAGAAACAACGGATGACGATTAAATGATTGCCATCAAACACGACGAGTAAGTCGTGAACGATCCATGATTTAATTGAAACGAAAATCACGTCGACTATTCGTCTACGACTCTAAAGATTTCTCAAGATTTCTACAAAGAAATTCTGACGGACAAAAGATGAAAGAACGCGAACAACGACGGACATGTTCAAGCAGAAAAAACCACGTCAGACAATTAGTTTCGAAGAAAAACTATAACGTCGATTCTTTCGAACGTATGCGAGCATCAGCGGAATATAAAAAGAACGAAAACTTGTACGCATACTCCTATGCGCTAGATCAGTCGGTTAATCGATAAACCGATTAATTCATTCATCCGTATATTTATTCATCTATCCTACCTATCTATTTATTTATCCAACTATCTACTTACCTACCTATCTATCTACTCACAGGCACACGCGTGCCATTTGTACATCAATCTACATATTCATCTACGCATCGAATTATTAACTAAACGATCGGTTAGTTGGTCCGTCGAACTAACGTAATGATAATGGTTATCGATACACTTACGATATTTGAATAAATCCGCAATTCTAAATATATACATATATATGTTTCATACGTGTATATATATGTATATATATCTACATCATATCCGAGCCACGAGACGTACGTCGCTCCGAGAAAGATAATGAACGCTTTTTGTGAAACGTGCCACGATCGCTATTTACGTTTTTGTAACGTACACGCGTGCATGATGTATCGTGTATACGTACACGTGCATACACTCGGAATAAAAAATAATCGATAAAGCAACTCTCGTTCGAGCAATAAATTACCGATAACGTTTTCGAACGATTCGTTCGACGACGAATCACGGAATAGTAATTAATCCGAAATGATTTAGCTTCGTTAACGCGATAAATCGATTCGATCGTGGCCCGTCGATATCACCTATTCGAGTATCCGCTTACCGTGTTCGATGACTTCGCTAACGTTTCATCTACCCGGTATATACGCGTACGCGTATGCGTATGTACGTATATACACGTAACAGGTTGGTCGTAAAAAATGCACTGACAATTTTCCCATCGATGTTTTCAGCCTACGACTTCGTTCGAAATGAGCAACATTGTGGGTAAGCGGTAGGAAGACCTACGTAACCGTAAATGTGTAGCCTTATTTTGTTTTTCTTGTCGGAAAAAGGGAGAAAACGGGAGAGAGAGAGTCGAAAACCCCGTTTAATCTTCTATCGTCTCTTCGGTTACGACCGCTTCGCTGTTTATTTTTTTCATTTTTTCCATTTCTCTTTTATTTTCGAATGTTCTAATAGCTTTTCCCGGCTTCTTTTTTCATTGAAAAAATTTAGAATGGGTCTACCATGGCTCAGATATGATTAGCGAGTAATTTGAAAGTGGCAACGTGTTCGGTTTCTGGGATACCGTTAACGCGAGCGATGGAATTAGTGAAATCCGTACGCGCGGTATTACATTGGGCTTTCGACGACGGTGCACGTGTCATTTATAATTCTCCTGCTCTCCCCTCCTTTATTTTCTTAAATCGATCGTTCGTCAACGCAATTTGCCCTAAAATTATCCACGTACTCGGCTTACGGTAGTAGCCATACATAGGAACACGAGTACTTTTATCCCAACAAACTTTTCTTCCCTACCGCGCAAACGCTAATTCGTTCCGTTCTAGTACTTCCCAGTTTCTTACTAAATCGTTAACTATTTCACGGGGAAGGAAGAGGGGAGAAGTAAATTCACATCCAACTGATACCGTACAATTAGTAGAGGAGAGGTGGGAATCTCTGGATAAAACGATATATTAAAAAAAAAAACGTGGAAAAGCAGTTACTCGCGTATCTATGCAAAAGATTGAGACGCGTATTTGTCCAAAGATACGCGTTCGTAACGAAATAAGAGCAGGCGCGTCGTAAACGTTAAGACTGCGGCGATCGTGAAATGCTAAAAACTTTTGCAGTGAAGCACGTTTCCGAATTGTACGTTCTGCTTCGATTAGCGGTTAATCGGAGGAGTTAACGCGCACTCTTATTAAACGATTAGAAAGAGAAAGATAAAGTGAATGAGATTACGGGCAGGTTATTTGGAAAAAGTGGATCGTACGATGAAACTCGGGAACGTTCCGTGAACACTGTGCCACAGTCAAATTACCGCCGATGCGTTTATATACGCGTACACGTGCGTATACGCGTATACAGGCGCACACCGCGTGCGTACGCAAATATTTTAAGAAAAAAAATTTAAAAAAAAGGGAAGAAATTAATAATAATGTTTCAAGAACGGAAACGACTTTTTTAGAACCATTAAAAAAGGCGACCCACCGGTTGAGGCTGCCTGCCTCTCCCTCTGGCAGGTGGCGGAGGCGGCGCGTAATCGAAATAGTAATCTTCGTATCGATAATAGTCATCGTAATATGGATCACTGTAGCCACCTCGATAATCCCCATAACCGTAATAGTCGTAATCATAATCTATAAAAACACACATTACAAATAGACCCAAATTTAGCCACGATATATCCAATTGACAACTTATTCAAAACTAATACTTGCGTTTTCGTATTTTCGTTTTTTTTTTTAATTATTTTTTTTTTTTTGTAATAAGAAAAGGCATGCCGGGAAAAGATGGTTTTTAAAATCCAATGAGAGGAAATCAACAAAAAAGAAAAAGAAAATAAAGAGCAAAAAACGTACGTATTTCGATAATACCGTGATTTTTACCTCACAATCGTGTACGAAGCTACTTATAAAAACAGTTCAATCGAAATCATTACGAAAAAAAAGAGATTAGTAATTTCTCAACGCGTAATTACGCGATACCGCAAAGAAAAGTCTGTATAAATATAAATTACCCTACCACCATCACGTATCCTGGTTATTTTTTTTATTTAACTTTGCACCTCGTCCGGATCATCGAAAACTAAACTTTTCCTCATTCTTCCAATACAATTTTCGAGACATTCAAGTTGCTTTCAGAGATAGTAACAAAACGAATCATGTTCATTGAACATTGTGCTCTATATATTCGTTCTTACATGCAATGTTAACGATAATATTAAAGTACGCGCAATTTTCGATGATCCGTTGGCGTATAGAACAACGGGCACGTTGTAATTTCAAAACAGGAAAAAAAAAGAAGTACAAATTGTCTACTGGTAAATCATACGCTTTACTACGTGTTCCACTCGTAATTCAATTCGCATCTTACCTATTTCCATGAGAGCTGAAATCAAATCGTTTGAATTTATGATGCATACAAAATCAACAAAGTACACACGCTTACGTAAAATGGAATAGAACAAACAACGTAAAAAAAAATCAAGAGAGAAAAGGAGAAAAAACATCCTCTTCGTGGGCAACGCACGCGCGATCGCGCACTGCCACGAACTAAATCTCATTTTCGGCACCAATAGTACATAAATACAAAACAAACAGTACGCATGCAATTATTCGTTGTGATAAATGAAAATAAAGGTTTATATATATATATATATATGTAAAAGAAAACAGGTGTCACAGGAAGTGGTAGTGGTAAGGCAACGAGGTGCCCTTACTGCAATGATGCCGGGTCACGACGTACATGCGTACGCCTAATCCCGCATACGTATAAAAATATAGAGAATACAAAGATTTTTTTTTTTTCTTAATTCAGCGCTTTACAAGCTTGTTGTACTTTGCCCGAAATATCATGAAACTTTAAATGTTTACATAGATACTCGTTCAGAGTCAAACATAAATTCGTCACCGATCAAAATAATAGGTACGATAAAAACGGAAAAGTAACGAGCGATCAATGACCGAACGCGCGACGATTGATAGGCTCAGACCAAATTTAACTTGGCAAAATTATTGTACCGATATCGCGACGATTTCGTTGACGCGTTAACGAAGAAAGAGAAAAAAATGAAAAAAAGAAAAGAAAAAGAAAAAGACAAAGTATTCCATTATCCGAGCACTTTCTCACTACAACCTTCCAACGTAACGCGAAATTAGATTTACGAATTTGGTACTCGAACCGCGTAGGACCCGAACATCCTCTTCACAACAAATAAAAAGATTCTATCATCTTTCAAACTACTTCGCGATTTCACATACGCAATTTGGTATTTCGTTAACTTCGTTGGGAGAACGAAAATCTTTTCCTTTCGATAAACGGATTCGAACCGTGAGATTCTACGAGAATTTATGTCGATTGAAAAGCAACGATGAAGTCGAATAATGGAATCGTGTAGTTTTAATCGAGGTTCAGAAGAAAAGGATAACGATAACGTCGTCATGACGACGTTAAGGATACCGCATTATTTTTGGATACCTTTTTAATTCGTGAATAAAACTTCTCGTGTATACTTGTCATGCGCGTAAGCCAAGGTATGTAGTGAGATAGTGAAAAATCCCCATAAGCATGCGGGATATCTGTGTGATGTAAACATTACCGTAACGATATTCGTATAAACGATCTAAAAATGGTTTACGTTTACTTTAATCTGAAAAATGAAACGTTAACGTTTTAAATCTGGAAGAAATTTTACAGGAGCGCGCAAACGATAAAATCCTTTGGGTCGACGCATCCATTTCCGCGACCGATCAATTCATATTCCATTTTCACATACTCGTTTCGCGTTCGATCGATCCAAGTAAAAATACGTATCGCGCGTTAATGAAATTGGCAAAAATCATGTAATAAAGGAAAAAAATCAGTAAATATACACGCGTTTAAAAGTTATGGTCTAAGCCTAAATACGAATCGAAAACGAAGAGTTAATTCAATGGAAAAGAAAAAGATACGCGTTACGTGTCCATGGAAATACCGTTAACGATGGAACGTCGAAAATATAAATTTAATATATCCGAGCACGCGCGCGCATACGTCCATACGTACACACACGCATACATATGCATTTATTTGGTGCGTTAAGCGTGTACGCGCATATGCGCACGCGTGCATCGTAAACGGATGGGCATAAGAAAAACCAACGAATCGCGAGTAACGAAGAAAAGCTGACCAATACTTACCGTAATCGCCTCGTCCCATCTGTCCACGCATACCTGCGCCAGTACCTCGAGGACCTTGACCGGGTCCCCGAATTGGCATAGGTCCTCCCATCATACTTGGATGTGACGGAGAACCTCTGAAACAGAAACTTTTGTTGTAACAAACATTGTCGTCAAACACTTGTGTACGCTTCGTAGAAAGCGTATGGTACCAGATAATAACGATCGCATAATTCTTAACGATTAGCGGGATTATCGCGACTCACCCGCTACGACCCTGGAACATTTGAAACATTCTTCGCTCCCTGGCACGAAGCATTTCTTCTTTTTTCTTTTTATCGGATGGTGGTTTCGCCAGGGATACTTCTATGTGAGAACCTCCGATTTCTTTTCCATTTAGTTCGTTCATGGCCTGTAAAATAAGCACATGCAACGTTTATCAATTAGTGTCAGGTTCACGAGCAAACGAATACGTTTGAAATACGTTTGGATCGTAGTCTATCGTTATGCAACCCGTTGATCGAGGGAAAATGAACGCGTCTCTTACCTTAACGGCATTGTCCCTTTCTTCAAAATGTACAAAAGCGTAGTCTTTGATTTTTTTCACTCTTTCGATATTACCGTATTGTTCAAAGACTTCTTTCAGCTTCTCTTCCGAGCAGTCTTGCGTCAAATTCTTCACGTACAACACGCGTACCTGAAACGCACGATACGAGTAATGAGAAACGTTCTTTGTATTGATCGTAACAATTCTTCGACCACGTCGGTTCAACATGACTGTCATTTACTTTAGACATTGTCTGTTCATCGGGTTCCTCCTGAGGATCGGCCCAGTCCACTATGATGTCGCAGCCCCACACCTTAATTCGACCAGTACTTAATCTTCGCTTCGCCAACGAAGCTGCTTTATGAGATTCATATTCTAAGAAGCAAAAGCCCCTGTTTTTCTTCTTATCGTCCGGAGAACTGTAGATGATCACCTCCGTCAGGCCAGCTATGCAACGAACAATTAGACGATACGGATCAGTAATATTTATCGTAACGGCGAGCAAATACCGAATACATACGTCTATGCGGATCAAGAAAGAAAAGAGATAAATGACAACGACAACGACAACAACGAAAAAAAAGACGCAAAACGAAAAGAAGGAGAAAAACAAAATTTGCCAAATTATGTGTTTCGTTATGTTTATGTATATATACGTATCCATATATGTGTATATATACATAATAAGTAGAAGCAACTATATTAGGTGATAATAAAACATAATAAATTAAAGGGACAAGAAAAGATGTACATTATACTAGCTAAATTTCACTTTCTTCCAACGTGTTAACGTGTTTAGAAAATGTTGTCGATCATGATATGCTATTATGCTTGAAACGATGTGAAATAGAGAGAAAGAGAGGCGGGGAGAGGGCGAAAACAAGAACTGAACGCGCAGTAAATTCTCCAACTTGCTGATTGGATTAAGCATGAAAATCGTCACGATTACGATTTATGATCACGGTTATGACAATACAATAAAAAACCAAAAATAAGAAAGGAAAAAACAACGAAAGTAAAAGTTTCTATCATAAGAATAATCCGAAACGAATATACCTTCTGGGTTTTCAATTGCAAATGTACAAATTGCATTAGGATCTTGTCACCAAAGTCAGAATACATGGCCCGAGTTGTGAGCACACTTGTTTAAAATGTTCAAACTATATACATTTTCTCCCTTCTCCCCCCTTCTCCTCCTCGACCCTTCCCTTATTGCTCTAATAAACATGTGCTCGCTTACCAAAAACTATCGACAGTTGCAAATTTTTATGAATCTTCAATCGACGCATGTAACATATGTACGTATGTATGTAACATGCAGTAAAAGATATATGTACATACGTATATATGGTACACGTATCGGTTTCTTTCTTTCGTTCTTCGGAAAAATACAAACTGAATGTAAAACAAGCGTAAAATGAAACGGTATACAACTGTTTTCGTGAAGTTGAACAGAAAAGAACGCGTGAAAGCATCCACGAGTAATATGCTATCTTTTGAAGTATTCGTCGTTTGTACATATGCGATATATGTATGAAGAAAACAAGAAAAAAGAAAGAAAGAAAGAAAGAAAGAAAGACAGAAAGAAATAAAGAAAGAAAATAGAAAATGCACTCTGATGTGAGAAAGTATAATAAATGTAAGAATAGAATATTATCAGAAAAAAAATTAGTGATTCTTGGTTTTTATCAAATAAAACAGCAAAGTACTTTGTTGCTCGATCCCGTAACATTTCTGATTCGTCAAACTTAGTTGAAATGTATGCAAATTATATCAACGATATCGTTAATTATCCTGTTTTACCGACGCGCGACAGTAAATACGAAAGGTTATCGTTATCATGAAATCGTCATGCTATTAGAATTGGCATGCATCGATAAACGATTAAATTACAAGTACGCAAAATAACCAATATACTTTTAAATCATAATTCGTTCGAACAACTGTTATTTTATACGTACGACCGATAATACGATAACCAACCTTTTCTCACGATCAACAGAACAAAAAAACAAAACCAATAAATAAATAAATTAAGAAAGAAATAAATAAAAAGGGAAAACCATCAGCACAAACATTCAAACTATTACTTTTCTCTTATAATAATAAACTTGAATCATCATCATTTCTCCCTTTTCCTATAAGAAATAGTTCTCCTCTCCTTCCTCTCAGTTTAGAAGCCGGTTCATGTGCCTATGGTTAAGTATGTACGCGTATTTTTACGTATACGTACGCTCGTACACTCGTGCGCAATACGGAAACACGAGCTGTTCGATACAAACGAGTTTATGCCATTAAAACGATCAGGTAAAAATAAACAAAAGAAACATAAAAAAAATAAAAAAAAAAATAAAAAAAATAAAAGAAAGATTAACGGCTTATTCTACAGCAATAATTTTCATAAATTGCCGTGCTAATACTTTGCCGCTAAAAATTTCTATTCCTTATATATTTCGTTAATCAAATCCGCCAGTAACATTTCCTTTTCGTTTCGCTTGTTATCTCCTCTCTGAGTCCAGACTTTATTTATTACATGCAAGAATTCTATGCAAACACACATAAACACGTGAGAAATCCCAATAATATACATTCGCTTAATCACTGCCCGATCGATACTTGTCACTTTCGATAACAAATATATGATAAATTGACCAAGTTGACGCTCGAAATTCATTTTCTACCGAGCAGAAAACATAATTGTGTAAATACCTCGTCTAATTACCCGACATATTTCTCGATACGCGTGTACAATAAAAATTCTTCTAATTCAAACCATATTTACGCTTACTCGCGATTGAACTCCATGTTAACATCAAAAATTGTATCCCAAATTTAATAAATTCGAACAAAAATTATGAGAAATAACGTATCGAAAGAGAAACACGCGTCTACGCGTCAAGGAAATTATTAAAAAAAGAAGAATGTATTAAAAATAGTTGGAGAAAAATGAAAATGTTGAATTTTAAAAAACAAAAAGGCACAAGCAGAAAAAACTGTGCTACGATAAATCGAACAATTTTTTATCGTATCTCTTTGCCAATCCATTTGCTTAAACACTGATGAAACAATAAAGAACCGATCGAATCAAAAAGTGAAACATTCTTACTGGAAATGAAACGAACTATCGTTGGGAAATTTCATAACGAGAATGCGCGCAAAATGGCTTCGTGGAAACGAGAAAGGTCTTACAATCGTGCGTTGAACGTACCAATTCGAAAATAATTTCTCTTAACCGACAAATGACACGAGAGGGTTAAAAATAAACTCGTCTGGGACCTCTGATTAATATGGAATTAAAAAAAGAAAAAAAAAACAAAAAGAAAAAAAAAGAACAGAAAAACAGCCGGTACGTATCGCTAAGAGATTAAGATTCTGGTTCCCACCATCTTTCCCACTGAACTTCCTTTGGTTACTGCTTGTTGCTGATTTAAGGACAATTGTCAACTTACGTGCGTGCTTTGTAAATTCTTCGAACAAGTCATCTCGGTCTCGATTCTTTGGAATATTTCCCACAAACAAGCGATGATTGTTATAAGATACGGTAACACCAATCTTTTTCCCTTTCCGAATCTCATAATCATTCAGCTGTAAGAATAATGTGGAAGGAGAGTGCCAATTAAGCTTGCCTTTTATAATTTCACCTGCTTATTGGCTGTCTGAACATGGGATTCGTGAAGCGACCTTCAGGGATGTTTGTATTGTACAAAGGAACAGGACAAGCTATAGTTGATTACGGATTATGGAGAGTGAAACGAGAGTAAATATCGTACATAGTAAATGACGTGGTGAATGGATAGGTTTGTGATTGGTTGGTTGGTTGGCTGATTGATTGGATAGGTGGTTGAATGATAGGTACGTGGGTAGGAATGCCTGTCCGTTTGTTAGCGAGCCAAACGCCCCAGCGGTCCACGCAGATCTCCCATACCCTCATGCTCGAGGCCCAGTCATGAATCGCGCGTATGGCGTGTCATCAATAATCGCAACCAGAAAATACGAGTTTCTTTTTTTTTTCGTCATATCACGTTACTTTTACCACGTTTTGCCCTTTTAGTGCAATATGTTGCTATGTAGCTTCCACATTTTCTCTTTCAGTCATTACGTTTCCTTTCTGCATCGTTTACGGCGAAAAAGAAAACGTAATCGTATGCAATTGCGGTATGGTCGATCCATCGATCGACCGTTAGAAGATCGGGAGAATTCGGATGAAATTTGGCACGTGCACGCGCACATTTATGTGTGTCTCTCTGTATATGATGTGTATATTCATGTTATGGCACGACATGGTATGGTACGGAAAGGTGAGGTATATGGTATGGTATATGATATGGTATAATGCGATATGATGTATGATATGATATATGGTATATGATATAGTATCTTATAATATAGTGTGATTATATAAATCCACTTGCATCCGTGCATACGAGTGAGTGAATGTGTATGTGTATATGTAATAAAACCGAGGAATAACGTTGAGTCGTAGTGGTGGTAGCGATGGTACAGGTGACGATGTGTATTACGCGAAGACGCGACGGATGCATGAAACGACGATGAAAGTAATGATGATTAGTGAGATAACAATGGCAGTGGCAGTGGCAGTGGCAGTGGTAGCGACAGTGACAGTGACAGTGATGGTGATAATGGTAACAACTAAGAAAAAAAAGGAAATAACAATAAGGGTAATAAGGAAGGTTAAAACAGAGAAACGGGATTGGAATAAAGAAATCTGGAAATACGATGAATAAAAGTGAAAAGCGAATAACTCATAACTCAACCTAAATATGCGAGGAAAAGAAGATTTGGACCAGAGAGGTGTTACTGTTCACTAATAAACCGAGAGGCAAGGAGACTGAGCAGAACTGAAGGTGCTATAGGTAATCGCGCGTCGCACGGTCGCACAGTCGCGAGCGCGATCGTTTTTCTTTTGTTTTTCCTTCAATATTTCTCCATAAATTCCATACCATCTACAACCACTACTTAAAAGCTACCACTCTTAAATTACAAAATACAGGTAAACAGGTAGGTATAGGTAGATAGGTAGGTACACACGCCTCGAATTCACTTTACCTGTTAATTTACCAAATTCCTCCAAGATCTCCTCTTTGCCTTTTGACTTTGGTATGTTCCCCACGAAAAGTCGTAGATTAGGAACGCTAATGTTTACTTTCAGATTCTTGCCGGGTTTTATTTCGTGATTATCGAGCTGTGGGATGAAGAAAACAAACACATGCCTAATATTGTTCCAATCAGATATTCCACATTGTATGTAATTGCAATAAACAGAATAAATTTAGGAAAAATTTTTTCAAAATATGCAATTTAGTGAATCAATTAACATGGCCTGGTTCCATAAAAGCGAGAAAGTGGCATGCGCTTTGTCGCTCGAGTCTTCACAATATAGGAAACCGGCGTTCACGTATCATGTGCTCCTGTAAACAAATTTTAAGCCTACCAATTTTCCAAAATTTTGTTACAAAAATTGTCACTGTCCAATAAAAGTCAACCAATTAGGTAAATATACCCCTAACCAATTAGACCACACGAGACTTTTTTTTTCATCATCTATGTTTTGAAAGGTTCTCCACTCCCAATTTTGCCCACTGAGCAAAGAGGAGAGCTGGAAAAAGAAACTTATCCAGGGTATCATTAATGTATGCATGTATATACGTGTACGCATATATTTGTGTATGCTGGCATACATATGTACGCACGATGTATGTAAATCCGACGATATACTTATGTAAGTATAAATGCGTGTCATTGCGTATTGGACATGTTTACATATGTGTGTACGTGTAAATGTTTGTAGTGTATATGTATGCATGCACGTATATATATGTATTGGTTGTGTTGCATGTATGTATGCGCGTAACTATCCTTTTTGGCTCGTATCACATATTTGGGATGTTTTGGAAACATATGCTTAATTGTGAATTGATGGTTAAGGACGCGTGCACACACACACACGCACACACGCGCACCCACACACGTGTATGTGTGTGTGTATATGCGTGTGTGGGTGGGTGGGTGACCGAATGTATATATGTATGTATATGTATATGTGTATGTATAAAACAATTATGTGGATTGTTCCTGACTAGAAATATTGAATCTTAAGTTATCTTTTATCATTAGTGAAACAATACTGAAACGATTGCGTTAAACTACCGAAAAAGAAAATAAATAAAACAATAAATAAATAATAATATTATTATTATTATTATTAAAGAAAAATAAAAATAAAACGCAAGTCACAACATAGAACAAGCCACATGGGAAGTATGAAAAAATTTATTCGAAATGTTTAATGTAAAAAGAAATAAAAGAAAGGAGACATATAATATTATGGAATTGGATTCATAAAATTTACCGAATAAAATAACAAATGTTAAAGGTAAAAGATATTATTTGAGAGGCAGATTTTACTGTTGTTCATTATTAATTAACTATTATTAGAATGAACGATCAGATTTTAGAGAAATAAATTATTTCAATAAAAGGTGAAAGAAAAAAGGAAAAAGTACTTAAAAATAGATTTAAACATTTCGAAAGTCTACTTATTTTGGTAGCAATAACAATTTTGTAACATTTCTAAAAATTGTATAAAAAAAAAAGAATAAAGGGAATTGACATGTTCATAACAATATATCAGAAACTAGGATAACAGAATGTATACGCTTCACAAACATGTACCTACATGATAATAAGAATATTGGAAAATGTCTACATACCTCTTTAACAGCTTGTTGTGCTGCTTCCCTATTAGTAAAAGTAATAAATGCATATCCCCTGTTGCAACCTGCCATTGGATCCATCATTAATCTCAAATCCCAAATTTTGCCACATTTTTCGAATAAAGGAATCAATTCATCTTCATACATATCTTTTGGAATTTTTCCACAGAACACCTTTCATAAAAACAGAAATGTAGTTAACAAAAACAAAATATAACAAAAAATCTTTGTCACTGACTCTCTTTAAAACAGACACATGCATCAATAAATAGATGAATAATAATGTATTATGCCTTACCTCACAACCAGTCCCTGGTGTCGGACCTTCCCAATTTGGAGGAGGTCCTCCATATTTTCTTTGCCCGGTCGTTACATCCAAAGGATACCCAGTTCGTTCAAGAATCATCTAAAATATTATCATTTGCTTATATACCTTTCATATAACTTAAATAACAATCTCATGCATATACTAGTAAACACATTAAATTAGAAAAACAGAGGTTTACCTTTATTTTATCCTCATCTGGTGCTTTTGGAGTCGTGCTGGTACCAGTACCTTGTCCACCTCGACTTTTTTGTCTATATGTTTTCATTACTCCGCATAGATATGCGGATTTGTTTGATACATGCTCTAAATTAGATTCAAGAAATTGTATGAGTACATTTAATGCACCATCGACAGGAAATTCTTTCAATGCATCCAATGCTCTTGCATCCAAATCTACATGCGCTAACTTTCCTGTCTTATAAATTTCATCTAATTTAGCAGCTACTTTTTCATCCAGCCCATACTGAATTAATTTTGCAAAATCTTCTGTCCTTTCTGTGTATTCCATTTCTTCTTTAGACTGCTTCTCTTCCATTTTTATTTCTCCATTCCCTTCTGCCATAGCTGAAATAAATTGTTTTAACTTAATATATGAATATGGCATTGAAACAAAGCAATGTATATTCTTGATGATTTGCTATTGGACTTGTTTGATAACAATTATATGTTAGTTTTAAGAAATTTAATCTACAAAGGATAATATAATGATTAAATATGTTAAACAATAATTCATTCATAAGTTAATACAATGATCAGAATTTATCCTAGTATACATTTTGTCATTCACACTATATTTTCAAGTAATTTGCAGGAAATATCTTATTATTATTTTGTACTATTTCCATCTGATTAAATTTAAACAGAAATATATAAATTATGTATGAAGCAATAAAAAATACAACAATAATCACTGAAATGTAATGAATTTATAACTGCATGTCACTAACCAAAATGAAGTAATTTTTACCGCATATTATTACACATTTAATATCAAAATATGGGAAATATCCAGTAAGAATGAGTGTAAAATTAATATACAATTAAAAAACAGTACACTTAAATAAAGAAAAGGCAAAGAAAAAAGCGGAAGAGAAGAAGAAATTGGAAGGAAGAGAGAAGAAGGAAAAAAAAGAAGAAAAAAGAAGCTATGGAAAACAGGGCTAGCGAAGAAAAGTAAATGAGAAAGAAAAGAAGTAGAGGATGAAAATAATAAAAAACAAATACATTAAATAAAAAGTTGTTGAAGATATTCGTAACTAAAAATGCAATACATAAAAAAGTGAGACATGTCTTCTTATACGAATCTGTAACTAACCGCTCGATATAGAATACGCGATCTGTGCAATTTCCCGCGTTAATAAATAACCTGCACGAAATTCGAAATACCACAAATTATCAAACAAATAATAAAATGATGAACAAGAAGACTTTTATGAACTCTGTCAACATATCGTTAATGACATTTTGTAATCAACTCGATATATAAAATATTCGAAAAAACGTTAATACCGTATAAGTTATATTTTAAAATATGATAATTTGAAATTATTATAATCGAAAAACTGAACTAATAACGGAGCTAAATACACAGTGCACAAATTAAGCTCTTTAAAAAGTGTAGTTAAAATTTTGTGCGTATAGCTTGCCGGCCGGCAATGGTGCTGCATCCATATTTCTTGAAGAATACGATGCACTTCTACACTGGCCACAAAGTCAACACCTATTTTTCTAACCGGCAAATTTCCACCCGCGTTTATTAATACATTACTAAACAAAAATGTAATAATAAAATATATTCGCAATATTTGTAAAAAGAAAAATGATACGGATATACCTTAGAAAGTAAATGAACAGAATCCTCCTGCGAGGAAATGGCGACAGACGTCAACGTGATTGCAGACTACGGGGTTCACAAAACGACGCGCAAAGATACGCTCGAACCCAGCGACACGAGTTAGCCATTTTCTTTTAAGACACATTCGCGAATTCTGATTGGCTCGTGCAAAAAGCTTAGAGGAAAAAGTTGACCATGCAACATGCATTCATAAAATAACGAATCTTGTAATTGAATCGTGCATACAGCATATTACGTAAATTTTTTTATATGTACATTCAAACTATTACTATCATACTATTTTAATTACTTCTTTTCATAACAACAATAATAATAACTTTCAATTTTTTACATTTATTTTTGACGCTGCACTATCAATTTTAACGGAATACTCCACGAATAAATTAGTACATGTACATTCTACATGATGAACTTTCGTATTGTTCTATGCAATTTTTCCACATTTTATCATTTCTAAATATAATTTCTATTAATAAAATTTAAAAAGAAATATTTTGTTAATCACGAATTGAATAATTCATTTCATTAATCAAGTACATAGTATTGCTATAAAATAAAATATGAGAATTGGAATGTCACACCGACCAAATATTCTCATTTTTATTTCTGGAATACGATAAACAGAAATTCTATTATTTTATAACCTCGAATTTCACGATGAAAACACATACATATGTGTGATTCTAATATAGCCTATTGAATTATAATACTTTGTGATCGATAACACACGTATTACAAATTATAACATTTTTTAATAGCACTCTTCTCTTTCCTACACAATAATTAAAAATAGGAAAAGGCCAAATCTATCTCTTAGTAACATCAAATGATAGGAAACCGAGCACAATAACCTCTCACACATGATAACATCACAAGAAATAAATATGAGAAAAAGAATAGAATGTATACGATTAAATGATATAAAAATGTTGTACCTGTATGAAATTTGAAATCTTCACAGTATTAATTTAAAACAATTCGTAAAACGAAGAAAACGGCACCAAGTACGGCACAGAACAGTCACAAGCTTTTAACTGGTACAAAATTCATATTATAGATACAATCGATGTTAAACACGAGAACAAGAACTTGCGTATATTTCGCTTCACTTTCGCGTTCTATTTCACTGTGTTTTAATACGTGTTACAAATTATAAACACTTTATCGTATAACTGAAATGTAACGAATGAATTTAGTCTTGTAGGCACTTGCAAAGTTCCAATAATATTGCAATGATAGTGAAGATAAGTGGAGTAAGCCCGGGCGCAGCGTTTTGATATCGTGTAGTGCCTACATAGCCGTAATGCATAAATTGGACTGTCTCGTTGAAAGAACGATGCAGTGGTGCAAGCCTCACAAAACCAAACCAGTTTTCTCGCTTGCTTGCTGCTTGCTTGCTAGTTGCGCCCCAATCCAATCCGATTCAACCGCTTACCTCTCTTCGCGGTATATGCGAGCCCCGCCTTATTCAGGTTCGTCTCAACTTATTTTCGGCCCCTTACTATCTCTTCGTAAATCTTTACAATTTTTAACACCTTCCTTTGTCACATTACTTACAAATTATATTTTTCCATTCCACTTTATTGTTTACAGAATTCTCAATATTATAAATTTTATACTTTAAGAAATATTCCGTACTCGTGTGTGCACTCAGGTAAACGATAATAAAATATAGGAAAAATTCATGCAATTATTCCTCATTGTATTCACATATACGTAAATATAATATATTAAATAATACATTAAATGTTTAATTTCTTCAATTTTACGAGAAACTAAATATACAATACGTACTTATATGAAAGAAACAAAAACATTTCTGTTAAAAAATACACTTTGAAATACACTGATCATAATAGTAATGATGATGTTGGCGACGATAATGACTGTTATAATGATACTAATAATAATAGTAATAAGTGAATACATATTTATAGGCTGTATAATATTTACCTACAACTAATCATATAAATAAATAAATTTCAAAGTTTCAATAAGTTTCTGATTTGTAATTACTATTTAACAATAATATATTATAATATTATGTTTGCTAATTATTTCATTATGACGTTAAACAGTAACAAGAAGATTAAATAATACGTAAACATATATATTTGCATGCTGAAATTTTATTAACAGAAAATAAGATCATAACCATTGTCGAATTTTGTCAGATTTTTGCAATTATTGATTGCATTTGGACTACAACCGGCAGGATTACAATTGCAAAATCTCTGATAATTTAATGTTAGTAAAAAGTTATATAATTTACTGTTAAGACAAACGAGCAAATCGCAAATAAGGAGATACGGTCCTGAATTCAACCGTAAACCGCCTGTCTGGTTGAGCACGCACCCGCGTCCCTTCAGTCAGAAGGAGTAACAGAGAGAAGTAATGCTTATACGCTCGCTTGCAGAAACCTGTTCCTTCAGAATTTTTTCGTTTTCGTAATTTTTAATCATTCAAATTCTCCGATTATCGAACATGAACTATCATCATAAAAATTACTAATAGTGACTAATGTATACAAATTTTGTTTGATTATATTTTACTTAATTGTTGCATTGCTTGTTGTTTTTTTTATTCCCTTTCGTTTTCTATCCTACCTCTTTACTCTTTCTCACTTTATTCCCTTTCTCTGTTCTTTTTCTTTCTCCCCTTATCGTAATTTCTCTCTCTCTCTTTCTCTCTTTACATATACATACACACATACACTTTTTCTTTCCCCTCTCTTTCCCTTTACCGTGTCTGTTTGTCTGTCTATCTCTCATTACTTAACTGTCTGCATTCTCTACAGACAATGCATTTTTTTCTCGATTCTGGAACCATTGTCGTGGGATATTGGTATTTTAATATAAAAAAGTTTGTATAAACATTATACAAATAAATAATTTATTCATAAAAATTAAGTGAAATCTAATAATTTTTATATCGTTGCTTTACAATTATTTCTTGTATCATATAACACTGAAAATAAGTACATTCGCATGTACATATCAATAGTTTTTAATTTGAAAGTTTTTGGTTTTTCAAATGTATTTTTCAAATATATTGGTATATATTTGACATGAATTACATGTTATATGAAAAACAAGTACAATCGTGCGTTCGGAGTTCGTTAAGATGATACAACAATTATTAAATATAAATCAGTCAATTTTTAAGCTAAATTAATATAAGAAGATGCTTAAATGTAAGTTAAAAGGTATCGTGAGAGAAGATGTGCTATTTCTGTACGGAAATGTTTAATAAATCTTTGGAAGTATATTTCCCACGTTAACATCAAAAGCTTCGGGGACTGCAGACAGGCAACACAAAAATTTTCTCAGGAACCAGAATAATATGAACAGCCGCATTACACCATGGGATAGACCCCCAGCAAGTTGTCTTTTCGAAATACTTGTTTAGCTATGAGAAATTCTCCTTTTTCGCATCACAGATAAATAGGGGTGAACCTGTATTGGGACAATAATACCACAGCGAACGGAATACTTATGCACTTAGGAGAGTCAAACCGCTAGGAGGGGGAAGAGGGGAGGGGGGTCGTTGGACCAAGATGCTATATGCTATATAAGTTACCATAACAAAAGATATTTAAATCTTACGTTAAGCCTTAGTTTAATTCTTCATTCTTTTTCTTATGAAATTGTTTAAAAGTATGATTTATTCGAAATATCTCTTTATAAGAAAAATATACAACTTATAAAGTGGCGTGGAAGGTTATTTTAGTTTACAAACATTATCTAAAAATAAAATTATTTAAAACAATCATTATATCTGTTCTCGTTCATTTCAAAAATTTAATGAACCATTTCCTTAATTATCCTGAAATTTGTTGTTTTTTCTGACTGGCTTTTATTAATTTAATTATTTTAATTCACTCTAACTATTTACAAATTTGTAATGATGGCTATCTAATGATGACAGATGTCTTTCATGTCTAATAAAATAAAAATTACAATGTTAACTAGGTCCAAAAGTTAACTCTAATTTGGTATAGAATTGATGACGTCAGAACATAAGCAACATCATGACATCATGTAGCAATAGTACGATTTGTAAGTGTTCGGTTAGGTGAGGCGGGTATGTTTATTCATTTCGCGGTACAGTTCAACGTGTAATAATAACATGAGTCTGAAACATAATAATATAATAATGATTTAATTATATAGAAAAGTGATTAATAATTTTTACGAAAAATGGAATTCACTATTTCCAAAATATGTGCCACGATGGTTGTATGCCTTTGTTGTTTGGGCGTTGTCGGACAATACGAATGGCAAGCAAGGGATGCTTTCGACAAAATTCGTCTACGAATGGATAGAATTAACGACAATAATTGCCAGATTCAACATCTTGGGGATCTTTATTTACCAGAAGATACAGTTTCTCATTTACCAGATATTAAAGATATTAATATCAATCCTGTTTTTCCAAATAGAACTGCTTTGTTACATCTTCATAATATGGCTCTTAGTAGATCATTCTTTTGGAGTTATATTTTGCAATCACGTTTCATACGTCCAGCCATCAATGATACGTATGATCCTGGCATGATGTATTATTTCTTATCGACAGTTGCAGATGTTTCAGCAAATACACATATAAATGCATCTGCTATATACTTTTCTCCAAATACGTCTTATTCTCCATCATATAGAGGTTTTTTTAACAAAACTATGCCACGATTTGCTCCGAGAACTTTTAGAGCAGATGATTTCAATGATCCAATACATTTGGAAAGAATATCTACAAGAAACACATTTTATGTTAAAGATTTAGGAGCATTTCCCAGTAATAGTCTTTCTGATGATTACACGACAGATTTTTATCGTATAAATGAATGGTATGCAAATATTTAATTAACAGTGTTTAAATAAACTTTATAATATTTATTCATCATTATACATCACGATTATGTATTTAGGTACAAGCAATGGTTACCGGATAACACTAAAAAAAGACACGATACTAAAACTACTTATCAAGTTGAAATTCGATATGCCAATAACACTAACGAAACATTTACATTTCATGGCCCTAGAGGTACTCTAATAAAAGAAATTATTAAAAACAAGTAAAACAGGAAAATCTGGGTATTGTACTACACTCTTCTTTTTTTTTGTTTTTAATATAGGTGCAGACGAATATCCTGGACCTGTAAGATGGACTAGACCCTATTTTGATTGTGGTAGATCAAATCGATGGCTTGTGGCAGCAGTTGTGCCTATTGCAGATATTTATCCAAGACATACAGGATTCAGACACATAGAATATCCCACGTATATTTCTATATGTTATTTAAAGTTACATTGTTTTATCGAATTCCATATTAAATTTCATAACTTTGTTTCAGATATACTGCTATATCAGTAATAGAAATGGATTTTGAAAGAATTGATATAAATCAGTGTCCTAAAGGAAAAGGAAATAATGGTCCAAATAGATTCGCGAATACTACCAGATGTAAACCAGAAACTACAGAGGTACTAATTAATATAAAAATCAGTCTTTTGCATATATTAATTCTGTTCTATTATTGTGTGCAGTGTGAACCATTACATGGTTGGGGTTTTCGAAGAGGAGGATATCAGTGCAGATGTAAACCAGGTTATAGATTGCCAAATGTAGTGCGACGTCCGTATCTAGGAGAAATCATAGAAAGAGCAACACAAGAACAATACTACAATGGATTCGATTGTTCCAAAATAGGATGTAAGTTTTTGGCTTCTATCTTTCTTCTTTTCATTTTTATCGTTATACTTATTTACATATATCGATTTTAATTGTTAACTGTAGGGGTTCATAAAATGCCTGTTCAATGGGAAAAAGCAAAACCATATGTTAGAGAAAAATATCTCGAACAATTCTACCACTACAGAAACTATTCTACTGGACCAGAGGCACTAAGATCTGACAAAATTAATATAGATCAAATACTTAAATTTATATTTAGTATGAATTCAAAAACTTGTAAAAGGTACAATTAAATTGGCCACTGTTTTAATGTTATCCACCCAACAGAGGCATAAAAGTAATATTTAATACTTAAAATTACAGTTATTCAGCAGAAGATCTAACTTTGCGGGGAGACATAAGTTTTGGTGCCAAAGAATTCTTTGAAAACGAAGCAAAAATGGCAACTAGATTGTCAAACTTTATTAGCGCATTTCTTCAAATTTCTGATCCCCATGAAGCTTATTCGGGTAAAAGGGTAGCAGACAGACCGCTTACCGAAGATCAGATGATCGGAGAAACTTTAGCTATAGTTTTAGGAGATACTAAAATATGGTCTGCCGAAACACTTTGGGATCGTAACAAATTTACAAATAGAACATTTTTTGCTCCGTACGCATATAAAACTCAATTAAATACGCGAAAATTCAAAGTTGAAGATTTGGCTAGACTCAATAATACAGGTAATACACATATCATTAAAAACTATTCATTCATTTCATGAATATTAAAATCGATATTACAGATGAGGTATATACGAAAAAGAGTTATTTCCAATTATTGAAACAAAGATGGGCAACAAATTTTGATGAATTGGAAAATTACTTTATGAAGATGAAAATCAGATATAACGAAACTGGTGAATATCTGAAAAAATATGAACATTATCCGAATTCCTATAGGTAAGAGTGCGAAAACTATCAAGTTATTATGGAAAAACTTATAACATTTTATATTTGTGAGACGGGGTTGGGAAACAAGAAAAAAATCAATTTTATTCGATCTTCTAAATAGGATTTACTTCAGTGCATGGGAATACATTTCGTTTTTATAGGGCAGCAAACCTGAATCATGGTCACTGGACAGCCCCGTACTTTGATTGCAACGGCAAAATGAAGAAATGGGTAATTACTTATGCATCCCCATTTTTCGGCTTGGACAGCTTGAAAGAGAAACTGGAATTCAAGTAAGTATATTTCTGTCTACATGGACAACCGAGTATAGTAAGTGCATGAGAAAAATCAGACGTGAAATACTCCCCACAAGGATAGAAAACCTGTTTGATTATAAAGGAAGGAGACAAGGAAGATCACATTTTACATTAAATTTCTTACAGAGGTGTTGTAGCTGTTACCATGGATCTACTACAGCTTGACATCAACCAATGCGACGATGTATTTTACGCGCCAAATGCGTTTAAGGGTACTCATAAATGCGACAGAAAAACCTCATATGTAAGACACTAAATTTCTCTGTAAATAGATATTTATTCTATTCACTTTTATTCTAACACAATAGCATTGTTTGTATAAATCCTTTTTTTTTTCATTTTTTTTCAAAAATCGGATCTTGCATATATTTCGAATTTATTTTACACATACATACATATATATATATATTTATTTTTTTATATGTACATATAGTGCGTACCGATTCTTGGCAGAGGTTTCGAAACAGGTGGATATAAATGCGAATGCAAACAAGGTTTCGAATATCCGTTCGAAGATTTGATTACGTATTACGATGGTCAATTGGTGGAAGCTGAATTTAATAATTTAGTCGGTGATGAAAAAACTAGGTAATTACATTTATACAATACCCACATATGTTAATTAAATGTACTTTAATAGATAACATATTTGAACAAATGTTTGTGTTGTAGGTATGACATGTTTAAGTGTCGATTAGCCGCGGCCTCGTCAATTCAAGCTAGTTGGCTATCACTGTTGCTATCAGTATCGATAATCTCATATTATTTTACTATAAGTAATTCATTTACTACACTGATATCGTAGTATTAGATATACTACGAATACAATCTTTTAAGATAAAAATTCGAGTTTTCATAGACTCGATGATTAATATCAGGAATATAATCCGTCCATTAATGTTACATATACGAGTATGATATTGATCGTTATATTTTATACTTTTTTTTGAAGATCTTAATCAATTATACAATTTAATTGATCTTTTATACGTTTTATAATATTTTTCATGACATAGAATTCACTAATGCATCAAAAGTCTTTAGTGCCTTATATAGCATTTTCGACTGACCATTTCAAAGACTTAAATAGTTGAAGTTAAAGAATCTACAAAATATATATATATATATATATATACATATGTACACTCACTTTGTTAGAAATGTAGATATGTTTCTTTAGTTGAGATCAGAAACATAATAGTGACGCTTACTTTATGTAATTATATACTTAGAAATATTAAAATATTATCATTATTTTTTACAATTTGTATAACACTGTATTTATGAAAAATATTTGATAAGGATAAATAGATTAATAAGAAAGAAGGTACAAAAATAAATTTGAAATGTTTACAAACAATTGACATTTATTCTTGAATTATACATTTTTATGCATCAGTATACATATTTTATATATAATCAGAAAGTCTTTTATCATTAAATTTTATTCTTTATTTTAAAGACAAATAAAACTATATTTACATAAGTGTGTGATAAATTTGAAGTAAAATTGGTTTATTCTGTAACAATAAATTATAAGCATGAAACAATTTTAACAAATGTATTGTACAAATATTGCTTACACCTCTAATAATCCACAGTATCTAGTGTTAGAACAATTATTCCTTATTACTCATGTAGTTATATTTTATAAATCTAAATCCTTGAGTGAGCTGTGCTCCTTCATTGACAAAATGGCAAGCGAAGAGAAGTAAATTTCGTGGTTCAACTTTAAGTGCAAATCGCATAAACATTGCAGAGTACAAGCATAAAGCTGGAAAAAAAATCAATTTAACTTCTTATAAATTTCGATAAATTTCTTTTTGTTTTAAAAATTTTTAATCAGTTATGTGTGTAAAAAGATTTGATACATTTAGACAAGTATATATCTGTAATCACAGTTAATATTACATAGACTTTAATGTAATTTTTAAAATTCTACTAATTGACGATTCAAGTAAAAAATAAATGAAAGAGGGAAAGAATATCACGTGTTTGTACCTACGTAATGTACATAACATCATCAATTTGATTCATACATGTAGACGTGAAAAATGTTAATCACGCATAAAAAATACAAAATCGAATAACTAACCAAGTGTCATTTTTCCACTGATGTATTTTGGATCTCTTCGTATATCGGCAATTGCAGCGATTGGAATACCCCAATTAGCTATTGGTCCCCAAAAATGTGTGCTAAAACAAAAAAGTAATTGTTCTATATTCGAACTGTTTTCAATCGAACACACTAACACCAATTAACAGCAACACGATTGCACGTGTACCCGAACGTATTCGTGCCCGATTTTTATGAATGTCTTTATATTGCTTGCCTCATAAAATAATTTCGAGTTTCTTTACTTGACAAAAGTTTCTTAACACGATTCATTTTGCTAGATTTTCACTCTTTCCGATTCTATTTTTTCAACAAAGTTCCTTTTAGGAGAAAATGATCGAAAAATTGGCTGATATGCACGAGTTTACGAGTAAAACGACTCGGAAAGAATAAGGAACATCGATCTAAATAGTTATATAAACTCGTTGACCAAGTTGACGAGTTTGTACATTGACCGAAGATTTCATAAAAACTTTTTATTACTTTGTCTATATTGCTTAATCTATTTTAAGTAAAAACTATAGCTTTTTTATTTTTATATTTCCATAACATAATAGGTTTTTTAATTCGTTATCATATTTGTACTTAACTGTAGAGTATAAAATGTACAGTGACTGGTAATGTATACACGTGCGTATGTGCGCGCGAGTGTAGGCGCGATAATTTAAACGCGTTCTAATTGAAATCGAGATCAATTTCAACTGTTTTATTGTAATTATTTTTAGATCGAAAAAGTAATTAGATAAAATTATTAATTCACGTTGTTTCATGACTGGTATTTTAATTAATGTTATACTTTAAATAAAGTTGAACGCCAAATATCTTAATTTAGAAAAATAAGAATCAATTACACATAACAGGAAAAAATAAGTTGGGACGGAATAAGCATTAAACATAGTTTTAATTTAGAATAATTATCCAAAATATATACAGAGTTTAATATATTATACCGCCTTACAAAATTAACTCGTTTTTCTTCTAGCTTTCGTGATATATAATAATTACAAAGCAAAAACAGATGTTACAAAATGTACAGCTATACCATTTAAAGTCATTTTGCTTCGATTCATGGATTAACAGATCTTTGTATTATCTTACGGTCGAAATAAACATAATCTATACGAGAATTCGAACGATGCAGGATCTTGCAATTGATGCTACGATTTATTGATTGAATCGAATCGAACTTAATTTAGAGTACGTGAAATTAATGAATATTATTTTATAACTAAATACGGATAACCTTCAAAAGTAAATTATTATATACATGTACATTTTATGGTATAAAAATATTTGTTTCAATACACGATAAGAGGTACTTTTCAATTATCAATTTTTTTAATTTAACACGTTGACTGCCAGTCATTTACAGGATTTCTGTTCTTTCCTTTTTCAGATGCGTGTCTCTTCGTTTAAAATATTGTCATTTCAAAATTAACATTCTCTGATACTAACGTGAAAGTTGTATAATAAAAAAGATATTTTATTCTTTTCCATAGTTATCCATATCATAAACAAGCACGAAGCATTTGCATTAATTTATCGTGGTACTCAACGTGTTAACGGAATCATTTTTACATAGAATATTTGTCGTGTATTCGTAATAAAAAGTATATTATTATCGTTATCATCGTTTGACTTCAACTATTCTACGATATAACGCACGATCTAAAACGTCTGCAATTTTATCAACGATCGAGCAACGAATATACGCGCGACGAACAATGTTTCGTACGTTTTATGTTACTTTGCGATTAATCGTTTGCAATTTAGAAGAAAAATTAATAGCTAGTATCCGTTGAAATTTTACATCAACGTCAACATCGTATCCAGTTATGCATGGCACAACAATATCGTGCCTGTGCCATCGCACCGTTTTGCACACGGCTATCAACTAAAATTAAACATGCAAAATTCTTATGTATACAAAGAGTAAAATCGTAGTATACAAGGATTACTTTTATGATAGTAAGAGCGAATCCCTTTGGTATTTATTTGTCAAACGTGATGTAACGCGATATTCGATCCTTGTTTCCAAGCAATGATTTTTGGAGCGGCGAACTTGATCACATCTTTTTGCGATCGGAGTAGATACATTTTGCAAACCGACATCTACGATTTTATCCAGTTAAATGCATCGTACAGAAAGTTACTTCCTTCGGATATTTTTCCCCCCATTCTTTTCATCCAGCAACACCTTTACAATTTCGATGGACGATGTGTTTTCATTTACAAAACTATTTAAGATGCACGAAAACGTTGGTTAAAACCTTTAACACCTTTCTTTCAGTCCATTGCGTATACTCTATACGTTTCTCATAGAAAAATAGTCATTTTATGAACACGATAAATGTACGTAACAGAATATACATCTCCTTTCAATTTGTAATTTCTTTTTCGTTCTTACCTTTTCTGTCTTTCTTTCTTTCTTTTCGTTTTCTTCTTTTCGCATAAATACATATTTTCCTCGTGCATCAAAACGAACAATTATCCATAGTGTATATTCGCGTAAAAATTCATCGTTCGTTAATACTAATATAATATCTTTCAGAGGATAATTACGACCTGAAACGAGTATAAAATAGATTCGTCGTTATATTTTTCTATCGAATTCTTCCATCCTATATAAAGACTTACTTTTTCCTTTGGTACGTACAACGCGCGATAAACATACGAATTAATGGTAATTATTTGAACTAATTTCAAAACATCTTGAATATAAGAAAAAGACGATCGTTTACAAAATTAGAGAAGCTGTAATTAGTTTTAAATAACGTATCTTCCAGATGATGTTGGTTATCATTTCGATATCGTACATCGTTTTTACATTTCTACGTTTCTACGTCTACCGATACCAGTTCAACGTTTGTAAATTCAATTAGTCATCAAAGAATAACGTTTCTTGTTTTCTTTCTTTTACTATATATATATATATAGGTATACAGAGTGTTAAATAAGCATCGCATTTGCTCAGCATCATTCAGTAGAGGATGAAGATCTAAGAAAAAAATGTCTAATACCATTTTTCGATGCAATGCATAAGTGCAGATCGCTGCGGTGGCCCCGGCTATAGCTTAACGATGATTAGCTTATTACATTAATTTTCAATAATTAATTGCAGCGAAACTATATATCATAGTGAAAAATGATACGAGATTTTTGTGTTACATCTTCAAAAATAGTGTTAAACGAATGCGATGCTTTTTTAACACTACATATATGTGTGTATGTGTGTATACGCGCATGTGCGCGCGCGAAAAAGCGACTTATTCTTACTTTGTACATGATACATACATCGATGCAATAACGCAGCGCAGCGTTCGTTCCTTTTGTTTTTAACAAACGAGTAACATTAACGTGTTTTCATAATCACTAATTAATAAAGCGTAACGATTATTTCGTATCGTTTTAAACGGACAGATCGGTTTATCATTAGTGGCGCGTAGCCGCGAATATAACGCGACAATACGCTCGGTTAACAAGTAGAAGAACAATCAATAAGGACACTTGAGAATTTATCGCTTTAGACGTATCTCGTTTGACGAATAACCGCGGTGTAAGAATGTAACTCGAGCACTAGGCAATTAATTGAATAAAAACGTTAGTGGAACATCGTACAATAGATTATTACAATAAAAATTGCAAATAAATTGAATTACTTGCAAATAAGTAATTTTTAATCGCTCGGATCTTACACCACGGAATTTTAATTCGATAATGGCGTTAAAATTAACGCGACGAGCAGTTTTCAATAGTTTCGATTTTACATACGAATTAAATTACATGTAATTAATCTGCAAAGACGAAAAATATTCGCGAAACACGTACGATGCGACAGTAAATTAACGAACGTCCCTTCTTAAATTAAAGCATTAAAAAAAAGAGGAAAAAAGTGACGATTAAAAGCTGCATAAAATATTACAATGAACACATTACATCCATTTAAGAATCTATACGATAATAATTATTATTTATACTTGTCGTAGCATTCGATGTAGAAAAAAACAAACAGAAGAAGAAGAAGAAGAAGAAGAAATAGTAGGAAAAGAAGAAAAAGCAGAAGAAGAAGTAGTAGTAGAAAAAGAAGAAAAAGAATTAAATAAGGCCGATACATTTAAAATTCACATTATTCTAATTATCTGCAATATCACAGTACTTGCTGAAACATACGAACACGCTTTTCGAATAGGCACAAGAGCCAATACCAATGAAAATGGCAAGCACGATATCTTTTTTTTTCGATAAACGTATAAAAGCGTATATTGCCTAGTCATCGATCGCTTCCTTTCTTTTTTCTCGATTGACCATTACATTCGCAGTTTCTTCTTTCTTTAAGTTACGCTTACTATTTTCTTTTCTTTTTATATTTCATGGAATCGCAAAGATCATAATAGTTTCAAAATATATCGAATAATTCGTGCCGCGTCTAAAATTACAGCGACGACGAACGCCCATGAATTTGAATTAGGCGAGCATCGCATCGTCGAGCGGTCGATCACCGATCAGGAAAAAAAACTGATCTTCGAAGAAGTGATTCTAACGATTTCTCATCATGAAACGAGTAAGAAAAAAGAATAGGGAAAAATAAAGAGAAACGAGTTACGAAACAACGGATACGACGATTCATCGAAATCAAGGAACAAACGCGAGGGTTTCCGCGTGATCGTCGTTTTTTATCAGTCGCGTAACATAGTACGACGCGTACGATCGTTCATCGAAGATTTAACGAAATCTTTTCCGATTCGTATTAATGTAACCCTAACCGTTACCGTTACCGCTACCGCTACTCTCGCCATCGATTTCGAGCAAATCGAATATTTCCGATTCTGAACAATATTTACAAAGACTTTTCTGATCGGATGCGAAACACTGCGTTAACCATTTTAACGCGAATAAAACTTGTAAACCTAGCGTCATACGTAAACGGGACCTTGATTATCGTTATCGTCCAAACTTATTCGACTAGGATACGCGGGACCACCACCGTCGTCAAAGAATCGTCTAAAAGTGAATTCAAAGAAGCCATGAAACGGTTTTCCATTATCCAATAGTTCGTCCGACTTGTTAGAATCGGAAGATTCGGAATTCCGTAATTTATCAGGATCCACGGGATCGAAGTTACTCGTGTCGGTAGGATATTGTATCCGGGGTATATGAGGAGCTACTTGGCGTCGCAACCCTTTCTCGAAGTCGATGCTCGCAAAAAACGGATGGCTTTTCACTTCGTCCGCATTCTTACCTAACCGACGATCCGCGCCCACGCACAACTTTAATATCAAATCCATACCTTCCGCGGATAGGTTTGCTTGTTTCGGGATGTGCAGAGTCGTTTCCCAGTTGATAACCTGCGTACACGTAAATATATGTAATGCATTTGAATCGTAAAATAATCTGTCGATCCATAAAATCGTTGTTCGCTCGTTTCGGCTAAACTACTTTCTTACCTTGTATTGCGTTTCGGCTGGAGTATTAGCAAGAAACGGTGGAGAACCAACTAACATTTCATACAAAATTACACCAACGCTCCACCAATCGCATAATTGAGTGTATCCTGTCCTTTGTAAAACTTCCGGAGCGATGTAGTTCGGTGTTCCAACCAACGAATGTGCTAAACACCTTTGATGTTCCCTATGCCTTCTACGTTCCAAAGGTTTCAACTGTATACAACGACATTCGTTGTTCCAATCATCCGCAGGATCCATCGAATCTTGCTTCCCATGACCTGTTTTGACAATACAATGTTTTAACGTTAAGAATCTACTCGTAATGATGACCGTAATCGCCATTGTAAAAAATTAATCTAAAACGTAATAATGAAGTTTCAATGCTTTTGATCTTTCGTTACGTATATTTGCAACCTTTCGACTTTATTTACCGACTAATGTAGATTCATAGATGCTCTTACCGTTTTGTTGATAATATTTTGAATTATGGGTCCAGCGGAATCCTGTGCATAGCCCAAAATCTGTCAGTTTGATGTGCCCATCTCGATCGATTAAAATATTGTCTGGTTTAATATCCCTATGAATAAAACCCATCTTATGAACACTTTCAACGGCACAGGTGAGTTCGGCGATGTAAAATCTTGCCAAAGGTTCTTTGAATATCCCAAACTTGATAAGCAAGGACATCAAGTCACCACCGGGTATATAATCCATGACGAAATACAAATTGTCCTTATCTTGAAAGGAATAATAGAGCTTCACTACCCATTCGTTATCGGCTTCTGCAAGTATATCTCGTTCGGCTTTAACGTGAGCAACTTGATTACGATTCAATACATCCGCTTTTCTCAAAGTTTTCATCGCGTAAAACTGATTAGTATCGAGCTTTCTTACGAGCGTTACTTCTCCGAAAGCACCGACTCCGATCGGTTTAATTTTTGTGAACATTGATTTATCCATTTTAGCTCGTTTCAGTCTGATATAATTCGATTCTTTTTGAGATAACATTTTCCTCATTTGACACTGAGCCTCTGCGCTAAGACCTATCTTAGCCATTTCCGTTTCCAGCTGAAGTCGACGATACAGCCGTTGTTTATGAGATTTTAACACATTTTCTACGTGTTGTTCCATAAAAAATTTAAACGCTTGAGGAGAATAATTACGAACTTTACAGTCTCTACGCTCTTCCTCCTTTTCTTTACTCATATGCTTGCGTTCGGGTATCGGTGATTGATGTTTGATCTTATAAGACGACGGTGAATTAGCGCCCTTTGCGCCATTGTTATCCGGTGAATGATTGTTGTTATTGTTGTTGCTACTACTGCTGTTGTTGTTGTTATTGTTGTTGTTACTACTACTACTGTTGCTGTTATTATTATTATTACTATTATTACTATTATTACTACCACTACCGTGATTATTGTTATTTCCACTGATGTTGATATTGCTGTTATTACTGTTGTTGTTGTTGTTACCACCATTATTATTACCACTATTATTTCTTGTCTGTATAGAAGTCGATGCTACCGGAGGTAAAGGTGGAGTTTCCGTCGCATGTTGACAACCATCTACGGGCGAATATTTTCTTTGCAACGGAGGGTGAAGAGCGACCGGAGATGATCTAAGAGACGTACCGTTCTCCATCGTAGATATTCCGCCCGGATCTTCGGTGTTCGGTGTTCCGTACGGAGGTGGAGGAACAGGATGATGCATACCCCGTTGAGCCGCTAATGCTTGCATTGTCGTTGCGTAACTCGGAGGTTCCGTAGTAGGTACTCCTACCGAAACACCCACGTTTATGTTGTTCGTGGTGGTTGCACCAACGTTATTTACTGGCGGATAAGCAGGTGGTGGTGGTTGTTGTTGCTGCTGTTGCTGCTGCTGCTGTTGTTGTTGGTGAGGTTGCTGTTGCTGCTGTTGTTGATGCGGTTGCTGTTGCTGTTGCTGCTGTGACTGTTGTTGTTGTGGTTGTTGCTGTTGCTTTTGTTGAATCGAAGACGCATAAGACGGAGGAGGCGGAGGTGTATTGCTAGTTGTAGAGATCGGTTGCGGTGACGTTGGCGCAATTGCTGTTTGCAACACGGGTTTTTGTACTTGAGTACTCTTCACAGACTGCATAATTATTGGCGGCTGTGTTTTCGCTTGTCGCGCGCCCCAAGCTTGCAGCGGAGTTGGTCTGGCCATGGATGCTTGGGTACTGGGAGATACAGCGGAAACGGTAATAGGACTCGGTGAACCGGCCGACGTTGGACCAGAATAGATTCCGGAAGAAGGACTTTTGCGATAATCTTGCTGGGATTGCGTAGGACTCTGTCTGTTTTGCATAGAAGCGCTATAAGATGGTGGTTGCACCGGACCAGCCGACGAAGAAGAAACTATAGGATACGGGGGTGGTGGCTCGACTTGAGTATTAGCACTGTTATTATTTGCTTGATAAATACTGAGCGCCTGCATTTGTTGAGATAGTTGTTGTTGAACTTGAGGACCATTTTGCACAATCATAGGTTGACGAGTATTGGAACTATTGTTTGAACTAGCCACTGGACTCGTACCCCTTTGTGGCAGATTAACAGACGTTGAAATTGGTCCGGTATTACCAGGTGTAGTAGGAGGTGGTCGAGTAGGAACAACCGGAGCAGGAGACATACGCTTCAGCATTTGCTGCATATTAGTAGGTACATTTGGTTGATTATACGGAGCATGAGGTGGCGGTGGTGGTGGTGGCGTCGAGCTACATCTAGGAGGTGGAGGAGGAGGTGGTTCTCTGTCGACGAAATTACTCGGAGAATATTGTCGACTTAACTGGGGATGCGGACTAAGCTCCGTCAAACGTGGACTATCGGATCGTGAACTTCCCGCTCCACTGTCCAATGCTGGACTGCCGCGTTGCAGACTCAGTTCTCTTTCCAAACTAGGTTTTCTTATCAACTTGCTGTTTAGTTTACCGAGTCCATTCAGAGATTCTCCCTGAGCCTGTTTCAAAAATTCTATGGCTGCATCTAAACGCCAGCCAGCTAATTTTAAAGCTCGTAATGCAATATCCTGCAGATTTTAAATTTTATTAGCAACGTCTATGAATACATGAATGCCTATTCCATGAATAAGTGTTAGATCAAATTTCACCTACCTCAGAGTAGCCCATGATCAATAACTGGGCTATTAGTTGACGTTGATCGGATTTGTCTAAAGTAGAACCAGAAGCAGCAGATAGGCCGCTAAGTCCCGAGGCAGAACTAATGCCACTAGTTGTGGATAAAGTAGATATGGTACTAGCAGCACTAGAACCTACTTCTCCAGTTCCTCCGATATTCGCAAAAGGTAACAGAGAATTGCGAATTTCAGCTAAAGCCTTCTGATGGTATCCAGAGCCACGAGTGCTCGATTTGTTAACTGCGGGTGGATTCATAGTGGCCCATGCTAGGCCTTCTGAGACCTAGCTTTAATCCGGCTGTGACATATATATAGACGTATATATACATCTAAAACATAACATCAAGTTCTTTTCTTAAAAGTTTGTACAAATTTTATGATAAACTTCTATCGTATTTATCTGACAATATTATTCCAAATTATATTTCTCAGAAATACTTCTAAATTTAGCCATATAAACCTAATTGCATTATGATTAGTTTAATTACTTTAAATACTGTACAAAATTATTTGTCCTAAATTAAACCAATCTATTAATATGATACTCGTCAAAGTAATTTAAGGCTAATAAGCTTTAACGTAAATTCTTAGTAATATCCTTGCATTGATACTATCAACATTATATATCGCTTATACTGCCATTGTTGATTTAATATAAAAAAGAATAGTTATTATTAAACTTATGTACTATTCTATAGCAAAACACTTTGCAATTATAAATGAAAAGAATAATATTATACTTAAAGAATCTGTAAACATCGACATACGTTCTTTGTTGCATCGCGAATCTTAATTGTCGTATAAAATTACTTCATCTCTACATTCGCAACTTTGTGTTTATTTCATTTAGAACTTTACGTCATTAAATAAACCGGATTCGTATGCAATCTCGATATCTTTTTAATCTTTTCTATATAATATTGAGATCGATCAAAAATCTAACCTATTCATTAGATGCGTGAAAGATCGATCCAGAATATCCTTTGTACGTAAAACAAATAATGATAACACACAGTTTCTTCATAGACGAAAAGACATTGGCTAAAAAATTTCTTGCAATAAGTTTAACTGAAGTAGTAATCGAGAGAGAACGAGTTTAGAGCATATTCTATTCTCACGTTTCCACAAAACCCATGTGACGAAAGTAACGTGCACGTACAACTTTTAATTCACTATTTTCCCTTATAATTAATTCTGTAGTATTCCAATTTATAGTCGTAATTACATCAGCAACAACAAAGAAAGATACAGCCGTAAATTACTAAAGTAACTGGCAGCCATTTTGAAGTGCCACATTCCTACACCGACTTGACACTCTTTTTCGTAATTTACAGTATACACGAAGCTCGTGCGCGAAAAAGCAAATTGGTCTTTACAATTAATATCTAGTATATTTAGTAGATAGTGTTGAATTTTTAGTGAATCAAACGAAATATCAGATTTTCAAGAAGCTATGTTCAAAAGCTAGATCATACTAAAATTTCTTCGACAATTTGCAGCTGCCTCTTTGTGCCAAATGGATGTCAACATTATATTAATCGTTTCTATTCTTTTCTTCAACAATTATTTTTCGTACATATACCGAACATTTCACTCAAAATCTTTTTAACTTTGATCAACTTAATTCCTCTTTAATTTTCACTCTACCTCTTCTCGAATATTCACTGTATCCCCCTATTTACATACATACATGATCTTAATAATTAAATGTTCTCCAACTATAAGAAAATCTATATAAAAATATATAGTTTTTAATCACGATACGTATGATTTATTTTTAGTTCTTATCAACGAATCAATGTAATCGGTATTTTCGTCAATTTTATTTGTTTTTTCCATTTTTCCATTTTTTTTTATTTTATTCCGTTTTATTTTTTCTCTCCTCTTTTATTCTATAAGCTAGCTTAGTCGAGGAAATAAATTGGAGATATATAATAATAAAAATTACATATTTTAGAAAATCTAATTGTCTTGCTATTATCGTATGTATGTCATACATCCATATATATATATATATATATATATATATACCACTGACTTGTACTAAAATCTATTTAGCATGAAAAAAATAAAAACACAGTTCAATGGCATTGTATTTACGTCATATTACGGAACATACTTTGCAATTATCTACATTTTACGTACAAACGTATTAATATCAATGTATACTGCAAAACTTTCTTTCTCCAAAGATTATTTGCAATAATATATTGATCAATCTTCTATCAATTTGTAAACAATTATTTTAAAATTACGTTTTGAGCGACGAAGTTACGAAATTTACTTTACTGCAAAGTGCATGCGTACGCACATGCGCTTATGTGTTGATGAGTGTTGACAAAAATTAAATTATACTATTAAAGTTGTGTACTTATTATTAATATATTATAAAATATTGACATTTGTGATGGTAAGTTGTAAAGTATGTAATACATACATTTCTATATAAAACTTGAAGTTTGTTTGTCTTACATGTTTCCGCCAAGTATAAAGGTACAACATTAATAGTAAACAATATTTTTATTTGAATACCAGGAAGAAATATAGATGTAAATACATGTATCTCTGTATGATTAACCGTAAATACTGATTAAAATTTTTCACGAGATATTTTACATATAAAGAACGGAGAGTAAATATTATGGTAGCCCATATTATGTGTTTAACCTCCTCAGGTGGAATCCCTTTATTTTCTAGACAGAGGGGAGATGGAGATACGGTAAAATGTTTATGTAATAAAAAACAGAAATGCAATCCATGTATTGGAGTATATATGAAGTTTAATTTTTTGCATAATATTTATAGATGACATTTTCTAAAATAGCTTCCTTAAACGGAATACACATGTTTCTCAAATCGCAAGATATCAAACTTTTAAATACTGATTTGCCTGACACAACAATAATGTGGAAAGAATTTGAACAGAGTATTGCTTTAATAGTTATTGCAAGTGGAACCACAAAATATGTTTTAAACAAGTTTCTTGATGCTGTTTTTGGTGCTATGATTTTATTTGTTGGTATTGAAGAATTAAAGAGCACAAAAAATATTGAAAAGTTAAAAAAAGATATGCGTTTATGCAGTCCAGTCGTTGACAGTTTATTACAATGTATTGATGTTGGAGATGGAATTTATTCAAAAACTGATATCATCAATATGACAGAATGCATTATGTGTCAAGAAAATAATATACTACAGGTACTCCAGATACATTAAATTGTTAACTTTTTGTATAATAAATAATAATGTATTTAAGAGTTACTTAGAGGGTTACGTGGAATGTTTGGATTCTATATATGGCTGTGTTTTAATACACGGATGTTTAGCTGTAGCCACAGAAGGATGGTGGAGTTTAAATCCTATTGAAAGAAAGTTATTGATAATAGCTGTTAACAGTGAAGATACTTATACTACACGTGACATTCCTGTATTTTTACCTTATAAAAGTCCGAATGTAAGTGCTTTTGGAACAGATTTCCAAAATATTTGTTTCAGTTATTATAATAATTAGTGTTATCATAAAAATTTTAATTTGTAAAATAAATCTTATTTACCATGGGAGGCTATATAGATAGCATATAGATTGGTATCCGTTAGATTGATTAATTACATTGAAGTATTAACATTGTGTGGACCAAATCCAGAATTATCAGAAATTGAGAGATTTGCTGTACAGTGTTGGAAGAATAGTATTGATACTTTACGTAATGCAGAACAGTGCTATCCTCGAAATTTACCCATATCTATAAATTTAGATTCAGAAACACTTGGGTAATGTGTATATAAATATTTCATTGAGATAATTTTATGCTCTATAATAAATTTGATTGTATTTGATTATAAAAATATGTTTTTTTCATGCACTTAGATTTCTTTTGGCAAACTATAAAATTCAAAAATTTATACTGAGTAAAAATATTCAGTATGCCAGAAACAGGATCAGTGGTTCGCATAGATTAGATATATTGAGAACATTTTACCATCAAGCTGTGGAGACATTCATATTGTCGTCCGAATCTTATGACGAAACAAACAGCGATAATTGGAAATTCGTTGGCGCAAAGGAAACATATTTATGTTCAGAGTATCACAAATGTTATGCGGTTAAGCAAGGTGATCATATACTATGCATTTTGTATGCTTCTATAGTACCTACTCATACTATGAGATTGATTTGCCAGAAAGTATTGAAGACATTACTTGTAGATAAACAAGGTTGTTGGTAAAACTTCAATACTAATAATGCAATGTTTTATATTCGATTTATTTTCATACTATTATCTTTTTATATCTTCATAATAAGTTACTGTTTTATTACAATAATGAACAACGTTGATTATGAAATCAATAAAATTTGTATTTTTTTCGAAGCTTTGTGTATTATTTATAGATATATGTATATATCCTATCACATATGTGTACACGCGGCATGCATTGAGCAATAATAATTAGGATCATTGAGCTATTAGAATAGAGCACATTGATGAGGACTAGCAAGAAAGGGGAAAGGAAGATGATAAGACCTCGATTATAAACTGGGCCTCTCTAGTAGTATATGCTCTACATGAATGATATACACTGTAATTAAGTATTATACCGTTCTTGTCAAAGTTTGAGCTCCATATGATTGTTCTAGTTCTAGCCTTGAAGTTTCCATTCTAATTAATAATCTTTCTTTATCTGAATCATCCCATTGATTATTATTGCTTACAACTGTTTCCTTTTTAGGCCGTAATATATGTTTAATATTATCATAATGTATATCTAGTTCTTTAAACGCATTTAACAGAAATATTGCAATTATTATGGTAAAAAAGCCACAAATGGAACCTAAAACATCATCTGCACTCATATTTTCCCATTCTCTAAATAATATGGCGGATGCAATTATTACTAATGTTGTGAAAAATACATAGTAAATTGGTGTTACAATTGTAGTTTCAAATAAGTCAAGTGACTTATTCAAATAATTCATTTGTACACTGATACAAATTATAACACTAAACAGAAGAGCCCATGTTAACCAATTTGCAAATGCATTATGAAATCCAGTAATGGTTTCTTTCAAAGCTAATCCGAGTCCCTTACAGCTCATAACAGTCAATGACCCGACAGATGCGCACAAAGAAATATATATTATTATATTTTGCTTTCCATGAACAGGTCCAAAATGAAAAATTATTAACAAACTATATATGACCACAACTAAAATGTAAGTAATATATCCTGCACTCTTGACTTTATCTAAAAGTTCAGCCAATGTACTAATTTCTTCCTCCTTTGGAGAATGAAGTATAAGAACCATTGAACCTAGTATGCATAAAAGGCAACCAATCTGAAATGGATATAATTGTATTATCCTTGTTCAATATATGTATTACATAAAATGTCATATATACATATAGTATATTACCTTTCCTAATAAATTGAGTTTTTCATTCAGGTACTTTGATGCTAATATAGCAGATACTAAAACACTAAGTGCTCCTAACGGTGTAACCAATGAAGCAGGTGCAAAGGCATAAGCAGCAAAATTAGCTGCTTCTCCTATACCCACTTTAACAAAATAAAAATATTTTCTTTTGTTGAAGAAACTATAGTTTCTTATAAATTATATGTTTATATCATATCAAATTTTTGTTCAAATGTAGCAATCCTATTTAAGGTTCTAGAGAAATATCCTTTAATAACATTTTACACCTAGCAATTCCATATAAAAACAGGTTTTGTAACAAGCAATAAGAATTTTATTTGCTTCACATACTTGAAAGAAGACCACCCCACCACATCCACTCCTTTAAATAACCAAATCCTCCAGACGAAGCTCGTAATGCACCACATCTTTGAAGACGAATTAATGCTTTCTTTTTTATAATAAAACTAGCACCTAAATAAATACATTTAATAATCAATGTTAACATTTTAATTTATTTATCACTGCTTCATTTTTTTAAATGTCAACTAACCTATAAAACCGCTGGAACCAATGGCTAATCCTAAACCTTTGTAAAAATCTGTTGTGTCGTTCAATTTTGCACTAATCATTTTGTTTATCTTACTGCTCGTATATAGTTACAATTTTAATAATATTATTTTTTACTAAATATCAACATATAATTAACCTATTAAAGAATAACGTTTTATCTACGTAAATATGTATATAAACATACTACTGTCACAATATTACTGTACAAAGAAAAAATGTTTATTAATTTCATAGTTTGTAGATATTTCATAATTCGAAGAACTATCAAATGGATTTTAATAAAACTTTCTTTGTTTTCTTCTGCTAGCTACCTACTCATGTATGACATACGACAGCAGAGTAGAGATAGAGTTTATCCCTACTCTTTGATACGACTATAGAAGCGTATCTATTTAGTGGCGCTACTGAATGGCATAGTGTTGTTGGCGGAAAATAATGGAGGGTGATTAAAGTACCCCATTTTATTGAAACTTGTACTTTACTGAGACTAAAATCGCCGCGCATGCTCGAAAAAAACCGTCCAATATCTCATCACTGTACTAACCTAACTTCTTCGTTATATGTTTACAGAAGATGATGTTAATTCGTGAACCATTGCAGTCCGAATCCGTTAAACCACTTGGTAGCAATGTCACAAACATTTTTCATGGTGTTCAATTGGGCTGCTTTTTCATACATCGTAGCTTTAATTGCAGATGCTTTTTTAATATTCTTTGCAATATTTCATGTACGTGCCAATCACAAACGATGATCATTATTTTTGATACAAAATATTAACTAAAACCGCCAATATGAACGATCATTGTATATTATTTCTAACCTTAGTGTTTCAAATCTGTAGAGTAATTCGTAATAAAAGACATTAAATTTTTCAGGTTATAGCATTTGATGAATTAAAGAATGGGTATAAAAATCCCATTGAACAATGTAACACTTTAAATCCGGTAAGACTTTAAAATATCTTATAACCTCGCTTATTTTAAATTCATGATGACAATTTTAAATAATGCTTAATCTACTATATGAATATTAATATTTCAGCTAGTTATTCCAGAATATGGATTACACATTTTAATTAACCTTTTATTTTTAATCAGTGGGCAATGGTTCTCATTGCTTCTAAATATTCCATTAATAGTATATCATTTATGGCAATATTGTGATAGACCTGTTATGTCTAATTCCGGTCTTTATGATCCTACTAGTATAATGAATGCCCAAGTTCTGACGAGTCACCAAGTAGCAGGATGGTTTAAACTTGCATTTTACCTTTTATCATTTTTCTATTATTTGTATGGGTAAGTAAATTTCTTTTTCAAAATAATATTCATAATTTGAAACATTTCAGATAACATTATGTGAACTTTTTTTTATTTCAGCATGATCAGTTCATTAATTAATTGAAGAAAATATCTCTTATTGTATTTTCAACAACTTTCTACTTTGGTTTTTAGCATATACAAGTCAGTCTGTGAATAAGTGGAGGGATATTTAATATGTTAAATTGTTAAGATTTTTTAAAATAAAGCTTTGTGTTTGCATACCAGTTGTTTCCACTTTATTGCATTTAATTATAGAGTAACTATTCAAAATAGTTAACAAGGTAACTTACATAAAATACTTTGGTTTATTTGTCTATGATCATACAGGGGTACACATTATGTGTATATACATGTATGTATTTGCAAATATACAGGTATATATTTTTTGTAATAAATATTATTACGAGAACGTAATTTAAAATTTCATATTATTCTTTACAGCAAGTCACTTTGCGCGCGGACTAAAGTCAAAGCACAAATAAATTAAACATATGATGGCAGACTCATTCTCCTAAAACCCGATGCACACGAATGATGTTTTGCCGTGCGATTTCGCTGCGATTATATGTTTTTGTTTGTTTTCTCAGTCGAAAGTAACGAAGATAGACATATGATTGCAGCGAAATCGCATGAAAAAAAATCGCTCGTGTGCATCGGGTCTAATTTCACGGTCGTATCTTCGCAGCAGCTAAGCGTGGCCATGTGTCATATTAGATTCTAACCTTAATCTCTATAGCTAATAAATATCAATAAATATATACATAAGTATACTTTTAAAGCACGCAAAGTATTTATTTATGAAACAAATTAAATTTACTACACTGCTGTATTAAAGTCAATAATATTTATTATACAAAAATGCCGACTGTTAGCATTAAACGTGACCTATTATTCGCAGCTTTGAAAAGAACGTATTGTAAGTTAAGTTTATTCGATAAATTTTACCCCTTTTTTATAATCAAACGTTATTAGTAATTTCAATTTAATTTTATAATTAAATATAGTTAGTACATAGTTTCTTCAAATTTCAATTTGTTTTTCAGCGGATGAAGAATTCCAAGATTTGTGTTTCAAATTTGGCTTAGAATTGGATGAAGTGGTATATACATATAAATTAATATTACTTAACATGCATCATAAATATAAATTAATCTTTTATATATTTGTTGTTATGTATAAATAACATTGAACATTAATGTTTAGACAACGGAGAAGCAAATAATAATGAAAGAACAAGGTTTAGTAGAAAATACAGGAACGTCAGAGGAAATTATATATAAAATTGATATCCCAGCAAATAGACATGATTTATTATGCTTAGAGAGTTTAAGTGTTGGACTTCTCATATTCTTAAACAAGTATGTATATTAATTGTATAACATATGTGCCCATATAATTGCATGTTTATAAATGATTTATGTAAGGTCTGGTTTCTAAACAGTGATTATTTATATATATATATGTAGCCAGTTGTATTATTTTGTAAATTATATTTTATTATATTAAAGTTATATTATAGTACTAATCTTTTGTAATTGATATATGTATTTTCAAATATTTTAATACAGGTTAGATATTCCACGATACACAGCAATATTACCAAATACTGGACCCCAAAAAATTGTAATGTCTGATCAGGTATATAATTTATATAACTACTGTAATTAAATTAATCATGAAAACGAGAAATTAAAATATAATACTTTATAGAATAATAAAATAGTTTCAATTATGTTAATTATTTTCAGTGTTTAAAAATCAGAGGACACATAGTTGCAGCTGTCTTACGTGATATTACATTTACAAAGGATTCATATGATAGTTTCATTGATTTGCAAGACAAATTGCATCAAAATATAGGCAGAAAACGAAGTTTAGTATCCATTGGTACTCATGATCTAGATACCATTAAAGGACCATTTCTATATGATGCAAAATCGCCAGCTGACATTTCTTTTAAACCTCTTAATCAAGATAAAGAATATACAGGAGAAGGAATTATGAACTTATATGCTGTAAGTATATTTAAATCTTAATATAGTTTGTATTTATTTTAGAGTACATTTTATACTAATAATTATTTTACAGAATCATGCACAGTTGAAGCAATACTTGCACATCATAAAGGATAGTCCAGTTTATCCAATAATACAAGATAGTAATGGAATCGTTTTATCCCTGCCACCTATTATTAATGGAGATCACTCAAAAATTACACTTGATACTAAAAACGTACTGATTGAATGTACTGCAACCGATCTTACAAAGGTATATACATATAATAGTAATATTTTTATTGAATAAGAAATAAACATACATTATGGAAATGACCAAAATTTATAGGCAAAGATAGCATTGGATACTATAGTTTGTGCTTTTAGTCAATATTGTAAACTAAAATACACGGTAGAAACAGTAGAGATCGTATACCCTGATAAACATGTATTTCATTATCCGGATTTGAAATATCGTATTGAGGAAATTGATTGTAAAAAAGCAATACAATACATTGGTATAAAACAAACACCTGAAGAAATAGCAGATTTGCTTTCTCGAATGTCGTTGAAGACATTTGTTAAAGCAAATAATAAACTAGACGTTGAAATACCTCCTACTAGACACGATGTGATACATGCATGTGATATTTACGAAGATATTGCTATAGCATACGGATATAATAACATTAAAAAAACTATACCATATTTATCTACGATCGCGGAAGAGGTATGTATAAATTTAATTCATTATTAAATTTACTAAATTTTAAATAAACTTGTTTACAATGTTTCTTTTTTCTGCATTTTATATTTAGTTTCCACTAAATAAATTATCCGATCATCTGCGTATAGAATTGGCTTGTGCTGGGTTTACAGAAGCATTGACTTTCTCGTTGGTAGGTAAAATTCTTAGCGGTACGATATTCTTGATTGTGCAAAGTAATTAAATTATTTGATAAAACAGGTTGATTTTCTTCGTAGTGTTCGCGTGAAGATATATCAGATAAATTAGGTCATAAATTGGAAAATATACCGGCAGTTCATATATCAAACCCAAAAACATCAGAATTTCAGGTATGTGTGTATGTATGCATATACGTTTTATTCTAGATATACAATAAGAATATTATTGTCTTCATGTAACGATTTTACAGGTGGCACGTACTACTTTGTTACCAGGTTTATTAAAAACACTAGCCGCGAATAAAAAAATGCCACTACCTCATAAATTATTTGAAGTTTCTGACGTAATATTAAAAGATGATACCGTAGAAGTTGGAGCACGAAATAATCGACATTTGTGTGTGGTATACTGTAATAAATCTGATGGTTTTGAAACGATACACGGTTTACTGGATAGAATATTGCAAGTACTAGAAGTACCGTGGAGTTCGAACAAAGATGAAAATGGATATTATCTTCGCGCTGCCGACGGTAAGAATTATTTGATTAGAAATATAATAAGATAATTGTTTAAAGTATGTCAAAATTTGTATTTCATTCTGTATAATTGTTCCAGATCCAACTTTCTTTCCTCATCGTTGTGCGGAAATAGTATGTTACAACAAGGTGATAGGAAAAATGGGTATATTGCATCCAGACGTATTATCAAAATTTGATCTAAGTACGCCCTGTTCTGTATTAGAAATTGATATCGAACCATTTTTATAACATGCACAGCAAATTATTTTGTATTTATGGATTTCAATAAATAACATGTCTGTCTACTTTTATGTAAGAACTTAATAAAAATGTAAATAGTTTTCATAATGCAATATACATCACGAGTATATAAATTATTGTATATTAAGTCCGACCAAATTATATTTAATTTTATTCTCTTGAACGGAATTTTTCTAAACCTTATTACTTTTTCATTTCCCCTTACCCTCACCATCAATAGGTTAATATGGTTCCGAAGTTCATGATTAATTTTTCTTCTCTTAACTAAGTAATTATCGTCATAAAATCTGCAGAACTCTACTACCATATTTATCGCATTGATTGCATTGGATTTTCAAAAGTATACTTTGTTCAAATATTTATCTTAAAGTTGATGATATAGTGGTAGCAATAATATTATATTTATTATTATTTTGTTTCGTGCTACTTCTTCTAAATACTATTGTATATTATTACGTGATTAAAAGAAGAGCTGATAAAAGAAAGAAAGAAGAATTATACACGGTTAAAAATGTTCATTGTAGACAAATAAATTGAAACTACCCGCCACGGAAAACGAAAGATGGCACATCGAATCGTATGAAATCGTATAGATGGTCGAAGAGGCATCCGGGAGTTTTACCGTCGGCCATAGTAGAAATGGCGGGTGTTAGCTTACGTGAATGACGGCGATCGTGCTCGAGATTATTATCGAAAAGCAAGTGTTCTGTGTGTGTTTTACGACACGGAAACGATACTTTGGTATCATATGATTCATCTGGAAGGTAAAGATGCAGAATGTAGCACAAGGAACGACCTCGGATAGTCAGAAGCACGAGAAATCAGCGAGCATTCACCACGACATTGGAAAGACGTCGTCAACTCCCCAGTCTTCGAACTCCAGTCCAACCAAGTCAGAGACCGAGACCTTCTCTGAACTGCAGCCACGCTTTATGGCAGACTCGTCGGAGAGCGAAGAAGACAGTGTTTCAGAGGTAAACGAAATGCAAAAAAAAACATGCCACGTTGTGTGAATAAGATATTGTGCGATGAGAAGTCGAGCGCACGCATGTACGCACGCATATGCACCATGCACGCACACGCACGAACTCGTCGCCGCTTCTGTCGTTCGTCCAGTCACCATCCCCCTCCCATCTTCTTGTTCTTCTTTCTTACATATTGGCTCACTTTTATTTGTCTCTCCTGTATACATATATGTGTACATATATATACATATACATATATACAAATATATGTATGGATATATAAGTATATATTTATATACGTATATATCACGTATACGTATATGAATGCGTCATGGTGGTGCGTGCGCGTACGCACACGTCACCTTTTCACGAAATCTATTCGAATCGATGTTAATCTTATTTGACATTTTCTAATTTCATTGTATATTCGTTTAATGTAATTTTATTGTGAAATAGTCATGTCGATACTGTTCTTAATATCATCGATATCTGAGCATGATTGTGTAGTTTCCATCACTCTCCATCGTTACATTCATTCTAACGCATTCATTTATAAACGACGAATAATTTCTTCCTAGAAACGATATGACATTATAATTGAATCTATTTTTTTGACGATGTTAGTGTGTAAATAGTAATTGAAAAAGAAAAGAATAATAGAGAAAACGTTATTCAGTGCTGGTGAGGAAAACTGATAGACGAATTAAAAAAGATTCGCTCGTCTTCTCGCGTAGTTTAAATTCGACTTCGAACACAAAACGTTGATAATACAACCACCAACCTAATGGCTATGACACGAAACGTTAGCGAAACGAATTTTACACAGATACCTTACAAGAGGCAAAGGGAGAAAGAGCGAAAAGGGAATTCATCAGGGACGTTATATAATTGAGATATACGTGTACGTTTAACGGTTGATAAAATTGTCGGTGTATCGTTTGTGCGCGACACAATTTCACAAAGTATCTTGTTATTTTCAAACATACTTTCCCCGATTTTTTGATCTTATTAATCTTAATTGTATTTTGAATCTTCTTGAAAAATTGTGAACCAGTTAATCTGTCTTGTTTATCGAATAAAAAGACATTTAAAATACAAAATACCTTTAACTGTAAAAGAAAAAGCAAAGTTTGTGTAGCATTTGTTGCATTTCATAGTTTCTTTCGTAGCTCTACAGAGCTACGTAGACGTAGAAACGTTGGTTAAAGCACTTCGGTTAGCTGCACTGCATAATCAAGCGCGTGCGCACGCACGTGTACGTTTGTGTATATATTTATATACAAGTAGGCGTTTTGTGTGTATATACATGCATATGCGCCGTATACGTACGTATACTATTCATTGCACTAGTAAACTGGCATGCAGCACATTCGCCCGCGCGAGCTCTCGCGTGTGTTTCTTTCATATACATATGTATACGTATCTCTACATGTGTGCGTACGGTACGCGTATATGTACGTATGTATGGACGCGCGCGCGCGCGCGCGCCTGTATGTGTGCGGCTATTTTACGTCCGCTTGCACTACGTTGTGCGCCACCCAGCGGAGTTCTCTTCGGCCGCGTTTCTCGTGTATTCGTGCGAGTTCGTGATCCTGCTTCTCTGCTCCGATCCTCTTCATCTTATTCTCTATACGTCCATAGGTGTATTTCTACCTTTACCCTAACAGCTAACTCCCAGCTAATTCCGTGATACTGTCAACGAGATTTCTGCTTTATCTTTGCCTCTGTTTCCGCCGGTTGGCTTCATTCTCCTGTGTCGCTCGTGGTCGTGGCGTGGAAATTGTCGAGAGCAGAGCCACCATATTATTCTATATTCTACTAACAACGGTTACATGGAGTTCTTTTTTTCGTGATTTTTTTTCGTACAGACAATTATATATCGGTTGGTGGGACGTGGTCACACGATTGGTGAATACGCGACGAATGAATTTTCGTTACCGAACGAAAATTCGATAAAACAAACGGAACGCGTAGGTACGCACACCGAGTATACCAAGGAAGTGTCAGTTTCGTCCTCCTTGGAATGGCTGCACATTGTTCTTATGTCTCTGTGTTCACTGGCAGGCGGTTTTAATCGCTTAGGAAAGATAGGATACTTTCACCTCTCTTCTGACTTACGTTTATGTCTCATCGGTTTCCACTCGTCGCGCAAGAGGATATGACCTCTACGCGAGATGTACGTACGATCATTTAGATTAAGTTAAAAATCTTAATTTATTTTTACAAAAAGCTAAAACGACTTATTCTATTATTCGTTTAGAGTTTGGAGCATTCTTCGAGAACACTCCCTACCCTATTTTTGCATTTTGCAACTTATGCAATTCTAATTTTTCTCGTTCTCGTTTCGAAAATTCCTTTCACCATTTTAACCAATATTTTCTTAGTAATAAGTGTTCGATGCAATATTCTCCTTTTCTTTTCATCTGTTCTCCTTTCCCTTTTTCCTGTGCACTACATGGTAACCTTAATTAGCAACACTTATTATTTTCGTGAAATTTATAACGCAAATCTAGATCGACCAAATATAAGGTTATCTTAGTCTATTTAAGCATTTTAAGCATTTTTGGTAAATAAAAGCAAATAAACGTTTTTCTCTACTTAAATTTTGTTATATTCTTATGCATTTTATGTAAAGGCGAAAGAAAAAGTTACGTCTTATTTTCACACAGATTGTTTTCAGTTTAACTCTATATGTATATAATGTAAACTAAGTACTTGATCTTTTATCGTATTTAAAAAGTAACAGTCTAGATTATTATATACAACTTGTTGGAATAAAGTGCAACCTTAGTAGAAAGAAACATTGTTTTGTTGTAGGTGGAGTGTTTTGCGATTGATCAGGTCGAATTAGACGAAGGTCATCATTTAGAGTCGTCTAAGTTTCTATTGACTTCCGAAGATCCAGAAAGATCTGTGGATCCTGAGACTCAGGCACGATTAGAAGCTTTATTGGAAGCAGCTGGTATTGGCAAGTTGTCATCAGGCGATGGGAAGCACTTGGCTGATCACGAAGTGCTCCGTCGCTTAACATCCAGTGTTTCTTGTGCATTAGATGAAGCAGCAGCTGCGTTAACTCGTATGCGCAGCGACAATCCACGCACGCAAAACGAAAAGCGCTCTCTCGTAGAGGCTTGCAGCGACGGCGACGTTGGTACTGTTAAGAAATTATTAACCGAAGGACGGAGCGTTAACGAAACGACCGAGGAAGGAGAGAGTTTGCTCTCTCTCGCTTGCTCTGCTGGTTATTACGAACTTGCTCAGGTGTGAATTTTATTTGACACTTTCGATACGTTCTGAAAGTTTAAACAAGTTCTATGTGTACACGTTTTATTCAGTCATCTATTAAATGAAAGAAAGAAATTCACATATGGAAAGATGTACAAAATTATTTTATCCTTGTGGATAATGAAAAAACATTAGAAATAATTAAAATATAAACGAAGATATTGTTTCATTTATGTATTATATTCATTATTATTGAATTTATTGTAGTCTTTTGTTCAGTGAAAGAAAAATAAAATATACAATTGTTTATTGCAAGAACAGTTGTTAATAGTCTAATGATGAAACTGTTTCGCTTTGTAATTAGCTTCTTTTTTATCAACTAGGTACTTTTAGCAATGAATGCCAACGTAGAAGATCGAGGCATAAAAGGGGATTGTACCCCTTTAATGGAAGCTGCCAGTGCAGGGCATGTAGATGTTGTGAGCTTGCTAATTGCTCATGGAGCTGATGTTAATGCTCAATCTACTTCAGGTATGAAATACTTAAAGTGTAATTAGATTTTTTTGAAATGAGAATGGGGTATGTTATATGACCAATCATATTATCTTTTGTAATCTTGGTATTGTGATATTAATTGCAATCTGTGAAATGTATATTTTAAACATGCTATTTATATTTAATCGTACTAGCATTTGTAAATGTAATAGATAAACCTGGATTTTTAGGTAATACACCCCTTATATATGGCTGTGCGGGTGGTCATGAAGAGGTAGTGCGAGTATTGTTAGAAGCAGGCGCTAATATAGAAGATCACAACGAGAATGGTCATACGCCTTTAATGGAAGCAGCTAGTGCTGGGCATGTTCCAGTAGCTAAAATTTTACTAGAGCATGGCGCTGGAATTAATACTCATTCCAATGAATTTAAAGAATCTGCGCTAACATTGGCCTGTTATAAAGGA